>OY730192.1:148132996-149352163 GCA_963422505.1 Pseudognaphalium luteoalbum | reverse complement strand
TTGTCAAACTCATTTTTCAAATCAGATAGTTCTTTAGTCAACAATTCAATTTCGATAAGATAACTCTTAATTGCATCTTGCTGGCTAAAGACCTTTGCTTTAAAGGTTTCGGTATCTAATTTATGAGCCTCAAGGTGTTGTTCATAAAGTTTTTCATTATCTAGCAAAAATTATTAGATTCGGTAAGTTTAACTATCTTGTCCCGCATATCTAAATTGTCTTTCTGATAGGCCTCAAGGGATTCAGTCAATTTAATACATGAAACACAATTAAAAGGCTCATTAGGTTCATTTGGTACCTCAGGAGTAATGTGAGCCATCAGGCATTGAAACTGTGCAGCCTGAGCACTCCAGTCAGAAGCAGTTGGCTCAAAAATGATCAAAGCATTATCTACAGCCAACGATTTAGCTTCTTCTTTCTCATTTGCCTTGGGCGGATCCGGCTTAGTAAGACCTGACGATGGCATCCTGAGTTTCTCACATTCCCTTGCAAAGTGACCAAGGTTCTGACAGTTGTAACATCGAACCTTGATTTTATCGAACCCAAACCCAGTCTTCCCATTGCCTTCCAAGCTCTTCCGTCCCGTCCTCTGCAAGAACTTCTGAACCCTCCTTGAAATCATAGCTATGTTCCAGGTTAAATCCATCTGTTCCAAGTCATCATCATCCAGCTGAGCATCATCTTCTTTGGTCATTTCCAAAGTAGTATTTGGTTGAGTAACAAATCTTTGTAAGAGCTGAGGAAAGCTGTATAAATCGCAGCTTGCTCTTGGATAGCTGGTGATGCTAAAACATGCTGTTGTGTTCCTTGATTTGTGCAAGTTGTGCCGGAAACATAGGCAGCATGTGAAGCCCCAGCTGAATAGGATGGAGAATTGGTATCCGATATGAATGTCATTCCTCCATAACTCTTACCAGAGTTAACTTGGCTTCCATAAAGTGAAGGATTTTGTACCAATCCATTCGACTTGCACTCCTTCTTCTTCAATTCCATAGCGTAGGCTTGAAGAACTCCTATTAGCTGATCCAAAGTCATCCCAGCCAATTCTTGATTTTCCTTCAAGAATTGGACTTTCACATCCCATGCACTTGGTAAAACATCCAACAACTTCTTATTAATCTCAAGTGCAGTGAGATTATATCCGCCTTCAGTTAATTCACTCACAAGTTGTGAGTACCGAGTAAACAATCCAGAAGTTGTCTCATTAGGTAAGGAGTCAAACAGATCGTACTGTTTCTTAATCAATTCCAGCTTAGCCTCCTTATATTTCTCATTTCCCCCACACCTCGTCTCTATTGCCTTCCATAAGTCATAGGTTGTGTCATGAGTTTTAAACAGTCTCATGACATCCTTTGTCAAACACATACAGATAGCTGAATGTGCTTTCCTTTCTATTTGATAATCTTTCTTTTCTTGAGGTGTCATCGCAGTGAAAGATTTTGGTGGAGGAACACTACGATAGTTTCCTTCAGCTATTGGAGCCTCATATCTTTGTTTTAATGGGCCCCAAAGTTCTGGACAATGAAAATCCACAAATTGTTCAAATCTATCCCTCCAGTAAGCATAGTCCATGTCTGCAGTGAATAGTGGAGGTTTATTATTTGAACCAATATCATTTCCTTGCTTTATCATCTCCCTAATACCTCTAATATCTTCCTTGTCTGCGGCCATTTATAATTGTTGAGTTAATTATAAACTGAAACTTGCGACAATAAGGGTGACGTCGCAAAAAGCCTATGCGACGTAGTAAGTGATATCGCAAAACGGATAAGGATTCAATTAAGAATCAAAGATGCGACGTACAGTATAACGTCGCTGATATCGTCGCAAAATAACACGACGTCGCAGAAGTACGACGTAGAGAGTGACGTCGCAAAATTAGACGAAGTCGCAACGGTACGTCGCAAAAACCAAATTAGGTCAAAAACTGTGATGTCGCAGGCGACGTCACAGTTGAGGTCGCAAAAATTACACGACGTCGCAAAGTCGCAAACAGTTGCGGCCCAAAAACCCTAATTCGTAAAAAATCAAAACCTAATTGATTTTTACGAATAGCAAACGAACAAAACCCTTCAAAATATCCCAGAAAACGCAATAATTAACCTGTAAACAAGAACACGAAAACCACACGAAAAACAATATATTAATCGTTAGTTTAAATCAAAACTTGATCCTATGCTTCAAAAACGAGCCCCGTGGCTCTGATACCAGTTGTTAGTCCGTGAAGTCGATCTAGAATCAAGTCTCACAAATCAATTGGTTGCGGAAACACCAATTGATCAATAACACAAACAATCAAATAAACACAATGCTAGTAAACTGAATTCAAACGTATGTTTATTGATAATATTCGACTAGGTCACAGGTAATTTCGACAGATTGAGTTTAGGGTTTTTCGTCTATACTTCCTCAACCCTAAAACTGATTACAAAAAGTGTTTTTATACTAAACACTCGATCCTGCGACGTTACACACTACATCGCAGGTCCAAGCCCATGCGACATAAGCAACGTCGCAGGCCCAAAACCTGACGTCGCACCTTCGACATTGTGCACAACGTCGCAGGAGTCAGGAAACTCAATTCTAATTACAAAACTATAACTAGACCAACTGACAGACACTCTAATATGCATCAACAAATATATATATATATATATATCAAGTTTGCCTACACTAGATATATCACTTGAATAGCTTGAATGGGTCACTTTCAACTCACGGAAAAGGAAGTATATGATTTCTTGATATGAAGAAGCAATGGTTAATTGGGAATTTGGGATGGCACTAAGGCCCATTAGACCATCCGTAACGCGAGTACGTGGCAGACGTTGTGAGGGGCGAGAACGCCATCAACGAGGCGTTCTGAGCTGGCGTTCTAGAGGCGCTGTGGGTGGAATAACGAGGCCGATTTACGTGTTCTGGTGGGGCCCACTCCATTTTCTTTTCCTTTTCCCTTTTCTCTTCTGTGTTTAATTCGAGAAAATAAAAAAAAATGTTTTTTTTAAATTACGCGTTTAACGGGTAGAATTAAAAAAAATAAAAAAATACTCGCTCCCTTCAACGGCCAGAATTCAATTTTTTTTTTATTTTCTAACCCACCTAACCCATCTATATATATATATATACTACACCTTCAACTCTTCCATCAACCCATTTCCAAACCCATTTTCATTCCTCATCCTCTTTTCTCAAACCATTTTAACAACTTTCATCACCATGTTCAACCCAAATTCAAACCCAAATCCCGACTACAATCAATCCACATCCGGATAACATGTCCTATACCAACCTTATGTTATTCGGAACCGCAAACACACCCGGTTCGAGCGGCTCTAACCCGAATGTACGCCCGAATATACCACCATACGGATATTTTCCGAACCCGAGTTTTTAACAACACTATGATCCAAGCCAACACCACTACGGATATTTTCCGAACCCGAATTTTCAACAACCACCGTTCCCGCAACCGTACCCGCAACAACCGACTATACAACCCGAACAAACGGATGAAGCACCAACCCAAAGATCCGGAAACAAGTCACGCCATCACCAAAAAAAAAGAAGTCATTTAAAGAAAATGGACGGGTCGAAAAAGAGTTGCAACAAACGGGCATGAGCGCCAAATGAAGAGGCGTGGTTAGCAACTTCTTTTTGTGACGCATCCGAAGACTCGCAAGTCGGTAACTCACAAAAACGGGGTACTTTGTGGGGTATTGTTGAAGAAAAGTTCAACGCCAACAATTATGGTTGGGTTCGCGGCGCCGACCAATTATCATCCAAGTGGCGTGCACTTGACCGAAATTGCAAAAACTTCAACGGGTGTTACGAGTCGGTAAAACGAGCTTGGGGTAGCGGTCGAGACCACGAGATGATTTACGATCAAGCCTTATCAGAATACTATGATAACTACACGAAGACTTTCACCTCAAAGGAGGCTTGGTTGTTCCTCAAAGATCATCCGAAATGGATGTCACCACGGTCGGTTGGTGGAACCGGATTGCGCGACCGAAAAGGTTGATGACGCGATACAGGCTATGGCCAGACACAAGGCCGAATTGTTAGCCGCCCAAAAAGCATCGATTGAGGAGATCACCCGTCAGGAACGATTGAGAACTGCGTTTCAAGGTCTACAGTTTCTCAAATTCAACCCCGAAGACATCAGGGATCCAACTGACCGTGCAGCGTTTGCGAGGATGAAGCAAAAGTTTCGGAATGAGTTTGCAGAGTTCTACGATGCCGACGAGGAAAACGAGGATGACGACGAGTAGTTTTTATTGTGTTTAAATTTTTAGGATTGCATCGTTTAAAATAAATCATAATGTTCGACAAGTAAACTTATGTTCAGATGCATAAATTTAGATTAATATATGTAATTTCGATGTAAACCTATCTTAAGATGCATCCCAGTGCATACTGGTGTTAACATGTATCAATATATGTCACTTCGATGTAAGCCTATCTTAAGACGCATCTCAGTGCATACTATCATAATGTTCATCATTTGAAAGATTAAGAATTACATAATTAAAAGCAACAAAATAATTATAAAAAACATCATTAAATTAATAAATAGTGTACAATATAATATGCAACATGAGTAATGCTAACACAATTAAATATTTAAACTTACCGGTAGAATCAGGAAGACTGGGATTAGATTACAATGGAACATTTGAACTGGAACCAATAACATGAGCTACAAAATAACATTCATCGAAATGCATATTAACACATTTACAACAAATAAACACAAAAACATGAATTTAATAGACAATAAAATTATTAGTATACACTTACCAGTAGATTCAACAATAAATGAATTCGAATCACCAGGAACATTGGAACAAGAAGACATAATCAACACTGAAAAATTCAATTGACGTTTAAATAAGAAGCCCTAATTATGAACGATGTTTAGGACATTGAAGAAACAACGAAATTGAATGTATACGAATTTCAGTTTATGTTTACGGGAATCGATTAAGTGAAGAAAGAACAAAATAGAATGTATACGAATTTCAGTTCAATAGGTTATATGAATCTGTAATTAAATTTTGTTTTTTAAAATAAACAAAAAGGAATAATATGAAATTACTGTTTTAACCCCCTTCCCTGTAAACTCAGTGAAGTACAGGAGCATAGTTGTTATGGTGAGCAGGAGTTAGATGGTGGAATTGAATGGTGAGATCACTACTTCCCCCTTCCCCTCAAAAACACCCCTTCCCTCTGGATCATGCCACTATATATATATATATATATATATATATATATATATATATATATATATATATATAATATTTACAAATTGCAAAACGGATAAGTATAATTTCCTTTAAAGTGTGAAAATGTTATTCACAAATCACAAATATATGACATAAAAATTGTTAGTAAAGATATTAAAATACTCCGTATGTATTTAAACTGTAGACCAGTACTTTTATCATTCACATGTACCACGGAGTATATTATAGGAAGGTTATGAGTGACACATTACAGTAACCTTGTGCTGTGGCATAACAATGCATTGGTGAACAAAAATGTGGTGTGTTATAAAGCTAGGCCACACACTAGAACCCACATGCTAGTTTAATTTTCTTTTATAACCGGCCAACGAGGAGGGAAAAGAAAAAAAAATTCATTGTGGCTCCCACATTTGAGCATGTTGGTTCTGTTGTAAAATTATGAATATGGTATATGATCAATAATGACCGGATATAATATCTATAAATCGTGTTTGAAAATCACTTTCCAAATATAATATTACGATTATGTAATTGCCCCGGGTTACACAAAATTTGCATCGGGATAATTCAAAGGTATTCACAATTTATGGCAATCAATATCGAGAATCAGAGTGTTTATGTATTTGTTTTCTGTATGGAGTTATGTAGACATCATGCCATATTAACCAAAAGAAGGGCAGTTATACAAATAACTAAATCCTAGTTCAATGTATCTGAGCGTTCTTTCTGTGACCGCAGCTAGGGGTGGATCCCCTTGGATCCCAAAGGGGGCGGTCCTTTTGACCCCCACAATTTAGGTTGTGTCCGGTTTTTTGTAATTTAGTCGGGTATGCATTACACAATATTTAACCTATGTACACTATTCCACCGGTACACTAAAATATACAAGAGGTTCCGTGTTGGTGACCACGATGCCAACCAACCACTACGCCTGTGGTGGTGTTGTGATGGCGCCACTTCAAACTACGGGTAACTTTTTACGTGTATAAAAAGATGTATAAGTAAATTATAGATGTACTCGTAGTTGGCAGAAAATAAGATTTTTGACCTTTTCGTGACATTCCTTTTTTCTTTTTGAAACAAAACTATAGCCTTCTATAAATACTCTTGAATACGTTAATCATAAAAATCTCTTTTATCTTTGTACCTGGTTTAATTTATTTATTGCGTATATATACACGAGTCGTGCTTAAAACTCCAACATTAGTTAAAGCCGTCCAAAGTCCAAGCATTACTAGCATATCATTGATATCTTATGACCTTAAATTATTAAACTACCTAGCTAGCTTAACATCATCATACTTTTCCATCTCTCAATTTAATATGTATTTATCAAATGATATCTACTCTCCCGCTCATTTTTATTGTCTTCTTTAACTTTTTAAGTATTTTTTTCAACTTTGATCTTAAATAATTTTGTTTATGTTATATAATATTTGATGCTAAATATATGAATGATTGGGTTTAAATGTATTTTCATGAGGTATAATTTTTATCAAGGAATATATATCCTAGGCACAAATATTTAAAGTCAAAGTTAAAATTCAAAACAAAACAAAAAAATGGAATAGATGGAATATAAATAAAATATTGCTTATAAACTTAATTATAAATACCAGCTCTTCAACCCACTCTTGCATTCACAGCAATCACTAATTAATTAGTTGTCCATAATCACACACTGATCACCATCAACGAATAGTTAACCATGGCTGAAGAGAAGAAGCACCACTTTTTCCATCACGACGATGAGGATGAAACAGTACAGTGCGTCGATGGCGTTGAGAAAACTCATGATTATAAAGAAGATGAGAAGACACACAAGAGACATGAGCACCTTGGTGAACTAGGTGCCGCCGCTGCTGGTCTCTATGCAGTTGTAAGTACCATCGTATCTATCGCCTTTTAATTGTTTATTATTAGAAGAAATCATCATCAGTACGTATATAATTATATATGATAGCTATATACATTGGTACCTAATTATTTTTCTGATGATAATATACTATTGTCTAATTGTAATTAGTATGAGAAGCATGAGGCGGAAAAGGAGCCTGAGCATGCACATCGCCACAAACTGGAGGAAGAGATTGCAGCAGCAGCTGCAGTAGGAGCGGGTGGATACGCTTTCCACGAGCATCTTGAAGAAAAGGAAGATAAGAAGGAAGACGAAGAAGCCAACAGCAAGAAGCATCATCATCTGTTTTGAATTAGTTAACTACTAGTGGTCGTCATTATCATTTATGCTTAAAATGACACCACCACTTTGATATATATTGATATGTAATGTAATGTGATGAACTATATATCAGGTATTATGTGTGAATGTACGTACGTGATCTTATTCTGTAAGAGCGCTTTGTTGTGTTTATTATTCGCAGTATGCGTGCGTGTTATATGGTTTTCATTCATCATTTGTACAATGTTGAAACTAATCCAGCGTCCAATTATTATCAAGTGCGTGCTAGCTATATGCAATTTAATTCGTTGTTAGTTGCAGTTAAATTATTATGTATTCGATAAATCTATTCTCATTAGCTATTAAAAATATATATATCAAAACGACCGAATTTATATAGAAAAGAGCACGAAAAACCTTGCAAGGAATAAGAGGGACTGGATTAAAAGTTACAACTAGATCGAGATCCCAAACGAGTTTATGTTTACAAAGCCAATCCCTAACCAACAAAGTATTTTTTTTTTTGTTGGTCCGATTCACTATCCACACATATGATAGAAGCATGACTTCATGGCTATACAACACCAATCAATTTGGTTTCTGTGAGTTGAAGGTGAAAGAATTACGAAACCTCCATATAACTGACACGTGGATCTGGATCACGGCATCAATACTTAAGAGCTTCTACTGGTAAAAGGGATATACCCGACCACTTATGGGCCCTTTTTCTGATATTCGAAACGTTCGGGCTTCAAGAATCTGATATCCAGATCAATGTGAAGTAATATCATGGGCCCTTTTTCTATAACCCAAAAAGATACGGTTTGAATTTTGAAAGCCTTTTCTTTTTTATGAACGGGTCCAGACTCCAGATAGATGCAAATCGGCCTATCGTCTTCAAATTCACAAGGGCCCGATTATTTTTTGAGGTTAAACAAAATACTTTTGAGTTCTTTTTGTTTATACGTGTAGCAGTAAAGTAATCAGTAAAAAATTAAAAACATATTCGGCTATTTAACAGCTATAAAATAATCAGTGTCATTCATTATTTTCGATGACTTAAGCTTTACTTGATCTTCAACAGTTGATGTACATAATTTCAGGCACTAAACATGTTTACTGGATGATAATGGTGACCCTTTTGAAGGCAATAATCAAGGAGGGGAAAACGTGTTGTAGTATTTGTTACGACTTAAATATATTTAAATGCCAAGTATTCGGTGTTTTGCACATGTAAAACTTTGAAAACACCCCTCCAAAATGCACATGTACTATTGTTTTGTATTATTAGTGAATATTTATCACCAGTGGGTTCAGAAATTAAAATAGTCAAATACACTACCGCAATTTTAACATGGTTAATTTCCTTATGGAAGGTTGTGATATTTTCACTGCTCTTTTTAATAAATTTATCAAAATTTTGCAACTTTTTATATGTACATAGAATAAAGGTACCCTTAACCATCATTTATATCAGAACCGTTAGGTGGTGAGTTATATATATCACCTTGAATTTTGTGTTTCTATTTTAGATTTACAATTTAGATTATAGGGTTTAGTGCGCGTAGATGAAACAAGCTATGGTCTGACATTCATATTATGTAGCGAACTATTTGGGCTTCCATTGTATATAACGAACTTGTAATTTGTTTTACATTGTATGTAATTTATGGTATCTTTTCCACGTGTCGACTGTATAAGTTACTACGTGGCGTCCCTAAAAAATTGTTTATCAAGTTCGTTACATACAATGTACATTCGAACAGTTTGGTACATACTACAAATGTCATACTATAATTTGTTATATTTGCGCACACTAATACCCATACTTATAGTTTGCTTATTTTAAGGAGTCACGTATATCTATTTTCAACGTGATAAAGTGTAATTAGTGGTATTTTCCTTTCAAACTATACGAGTAAAAACTAATATAATTTTTTACTATTATTTTAATTAATTTTCGAGACAATTTCAAATATGCCATTAATTAAATTCAAAACATCATGTATGATCAATTAAAGTCTAAAATGATAATTCACATCCATTTGGTCAACTAATTTATAACTTCAACTTATACCTATATTTTGACTTGGAATAATTTATTACAAATGATGCCTTTTGGGGCTTTTTATTATTATTAGTAATTAGTAAATTAATATATGAGTGTGAAAGCTTTATGGGGCCTATGAGGCAATTCATGGTGTCACTTGTTTGAGTTTGTCAATACTATATACTCATTAGCCATTGCGCACCAGCTTGACAAATCTATAACGTACTCCATATAATAATTATATACTCATATATTTTAAAGATATTTTATTAGTGAGTATAATCTCTAGGTAACGATCGAATATATAGTGATGAGGAATACGTACATTTGCATTAGTTAATTGCTCGAATATGTCGCAGATGGGATTACTTATAAGTTATAACCCAGCTTCATTGGCACCTAATTAACAAACTCAAGTGACATGGATGCAATGTGACATATTATATTCGTAAAAATTTCAAGTTGAGGTTTTATTAGTGGGATATTCATTCATATAACGATGATAACGAATCCTTTTATTTTACTACTTTATCAATTAATATATGTTCAAGTATATATAGGAAAACTTGTATCAAGTAGATAAATTTATCTCTAAGTGACCAAGTCCAGTCCATGTTGATGGCTTCGAAAACCGAAGGCCAACCTTGACCCTATAAAGGTTCGGGTCTACATATTCGATGTTTATGAATCACAAAGTTTGGTTTTTATAAGGCATGCAGTCAACAGGAGGCAATGGGTCGTTAAGCCTAGAACCTTTGAGTGATGCACTAAAAATAAAGAAAGAGATTGGTGCAAGTGGTTAAGACTTTAAACAATGTTTGATTCGCATATGTAATATTATGAAATTCAACGAAATTTGATTCTTGATTCAATATTAAAAGAATTGGATTGTAAGTCACCAAGTTCATTTACTCAAAAAAATTCGCATTCCTTGTAATTATAAATATTCTGATCGATTTCATTTCTATCAAAAATATTTTGCAAATCCAACATACAGGTGAAATATGAACATGAATTATGCATTTGATAAGTGAATCATTGAACATTATAGCATAATGTCAACCTATTATATTACAATTTAATCTATTCAAAAGTTAATATTTGATGAATTTGAACACGTAACGTAGTGATTAAAGTTTTCTACTTCCAAATTACATATCGTCAAAAACATAATAATAGTACTCCCGACGACCAATTTTAATTGTCTTTGTTACTATTTTATAATTGTTCTAAATAAGTGTTCACTTTTATGTTATAACCAATCAAAATAAAATTTAACAGGTATATATGATTGGCGAAAAGTTGACACTTTAATCGGGAAGGATGAACTAAATGGACTAGTATAATACCCGCGCTATGCAGTGGAAGAAATATATCAATGTAATTAGAATTTATGTTTATCATTAAGTGACATATTACCCATGTTATCACGATAACTTAATTTGTAACATTGTAGATTCGGATTATGGAATATGGGGTTAAGAGTGAAAAAAAAAATTATAAGTTACTACGATTGCAAATCACACAATTTAAAATTAAAAATGTTGAATCTTACTTCTTAGAAGTTTCTATAAATAAAGTCTCAAAATGCTTTATATGTGGTATTAGATAATCATAACGCTTGGTTAATTATGCATCTAACATTCAACTTTCTTTCATAATAATATTAAATTAATATTATCATTTATCATTATTATTATTACTGAAATGAAATGTTAATCAAGGGCATTTTAGTCAATACCAAACATTGTATCTTGGGCATCTATTATTGCATGTGGATATTAGTTCACATTTGGCCAATAATACTAGAGCCAGCCACCGATCCCACCAAGGCATCAACTTGGATTTCTTTAATTATATTCTACTTTTTCAAACTTCATTAATTAAAAATAATAATTATTATTATAATATTAAATTCAAATCGTTACTCTTATTCAAAATTTGCTTATGCATACACGTACAAACGCCCCGAAGTACTGTTTGATTTGAAAAGGATGATTAGTTGAAATCTGTAGAAAGATAATTATCTTTATATAAAAGTCATATTTGACTAAACAAACTATTTATAAATTAATAAAAATTGGAAGGATTGAGAGTTGGAGGTATGTCAACCTTGTGATTAATAAGATTTGATGGTAGCTAGGAAGCAGACATAAAGAGAAAAGTCTGATGTCAGTGCTACATACATATATTTCAGGAGCAGTTTATATTCATTATTTTATGGTTGGTATTATTAATAAACAGGTTCTGGAGCCGTTGATATCGTAAAAGCAAGATAAGGATTTGCGCGATGGAATCGCGGTTGTGGTTGTGTTTGATGATCACAGCAGCCGTAGCTCAAGCTCAAAACACTACTGATCCAGCTGAAGGTACGTACTATACGTCGTCATCTCTATGTTTTCTGAAAATTCTGTTATCTAGTTTTATCAATTTTTGATGCAAATTTATATATTCATCGCAATAAAAACGTGTTTTTGAATATAAAGTTGGTATACGTACAAGTTTTCTTATCAAACATGTTTTATATCGACCACTTATATATATGATTATGATTATATTATATAGCAGTATACGTGAGTGAAATTTTACCTGCTCATAATATTCGGTCTTACTAGTTTTATAATTTCTGTTTAAAGTTATTGAAACTTCATAAACTATTTTTATAGATTAGTAGACATAGTTTAGTGTGACTTTAGAGAAAAATAATGTGATTTTTAGGTTTTTCATATTGTGATGTCAATTGTGTGGATTTGCTATAAACACTACACTTATTTAGGCCTAAAAATCTAGCATTTCTATTGTTTTACTACTCGATAAATGGAGTAATATTAATATTAATATAATTCTATTGAATACTAAATTTGAAGTTGAAAATGTTATACTTGATACATTGAAGAAAAAAATCATATGACCTTGCAGCGCGGATTATAAATGAAATGTTCAGGGGATGGGGGATACCAGAAAGTACAGTAACAAACATGGGATGGAACGTAAGCGGAGAACTATGTAGTGGTGCAGCAGTAGACTCAACAGACTTCGATTCAACGAATTATAATCCTGCCATCAAATGTGACTGTACTTTTCCTAATTCTACTTGCCACATCACTAGACTGTGAGTACGTTTAATTTTACGAGCATCATCTTCTGGCAAACATCAATACTGTTACATTGATAGTTTGAGTAATTCGGAAACACCAGAAAAGTTTACGCATTGGATGCTGTGGGCCCGATACCAGAAGGACTATGGACTTTGACTTACCTTACCAATCTGTATGTATGCTAACCAATTTCTATACGTCTATATGTACACCATACGTGTGCGTATGTGTGGGTATGTTTTGTATTCGACTAAATAGTTTAGTGTTTGCTACAGTAATGTGGGTCAAAACTACTTGACTGGTCCCTTGTCACCTTCCGTTGGCAATTTAACTCGGATGCAGTGGATGTAAGTTGTCCTCTTTTTGATACTTAGAATATGTGATTAGTTACTTTAGCTTGGCATCCTAAATTATGCATCTAAAATATTTGATGATTAATTTGAACTGTTGTATAGGACTATTGGCATTAATGCATTATCAGGGGAGCTTCCACCAGAGCTAGGGCTGCTTACTGACCTCAGATCACTGTATTTATATTGTTCTCAATGTTGTTCAAACTGAGATGTTTTCTGTCTGAATATTTGATGCATGATTGATATTTTTTTCTTTTGATGCTGCAGGGCACTTGGCACAAACAATTTTAATGGTTCCCTTCCATCTGAACTTGGAAATTTGCGAAAGTTACAACAGCTGTAAGAACATTCATGATTATGATATTTTACGGTTTATTATCATTCTTATTATTTTATCTTTTACCTTATCTTGGGCATCTCTGTAGGAATACCATGGATCGAATAATATAATATTGTCTTCATTTATGTTCCTTTTTTTCAGTTACATCGATAGTTCTGGACTTGGTGGTGAAATACCTTCAACATTCGCAAATTTACAGAGCCTAGTCACACTGTAAGAACACCTTCACTTTTATACACTTTTACAACAGTATTGAAACATTTCCTTTTTGGAAAAGTTATCATTTATGAAGGCCAAGTTTGCATTGCAATCATTGCAACTGGTGGTTTCCTTTGTTCTGGCTTGTAAATTGAAGGAAACTAAAAAATTATGCTTACACTAGGCTATCAAGTTAAACACTGCTATTTTACTTAGATAGGACCATTGTGTTTTTATTATTCTGCATTAGTATTTCACAACTTGCATCATATATTTTGAAATCTAATAACTATCGGCCTCTCAGATGGGCTTCTGATAATGCATTCACAGGGAGAATACCCGACTTCATTGGAAATTGGTCACAGTTACAGTCATTGTGAGTCACAGTAACATCTATGACACTTTCAAGGCATATGCTATGACACTGTTTGATTATTTACATGTTTGATGTTCCTATAGGAGGTTTGAAGGGAACTCTTTTGAAGGTTCAATACCACTTTCATTTTCCCGACTGACCTCTTTGCAAGAATTGTAAGTCTTTTGTATATCGCTTGTAAGAAATCGTTATACTTTTGAAGTTTTTATTTTTCTCTTATAATTAAAACCACTAAAATTTAGCTTCTGTGGTTCTATGATTTTACAGGAGGATAACTGGCTTATCTAATCAAACTCTGGATTTTATCACAAATTTGAAGTCACTTGCTGTTCTGTGAGTAAATACTTTTAACATTTCCGAAGTTCACCCATTTTACCGTTCATATGTCACTTATAATAAGATGCATTTCTTGCAGAGTTTTAAGAAATAACAGAATTACTGGTCCTATTCCAGCTGACATTGGAGAATATCGAAATTTGACACGACTGTGAGTAATCTGCATTATGACTGAAATATCTGCATATATGAACTATGGACGCAGAGATGTTGGATGCTATTATGTATTGCTATTTCCAGTACTAAAATGTGGCATCATCTCATGTACTAAGTTAGGTGTCTACTTTTCAGGGACTTGAGTTTCAACAATATGACTGGACAGATTCCAGGAGCATTATTCAACTTAAGTCAAATCAATATCTTGTAATATTTCACATGCAACGAGGCCAACTTTTCTAAATGTTGAAATGAACTAATTAGTACTCACTTTTGACATCTTTATCATTCACAGGTTTCTTGGAAACAATAGCTTGAATGGTACCCTTCCCGCTGTAAAGAGTGCAAGTCTCAACAATATGTAATTTTTATGAATATAGGCTATATACTCATATGGGAATGTTTGTTTTTTTTCCCTGTCTAATTTCTATAACTTTATTTTCATACAGTGATCTGTCATACAATGAACTATCCGGAACACTTCCTTCTTGGGTCAATGAGCCAAACTTACAACTGTATGTGCCTTGTCTAAAAGAAGCACTACTTAATTGGTCACCAAGTTACCAACATTGAAAGATGACCAACAGATTTTTGTTTTATGTAAGTTCATCATAGCTTTTGAACTAATATCATGTTTCTAATGTTTTCATTGTGCAGTAACTTAGTTGTGAACAACTTCACTTTAGATGGTTCAGAAAATAGGTAACTATATTATAGCTTCACTTACATTTACCTATTCTTGATACTTGTATGAACCATTGGTAACAGCTAATGTCTTTGCTAATTTACGTGTCTTCTGTCTCCAGTGGCATTCCATCAGGATTGAATTGTCTCCAAAGGGACTTCCCCTGCGATCGTGGGTCACCAAGATGTAAGTAAGAAACAACATGAAGTTACCATTGTTATCGTAAACTTATAACACTCTCTGTTCATGTTGTTTTACAGATAGTAATTTTGGAATTAATTGTGGCGGTCCTCAAATTACATCCTCTAATCAAATAGAACATGAGCAAGAAAACGAAGCTCTTGGACCATCAACGTACTATTTGACTTCCGAAAGAAGGTGGGGTGTCAGCAATGTTGGACAAAGGGACAACCCAGCATATACAGCCTCCAGTTCACGTCAGTTTACAAACACTTTAGATTCAGAACTGTTCCAAACTGCTCGAATATCTGCTGGATCATTAAGGTACTACGGTTTAGGCCTCGAGAACGGTAACTACACTGTAAACCTCCAGTTTGCAGAGTTACTAATAGAAGATGGTCAGACTTGGAAAAGCACCGGAAGGCGTGTCTTTGACATTTATCTGCAGGGAAACCTCGTGTTTCCTGATTTTGATATAAAACGAGCAGCAGGGGGAGCTTCTTTTAGTCCTGTTTCAAGGCGAGCAACAGTTCAAGTTTCAAATAACTACCTTGAGATACATTTATTCTGGTCTGGAAAAGGGACTTGTTGTGTACCTAATCAAGGAACTTTTGGACCTCTTATCTCAGCAATTAGTGCCACCCCAAGTAAAAATTCTTTCTTAACATTAGTTACTTAACTTAGAGCTCTTGATAGTTAGCATCATTAAGTTAGCAATGGCCTTTACTCATTCTTTTTTGTACAGATTTCACCCCCAGTGTGAGCAACAATCCACCTTCTAAAAAGAAGAATAGCACTGGTTTGATTGTAGGGATTGTGGTTCCAATTGCGGTTGTAAGCTTTTTGTCACTATTAGCCTTATATATTTTTCTTCAACGAAGGAAAAAGCAGGGTACCTCTGACGACTATGAAGGTTGTTATCTTCCTTTATCTTATAGATGAAAAATGTTATCCATTGATTTGGAAGCTTGTTATACGGAGTATTACTTTTTCTGCTGAAGACAATGTGAAGACACATAGCCAAACAAATGAATAGAAGTTATTAGAAACATATGCAAGTTGTAGGTACTTATATGCTTTTGCTGATCTGCAGAGTTCGTGGGAATTGACGCGAGACCATATACCTTTAGTTACGGAGACCTGAGAGATGCAACAGATGATTTTGATCCTGCAAATAAGCTTGGCGAGGGAGGTTTTGGACCTGTTTACAAGGTATAATTCTTTTCATCAAGAATCCATTTTTGCTTCTTAACCTTAAAATTTGAAATTTGCTTTTATGGAAAACAGGGAACACTTGCTGATGGGAGAGTAATAGCTGTTAAACAACTCTCGATAGCCTCTCACCAGGGAAAGACTCAATTTATAGCTGAAATTGCAACGATATCTGCTGTCCAGCATCGTAACCTTGTGAAACTGTATGGTTGCTGCATTGATGGAGAGAAACGACTTCTTGTTTACGAGTATCTTGAGAACAAGAGTCTTGATCAAGCATTATTCGGTAAGAAAATTCACATTACAATTTATAAGTTTAGGTATAGACATGACTACTAGACTACAATAATATTTTACATATGGGGTTTGTGATGCAGGAAACAAAAGGTTGTCTCTTAATTGGTCCACTCGCTTTGATATATGCCTTGGGATAGCACGTGGTCTTTCGTATCTGCATGAAGAATCTCGTATACGAGTTGTACACCGAGATGTTAAAGCTAGCAATGTTCTACTTGATTCTGATCTGATCCCCAAGATCTCAGATTTCGGTTTGGCTAAACTTTATGATGACAAGAAAACACACATGAGTACTCGTGTTGCGGGCACAATGTAAGATTGATAGTTATTAAACTTTTAATTGTTAATAACATATATTAGTCGACTTTCAAGGTGGAAAGTTTGACCCATGTACTTATTAATTGGTTGATTTTGGTAAGTTTTATCTCAAACGGGCCATAAACAAAAAATTAGTTAAAAAGGAAATTTGTCACACGGGCTGAAAGTCACCCAAGTGTATATTTTATGGCAAACAACCTTTTAAGTTTTTTTTATAGAAGTTTTTAAGATATGATTGTGATAATATATGTTATTTGAATCACATTTAGAACATTAATTAATCAATTTTAAAAAGGGACAACTATATGTTGATCAGACCTTGCTGATCCGACCCAAATTTAGTCCACACAAAATTTGAACCATTTGACTCCTTAACTAACTATCCTACACTGTCTTTTTGATTTACTATGTAGTGGGTATCTTGCACCAGAGTATGCAATGCGTGGACACCTTACGGAAAAGGCTGATGTGTTTGGGTTTGGAGTTGTAGCGTTAGAAATAATCAGTGGAAGACCTAATTCCGATTCTACTTTGGATGAAGAGGAAATATATTTGCTTGAATGGGTATGTTCATCTTCCTCATGAATCCTTAATAATGATTTTGCTGTTTATGCAATCTGCATAACTGAATTCATACAATCAACCCTGCTCTTAGCAAGCAATGGTTTCAGTAAGAAAAAAATGGTTGATCTATTGAACCAGAAAGTAAACAAGAACTAAAGTCAAACTTTTAAACTAGAGGTAATGGGTGGATTTGGTAATGGGCTGAAATGGGTAATGTTTGTACACTTGGAGCTGGGTTGGGTTAGTTGGCCCAAAACAATTTTTGTCCAGTATTTTTCCTTTTATTTATAAATAATTAGTGAGTCATGATTACAAACATTTATTTCCTTGAATAAATTGATTTATTAGGAGGTTTTATGCATTAAAGATACACTTTACCTGACTTTCGACTCATTTTTAAAGCTAATATATTTAAAAGTTACCTGTTTGGCCCGTTAGGGCGTTAGAGATAAATACACCTGAATGGACTCATTCATAAGGAAACAGTTGAAACTGTCACCTCTAATGAATTACATTACACAAAACTCCATCCATCTGATCATTTTTCCTTTGGTATGATTTTAGGCATGGAACCTGCATGAAGCTGATACCGAACTTGAGTTGGTAGATGAAGAATTATCTGAATATGATGAAAATGAAGTAAGAAGAGTGATGAGAGTGGCCCTTTTATGCACCCAAACTTCACCAATGCAACGTCCATCAATGTCACGAGTGGTGGCGATGCTTTCAGGAGACATAGAAGCAGCTGGTGTTATAACTCGCCCTGAGTACCTCACTGGTTTCAAGTTTAATGATGCTACAACATTTAAAGATGCTCCTCCAATTTCAAGTACTGATTCTGCAGCAACTACAAGTTACTCCACTGCATCACTGCGTTCACCTAATAATGCTTCTAGACCAATACTTCATGATATCATCGGAGATGGTAGGTGATGATCTATGAACTTGTTTGAAGTTAGACTGTAATTTGTTTTTAGGAAAGATGGTTGAACCAGGATGTAAATGATATAAGTGTGAGAAGTATGTATTTTAAAGACAACACTTTTTGTTGTATGTTGAATGTAATATCAGATTCTTAATTAGAAGTTCAGATGACAGATTCATAGTCTTGGAAAGAGATTTCTAGAAATTATAATTTTTCTTTGTTTACAGTTTTTATTTGTATGGTATCAATTAATATGACTATGATATTCAAAATTAAACCAAATCAACTTCAAGATAAGCACAATGACTTTGACAACCTCAACAAAGAACTTAAATAAGGCTCGAGTGTCGTTGGACTTTGTTTGACCGCTTGCATTACTTCAATCTTAATTGTTAATATGCTTTTAATTTCATTTTTTTTGTTTTGTTTGTATCTTAACCTATATATATTATATATTATTATAACTTATAATCATAAATCTATCTAGAAGTAGCATGCTTTAGTTATAAATCACGTGCATAAGTAAAGATGTATAATGAAAAAGAGTATAATCCAATGATCATAAACCTGATATATGTAACATTGAGTCACATTAAAGTAGTTGCATCTTTAACTTACTATTAATTTTTTTTAATATAGTTATATTAAAACATGCATCCTAAGAGCCCAGAGTGTTTTAAAAATAATATGTTTTGGAGGTTTAACATATCTATTATCTATTACTACTTATAAAGCATCTCCAATGTTAAATCTTATAATACTTAAAAATAATCAAAGTTCCCAAAATACCCCTATCACATTTATACCTATTAAATAATGCATATAATTTATGACCAAATAATTTCCATTAATATGTAAATTACTATAAACAAAACAGATTTCTTTATATTATATTTATCATACACATAAAATAATACATAACACAAACATAATACAATAAATTTTAAAAATATTTACATTTATTTTTATTTAAAATCGTCACTCGCCGCTCCATTTACCGTTACCACTTTCACCGATGCATTGCGCGAGTATTGTGCTAGTATTTTGTGAAGTATGAACATGTGATTGATAAAAAAAATAAAAATAAAAAGTAAAGTTTGAACACATCCAGCTTAATAGTATTCCGTAAAATAAATCCCAGATATAATAAGTGAAAATGGAAAGATTGGGAGTTGGAGATGAGTCAAGAGTCAACCATGAACTTTTAATAGTAAGCAGGTAGATGAAGAAAAAGTCTGTTCTCAAGTCTCAATGGTGCATTCGTATATCTTGATCAGGAGCAGTTAGTACTGTAAAATGGGAACACTGATCGTGGTTGCAATAACAAGTTGACAGTTTGTGTGATGGCATTACGGTTGTAGTTGTGGTTAACGATCTTGGTCCTGTGACCTTAGCTCAAAACACTACTGATCCAGCTGAAGGTCTCTTTCTCCTTGACTCTGCCTGGCTCTATTTTCTTGCAATTAATTGACAATCTCTGATTTTTAATGATTTTTGCAACCCAATCGAATTTGTATTGAGTTGTTTTAACACAATCTAGACTTTAATTAACCGAGTCTGGTTTCAGATGGAACCTATAATTAGTAAAATTTGAATGATCGATATAAACTTTGTGTGGAAGTAAAGATGATGGATATGGGTAACTACAGCATGGGTTGAAACGGGTCAGGTCAGTTTGTTTGAAACACTTAAGCAATGATTAGTTTGATTACAAAAACAGACCCATTTCAACCTACACTATATAGTACCTGTTTTGACCCACTACCCAACCTGCCTGACCGAATCAATTTGGTGTCTCTAGTCGATGTTACTGACTGTTCTGTTTTGAGTAATACTAATAAGGTGACAGTGTTACTGATTGACCTAATGTCCAACCCATCTATGTCATTACTTACGTACTGTACAGTTCTATTTATATGATTCCCTTGGTAATGATTTAAGGCATGGGAGCTACATGAAGCTAACAGTGAACTTGAGCTGGTGGATAAAAAAGTTGTCTGAATTTGATGAGAATGAAGTAAGAAGAGTGAGAGAGTGGCCCATTTGTGCATCCAAACCTCACCAATGCAACGGCCATCAATGTCACGAGTTGTGCCAATGCTTTTGGGAGACACAAAAGCAGCTGGTGTTATCACTCGACCCGGATACTTGACTGGTTTTGATTTGAGCGATACTACAACTTTCAAAAGTTCCTTTTCAACTTCAGGTCTAGATAATGGGTTGAATATTTTTTTTAGACTGATACCTCATGATATTTGCGGCAAAGGTAAATATGGACGACACATCAGCCATTCTTTCTTCTTGATACATGTTGATTGCAATTTGTTTCTTTGGAAAAAGAATTGCTGAACAAAGATGTGATTGATACAGTTGTGAGTGTATATGTTTACATATAAACCTTTTCTTATGGTATGTTAATGAGAATGTTTAGAGATTCAAATCTTTAGAAACAAAAGTATACATAACATTGATTGCTCGAAACTGACTTAGTAGCCCGCTAAGCGAATAATTTACACCACTTATCAATATTACAATCATCAAAAATCAAAAGCCAACATTTAAAATTAGAATGTTTCGATAGTACTTCATAATCTGAATCTTGGCAAAAAATGAGTAACAGACCCAACGGCCAGCTGAAGCAATATTACAATCATCAAAATACAAAAAATCAAACTGAATAAACCAAGATTTTAAATAAAAATATTTCATTATTGCTATGTTGTCTGAATCTGATTCACAGTATACAAATATCTTCCCCTTAAACATAAACTCGTGCGATACTAAACCAGAAACCAACAGTTTCTATCAACACCATGTTCAAAAATTCCAAAACAAATTAACATGAAACTATCACATTGAACCCAAATCCCCCCAAAAAATGCCATGTTTTCTAATCAATTACACAAAATAACACGAGTAAGAGCAAGAACAAAGCAAGAAACGGTGAAGAAGAAAAAAGTCACAAAATCTCTAGCAGACCATTTCTTCACCGCTTTACCTTCAACCCTCAAACTTTTCGCTCTTCGTAACGCATCAACTTCCTTCAACAAATCAAATTCCAACCCTTTTTTCTTCAACTCTTCCACACATTTCCCCAACAACTTCCCATCTTCTTTTTCCCTTTCCAACAACTTCTCCAGATGCGCTTCCGTATCCGTCTTATATCTCACCGCCCAAATCAACCCCAACGAACACAGTAACGAACAGAGCGACGGGATCCACGATCTGTTACACGCTCCCATCACCGACGAACTCGCGCTACTACTAAACAGTAAAATCAGCGAAATAGAGTGAAACAAGAAGAAGAAACAGTAGAGATGCGTTAGCTCTTTACGAACAGAGTCGATTTGGGTTTCTTTGAGAGCAATTCGATTGAGGATCAGTTCTTCTTCTTTGAGCCATTGTTTCAACAGAAGTTTGTGGGTTGGAGTCATGGCGATTTCGTGAAGTGGGTGTAGTGATTTCGATAAGGGTTCCATGATTGCTGTGTTATCGCCCTCATCAGCCATTAAATTGAGTTATTTTCTAGAGAGAGAGAATTGAATTGAATAATGTGAATGAATGAATAACGGTAGATCGGAATAGGAGCGTTAATTTGGGTATTTGAATATTTTTTCCCCAACGGTCATATGTCTTTAAAGTATTATTTTATGTCCTTTGAAAATGTTAACGTTGTTAGAGTTATCCTTGTGGATATGTTAATGACAACTAAACCCCTTTACTTTTTCTTTGGTTTTTTTATTTTTTACTGTTGTTGGTTTGGATCTGATTGTTTTTTATATTTGTATCATTTTTTTAGTGACTGTTCATACGTACTTGTCTCATCAAGTCATCATCGAATATTTTTGGTTGATGACAAGTTTGATGACAAGTTTTTAGTGGAAACATTAGAGCATCCCTATTGAGAAAAAACTTTTAAAAATTTTTTCTAATGCCATGTTATCTTTTAAAACAAAAGCTTTAGAAAAAAGTTTTACTTTTAATGTAAAGTTTTTTTTATAAAATTTTACATTTAAAACTATTAATTTCTAAAGGAAATGCAAATAAGGAAGGATTTAAAATAAAAATTAAACTAGCAAAAAAGTTTTTACCCACAGGTTGATAAATCTCAAGCTTTTCATACAAAAAGCTTTTGTTCCAATGATGTAAAGCTTTATCAACCACTTTTTTGCAAAAAAAAAACTTTAGATAAACTCTTCATTGGAGATGCTCTTAGTTTAAATGCAGTTTATAAAATTTGTAGATTGATGATAGGAAAAGACAATGTAAGCGAAATAATAGACTTATGTTTTAACTTTCAATTTTGAAATTAAAATATCTAAAAAAATAACAACATTGTTTGGTATATAGTAGCTGTAGCTTTACAAATTAACTACTCCCTCTGTCTCAATTTTATTATCTCTAGACAAAAAACACGCAGTTTAAGAAAAACATCACCATCTCTCTTACTTTTTGGTAACAAGACAATTTTACCATTTATTTTTTACCTACCTTTTTGTCTTACATATATAAATTAGGGGCAAAGATGAACTTTATATCATTATTCTTTTCTATTTATGGAAGCGGACGATTAAATTGGGACATCCCAAAAGGGAATATTGGACAATAGATACGGGACGGTGGGAGTAAAAACTACAATTTCAAAAGCTGGAAAAAGTAGTGTTACACAAGAATGCAGGAGCTTTTAAGGACACAATTACACAAATACTCATCTCTCAATAATCATATGATATACCCATAAACCTAATGGTTAATAATGGTTTAATACTCAAACTGTCAAAAAAATTTCGTTTTAACACCTCAACTTTTTTTTTAAACGTTTTAACACTCCAACTTATAGTTTGACCAAAACTTAAAACCCAAACTTTTTAAAAAAATTTGTTTTAACACCCCAACTTCTTTTTTAACATTTTAACTATAACACCCCGCATTTCACAAACACTTAATATATTATAAACGGTGGAAGCGCGTCCCAAAACATATTTACCGATATTGCATATACTAAAATGTAACAAATTTTAAACATCACACTTAATATTATATAATTACAAACTAAAGATCGGGTGTTATATAACTAACAAAACATAGTTCTAATTTTCCAAAAGGATCAGAGTGGGCACGGTCATAATCAAACATTCCATCAATTTCATAATCCCGATCCAAACTTACCCAAAACCTGCAAAATGTTAAACACGGAAGGATTAGCTCACAGTTAAGTGAATGGAACTGTATCCGACATTTCAATTCAGAGATAACAATTCATACAACAAATAAACATAACCCAACACAATCAAAGAGGATCGGCGGTTCTTGGTATGCCATCACAAGAACTCTTTAAACCATTGGTATGCCATCACAATGATTTACCAATAGTTTGAAGCTATCTTCACTGACTAAGGTTCATCCTTCAACTATACGTATTGGAAACCCCGTCAATCAAACAATAGTAAAGAACCCAACCAGTGTTGACCTCTGAATAATTCACATAGTCAAATATGCCCAACGGTCAAGAATCACACATTGTACAATAATCATACCAATACTGAATATAAATAACCAATCAACAATAATTATAACCCAATAAACTAAACAGTTTATAACCAGTTACCAAACTGTTCATCCGTTGTACCAAACTTGTTACAACTGAATTGAACAGAAGAATACAGTTACCACTCACCGATAATCCTAGCCTTGAACTCAGTTGTCTTATATCACTGAGTTCCTGTCCATTTATCTGAGAACACAAATAACAACAAGTCAATAACTCGTCCCAACTAATTAACTATTTCTATAATTATAAACACATTTCACTAAATAATATCAACTATCATACAATACTTTATAATTACAATTCATACTAACTTACAAGTTTGTTACAACAATAAGTACCCTTCAGTTAATTTATATAATATGGATGCATTGCAAGTACAGTATACTATCCAAACTAAATTGTTTCTGGTTTCTTACCCATAACCGATCGGTTACAGACCATAGCCGATCGGCTAACACACACAACCCGATCGGCTCACCACTAGCCGATCGGCTAAGACAGTTAAAATAGTATTATTTGTTCTAAGGGTGAGCTACGGTAGTAATTTTGATCTAAATTAGCCGTTAAGCTCAAATTACCCGATCGGCTAAAACACATGTACCCGATCGGCTCACTAAACTCAGCCGATCGGCTGGACAACAAAACCCAGCAACCTGCAATCTATTAAAACATGCTACTACACGAACTATTTCACCAAAACCTTTATTTCCAGATTATCAAATCAGTCCCAGACCTCAAATAGCATCAATGAAATCATTTAGCAACATATAACAATTACACGCATCATATATTCTCAACTCACACATTAAATTAACCTTGATACTAGGTTTCCTACCTTTAATTACAACAATCTAAACTAACATCAAATCAACCAAATAATCTCAATTGCAAACTTGAAAAATCATAAAGTTCTCATATTTCATCATAAATCAGTTAACCTATTTCACAAACATCATTTACACATCAATTTCTTCTATTCATTATTAACCTAATAAACCCTAAGTTCATGTAGAATACATAAGCACTTACAATTTGAAAAGAAGAAGCACAAAATGCAAGTTGATGATGATATCTTGTATTGAATCAAAGAACTCACAAACTAATTATTGCTTTAATTTAATTTGTATAAGTTTCTTAAATTCTCTCAAGGTTTTGTTTCAAGATGGATGAACAAAGAGATGAAGAAAAAGTGTTTGGTGAATTTTAGTCGGTTAACTCCCACCGCCCCATCTTTTATTATTATAAATTTTATCACCTTCTAATCCTATTGTCTGGAACCCGAAAATACCCGCAAGTCTAAATATTTTTTATTTTACCGTCAAGTTCAACTATTTAAAACAAACATTATTTTATTAGTCACAATAAACCTGTGACTCTTTTACTTATTTATTTTTAAATAAATCAAATAAACTATTTCCCGTTATTTAAATAATCTTTTATCTTAGGGCCCAGAAACAGGGTGTTACATTCAAGTTATATGTTCTTGGAGAGCAAGGTGTACACAACTTTTGCTTAAGATACTTAGGTTTATTCTTGAAGAATTGGTTGAAGAAAATGGATAGAGCCTTTGAAGAAGGGGAATGGAGACGAGTGGAACGTAGGAAACCAAAAACATCAAATTCAAAGTTGGAGACTACAAGGCATATGCATCAATCAAACTTTCGGAAAAACGTAACAACTTTTTACGTGAGTAATATACCAGAAGTAATCACAAGCAAACAGCTTTGGTTGGAATGTAGACACTTGGGATCTCTAGCGGATGTTTTTATCCTGAACAAAAAGGATAAAAACGGCAACAGATTTGCTTTCGTTAGGTTCATAAGTGTTAAGAATACAGAGGAGATGGAAAAGGCGTTGAGCAACATCAAGATGGAGGGATTAAAACTAACTGCAAACCTCTCTAGATTCGATATCCAAGGGAAAAAAATTGCAAAGGAGGATCGAAAACTGGATCTCGGGCAACGCAACAGGAACAATGCTCATTCCATGCATCATAGTAGAGGTAATTTTTCATTTAAAGAAGCACTAGTTGGAGTTGAAAATGAAAAGAGCAAACCCATCGAGGTTAAGGCTATAGGAGTCTCCAAACTGATGGAAGGTTGCATGCGGATGTCGTTAGTCGGAGAAGTAAGTTCAATAGACATTTTACATAAGTTGGACGAATACATGGAACACATATGTAATAAAAGAATAAACATTAGATATCTGGGAAGTTTCAAGGTCCTCCTTACTTTTGAGTCGGAAGATAAAGCCATAGAATTGCTGGATAAAAAACAAAGTTGGGAAAAAATCTTTGTCTCATTGGTAGCTTGGAATGGTCAAGAAATAGCTATGGAACGTATAGCATGGGTAAACATCTATGGCGTGCCTCCACAAGCTTGGGACACGGACGTATTCTTACAAATAACTAGTTCAATTGGTAGAGTAACCTTCCTATGTGAAGCGGATGTTAATGACGCTAATATATCCAAGAAGTAAATTGGTGTCACAATCCAAGCTGGAAACTATATTAACACATCTTGCGTTGTAAATTGGAAGGGTAGTCGATTTAAAGTATGTCTTGTAGAAAGCAGAGAAGATTGGTTCCCGGATTTCATGAAAACAGAGTCTATAAGCAATTCGAATTCCGGTAGGTTTTCGCCGGAATTTCCAACGTGTAACGGTGATTCAGATATGGAATCCGATCAGTCCGGAAATAACACGAAGAGTCAGGAACATAACGGATCTGGATGGGTAGATGAGATTCTTGAGAATGAAAAATCAATAAATTTGGATGAGGATAACGAAAAGGTTGGCGGTGGAATTAAAAACCACATGGAATATCATGTGGGTGGGCAACGTGGTAACATTCAGATTCCTTGTCCAGCAAACTATGGTTGCAATGTTAGATCATTGAGCTTCTTTGACACAGGCCCAGATAATGTAGCCCATAATAAGTCTAATGAACAGTTTAGCCCAAACGTAATGGATTCGGATCCTTTTGGATTGAATGATTTATTATTCAATATTGGTAAAGAAAATAATAAGAAAAGGAAAAGGATGAAACGGAACCCTGGTTCTTCTGCATCTCGAGACAAAAAGAAAAAACAACTTATCGAAGTAAGATATACAGATGGTGTTCAATTGGTTAAGAAGAAGAGGAATTCTGTGTCTCAGCAAGAAGGAAGTCAAGAAGTTAATAGTGATGGGATGAATAAATCTAAGTCAATTTTGGATGGTGATTCGAGTTCTGAAGAAGCCCGATGTGAAAGTATGGACCTGAACAAGATCCCGAGCAACATAGAATCTCCGAATGAAGAGAGTGGGGTGAAAATACAAATCGAGGACAAGGAAAATCAGAAGCAAAGTAATATTGAAAAAGAAATCCAAGATACAGTTGAAATTGGAAAATGCATCGGCATCGAATTGAATGGTTTTGATGATCACATCAGAACGATTATTGGTGAAGAAGGAGCATATAAAGGTCAGTAATGGATTTTCTAACTCTAAACATAAGGGGGGTTAAGGATGAACGGAAAGTGGAATGGATTAAGGGGTTGGTCATAAATAACAAAATGGGGTTTAAAGTTACATACTCATTAGAGAATGGCTCTAAAATGAGTAAGATTGAGCGTATATTAGTTTGCCCCTCATTTATGGACCGTTGGCCCAATGCTAAGTTGATGGCTTTACCAAAAAAATGATCGGATCACAATCCATTGTGTCTAAGTGTAATAAAAAAGATTTTGGCCCAAAACCATTCTGGTTTTTCTCTTCTTGGATGTCAAAGAATGGTTTTGATGAGATTATTTTTGGAGCATATAACAAACAAGTCAAGAATGGAAGACTGAATTACATGCTACATTCTAGATTAAAAAATGTGAAAGAGGCAATAAAAGAGTGGGTTATTAAAGAGAAACAGGAAACAGGGAAGAGGGTGAAAGAATTGGAAGAGATATTAGAAAAAACAGACCATTTGGCGGAAAAGAGACCATTATCAGATGAAGAGGTGAATGTAAGGGCAAAAGCAAAATGTAATTTGATGAAAATAGAAGACGAGAATAGGCAGAATCTTAAGCAAAGAGCTAGAATCAAATGGGCAGTTGAAGGAGATGAAAACTCTTCATTTTTTCACGGGTGTATCAATGCAAGAACCATGAGTAACAACATTAATGGAATTTGGGTTGGAAATAACTGGGTGGAGGATCCAAAAGAAATCAAAAAAGAAGCAGTGAACTTTTTTGGCTATAAGTTCAAGGAACCAATGAGTGTTAGACCAAGATTTAATATGGATATTAGGAAGCTCTCAAAAGAAGATGCAGATGTTATTATAGGCCCGTTTAGTCTTGAAGAAGTCAAAGAAGCTATTTGGGATTGTGGTAGTAATAAAGCCCCGGGACCTGATGGTTTTAACTTCGCCTTTATAAAGAGATTTTGGAGCTTGATTCAAGATGATGTTATGAGAATGATGGACGCCTTTCACATTGATGGAACTGTAAGTAAGGTATGTAACTCGTCTTTTTTCACTCTTGTTCCTAAAACTAGTGATCCAATGTTTTTTAACGAATTCAGACCTATATCTCTTGTTGGCTTTATTCCGAAATTGATTTCAAAAGTTTTAGCTAATAGAATAAAAAGAGTTATTGGATCACTAGTGTCTGAAACACATACATGCTTTTTGCAAAATAACAGTATACTTGATGGGCCTTTGGTGGTAAACGAAATTATTTCATGGGCTAAAAAGGTTAAATATAAGGCTGCCCTGTTTAAAATTGATTTTAATAAAGCGTTTGACTCTTTAAGTTGGGGTTTTATGGATTCAACTTTGGAACAAATGTGTTTTCCCTTAAAATAGAGACAATGTATATCTGGTATACTTTCTTCTTCCTCAGCATCTATATTGATTAATGGATCCCCTTCAAAAGTTTTTGATTGCTTTAGAGGTGTTAGACAAGGGGATCCATTATCACCGTTTCTTTTCATCATTGCTATGGAGGCTCTGAATTCTATCTTTGAAAAAGCCAAAAACCTGGGAATTTTAAGGGGCATCTGTCTACCTAATCAAGGTCCAATCATCACTCATTTTATGTTCGCGGATGACTTAATAGTGCTAGGGGAATGGTCGGTTGTAAATGTAATGAATATAATGAGGATTATGAGGTGTTTTTCAATAGCATCAGGGCTGGAATTAAATACAAATAAAAGTAACATTTTTGGGATAAATGTGGAACCGGAAAGGGTAAATGAAGTTGCTAAACAGATTGGATGTAGGGTAGGTAATTTTCCTTTTGAGTATCTTGGGCTAAAATTGGGTGCAAATATGAATCATTGCAAAAACTGGACGGATGTAATTGATATTTTTAAGTCTCGTTTATCTTCTTGGAAAGCAACAAGGCTATCCATAGCTGGGCGGGTGACCCTCATTAAATCTGTTTTGGACAGCCTACCCGTGTATCACTTCTCACTATTTAAAGCTCCTTTAAAGGTAATTGATACTTTAGAAAAATAAGGAGAAATTTTCTTTGGGGTGGGAATGAAAGAAACTCTAAAATAAGTTGGGTATCGTGGAATAGGGTGATTGCTCCCAAAGATGAGGGAGGTCTTGGAATTGGTTCACTTAAACATATTAATACTGCCCTCTTGATGAAATGGTGGTGGAGATTTCAACGGGAATCTAATGCGGTTTGGAAGCAAGCTATAAATGCGATTCATGGGAATCAGAATACTTCGTCTTTGATTCAAAATAAAAAAGGGTTCACGAGCCCATGGGTTAACATTGGTAAATTACAAAAGGGGTTAGAAGAATATAACCTAGATATTTCAAATCTGATTATATCAGAAAATGGTAAGTGGATATGGAAGGGTGATGTTTCAGGATCATTTTCAGTAGCATCAGCCAGGAAGGTTCTAGTTAATTCGTTCGCTCGTGATAAGGAATTCCACTTCATTTGGAATAGATGGGTGCCGGGTAAAATAAATATCTTCGCTTGGCGAGCTGAAATGAATCGTGTGCCAACGAAGGCTGCATTACTTAAAAGACAAATCCAGGTATCCTCTAACCTTTGCTGTTTATGTAATCATTTTGAAGAAACTATCAAGCATCTTTTAATATCATGTGAATTTGCTAACATGTTGTGGTGTTTTATAAGTACATGGTGTAAAATAAACCCAATATTTGTGTTTTACTATTCGGGATATTATTTGCTATTCGGAAAAGGATCTTGGTGAGAAGCAACAGATCATTCAAGCAATAATGCTCTCTGCTTGTTGGTGCATTTGGCAACTAAGGAATGATGTATGCTTTAACGGAATTTCCCCATCTTGGCAAAAATTAAAAGAGGATGTTCAAAGACTTAGTTATGTATGGATAAAAAATAGAGCTCACATGTCAGATTTCTCTAGGAAGCAATGGTGTGAATTTAACCTCTCAAAAGTGAAATCAAAGAAGATGGATAACGGATAAAGCTTGAGTCTGGGCGGATTCTATGGATATAATCCAGGATGAAGTATGTTATCTTCCTAAAGATTTACCTGCATATTTGATTTACGGAAGAAGCTTATGGTCCTGCACTCCTGCTGTGCATAGCGGGCCTGGTGGATTTTTTATGCCTGTGGGCTTTGGTAATCTTGGGTTGTAGTTTATAGTCCATCATGTATTTTCTTTATGTATATAATTATTATATATGGTGCATAGTGATATGTATCATGATTTATCTCTTGGATCTGTGTGGGGTACTATCAAAAACGAAGTAGGGTGAAAACCGGTGGCTCGACCCCTCTCTTCAGGGATTTTTTCCTGGGAATCCTCAGGTTTTTTTCATCATTTTTAGTACCCTCGTAGTTTAGATTCGGAGATTTGGTGTCTATGAAAAAGTGGTGTATTATAGGTACATGTACGTTGTAATCTGGTGGCTATCTAGCAATTTGCTAGTAATAGTATATATATAATTTTCTGCCTTTCAAAAAAAAAAAAAAACACTCCAACTTATAGTTTGACCATAATTTAATCCCTTTAGTTTGTTTGTCCGTTTAAAATTACACTTCTGAATTTTTTTTGGTATATCTTTAGTTTAAAATAATCAAGATTCGATTTAAATATACTAGAAATTCTTCTTATGTGTTGTCTATTTAATATGTATTCTATTAATCCTTCAAAGAATACTAAGATTAGCTAACCTCGTGATCTCGATTGTTATTAACCTCTTAATTATAGTTTATTATTGTTATAATTCTAACTTATTACCTGGTCAGATTTTAATCAGGGTATTTATAACTGGTAACCTGCTGAATATGTAATGTTGAAATAATGACTAGAAATACCAATTTATCGATTAATACCCATTTATCATTTTTAGCAACATCCATTCATTATAATTAGCTTTTCATATAACTAAAAATATTATACACGAAAATATTATAAAAATATATCGCTATCAAAATAAAACATTATAAAATTAATTGTGATGACACGTTACAATTACATTATAAGCATTTAAATCATATATATATATATATGTACGTATCAAAAAAATTCAGAAGTGTAATTTTAAACGGACAAACAAATTAAAGGGATTAAATTGTGGTCAAACTATAAGTTGGAGTGTTAAAACGTTAAAAAAGAAGTTGAGGTGTTAAAACGGAAAAAAGTTGAAAGTTTGGGTATTAAGTTTTGGTCAAACTATAAGTTGGAGTGTTAAAATGTTAAAAAAATGTTGAGATGTTTAAACGAAAAAAAGTTGAAAGTTTGGGTATTAAACCATTATTAACCTTAAACCTAATCATATATTCGTAAACTTCTCTGGCGATTGAAACTCCTATGGAAGCCACCACGTACATCCATCTTGATCTCATCAATTGTAATAAGTGCATGATTAAAATATTTTAATTCTCTAAAATTCATGATAATACTTACAAACCCTACGGAGCAACAACTTTTAGTTATTAATTTTATGTTTTGCAACTAGTACAAGTTACCAAGTTAGGTATTGATGAGGTAAGGTATGTACCGAATAATGATGGTCGCGGTCACATGACCGTTGTAACAAATAAAACACAACACGTGAAGAAAGTGACAAGACATAATGGTCAGGTGAATAGTCCATCCGCCTGACATTTGGTACACCAATAAAGAACAAGTCAAACATATATTATAAGGGGATAATTCAAAAAGGTAAACCGGAGCAACTACTGAAGGTCGGGATATTTCCGGTAATAACAACCAGACACACCCCGGTATAAGTACAAGGGAGAAGAAACAGGTAAAGGAAGGACTTCATTCAATTCTCTCAACTACTACACTTACAAATAATTACTCTCATAAATATATTCTTATCCTCACGCCGGAGCTTGGTCAAGGAAGGAACCCTTCCTCCCCTTGACGAGGCTAACGGTGTATTATTAATCTTAGCAGTTACAGGTTAGCAGCGACGGGATTTCTCGAAGGTTCGCGGAGGGAAATCAATCGTTCAATACTCGGTGTCGTAACGTATATTTTCGTTGCAACATTTGGCGCCATCCGTGGGACCTCACTGTACGTATGGAGAAAACACCTACGTCAGGAGATCCAAGAGACTCTGCCGCTAAAGAGACTCCGGCGACAGTCATTGACGAAAATGGTACGGTCCGGGGTGACCGTGGTCCGAATCCAAAGGACCAGGCTCGTACCATCACTGACTTCGTTGACAAGAATTACCAAGCCATACGCGGTTTAATGGCCAACAAAGAAAAAGGAGAGCGTTTAAAAGAAATTCAGACCCAGTTGACGTACGACAGCTCTGGTAGCGAATCCAGGAGGACCGGAGTTGGGACGTACGATATGGCGTCGGACGACACACCAATTGGTCGGAGAAACAAAAATTCTAAATCCGGAAGGAAAAAGAAAGGGAGGGGGAGGTTGTCAGTCGCATCCCATCGGATGAAGAGCAAGGTCAGACGGAGGCCTGGAAGGGGAACCAAGGCACGAGATGCGGATGATAACTCCAGCTCCTACTCGGAAGAAGGAAGTGGCACCTCTGAAAGTGAGGACGGGGATGAGGATATAGATGAGCCCTATCGCCCACCCTTAACCAAAAAGTTCACTGGAAGGATTGCTAGGTGCAAGCGACCCAAGAAAGCCAGACTCCCTTCCCACATCAAGCCGTACGATGGGACGGGTGACCCTGATGATCACTTGAGCTTGTTCGCGGGGGTGGCAGAGATGGAACAGTGGTCTATGCCAGTGTGGTGTCACATGTTCGCGCAGACATTATCTGGTCCGGCTCGTCTATGGTTTGACGCCTTACCACCCAAAAGCATTGATAGTTATGAAGAATTGCAAGAAAAATTCTTGCAAAACTTCATGCAACAACGAAGGTACACCAAACACCCCTTGGAGATTCACAATATTATACAAAAAGAACATGAACCTCTGTCCGATTTCATGGACCGGTTTAAGGCGGAAAGCATGGAGATAAAGGGTGCTAACGAGATCATGCGCATCTCGGCTTTATACATGACATCAGGTCCAAACAGCTGATAGAGCAATTTTACAGCAACATCTCAAAAACTGTAAATGAAATGTTTGAGAGGACAAAGGCTTTTATCCATGGGAAGGAGGCGACGGGACATGTTCCCGAAGGTAGTAGGAGGACGGGGAACGGGTCATGCGGCCCTGTGTGGAGATCCTCACCTTCCACTCACCTGCTTTCTAGTGGTTCGCGGAAGACAGAACATGGTTACCAAGGCGTTCGCACCAGACAGCCAGTTCCATACAATCATAGCCCGAAGAAATATACCTCCTTCACGCCTTTGACAAAAACCCCCGGGGAAATATTGGCAACAGAAGAGATCCGTTTTGCACAACCAGCCCCTTTGCAGGGTATCCCGGAGGGGAAGTTTGCTAATCGATACTGTGAGTTCCATGGAGATAAGGGCCACAATACCAACGATTGTTTCCAACTACGAAAACAGATTGAAGACGCGGTACAGTCAGGTCGTCTGGCCCATCTGGTCAAAGAAATCAAACAAGGCGGAACACGACCTGCTGGCAAGCAGGGAGGCACGTTCAAAGGAAAACCCAAAGTTATACAGATGGTGTGGTCACAAGGCGGTTCTAGTAAAAGGTCTAATGAAGAAACGAAAGATTGGATGTATAGGGAAATTTCATTTCCTCCGGCCAACGAAATCATGCCTACTGAGAATCCGCTGATTATCAAAGCCAACGTGCAAGAAACAACCATTCATAGAATTTATGTGGATGGGGGAAGTTCCTCGGATATTATGTACGAACACTGTTATGAAAAGTTAAGAATAGACTACCAGATGGAGCTAAAGGAAGCAAGGAATCCGCTGGTGGGGTTCAATGGAGCAAGAGCATGGCCTTTGGGCCGGGTGTCACTACCGGTCCAGTTCGGGGAATATCCGTTGGACCGGACAATTCTAGTAGAATTTCTGGTGGTTCGCTCTGATTCCCCGTATAATATTTTAATAGGTCGTCCAACAATATGCGCACTAAAAGCCGTGGTCTCTACTATGCATGCTATGATGCGTTTCCCCACTCCTGGGGGAATAGCTACCTTGAGAGTGGAACGGAACAAAGTACGCGAATGTTTACAGATTGTAGAATCCAGGAAGAATGAAAAAACACAAGAACGGGAGGAGTCGGATAACGTGCAGATTGTTGTCAATGAAGAATACCCCGACCAAAGGATAAGTATCGGTTCCTCGTTAAGCGGATAGGCGAGGCAAAGACTGGAACACTTGTTGCGTTCCAGTCTTGATGTATTCGCGTGGAAGTATTCCGACATGACGGGCGTCCCACGGGAAGTTACGGAACACAGGTTAGCCATCCAAAGGAGTGTCGAACCAATAGTGCAAAAGAAACGTGGGATGGCACCAGATAGGAGCAAGGTGGTCAATGAGGAGGTAGCTGAAATGGTTAAAGCTGGTATCATGATAGAAGTACGGTACCGCACGTGGGTGGCAAATCCGGTCATGGTGAGAAAAGGGGATGGAAGTTGGCGCATGTGTGTTGATTTCAAGGATCTGAATAGGGCGTGTCCCAAAGATGCATACCCCCTACCTGAGGTTGACCTTAAGGTAGAATCTTTATCAGGCTTCAAGTTAAAATGTTTTTTAGATGCATACAAAGGGTATCACCAAATACAAATGGCTAAAGAGGATGAAGACAAGACTGCCTTCCACACGGAGAAAGGAGTATTTTGTTATAAGAAGATGCCATTTGGACTCAAGAATGCTGGGGCGACCTACCAGAGGCTTGTAGATGCAGCTTTCAAAACCCAAATAGGCATGAATCTGGAAGCCTACGTAGATGATATTGTCATAAAAAGCCTAGCGGAGGACTCACTTCTGGCAGACATAGAAGAGACCTTCATGAACTTACGAAAGATCAACATGAAGTTGAACCCTAAAAAATGTTCTTTTGGGGTGACGGAAGGAAAATTTCTGGGCCACATAATCATGGAAAGGGGAATCAGAGTCAATCCGGAAAAAGTACAAGCTATTATTGATATGCCAAGTCCAAAATCGCTGCAAGAAGTTCAGAGTCTAAGTGGTAAGCTTGCGGCACTTAGCAGGATGCTCCATGGACCTGAGGAAAATTACTCACCAATGGAGAAATTGGCTTTGGCACTCGTACATGCTGCGAGACGTTTGAGGCGGTATTTTCAAGCTCATCAGATTATTGTCTTAACTGACCAACCCATAAAACAAGTGCTGCATAAACCCGAAATATCTGTAAGATTAGCTAAGTGGGCCATAGAATTGGGTGAACATGGCATAATATATCAACCCCGCACTTCGGTGAAGGGACAAATACTCGCAGATTTTTTGGCCGAGATACCACCTCCGGCCGCTGGTTCTGAACTGCAGCTCGCCTGCACGGAGAAAAAAAAGATTAATGTGTTGATGGAGGATGCAAGACAGGACCCCTGGGTACTATACACGGACGGAGCTTCGAGTACTACAGGGTCGGGGACGGGTCTGATTTTAACTGACCCAGAAGGAGTAGAGTTCACATATGCCTTAAGGCTCAACTTTCCGAGTTCTAATAATGAATCAGAATATGAAGCGCTATTGGCAGGTTTGAGAATTGCTAGAGATATGAATATCCAGAGTCTGAAAGTTTTTGTTGATTCTAAACTGGTAGCAAGTCAAGTGAATGGGGAGTACGAAGCTCATGACCCAAATATGAAGAAGTACATGGAGAAAGCTAAATCACTCATGGCTTACTTCAGCTCATGTGACATAGAGCAAGTGCCGCGAAGTCAGAACAAAAAGGCAGATGCTCTAAGCAAACTAGCAGTTGTTGCTTTCACCCACCTTACTAAAAGGGTACTCGTAGAGGTCTTAGATCAGAGGTCCATTGATGAAGCCGAAGTGCAAGCTGTCGTGGAAGAACATAACGATTGTTGGATGACTCCAATAGTGAGGTACTTACGAGAGGGGGTCATTCCGGAAGACCCAAATGAGGCACGAAAGTTAAGAATCAAGATTCCTCAATATGAATTGATAGGAGACATCCTATATAGAAGATCCTACTTAAAACCGCTCCTGAGGTGTGTTGGTCCGAATCAAGCAGAATACGTAATAAGAGTAGTCCATGAGAGGTCTTGTAGCATGCATGTCGGGCCACGTGCCGTGGTAGCTAAAATAATGAACATGGGTTACTACTGGCCCAGCATGTACCGCGACACGATAGAAGTGATTCAGAAATGTAATGCATGTCAGGTGCATGCACCTGTACCCAAGTTACCAAAGCATGACATGATCCCTGTCTCATCCCCTTGGCCATTTCGCAAATGGGGGATGGACATCGTCGGCCCATTCCCGAGAGCAACCTCAGACATCAAGTTTATTATCGTGGCCATCGATTACTTCACAAAGTGGATAGAAGCAAAACCAGTTGCCACTATAACAGGTCAGCAAGTCAAGAAGTTCGTTTGGGAAAATATTGTATGTAGATTTGGTCTACCCCAAGAGATAGTCACTCATAATGAAAAGCAGTTTGCAGACAACCCATATCGGGCCTGGTGCGAAGAGTTACAAGTTAAACAGATCTTCACCTCGGTAGCCCACCCTCAGTCTAATGGCTAAGTGGAAAAAGCAAATAGGAGCATTGTTGAAGGAATAAAAACAAGGTTGGAGGGTACAGGCCAGGATTGGCTCGATCACGTGTCACATGTTCTTTGGGCTCACAGAACGATGGTTAAAACTTCTCATGGTGAAACTCCATTCAGCCTAACGTATGGTACTGAAGCCGTAATTCCTGCAGAAATTGGTATGCCCACATTTCGCAATCTGCACCCACCTGAAAACAACGATGAGCAACTCCGAGTGAATCTGGATTTACTTGAGGAGCGTAGAGAAGTGGCGGCAATACGCGAAGCCAAATACAAACAGAAGATAGAAAAATACTACAACAATAGGGTGCATCATACATCTTTCAAAGTAAGTGACTTTGTGTTCCGATGTAACGAGGCAAGTAGGAAGGAGAATCAGGGAAAGTTAGGGCCCAAGTGGGAAGGTCCGTACATGATTACAGCTAGCCACGGGAATGGATCTTATGAATTGACTGATGCAACTGGATCCGTTTTGCCAAGGTCATGGAATAGCATGAACCTTTGCAAGTGTTATGTTTGATTACTCATGTAACTTAGAACGTATAGCCAAATATTTACTCGGCGCATTTTGATAACAGTGGGCGCCGCAGTACACTCATGTAAGACGTTCTCGAAATGGAAATACATTATTGCCCACTACTCGTTAACTTTAACACTCATCCATATAGGCATTTCTGTTACTCATACAATCATGCATGTTATCAGGTGATACACTCACGTGTTTTCACTCGTATTATCATCATAATACGCACTCATACTGTGGTAAATAGTGCTAGTAAAAACTGTTAGTAAATGCCAAATATTTCATCGACAAAGGATAACTTAAGGTGGGGACGCCCATCCGGAATTATCAGAATAGTAAAGTTACACATCTTGTACTAATAAAACATAGTGAAACGCATCTACAAGTTCAAAGTGAGGCAACATCAGGCCAATGTACTACAAAAACAAGAGGAAATTACAATCTTTTCTCAGCTAGCGCTCTCGTCCGGCTTCAATTTCTTCAGTTCAGATGGTGGAAGGTGGGCATGAGCAGCAAGGCGATCTAAATAGGGATAAGAAGTAGCCGCAAGACCTGCTTTAGCAGCTTCAAGTTTTGACATAGCCTGAGTATCATAACCAGGTATTTTCTCGAGGGGTATTGACATTTTAGCGTGAGAATGACCTAGTTGCAAGCCCATTTGCAGCCCAACGCTGTATTGACATGCTTGTAAAAGTCCTTCACGAGAGGTATACTCAACACTTTGATGCAGCTTGCCAACAAAATGCTTCATGCCTTCGGCAATCATCCACTGGTATCTTTTTGATCCCTGATTAGAAATCTTGAATTGTTCCTTTTCTTCTTTCAACTGGGTAACTACAGTCGATAAACTATCCCGCTCCATTTTCAGTGACCGAATATGTTCGGCATGATCAGTAGCTTGCTTATTCAACTCCGAGTTTGACTCGTCGATGAGCATAAGTTGATGACGAATCGTCTCATCCCTAATAGCTAGTTCTGAAGTATACGACTCGAGCTGAGCACTAAATTTCTTTTTGCTCTCTTTAAACAAGTGAACAATCTCATCTTTTTCGTGCATACTAGCTCCAATTCATTTTTTATTTCCTGTAGCTTATTAGGATCAACATCAGATAGTTGTTTCTCTAAATATGCTATTACCTGAACTTGTTGCATACATTTTGTCTCGAAACCCTTCAATCTTTCATTCTCTTCACTTAGATATTGATGACTATACTCCCACCTACGCCTTGCTTCCCCAACGATTTTCACTATTTGACATATGACTAAATTAACCGCATTGCTAATGCATTGATTCGATGCTTTGGCTAAAGCGTCTTTTTGCTTCTAAGATACCACATGATCTACCATCTCGCGACACGTTTGTGGACTTTCAAAAGTGTCGCCAACAGTAATATTCCAAGGAGGAACAAATATTTGCTCTAACTCGGCTGCCAGTCGCTCATTAACTGTGGCCGGATGAGGGACACCAGCAATAGGCAAAACAGGGGTAGGACTACCATGTCCAGATTCATCACTGCTTATATGAGAAGAATCCCTATACTCCATACTACCCCACACTTTATTAATCTTGGAACTTAATTTTTCATTTTCAATAGCATCATGGGGCAAATCTTTGTCGTGATGACTTAAACATATAAATCCAGAGCTGGCACCCCCAGGAGGCAGCTGCCTCTGAGTTCCGACCACCGACACACTTGTAGCTGCATCTAACCTTACCTTTCCAATTTTCGACTCATCACGTGGTTTCCTCAAAATCTTATCAGGACTAGACTTCGATTGATCTAACTTGACTTTCATACGAGTTGAACCAGCCAAAACAGAACCCGAAGAACCCACTATTTTACGCACCTTGGCAGGCGAGGCCTTGACACGAGAGCGGGATCTGCGTTTTGCAGGTGCAGTGGGTATTGGAGGTCCAACCAAATCTAGATTATCATCTTGAGGAAGTACTACAATACCTTCATGTAATTCCAAGTGTTCTTTCTCATCATCATTACTCAAACGAGAGTCATATACAACATTTGTATAATTGAGGCGTTTCATGAATGACAAAACCTTCAGCCCTAACAAATATATATATATATATATATATATATATATATATATATATATATATATATATATATATATAATAAATATAATAATATATATTTCTTTTAATATAAAACAAAAAATAATCATAATAAAATAATACAGTAAGTCATTATTTCTTGACCTTCACCATTCTGTTCACGAAGAATGGGAATCTTATTCGAGTCGGCCCACCGGCGACTAATACCGGAGATAAGCAACACGTGCTCCGGATAGGTTTGCACAATTACTTTTTTAATCTTCAGCTCATTAAGCAAAACAGAATCAAAAGTTCCGTCTGCCAGAATAGGATCAGGAGAAACAGTATCATAATTCCTCCATATCATCCGAACCGGAGCCACTCTAGTATCCACCCAAAAAAATCTATTTTTCCACTTCTTTAAACAACTAAGACTCTTATCAAAATGACACGGATGTGGGCTCTTCCGCTTCTCGATTGTTAGCCAATCTCCATTTTTACCAAGTCTGTAAAATTTACGAAAGAGGGCAAGAGTTGGCTCACCTAGAAGGGCACGACAATGCATCTCGAAAGTACTGATTTTCATGAGACCTAATGGGGCTATTTGCGAGATGTGTATACCATAATATTGAACAACTAATAACAGAAACTTTGAAAGGGGGAAGCGTATATTCGCGGCATCAAACCACCTGGTATACACATCAATCTTTCCAACTGGAATATTGGTTACAATCGCGTCGGGTCCGGGACTCGGCGGATGTAAACCCAAATCGATACCCCATTCCAAGCAAAAATCCTCCACATCCTTTTGAGTCATAACGGAATGCATCGATCCGAGGTTATCTTTACCGGTGGCGGTATCCTTGCTAGTAGTCTCAGATCCACAAGTTTCGTCGTCATCCATCTCTTCTTCACATGTTTCCTCCTCATACGCTTCATCCTCAGTGTTCGAAGGTGATTCCGATGTGGGTGATACATCCGGCCCACTCTCAACAATACTCCTCATATTTGAAAATAAAAAAAAAAACAAAAAAAAGAGAGGAAAAAACAAAGAAGGAGAGTACGGTTACAGAGAAAATAAAAAATAAAATAGGTAGGGTAGATAAGTGATTTAAGAGAGATGGGGATGGGGCAGATTACACAAATGGGCAATATCCCTAGGTCCAACACATGTCCAAGATCCCACCTACTTTTCTATTTAATTTCTTTCTATGTAAAAAAGGTAATAATAAAATAATAATGATAAAAAATTTTAATTAATGAATTTATATATGAGAGAAAATAGTAAACTGATTTAAAAGGAGGAGATGGAGCAGGTGACATCATCTGTCACTAACCTTGCCCAACACGTGCCCATCTAATTCCTTTCAAATGTCACTTTACTTTTGTGTGTTAGCTATAAAACAAAATATTTATTTCGCTCGGATAAATGGATAACTTATATTTTAGTCTAGCATCATACTTTTAAAATAAGTATAATACTAGACTGGGGGACATGATGAGGTAAGGTATGTACCGAATAATGATGGTCGCGGTCACATGACCGTTGTAACAAATAAAACACAACACGTGAAGAAAGTGACAGGACATAATGGTCAGGTGAATAGTCCAGCCGCCTGACATTTGGTACACCAATAAAGAACAAGTCAAACATATATTATAAGGGGATAATTCAAAAAGGTAAACCGGAGCAACTACTGAAGGTCGGGATATTTCCGGTAATAACAACCAGACACACCCCGGTATAAGTACAAGGGAGAAGAAACAGGTAAAGGAAGGACTTCATTAAATTCTCTCAACTACTACACTTACAAATAATTACTCTCATAAATATATTCTTATCCTCACGCCGGAGCTTGGTCAAGGAAGGAACCCTTCCTCCCCTTGACCAGGCTAACAGTGTATTATTAATCTTAGCAATTACAGGTTAGCAGCGACGGGATTTCTTGAAGGTTCGCGGAGGGAAATCAATCGTTCAATACTCGGTGTCGTAACGTATATTTTCGTTGCAACAGGTATCTAATTATATTATCGTAGTGTATGATTTGTATGTCATCGATGGCTCTCGTATGATAAATTTTATTTGATGGATGATATATTTCATTATTTTGGATTCTTACATGGAAAATAGTAATTTTGGATTTTACTATATGACTTTCATACGAGCCTTTTCTCTAGGGTTTTTAAGTTACACCCAGATGATCTTGGATTATATTTAATTATTTTGGATGATATACTTCATTATTTTGGATTATGACCAGTTACACCCAGATGATCTTGAAGAAATCTATCTTCAATAGAATCTTGATATGCTCACCAGCAATGTTTTAAAACCTGAGTTTTTAGTCGACCCAGAAAAGTGTTAATTTCTGGTCGGACCGGTTGAGCCGGAAGGTCGGACCAGAGTTAATAATAGTATATAGTTGTAGTATTTAATGATTTTTTTTATAGTTATAATTATTAATTATTAATTATTAATTATATCATGTATAATAATTATAATCCATAGAGTAATAAAGAGTGATGACACATCGATTCCCTTGTTATTCTTGGATTACACATCAATATAATAATTATATAATCCATAGAGTAATAAATGATGTCAGTCAAAAATTTCCTCATTACCCTCATGATTCTTGAAATACACAATTAGTCAATATTCTTGAATTATAAATGATTAAATGTACATAGAAATTGTAAAAAAAAAACATGAAACCGGGTCAATGCGCTGGTCCGGGTCTCGGTCCAACCGGCCGGGTCAACCGGGTCGTTGACTAGTCAACATTTTGAAAAACCCGGGTTTTTAGCCCGGAAATCTCTAAAAATGCGGTCCGACCGAGCCGGTCGAACCGAGTCTTAAAACACTACTCACCAGGAAGGTCAAGAAGTTTCTTCAAAGAACAGGGAAAACTAGGTTGGATGGTAAACCAGGGTTTCATAAAACAAAATTATGTTGTTACAATTGTCAGAACTAAAGACACTTTGCACGAGAGTGTGAGAAAGGAAAGGCTCATACCTCTGGTTTTACCAAGCCATTTACTTCAAACCAGGGTTTGATAAAACAATATATGCATGTACTTATATTGGACCCTACATGTTATTTGATACTAGACTATTAATTTATTTGCACTTTAACCTGTTTATGTGCTCCCAATTGAAGACTATATCAAAATTTATGATAAGCATATTATGTTTTCGATTGCCTTTTGATATGTTTTAATTTTATCTTTATAAAAAATGATTCAAATGTTATCCAATTATAAGTACGTTACTTATATAATGAATATTGTTTGTTAAATTGACCTTTACGTATGTTTATCATTTATTATTATATTGATGTCCTTTTATGTCATTCTACATTTTAAAGTTAAAGCTACAACTAGTTTGTCAAACAATTCTCTACAAATAAAGGTACAACTTACAGCTACAACCTATAACTTATAGCCTATAGCTACATGCTACAAATACAAATACAGCTACCAAACATACCCATGTGTTTGTGGGGAAAAAATTTGTATAAATTATATGGGTCTAGTATATTTGAAAAAAATTTAAGCTCCTCTACATAAATTAAAAAGGGTAAAAGATATGAATCTATAGATGATAGACGTTACGGAGTATCTTTTTATTTAGTCAAAACTTGTAAAATTACACATATAAAAGGAAAAATATGAATCCATTATAATATCGTTTAAAAATTGGGAAAAGTACAATAAAAGGACTATACTTATCACTCATTCCTATCACTCATTCCTATTTAAGGTACACAACTTAAAATTTTTAATTTAAGGTATCTAACTTTCAATTTGTAATCAAGTTAGGGACGCGAATTTCACAAATGACGAGTTGTTACCAAATTTCTTTTTTATAAGTAACATATCTATTTAATAAATTAATATTCCTCGATCAATTTTGAAAAATATTAAGTATAATGGGAGATATTAAAGTTGAAAGTGGTAATAAGTTTTTGTTAAATTCTTTCTCCCCACTCAATATTTTTTAAAATTAATCGAAGAATATTAATCTATTAAATAGATATGTTACTTATAAAAAAGAAATTCGGTGACAACTCGTCATTTGTGAAATTTACGTCCCTAACTTGATTACAAATTGAAAGTTAGATACCTTAAATTGAAAAATTTAAAATTATGTACCTTAAATAGGAATAAGTGATAAGTATAGTCCTTTTATTGTACTTTTCCTTTAAAAATTCTACGATGTCAAATTTTTTTTGTTCTATTAAGGCATCTTTTTATTGTTTTTTAAAACGTTTAAAGACTATACCGTAACTTAAAACTTAATTATCCAAGTAAATATAAGAAACAGTCGATTTTTATAATAATAATAATAATAATAGTAATAATAATAATAATAATAATAATAATAATAATAATAATAATAATAATAAATAAATAAATAATAATAATATTTTTTTTATCGAAAATGGAAAGTAGTACTCGTATATACAACAAAAAAATACGGAGTATTTTTTTTAATATTTTTCCCTTACAATAAACGTTGGCATTTTGAATCGGTAAGAACAAAGACACACTCTAGGGTTTTTAAGTTTCCCCCAATTTAACTCTCAGTTCTTCTTCATCTGTCTCTCTAATTAATTTATCATTATTTTATATCCTCAAATCCTATCTTACACGTCTCAAGTCCTCATCAATCCAACTAATTCAGTAACCTTCATACGTTGTTTGATCTCGATTAATAACTAATTCCGCAATCCTTTTTATGATAAACAAATTTCAATTTGTACATAAAAGATACCCAAATCTGTTGAGAAATGAATAAGATAGAAAGAGCTCATCAGATGTATAGAGATGGCAAGTATGAAGAAGCTTTAGAGTTTTATACAGAAGCTCTTTTAATTGCTAAATCTAATCCCCAAAAGATCGCTCTTCATAGCAATCGTGCTGCTTGTTTTCTCAAACTCCATCTCTTTAAAAAGGTACTCTCTTTTTATTTCTTAATCTGTAATTGTTTGATTCAGTAGCTAATTTATCCAAAAAAAGAAGTGCTAATGTGAATTTCATGATATGAGTTGATTATTGAGTTTCAGACAATTGTATTATTATGAATTTTGTTATATATATGATGTGAGATTTTATATATTTGATATTAATCGGTTAATTTATACACAACTAGGTTTAAGTTCAGCTACTGGCTCTCAATGAGGGACTAGAATGTTAGATATGACGTAACTGAAATTGATTTCAATCGCATATTTGATACTTAATATAAGTTAATATGAGATAAATAAGTGAATGCTAGTTATTTTTTACTGGTTCTAAACATGATAATAGGATCTAAATCATCGTGTACATTAAGAGCGATGTAGATTGATAAAGTTAGATTCTTTTTTGGTCAACTTGAATGTTTGATGCAGTGGATGCAATTTCGTCTCAATTATATATTATTATTGGGTCGATTTGGGTTGCGGTGTACCTTAAATGGGATAAAAGAAATATGATTTGCTAATGGGGAATGCATAATAAGGGGTTGAAGATTTTCCAAAGCCTATTTCAATGCGTACGACCTATAAAAAAGTTGATTCACAGAGTAATATTTTATAATATTGTTCGGTGATCATAAGTAAAACATTGCTTAAAATTAAAATATAAAAAGTGAACAAAAAGGTGTTTGTAGGACAACTGAACTTTTTCCGACTCCCTATTAATAAATACAGTAATAAGTTACTGAATCAACCTGAAAACCTGTTTTGGCCCGTTACTCAAGCTGTCCACTTCGATCTCTAGTTTTCCGGGGTACATGTAGGTGGTTTATGAGTCAATGAACGCTAGGGGTCCTTTCTTTAATATCTTCATGATTCACATGCCTCGTGTGGTCCACACATCTTTATACTCTTATTAGATGAGCAATTTGAATTAAATGTACTTAATGAAGGTAAAATAAATTACGTATTTTCCGAAACACTCAAACCTTTTTAATGGGTCAATAAAACAATCTTTTATTGCATTACTACTTGGGTAACAGCATGTGAGCTTTAATTGAAAGGAAAAGAGGAATTTTAATCAGGGCCAAAAGAAAGTATAAGCGTACTTGATTTCTTAAATCACTGCAGTAAACAAAATATTTGAATAGTATGTGTAATCATGCATGCTATATAATCCGTTATATCAAAAATTCTAATCAATAATTGGTTAACAGTCTACTTTTAAGTTGAGTTATTGATGAACAATTATACGATATTAATTGCATCAAGTCTTCGGTAATTGATGGGCATTATTAGACTACTAATTGTAATTATTTGCCGATTATAAGATTGGAAAATTTCCTTTTGTAGTTGAAACATGTATAAATATTCGACTTGTAAGCTTTGTTTCCTACATGGCTACCGGTTCAGCCTTTCCGCTATTAATAAGCTGTAATAGTGTGGTCACATGCCACACATGTGATCTTCTTCCCCTTTTGTCAAAAGATATTAACTTGTAGTTATAGAATCACACATAGTTGACTGACATTTTGGTTATCACCTTAGGCAGCAGAGGAATGTACTTCAGTGCTCGAGCTTGATTATGAGCATACAGGAGCCTTGATGTTACGCGCTCAAACTTTGGTCACCCTCAAGGAGTACCACTCGGCACTTTTTGATGTAAACCGTCTCATTGAGTTGAATCCTTCATCGGAAGTGTATCAAAATCTTGAAGCGCGTTTAAAGACACAAGTGGTACTCCCTCCATAGTATTTGCAAAAACAATTTCTAGACCCCTCACCCTTACGTTATGTTCTTCAACGTCCCTAATATTTTGTTATACTTGTCAAGGAAAGTCCCTCGCTCCAATACCCGAAGCTGAAACTGAGTTAGAAGAGGAAGAGGATAATGAAGAAGATAACAAAGAGGAAGAATGTGTTTCATCGCTAGAAGGCAGCGATAAAGTGGATTATGAAGAGTATAACAAAAATGAAGAATGTGTTTTATCAGGACTAGAAGGAAGCGATAAAGTGGATATTGAAGAAGATAACAAAAATGAAGAATGTGTTTCATCAGGACTAGAACGAAACAACAGTGATCACTCAAAGGAACCTGATGTGCTCAAAATTGAGGTCAGAAACCCTGAAAGCATTAAAAGTAGCATTACTGTCACTCAAACTGCAAGCCTCAAGGAGGCAATCCCAAAGCCAAAAGGACATTCACGTCTTGATTATTCAAGATGGGACAAAGTCGAAGATGATAGCAGTGAAGATGACGACGACGACGATGAAGATTCTCAACCTCAGTATCGTTTCCGTGTTAAAAATATTGGGGTAAGGTCAGTAAAGTAGATAAATACATGAAAGGTCATATACGAGTGGTATGTTAGATTACACATTGTACAGTTTTTAGGGTGCACTTCCTGGATCAAGATTATGATGTTCCCTTGAGATTGCAGCTTAACCCTTCATGAATTATGGTTTTGTGAAGTCTTTTGTTACATTGTGGGAGTATATTTGTATTCGTGGATGTCCATTTTTTTATATATATGATGTCAGAATAAATGTATCCGTCAATTGGAAGATGAAGAAGGAATGAGAACTTCATACGAATGGAATTGAAATCAACTGTATGGAAAGGAGTTGGATTTTTTTGCGTTCATAGTTTGAGTTTCTTTTTCCTTTATAAATCGTGGTGTTTGTCATCTTCACGAACTAGTAAATGAAGACCAATCTATATGGCTTACTGATATGCTGGTATGGGTATCCAGAGTGTATGTCCAACCAGGTGGTTTTTAGTTTAAAGTTTAAACCTCACTGACAACTACTGTATTTAAAAATGGTGGAGGGTATGATCTGCTGCTAAATCACATGTTGTATTATTGGTTTCAAAATGTATAAATCCAATGGGGCTGGAATGATGGTGTAATGAAAGTATACTTCAAAATCAAATAATTGTGTATTCATGTCTCACATCCAAAACCCTTGGTATGACCGTAAACACAATGAAATTATTACTAATATTTAATATTTATTTAATAGTAATAAATGAATTTAGGACCCCATCACCATTATTATCTTTTAGATTTGAATCCCAGGCAAAAGTTTGGAGGGAACATAGTACATTTAAAAAATGCCGAAATTCAAGAAAATATTCTAGAACTATTTTATGGAGCATATTGCAGAAATAGTCCTTCTATTGTTTCAAAACTTTAATTTTACCTCATAGTTTTCTATTTGACATATTTGGTCCACGTGATCAATGTTCTTTAAAGAGTAGCCCATCCCGGCATCGCCCCATCCATCCTCCATCAATATTAACAATGCTATAGGAAATATATCTGTCTTTATAAATAGAAAGCATTAATGAAACATATATAAGTTTCCCCTTTCTATAATACTATTAGTTTGTTAATAATAATTATAATTAGATATAAAGAATACTATATTACATTATCATTAACACTAAACTGATTTTTTCACAATTTTATCACCAACACATTAAATCTCAACTTTATTGATTCACAACTCACAATATTTCTCCTTTCATCGTAAAATTGCATCCCATATGATATCATAACAATAGTTTAAACTTATGATATCAACTTTTCATACATGTTTATTTGCATTGTCGACATACATTATCGAATATAATAACAATGAAACTGGTAATTCATAGTATTTAGAAAGAAATAAATCAATGATGATTTTAATATAACATCGTTCGAAAAAAGAAAAATAGAATTGTTCTAAAAATGTAAAAAAAAATATAGTTAAAGGACTGTTATTGCAAAGTATCATATCATATTCTCTATAGAGTTGTCCGTAGTAGTTGTTGGACTTCCATCATCTGTGTTTACCTAAATAATAAATTCTTCTTACAATAGTTTTTTCATAACCTGCTGCTGTTGCCAAAATTATCAATACAAAAACGATATACAAATTTGGGGGAAATATTTAGGGTTTTTACTTTTTGACGGTCAACCTGATGTCGGAACACAGCAGCACGGTAAGTACGGCAAGCATGCCGGATTTTAACTTACCTGATGAAATACTATCGGTGATACCAACGGATCCGTACGATCAGTTAGATCTTGCTCGGAAGATTACATCAATGGCGCTTGCATCACGCGTATCGAAACTCGAATCAGAATCAGGTAGATTGAGGCAAAAATTGAATGAAAAGGATCGTGTTATAATTGAACTTGAAGAAAAAGTATCTGAACTTCAACAAACTTGTCATAATGTTCAGTTACGGTTGCAGCTTACACTCGAAGATAATGTAATTAGGTTTTTTCGGTTACTCTTTATGTTAATTTTATTTATTGAAGTTCTGGTTCAATTTGAATTAATTCGAATATTTGTTAAATTTGATTGATGAATGAAGTCGAAACTTGCGGAAGAGAGAGATGCATTGGCTATGACTACGAAGAAATTAGGGCGTGATTTAGCGAAGGTTTGAATTTTGATTTTTTCTTCTTCGTGTTTTACAATCTACTGTAGCCACAATTTCATTTATTTTATTCTATTATGTAAACCGAAAACATGTATGAAATAATGTGTGTACAGCTTTATGAGTGTTTTTTGGTATCTTTTTAGCCCTAGAATTTGAAGATTTTATATAAATTGGTGATGATACTTAGTTTTTTTATGCAGTCAGACTTTATGCTTATGATCTTCTGAAATAATGTCTTCCTGTGCTATTTGTACCAGCTAGCTTATTTGATACAATTGGACGCATTGAAATAATTTGACTTGTGGACCAGAAACTGCTTTAGGTTTCTTATTAACAACTTTCAGTTGTTCATGGTCATGTACATGTACTTTCTTAGAATAAGTCGATTAATGGAAGTATTTTCTCTTTCAAAAGCACACATGTCTGCAGATATAATGATCTATAAAAGCTTCTATATTATCCATACACAAATGTTATAAAGTAAGTTATCTAGCAGCTTTTGACTAATTACTTGCAACTTCTGATGAGAGAACAATAGCTATTTGCCTAAGAACCATATGCCTGATGCTATTTTATCTTAAAAAACCATTCATCTTGTTTTTTCTCTACTTAAATTTGATCTTGTTGCTTAATAAATGATACTGAAATCTTATATGCAACAGCTTATGAAGACTTCAATGCTATGTTCAAAGAATTTTCTCTTTTGAAAGATAGTGTTATCGTTTTCTTGTCATTGCGAACATTAATCAGCTGTGAACTTATTGTATTGTGTGCATATGCTCATGTGCTTATAATCTCAATTGCATGGACTCTGTTATAGTATAATCTTTCTGATTACTGCCAGCAAACTACCCTCATTAAGAGGGTAACCAATGCACAAATGGATTGAAGGAATCGAACATGAATTAGAAACCAAGTTTTCTACAGTGTCTTTATTTCTGAATAGCTCGATATTTTTTTCAAATATGGCAATGAGATCATATTAATTGTAAATTTAATGCACAGATTGTAATTATATGATTTATTTTTGACAGCTGGAGACATTCAAGCGACAACTAATGCAGTCATTGAATGATAATGATTCAACTGTAAGATTGGTGTACCATTATTCTGTCTTCTTTTCATCCTTGCTTTTCATGGGTATGATGATGCTTAACCTATTTGACACTAAACTCTGATTATTTATTCAGCAAGCAGCAACTGTAGATATAGGAACATATGACCAATCTGCTCCCAGAACTTATCCTGTTAAAGGTAATTTGGGCTTTTACGGAAATATTTTGCACTTCCCTTTCAAGATAATCCTTTTAAATTGCAAGTTTAGTGTTCCAACTCTCTTCTGCCTTCTACGTGGTTGTAATGTGCTTCCTCATTGTTACTCTTACCCTGCAGAAGAGGAGACTAATGACTTAAGAAGGCACCATTCTTTTAGTGGCTCTATAGAGGGCAGAAACATACCTGATGATGGTACTAAAACTGATTTATTTGTTCCATGGAGTGTTGTGTGATGCTATACCTGTTACAACAAAGCTTGTATTAAGAAATACTAAGAAATTTAATTTCCCCTTCCTTGTCACCCATTTCATTGCCCATCTGATACCTTTAAAAGTATAATCATTGAAATTAGATAACATTAAAAGAATATTAGCAACGGTGAGGGAATAATTTAAAGAATTCTTATATAGCTGTTTTATATCAAATTGCTCAGGCCTAATATAGTTATTTTTGTTGTGTTAATCCAATTGATTATTTTTTCAAATAGATGGAACTCTCTGAATGCTCACACAACTGATTATTGAAATATAACTACTTCATTTGATAGACATACATCCAAATGCTATCACTCATTCTCTTGCCAATTACTTTATTACAGTTGATTATGGATTATGGTGATTCAATATCACGTGATCAGTATTTAAATCCAAATCCAGACACCAGCTAAATTTCTTGTAATATAATTGTGATGTATGCCCTTCAAATTGCAGTATCGAAGATTGCTGGTCAAAGGTTTTCTGTGACCCCATATATCAGTACACGTGCAACTCCAACAGGAACTCCAAAGACGATCTCTACGAGTGTGTCTCCTAGAAGGTATTCTGCTTCTGGTACCACATCTCCAACAAGAATGCAATATGAAGGGCGTCATACAATGTCATCATGGTATCCATCAAGTCAGCAATCTTCAGCTGGAAACTCTCCTCCTCGTGGTCCCCCAATACCAGGTCTATGGCTTATCACCTTAGTAAAATCTAGTAAATTTTGTGCTGTGTTTACATTATTTTATTTGGCTGTTTTGTATCTATCTTACACATCTTACTATTTTAAGGTCGTGCATCTAAAATTGATGGAAAGGAGGTGTTCCGTCAAGCAAGGTGAGGTTCCATTTTAGTTGTTTAGGCTCCATTTATGAGTTTTGAATAATCAGAATTGATTTTTAGACATTTATCTATAGATTTAAGAAGAAAGAGAAGTAAATTCACCCTGTGGATCTGCATGCACTTCAATTAGCCAGATTAACGCGTTTTGTTATTTCTCAAGTTTTTAAAGTGGTGATTCACTAATTAATGCTAAATAATTCTATGCAGGAGTCGTCTATCTTATGAGCAATTCAGTGCCTTTCTAGCGAATATAAAGGAGTTAAATGCTCAAAAGCAATCTCGTGAGGTGAGTAGTACTGCTTCTGTTGCATTGTCATTGCCCCCTTTTTGAATGTACTATTTATCTTCCCTCTTCGTATTATCAGGAGACATTGAGGAAGGCAGAAGAAATATTTGGGATTGACAACAAAGATCTCTATCTATCATTTCAAGCCCTGCTAAATCGCAACAAGCAATAAGGATATCATTGGTGGAGATGTATCTTGTTTGATAGGTGTGAGTGCTCCACTTCTCTGTGTTTTTTTAGCCTAAATATTGAAGGTAGGAAAATAGGCAACTGCGAGGTGTGTAATGGTTAAAATGGGTAAAATTTTTTTGTACTGGTCGGGTTGACAATAAACGCTTTCTATAGATAGTTTTTATCAAGTACGATTACCAAAAAAAATTATAATTGCAATAATAACCAAAAAGTTATGATGAAGTGATCAAGCAGGTTGTATTGGACACAATTAAAATAAAGTTTGGGCAACTTTCGACGCGTTTGACCTTTTTTCTCTTTAGCTAAACGACTAAACCTTTTTCACTTACATGTAAGATAAAACAGCCCAAATTGATCTATTTATATGAAATGAATTAAAAATAGCCACCTCTGCCAATATTGTTTATTGCACTAGTCTTCTTAAAGTTTGACTTTCTGTCTCCTCCCATGCTAATTTGATATCAGGTTTTGGGAAAACAATCTGTCGAAATGAAGATGTAACGATTAAACAATGATTTGGGAATATAAAGGTCAGTGTAGGTTTAGTTTTTACTGATTTCATGCCTGTATGCTGTATGAATTGTAAATTCCTGAATAATTTAATCTACAATGCACACTTGAACATGTGACCCAATGATTCATCAACTGTTTATCAGTTTTGTTGCATGCACTTGGTATTTAATAATTTGTAGGAAGTAGTTTTCTTGTCAAGTTATATCGTGTTTTGCATCTGTTAAACATCAAATAAACAAGCTGATGTATGTTGGTTATTGTAATGCATGCGATTCGTAAAGCAATTCGCAGTTTATGTTCTTGTATACTTCTTTTGAGATAAGTTTTATGTAGGCATATGCATGTGTCTTCTAATGTTTTAACCACAAAAAGTGAAGACCGACAAAGTGATGCCTATATATCCTTCATCACTCAGTATATTGTGTGCCCCATCTGTTTGTGAAATTTTTTCCCTTAAGATCTGATGAAATATTCTCCGCGTTTTGATCTTTGAATTTGATTGTGTTGTTTGAACTTGGAATATATAGATTGTATTCTGGACCAATGTAATGTTTTCTAAATTAAGTTAGTATATCGTAACAACTTTTTTGCATTGTAAATTTCTGTTTGTATTTCATTAGATCAGAGATCTCTTCTGCTTGTATCTTAGTAATTTATTGGTACTATAAGTGTAGTTAGAATATCCTGAAACTAACTCAACTAAGATAGGAAATAAATGACGTAATGTGGGGATCATTTTGGATTTAATTCGGAATGTAAGTGTTATGTAATCAAAGTATGATTATTAGTGGGGTTTTGGTAACGTGTGACCCTGTGGTCACGTTAAGTTGCATTTAATGAACTCGTAATTTTCTAAAATATTAATATATGCATTTAATTCGTATTAATTCAATCTAATATTTACCTTTTATATGATAATATTAATTACAAATTCTGTTATTTAAGAAAATTACGAGTTCATCAAATGCATCTTAACATGTGTTACATGACACTCGTTAGCAAAACCCTTATTAGTGTACTATAAAAGTATAAGTCTATATTGATTATTTTAAATGCACCTTAACATGTGTCTCTAGATTCGTTTGTACATATTTTTATAGAATTTTACTGGGTATCATCCCCTTATCCATAAAAAAAAGTATTAAGTCTGTCTGACTGTTAGTGTGAAGATAATTAGGATATAAATTGAATAAATGTCATAAGTACTCAAAGTATGATTATGATTAATTAGTACTATAAGAATAAGAATAGGTTTGATTGTTAGTGTGTTGTTAAGTGTTAACATATACTTAAAAAATCTTCTTGTTTAAATGGTTGAAACTTAAGGTGACAAAATGGACAACTCGAACAAGTTATCTGACTTATCAAACACGTTTGATTAAAGTGAGTCAAAACATAATGGGTTAAATTAATGCAATTACAACATCTTCTAGCTGTCCTTGTTTTTATAAATAGTTAACTTGATAATATGACTACAATTTTTTTTTCCTTAGAAAGACACTCACAGACTACATAAATTACTATTAAAGTAGCAATCTCCATATTTCTTTACAAGAAAAAACGGATTTGGGATGGGTGTTTCTTCTTTAAATTAGGCTTTTTGATGAGACCCATCACACATAAATTGTAATCTAAATCGACCTGTTTATAAGTAGCTGAGTTTAGAAGTTCAAACGCCTGTAAACTAATGATTCTTGATAATTATTATCTAGTTTGAATCACATCCTATTTGTAATGGCTGGGTTGTAGAAGTTTCACCTAAGGTTACTCACACGAGGACAAACTTTTGTTTGGATCTTATCTGAGAAAATAGTCAAATAATATTAATTTGTAATGCTTTGATTATATAACACTCCGCATAATATTAAAGCAAGTGGTAAAAGAAGCATTTAGAAGCCAATCTGATTGTACAGATATATATAGATGTGTTGCATAAAGATAGGCGAATGGTAATAAAGAACAAGGATTGAGTTGTACTATGTTGTTGCAGTGAGCAAGAATATCAGTATGTATGTATGTATGTATTATATACATATATTGTAATGTAATTACGGGTGCTTGTCCTTTTGCATGTATATTTCTAATTTGTTACTTTAGATGCATAGATATGTATGAACAAAATCTGGCAAATATATTTGATGCTCATTGTAAAGTTCACTTTGTCAAGGCAACATGCATCTTACATGCACCAGCTACTTGTTGGAGGCCTAAGCATATATAAGCTGCAGCCAAACAACATAAATCCATCCTTCTCATTTTTATTGATATGATTAGACTATGGCATATCTCTTTGCAGCCCACTAAAACTGTTGCCTTCTTGTTAGACATGATTGTTTGGTTCTATCAGATCTTAGAATTAAGCGACTTGTTTTTTGACCATTCCAAGAGACTCTTTGACTAAATCTCATGTGTGTTTGTGGGGTCGTAATTTTCTTGAGTTTTTTTTTTCTTATACATAATTCGGTGATTGAAATTATGAGATATTCCGGATCATGTTATGTGTTGTCGATCAATCATATTCATTATATTATACATTTAAGTTGAAACCCTTTATCCTTCTCATAGATACGTGTAGCCCCTTTGTATAGCCTAACAGACTAACAACAACTAACTTTAGGTAGCGTTAACAACACCAATAAATTTCCAAATAATTAATCTTTAGCGTTATATTGCAATTTATTTATGTTTTCTCCCTTTTGTGCATATCATACGAGATGGTGGGGAAAAGGTGCTAAAGGTAAGACACTTTCCCGTAAAATGTTAAACTTCAACTTTCTATAGGTAAATAACAGAGTAGAAAACAGTAAGGATTAGCCGTAAGTCATTCATCGATCTAAATAAATCATATATCAATCATCTATCCTTGTGAAAGTTGAAAGCGGTAAGGGAGTGTTTGGAATTACTTTTTTAGATGTTTTATATGATTATTCTGAAAGCAGATAAGCAAATGAGAACACCTTATAAAAATGTTTATCTGTTTATTTTAGATAAAGTAAGCACTTAAAAATGAATTGACAATTTGAACTCGTGTACAAAACAACCCTCAAATGGTAGGAAAACAATATACGTCATGGCGAACTATATGTATCACTAAAATGACATGTTTTGTATCAACCATCCTAGTTTGTCATGTTATAGACTAGACTACAAAACTAAAATAAGTGAAATTGACACTTTTATCATCATGTCATCAAAATTGGATCATATATATGTCAATGGTAATTCTACAAATTTAGTTTATAGGAACTTTTCTGCATTCATGCCGATTATTGCTTCTTACTGAATAGTTTGAGATCAAGTTAAGAAATAAACAGACATTATGTATCAATAATGTTTGTGCTTCCAAAGACACATTTTACAATCAACATTTAGTTTAACAAGCATGTATTAATCATAGTTGTGTAACTTCATATATGTTTTTTGGTAAACGTACTCAAATAACAGAGATTTAATAGATTCGAGCCCGATGGCGATGGGATATCAAAATACATCTGATCACAATTTCTTTTCTAATCATCAATCATCTTTTGCATGTTTTTTTTAAAAGTAATCAGGCATAACTTAACCAACAAGAGTTCTTCAATTTTAATTACTTAATTGATGTTTTTTGATTATTGCTCTAGCTTTAATTAGTAGTCGTATAATACATCATTTTTGTGTTGTCTTCCCTATGCCTCTTATAACCTAGCTCACTGTACGTTGTACTAAGATAGCTTTCGAATTGAGTACATGTGTTTTAATTGGAATGATTTCTCGGAGACGAGATCATTAGAGTACAATAATTTTTCAAAGAATTGAAGTACCAATAATATTGTGCCATGTGTATAAAGAGAATGTTTCACATGTATAAAACTCATTTACCCCTAACAACAATTATCTCACAAATGACAAATCAAAAAATTATTAAATTGCACCATTAAATTTAGCGTTTTCACCTATCCGATTTGCCGTCCCTAAAGGCATACTTTCGACGAGTTTTTTTTTTTTTTTTTTTTTTTGTTATTTTTGGTGGGTTTCACATGTTACTAACACATGTGTTAAATTGTTACGTGTAGGGTTTGGGGTTTAGTGTTTAGGGTTTGAGGTTCATGGTTTAAAGTTTTTGCCAAAACCCTAAACCATGAACTCCAAACCCTAAACTCCAAACCCTAACACTTTACAAAAGTTTAAACCCTAAACCTAAAACCCTTCAAAACCTTACACCCTAACCCCTAATAAACCCTACACCCTTCTAGACCTTAAACACTAAATCCTACTCAACTCTAAACCCTAAACTCTAACCCTAAACTTTAACCCTAAACTCTAACTCTAAACCTTAACACATGTGTTACTCCCTCTGTCCCACTCAAAGTGTCTACTTTGACTTTGCACGCAGTTTTAGAATTCTTCACTAACTACATTTTTCACCAATCAAATACTCCCTCCATCCCAAAAATATAGTCCACATTTCTTTTTTTGGACGTCCCAAATTAATTGTCCACTTCCAAAAATAGAAAGGAAGTTTTGATCATAATTACCATATAAACCTTACTTTGAATTATTATTACAAACTTTTAAGAGAGTAGTAATTAATTGTTTAAGGCTAAAACTGTCATTCTGCAAAAAGTAAGAAAGACAAAACAGTAATGATTATGGTTTTATTAAACTGCATGTTTTTTATCCGTGGATAATTATTTTGGGACGGAGGGAGTAACATATCTAACCACTAAAGTCCATTTCGATTGGTTACAACATGAAAGTGGACACTTATTTGGGACAACCCAAAATAGTAAGGTGGACACTTAGGGTGGAACGGAGGGAGTAATAATTTATAAAATCCGTCAAAAAAATGAAAAAAAAATCGTTGAATGTATGCCATGAGGGACGGCAAATCAAAGAGGAGAAAACGTTGAATTTAATGGTGCAATTTTCATAATTTTTCGATTTGTCGTTTGTGAGATAATTGATGTTGGGGGTAAATGAGATTTATACATGTGAAGCTTTCTCTTTGTACATGTGCAACATTCTTATTGGTTCTTCCATACTTTCAAAAATTCTTATACTCTTAACTTCTCTCTCTCTCTCATATATATATATATATATATATGGTTGGGTTCTGGTGAGAATAATGAGATTCTGTGAGAACGGTGATAACACATCTTAGCTATCCATTTTTTGATCAAAAAACCTGATTTTGGAGGTGACACTTTTGTAAATACTTTGAAGTTTGATTTGGAGACTTCACACCACCTTTGCTCATGTGAAGTTTTTTTTGTTTAGCTTCACATCATTTTGCTCATGTGAAGTTATTTTTTTTAGCTTCACATCATTTTGTTCATGTGAAACTTTTTTTTAGATTCACATCATTTTGCTCATGTGAAGCTTTTTTTTAGCTTCACATCATTTTGCTCATGTGATTTTTTTTCTTCTTTTAGATTCACATCATTTTGCTCATGTTAAGTTTTTTTTTCTTAGTTTCACATCATTTTGCGCATGTGAAACTAATTTTTTTAGTTTCACATCATTTTGCTTATGTGAATTTTTTTTTTAGCTTCACATCATTTTGTGAGGTTAAGTTTATTTTTTTTCTTAAGATAAGGTTACGATGTTATAAATTTTTATATGTATAAGTTCTCTTAGTTTTAATGAGATTAAGTAAATATTATTTTTTGTTTACATTAGTTTTTAAAGAGATTAATGTTTATACATATCAATTCACTACTTCAAACATTGTTGTTAACAAAAATTAAATAAAACTTCACAATGTTAAAACTATTGTGAAGCAAAAAAATTTAAACTTCACTTATCAATCCTTATGTGAACCCTTCAAAATCAAATTTCAAAGTATTTATAAAAGTGCCACCTTCAAAATCAAGTTTTTTGATCAAAAAATGGAGGGATGAGATGTGTTCTCACCGTTTTCACGAAATCTCCTTGTTTTCGCATGATCCCAAGTCTCTCTCTCTCTCTCTATATATATATATATATATATATATGTGTGTGTGTGTGTGTGTGTGTGTGTGTGAATGAGATCCTGTGAAAACAAGGAGATAAAAAAAACAGTGAAAACACTTTTCCTTCACAATTTTTTTAATGTGTGAATCTATTTTTTTTTTAATATGAAAACACTTTTCCTTCACAATTTTTTTAAGGGATGGGAGATGTATTTTCACTTTTATACATATATATATAATTTGGCTCATTAGAAAAGTCCCACTGTTTGGAAAAGTGAGAGAAGTGTTGTGAGAGTGCCAAGTGTCCCCCCTCCCACTATTATTCAAAACTAGTGAATCGACCCGTGGTTGCACGGGTTAGTTAAATATTTAATAAATAATAAAATAATTGGTTATTAGTTTTCGTAAAATAAAAAATATGAAATTTTTTTGGAACGATTAAATTGGAGTATATTAAATTTGTTCATAGTAGATTTTCCGATCAACACAATTAAACATCTTCTTTTACGATCATTGCCGTCGATACTATATAACTTCAATAATAGTCTTATAATACAGAGATTTCTATATAAACGTTCATGTAAATTAGCAGTAGAAATGATATGGAAAACATAATTTCTAATATTAGAATAATTACATTGAAAAAACATAAATGCGGCATAACATTAAAATAATGAAAAACAAGATGTCATACTTGCAATGTATAGATAAAAACCAACATCTATTAAACATTAACTAAAAATAAAGCTCCTAGTGCATTCTTTGTATTATGGAAATAAAGAGTTCCTTTCTCTTTTCAAGAGAGGTCATGAGCCTAGAAAAAACAACACCAAAATGTCCTTCAATCTTAAGGAGTTCACGAAGAGAATCTAGACAAAATCCTCAAGCTCACAATTTGGAAAATACTCACCCGTTCGGGTATGGTTCCTCACCCATTCGGGTCATTTTATGCGATCAGGTATGTTAGTTCAAAACTTCTGCATACCTGCAACTTTTTCCCTACACGAACCCTAACTCAATTTTTACAACTAAAACAACATCAAACTCAGATTCTAACTATTTTAAAAAATCTAATACCAATAACAAACATCCTATATCATCACATAACGATCTTTCCCGCTTCAATCCTCATATATTCAATCAAAAATCAAATTCATATGCATAATATATATATAACACTTACAATCAAATGAGAAGGAACAAGATGATGATGATGACGAATCGGAAACAAAATCACAGCCTTCTATTGCTATACTTTGATTTTTATGATTTCTTAGGTGATGCGTTTTAAAGTTTTTGAGTATAAGGAAGTAACTCTCCTAATTGGGAAAGTTAAATAAAAAGGAAATCGGCTCTCCTTTAAACCGACTCCATACCCATTTAAAATTAGTCCCATTCTAATTCTATTGTCTGGAACCTAAAAACTATTTGCGATTCCAACAATCTTATTTTACCTTCATCAGTATAAATTTAAAACAAACAATAATTTACTAGTCACAATAAGTCATTTGACTTTTTGACTAATTATTCACAATAAACTTAATAAAATAATAAGTTAATTTTCTAACACATTAAATATTAATTTGAAGTCAGGAAATTACTAGATTGTCACTAGGCTCTTTAAGTGACTATTACACACATATTTAGGGTGAAGCCTCTCATGTTCCTGAAAAGATTCCTGTATACTTGCATACAGGAGTGATTGTTATGGCAACATCTGAAGAGTTGGGTGAGATTCTTGAGAAGGATGAGGCTCTCAAGAAACAGAAAGAGGATGAAAGAACCACTCTTAAAGAAGTCCTTAAGAATGCTAGTGAAGAAGGTCAAAAGGCTCAGGACTTCAAAAGGGCTCAGATTGAAGAGTACAAAGCAGCTAAACTAGTTGTAAAACAAAAGGCCTTTTATCACACCCCGTCTAAAACAGAAATAACGGAATGCAACCATGATAGGACCACAACACATCAATATAAAGAGATTAGTAAATGAAATCAAAGATCAAAGTGTTGTGATGTCATTAACACGAGTAAAGGTTCGTGCCAAAACAAAACACATCAATAATGATGACATGTCTTACAATCATTAAATGCCATCAACAAGGTTAAGGCTAAACACGACTTCCATGAATAGTGTCTCACGCAATTCAGTCTATGCAATCTAACAGTCCAATAAGTTCCTCTAGTCTCATCTCTTATTGTGCTAATATAACCTGAAAAGATATGCTCAAAAACGTCAACACATGGGTTGGTGAGTTTCGTAGGTTTGAAACGACACATAACAAAAATAGGTTTGATGTGATAATGAACTAGTTAGGACAATGCAATGAAAAGGCACATATAAAAGTGAAATTAGTGTCAATACCCTCAAGAGGATATTCTTTTATGCAATAATAAGTTACCAAGATACTTAGAATATCTAGTCAATACCCTCAAGAGGATATGACCATTGATATCAATTGATCCAAATGTCCTCAACAAACAATAATGCGTGTTGTCATTACCCCCACGGAGTATGACGAATAGCAATAGTCGGCGTGTTGTCAATACCCCCAACAGAGCAAGACGAATAGCCTCAATGATCTCAATGTTCTCAACTGGCGTGTTGTCGATACCCCCAACGGAGCAAGACGAATAGCCACAAATGTTCTCAATGATCTCAAATAATGCACATAATCTCACATAATGCAGCACATTTCAAGCATATGTCCAAAAAGATAATTGAATGAATTCACATCATAAAATAGTTAATAAAACATGCGAGCATACTTTTCCCACAATTTGAAAATAAGTAAATGAAAACGGGGCCACGAAAACTCACCTTGACTAACAAAAAATGCCGTTCCCAAATAAATCTACCAAACAATACGTTAATCTACAAATAAATACGTATAGGTTACAAGCTAGACAAAGTTATACCTCTTCGTTGTATCCTATATTGATGTTTTCATTTCATCTCCATTAAGTTTTCTCACAACCTAACCCATATGCCAAGTCAAGTATAAACTCTTACGTATTAAAATTATGATGACACACACATTCAAAAGAATTACACTATTCTGTCCAGGATTTAGTATCTCTTCACAAATTTTAAATCATGACTCAACAAAATTATTAGACTCTATAAATTTTACCACCGACCCTTTTTTTTATGTCAAGAACTTCCATTAATTTTCTAAAAATTTATTTCATTGTTTAACTATTTTTAAAATTCACTGAAATGGACTGCTAAAAAAAAAACACATTTCCGACAACCAAACTCTTTTACAAACGTTAAAATACTTTCAAACCTTCAAAAATTACAATATTTTTTTAAAAGTCATTCAACCTACTCAAGAGGTTCCAGAAAAATTTTCATAACCTAACTCCAAATCTAACTAACAAATTACATTACTCAAACCGAATTAAGTTCACAAAAGTTTCCTATAAATTCGTCATACACAACAACAGTTCACAAAATAATTTTTATAAAATAATACAATGCGTTTTGGAGGCTGAAACATACTTTCCGTTGTAAAACATCGATATCTATAACTTTTTAGTTTTGACCGAAGTTTGAAAACGAACATAAACAGGTCAAATTGACCGTAGAACACGTCTGAAAAATCTGGACAGAATTTGAGATTTTGATTATATAATTTTCGATTTGCAAAACATATTATACTTGACATAATCTTCCCCAAAAACATAAATCCTATAATCGACCATATCCTACAGATCCTCATATGATCACATCAAACATCTAATTACCCATGGATAAGAATTATGAGAACGGATCGAGAGTCGAAAAACTTACCAACGAATGTGAGTGATGATGATTTCGATTACTAGAATTGATTAGGGAATGAAAATTCTTAAGAATCAAGTATCTTAATGATGAAATTGACTGAGAAGAGTTTAGGTCTAGCTTAATTTGTTTTTGGGGTTTAGGGGTGTGCTTAGGGTTTGTCATATGGTGTACTTATTGATTTTGGGCTGTCTGCACATCCAGCGGATATGTGGGCTTAAAAGTCTTCAAATGGGCTGAATTTTGGATATGTTATAGCGCTCTGTGTTCTGGTCATTTGGGCTTTTGAATCAATTCAATCCGAGTCCGGATGAGAGAGTTATGGCCTGAACGGTGCAGCCTTGCAGTTAACTTCGAATTATTTTATTGTACGTCTATGTTTTATTTCGTATCTTTTTCATTACATGTCGGATTGAGATGATTCTTTTTGCGTTAGATTCATTTTTCAAAAATGAAGACTTTGATGTAAATGAATCTCTAATATGAGTCTTTTCACAAAAGTGTATTTTTACAATTTGAATTACGATTACGGTTTGGTGACGATTGTCACACCCTTGAAAGAAAGAAAAGGTATATAAACACTTGGATGAGCCTGAAAAGAAAAATGGAAAGAGTCAGACAACCTGGGGAGATAACATACCTTCAAATCAAGGCCAACACTATTCCTTTCAGTGTCATTGTCATCAGGAACAATGATCCAACAAACTTTGAAGTCATTCGTGAATTCAAATGGAGTCTTTATTGGTACAATGAATGGGTAATGATGGCAAAGATCCTACACAAGAAAAGAGGTGATGTAGCTTTTGAACTTAAAAGAACCCTTCAAAACAGACTCACTGAAATCAAGGACCAAGCTGATTTTTTGGGTGTTGAACTTGACAAGCCTCTGAGCCTTGAAGGTCCCAGTCCACCAACAAAGACAAAGAAAAGGAAGAGGAAGGTTCAGGAAATAAGTGGAGAACCTGAACCTGAACATGTTGTGACTGGAATCAAATGCAATAGGAACCCACCTGAAGATATACCTTTTGTAGAAGGTCAGGTTATTGATCAACCTGAACTAGGAATGTTCTTCACAAATGTCTATGGTGATTAAACCTTTCAACGAGCATCAGACATTCATCACTTAGAAACCTCTAACGCTCTTCACATACAAGATCATTGCTCTTCAACAAAGAACTCCCGAGTCTAAGAGGTATGTGGAAATCATTGATGGGATTTTGAACCAGCGAAGTGATAAGGACATCCTAAAGACAAAGAAAGTGAACCTTGAGGCGCTTGGAATATCTGATAAACAAGACTAGTTAGGGACTTGATGTATCAGTTTATTTTGTGTTTTGTATTGTAATGTATGAATGAAAACCTTAGTCATTTATCTGTTCAAGTTTCACTTTATTTATTCAGTTAGTAAGAAGAAATTGTTTTGCTCACTTACACTGAAAAACACTTAGGCTATTTTTATATCCAAATAGGGGGAGATTGTTGGGCCAATTCAGTGCCAAAGAATCACTCACTTAGGATTTGAAAATAAAATAACCTAAGATTAATTGAAGTCCCTGAATGAATAACATTCAGGGAGTCATCTTCACAAGTTCATCAGAGTCTACAAGAAAGACTCCACACTCCCTGAGGCGGGACTCAGTGAGTGGAAGACATGAACCAAGAAGAAGATGATGGAGTTAGTAAGTGATGACAATAACTTATTAACTCCCTGAAAGATCTCCTCAGCCTCTGAAGATTCAAGACCCTGAAGTGTTCAGAGCCTGAAGATTCAAGACTTAGATATTTTGAAGTTAAAATATCTAAGACAATTAGGCGGGAACTTCTTAGACTCACAAGTGAAAGCATCAAAGTCAATGAAAGACAAATATTTCCTTAACAGTTGGAATACTTGTTCTTACAGTTCCAAAAGCAAGGTTGGTATCATTCTACAATTAGAAGATCCCTTTATAACTGTCGTGTACCAGAGGTGTCACTATCATGTCACAACCCACCAACCTTAGTTTGCCCATAAATAGGAATGTCCCATAAATAGGAATGTCAAATGAGAGTAAAGGTTACATTTTGTAGAGCATCAAATACACATAGTATTTGCCAAAGTAACTTTACTCCTTTTACGAACTAAGTCCCTGAACCTCAGTGTTTAGTTGGTCAAGCATAGTTCCAAATTAAACTATAACTTTGGTTTTAGTTTAAGTTAGAGAGGAGATCAAACACAAATTGTCATTCAACTTAGTTTGTAGATTCCGCATACAAACTCAGTAAATTCTTTGATTCATTTCTAATAAGAATTTAAACGTTGAAAATTACTTTGTGTCTTTAGTTTGTGTTTCTTATTATCTTTACATTGTTATTAATCATTGAAGTTGGTTACATAAACTTGTGTTTATTCTTTGTAATTAACTTAATGGGAACAACATAAGTCAAATAAACAAGTTGTAGTGTCAAGATCTTCTATTGACGCTGAGTATAGAGCCATGGCATTAACCTGTTGTGAAGTTACTTGGCTTGTCAGTCTCTTGAAAGATCTAGGCATAAAGAATTTAGAACACATTGACTTATATTGTGATAATTAAGCAGCATTGTATATAGCAGCAAATCATGTCTTTCATGCCAGAACAAAGCACATTGAGTTGGATTGTCACTATGTTAGAGATTAGCTGAAGGCATGCTCCATTAATCCTACTTATGTTCATACAAAGTCGTAGTTGGCAGATGTGTTTACTAAAGTGGTTTTAGTAGATCAACACAATACTCTTCTTTCCAAGTTGGGAGTATCTGTACCATATCACTCTTAACTTGAGGAGGAGTGTCAAAGAGAGAAGAGTTAGTTTGGTATTTATGTAATATAGTGCAGGGACTAGTTTAGGAACTTTAGCATAAGTCAGGGTCTTTGTTGTAACTTTGTTAGTTTAAATACTTGTAATTCTGTTTTCTTTCCCACTTCATGAAACATAGCCGTTTTTCCCTCCTAAAACTCTCTCCACTCCATTGTTCTTCATAGAGATTGAAACAAATTCGTAATCAAAATGAAAAGCATAGCGTCGATGATTATTATAAGCATGTCATCTTACAAGGATTATGTTCATTTTTTATGTAAATGAGTTTTCTACATTTACATTTTTCATTTGTGTCTATTTATAAATATGTCTTTTCATGTCGTAATACATTTTATGTCACATCTTACAGCTATATTGTTGAACACTTTTGTATAAAAAAGTAACTGAAAGCTTGTAGTTATCACTACCAGCCTATCAAATATCTTCTTAGAGCTTACAATTAACCGTTTAAAGCTTATAGCTAGTTTTGTCAAACATATCCAAAGTTTTGGTTTAGGCTCAAGAATTTTTTTCCAATCCAATCACTTGAGTGTACCAAGAGCAAACCAATAAACACTTAAAAGAGTTGGACGCCAAAATATCAATCGTTCTTGCCTTTAATACTACAACTATTATTGGATGGGTGTAAGAATAGCATGAGAGCTTATTGCGTCATTGAGTTGTCTTTTTCTACATGGGCAAAAAGTATTTAATTAAACAGATATATGGTGAACTAAGATAACAAATTTTTTGACAATATAAGTGAATTAAAAAACATAATAAAATAAAGGTTTCAGCTAGTCGAATTGTAAAAAGAGGTTTTTGTCACTTAATAACGAAAGAATCTCGACTCGAGAGAGTTTGAATTCAGCTCAAAGGCTCGATTAATATGTAATGTTAAGTTTTTTTTTAAACAAACAAACATTGAAATAGAAATGCTTGGTCATATGGTAATTTTTTATTTTATTTTGTTAAATTACTTAGAAACAAATGATCATGAGATACCTCGATAAGACTGGTTGCAAATAATTGGTAAAAAAAGAAAAAGAAAAAGGATCGGTGTTTATTTGAAATCGTAGTTACCAATTTATAGTTAGTTGTTAAGTAATGAATGAGCTCAACCGCCGTAGAAATATAGATATATAGGTAGAAGGACTTGAGCAAAAACTTTTTGTAACAGCAAATAAATATATTTTTAGCAGTGCACAAGTAAATTGACAGAAAAGGACAAAAGAAATGATATAAAAAGAAGGTGACGTGAGGTTTATTCCAAAATTACCCCCAAACTCACGATAACCGTTCAAAACCCCAATTCCCGCCAAAATCTGTCACCACCGCTGACCACCGCCATCACCACGACTATTACCACCGTTCACCGCAACATAAAATTCTCAGTTAATTGACCGGTAATTTTCATTTAATTGAGTTTTATTTATCAATTGGTTTGCATAATTGACTTTTTTATTGTTTGATTCGATTGCAGTAGTAGTTGTGTACATATTTTTAGTGAATTGATACAAGATCGTTATTTTCTCAAAGGTAATTTTAATCATTTAGTTTAGAAATTGGGTTTAACTTTTATCAATCAATCAATCAGTGATGTAACGTCGATTTGTGTTTGAAATGATCGCAGTTTTGTACATATTTTCCCGGTGAATTGATCGATTAGGTGCGAGATTCTTATTCTTCACCTCCTATCTACTTATTTTTTGTTAAACCGAGCGGTTAACAAACAACTTCTCGTTTTCATGTGTTTTAGACGTGATTTGTGTGTGTGATTAACATCTGCTTTTTTTCTTTAATTGCAGTGTTTTTCTTGTTCATATTGTCACTATATAGCTAGACTCCGGTAATTCTTTTTTTTTTTTACTAGACTCGTTTTGATGTGTACATTAGTTTTAGATCATATAAGGTCCCCTGAACACAACGTCAAACTACTTTAAAAACAAAAATAACAACATTAATTAACACTCAATTGTCAAAATAGTTGATACTCTTTGTTCTATATTTGTATGTATCTTGCTTATGTGAGTATGGCTGTGATTATGACTGCTCTGTTCGGGTGCATAAATTAGGTCAGGTTTTATCAATGTGTCTATTTTCAAACTGATTGCAGCTACTACGGTATTCATATTATCACTGAATTGAATCATTCAATCATCCCCCCATCACTTTAGGTATTCTTAGTTGGTTTATGTAATTAAAAAAAAAACTACTAGAATTAAAAATTAAGTTTATGTCCTTTTGAACAACAAACATAGACATGTCACGGTTACCATCCTCAATCCTTCTTAAGTCTATGCTTGATAATCCGAGGCATCGAATTAAAATACATCTCAGGTCGTGGAGGACCCACATAATTCTAGTCACGAGAATCAGCCTGCTCACAAACTTTAACCAAGTGTAAGTCAACGCAGAGCCATCTCTGAACTTGTAGAGGCCCTGGACAAAGTTTTATGTCCCTATAATTAGATATCAATTAAGATAAAGGTTCGATGACATTTATTCACGATGATGGTATTTTCAGATAATTTTTTTCTCTGATACATATTTATTTATCTGATACTTATTCTCTCAAATCCTAGTTGTTCGTTATTAACTCTTTTAGTCAAACTCTTACACATCAATATAAGTTTTTAATTTTTGACCATTCAGTCGACCTATATTTTTGTTTAAATATATATGCAGTCTAAATTTAGTTATTAATAAAGATCTTATAGTTCAAAATAAAAGAGGTGTTAATCTCTCATGTAATCATCATATATATTATACATATCACATAACTTGGGAAAAAATTGGAGCCCTTCAAAATTTATAGGCCTGGGCGGTCGACTACCTCGCCCACCCTCAAAGACGGTCATAAAGTCAAGTCTACAAACCAAAGTCCTTTACACCAAAGTAAGGTTTTGTCAGTTAGGATCCAAGTTCACATGTATAATTACTATTATTATCCATACATGAATTTAATAGGCGCGCATATTTCAACACGTTTGGAACCGTGGTTAATCTAAGGTTCATAAACACACGTGACTGGAGATATGTCAAATGCTACGTGGTGACGATGCAACACCTTTCAGAAGCCAGTAAGGTGTGTTTCAAGTTATATGTATTCAAAATTGATGAAATTGGATTCATATTTGGATTACATGTTGATAGCAAACCTTCTTTTTCCCACAGATATTGCTGCAAAGAAGCCACACTATTGATGGAACAAGACTCAAAGTTGGCCCACACAGGGGGTAAGCTAATCATGTGCTACAATGTGCGATTGTGTTGGTTGAACTACAATAATTATTTATACGTGCTCTTTTACAGGTTTACTGATATTAGACCACTGCTTATTAAGGAAGATTATAGGTTGAGGATCAGTGGGCTACAATAGGGGCTACACGAGTACTATGTAAGTTTAAAAACTTTTTTCTTTGCAGATATTGTAGTTCATTTATTAATTAAAAAAAAATGTGATACAGCTTAACAGGACTCTTGAAGCTGCTTTCCGTCATATTGGTCTACATACTTTTATAACCATCCAGAAAGATGATGAAGGGGCTACCACTGTGCAAGTTTTAGAGTAACTTTTAGGCTAAGAGGGTGTTTGGGATACCTTATATTCTCTGCTTATCCTTTTTCCGAGTTTTAAATATATAACTACCTATAAGCTTTCTTAAAATAAGCACTCTAGGATTAAGATTTGCTTGTTTACTCGAGTATATAATGCAATCATACTTGAAACAAAAATATTAATTTGTCTAAAAATTTCATTCAAATCCATTTGTCAAAAAGCTTTTTTAGGTTGAGCATGTAGGTAAATAAGTAATGTTAATACAATCTCAAATAAGCACTTTGAAATAGGCAATTCCCGACATGTATATCAGAAACAACTTATTTTGCTCCAAAATCGAGCTGTTAAAAGTATAAAATAGATGCAATTCCAAACACCCCTATGTATATGGTGTGACAGGATGATTCTTTTTGTTGCAGCCAAGCTGATATTTGGTACGTAAGAGAGGTTGTTGCTTTAGAAGCATCGGCCATAGCAATTACGACGGGTTAGGTAGCTGAGCTGCATATTGGGCCTCCTGGATTCTTGATCCCACGGGAGTGACTAATCATTATGAATTCATCAAAGGGGTAAGATGGATTGTTCATCCTTACTTCTGTTGGTATGTGCGGAGTATGAACTCATATTGAGCTATGTTCGTCTTGTCTCTAAGTCCTTTGTCATTTTTTTCTTACCGTGCCTAGCTAGCTACTTGGTTAAATTGTCATAAACAACAAATATATTGCTCGTGTTTATAGACTCTAGAGATAATATAACCCTTGTTTTACCAGTCTCTCTTGTCGGAATGCTTTTTAGGACATATAAATATTTGCATTTTATGACACATGGATGAGAGTTGATGCAAGTACCTTCCTTCTATTCGGACTCTTTCCCCTCGAACAAGTAAAAACATTCTCCGAATTCATGTTTGCACTATATTTACATAACTGACTTAATTCAGCCGAGAAACACTGTTTTTGAAGCCTTCTTTAACCATCTGTAGTATGCTCGATTTGAATTATCATGGGATTACCTTTTTTTCAAATATCGGCTTTGGCTATATATATATATATATATATATATATATATATATATATATATATATGTGTGTGTGTGTGTGTGTGTGTGTGTGTGTGTGTGTGTGTAATGAGGGAATGTGAACATGACGTGTCATGTCTTGATGGACTAGAGTTTATTATGAAGGCGTGATAACTTTGAATTAGAGTTACAAACAAAGTAAACATGTTCAAGGTTATATTAGATATTACCAACAATCAAAGACCTTTCATCAGATGAAACATTGTATTTTATAGGTTAGTTAGAGTAGTTAATAGTGCAAGTCAAAATGCTATGACCCAATATAAATCTAATTAGAAGAAAATATCGTACAAAATCACTTCCAGGCACCGTGATTCACAACCACAATAAGCATCCGAAAATTTGATGTTATATGAATCACACCATATGCATTATTTGATATAGTTATGAATGCGCTTTCCATTTTTAGTGGGTTTGTTGGTGCATTTTGTGTGTCAGTCACTTGATCAACGTTTGTAATTGTCAAAGTCAATTAGTCTTAGTATGTGATGTGATTACTGTGTATATTCGAGTCTGTAAACGAAATATAATATACATAGAATATTAGTCAAGTGACACAGAGCTTGTGTCGCAATAGAGACATAAGGTTTATGTCGCAAGGGTTAGTTTAGCGACACAATGGTTGTGTCGCTAGTAGGTCTAGACAGCCTATAAATAGAGTTGTAGGATTTCAGTTGAAGGTTGATCAAACCCTAAAGAGTGAGAGAGAGGCGTAGTCATAGAGAGAGAGACAGAGTTTGTGTTTGTAAAGCTTCGTTAATCAATTGTTAATACATACAAAAGCTTACATACAAAAGCTTCGTTAATCACGGTTTCGGATCGTGATTTGAACGTTTCGGTTTGATTCGCGAAGGTTTTATTGATTAATCTTCGTTTCTGGGTTTGATTGCTTGAAGATTGTGTTTTCTGAAGGTGTTTTCTGAGTTAGTTCGTCGATCGGTTTATGAAAATCCTTAAGGTTTTGAAAATTTTCGATTTTAGGGTTTTGAAATCTGCCCAGCGCCGTTTTGCGACACAACCTGTGACATAAGCTTTGTGTCGCTAATTAGGGTTTTCAAAGTGCGACACAAGTTCGCGACATACATTTGCGACATAAGCTGCGACACAAGTATTTGTGTCGCTAATTTGGAGTTTCTGAACTGCGACACAAAGTTGTGACACAACCTTTGTGTCGCTAATCCTTGCCAAGGGGGAAAAAAAAATTGGCGGGAAAAGTCGCAAAAAATTTTGTGTTTTCAAATTTTGTTTTTAGGCTTAAAAGTGTTTAATTTTAGTCTGGAAAAAATTTCATTTTACCCGGGCATTTTTGAACGTTTTTGGTTGAATTTTTGACGGAAAATTTGCGGAAAAAATTTGTAGTACCAAATTTTGTTTTTGAGCTTAAAAGTTCATAATTCTAGTTTGGGAAAAGTTTAATTGTGCTCGCCCAATTTTCAATATTTTCAAACTAAATTTTGGTGGGAAAATCTGGTTGTCTGTGTTTTGCTAAAGTTCTTGATTAAAAGATGTCGCTTCTGCATAGTGTTCGCAACAACCTTTCGATGTTCACCCAAAACACCAAATACTCAAGCTGGAGAAGAGATTTTGAGGCCTACATCTCTTCTAATGATCCAAATATGTGGATTCCATTGACTGAGAGATATGAAATGACAGTCAAGGAAGGAACACGAACTGCAAAATCATATAAATCAATGACTTTCGAAGAACGTAAAGCATGGGATGATGAACGGAAGACTTTCAAAGCAATTAAAGGATCTTTATCATTGGAGATCTTACAGTTGTTTAAGCATCACAAAAATGCATATGATATTTGGGCTGCCATTGAAAAGCGCTGCGGTGGATATAACAAGGAAGAAGAACCTCAACATAGTGCATTTGTGGCTAAAAAAAAAGAGGTTAATTCTGATGCATTTACATGTTTATCTTGCATTCAATTAACAGGTTCTAACAACAGGTACAAAGATATCATTAAAATCCTTCGATCAAATCTTGAAAATTTGACAGAGGCTAATAAGGTTTTGAAAGAAAATGAATTAGCTTATGAAAAGAAATTCAAAGCCTATCAAGATGAGTCTCAAGCATTCAAAGCTAAAATCTATAGTCAACAAGATGAAATAGATAGTTATTTGAAAGAAATTTCTTTGCTTAACAAAGAGCTTGCTGACTCTAAATCTGAAGCTGATGATCTTAAACGAAAAATGTCAAATTTTGCTACGTCAAACATGATATTTGATCACATCCTTGATAATCAAAGGACTGATACGAAAAGCAAGGCAGGTATTGGCTATAACCATGTACCTCCTCCTATGGACTATCTTCCAATGCCTGTTAAGGATGCAATCAAAGACTTTATGTCTTCTTCCTCAAAAGTAGACACAAATTCTGTTAATGTGCCAGTTACTGAGCAAGTTAAACAGGCCGAGCTTGTTAGGCCTACATTTGTTAAAGTTGAAAATAAACCTCCGGTCAGTGTTGAAGAGGTTGTTGTGGTAGAAGAAATACCTGAAGTGTCTACCATTAAGGTTGAGAAAATAACTGTCAAACCAGACTGTTTTAAATGCAAAGGCAAAGCTAAAGCTGATAATGAATCTTTCAAAGTTAAAAATGTTAAAAGGGATTCTAAATCTACTAACTCAACCTCAACACATCTACTTCAACATGTTCACCTAAAAGTGCATGTTCAACAAATGTTCCTGTTAATAGACTTTCTGTGTACTGTCCTCCACCGAAATGATTTGAGGGAACTCATTGGAATCAATCTTATGTTGAGAGACGTTCTTGCTTTCGTTGTGGTCAACAGGTCCATATTATTAGGAATTGTAGGTTATGATCCCTAGATAGGTTAGGTATAGGGATGCCAAGAACTTCTTCTTTTAAGAATTTTTTTTCAAAATCTTTTTCAAGACATCGTTCGTATTCGCCTGTATCTAGTTGTGCATTAAACCTCTCCACAACCTATGGCTAGAGTAAACAAAGTTGTGCCTAGTAGACCTCAAGTTCAACAACACAACATTGTTGAAAACAAATCATCCGAACCTAAACAGGTTTGGAAACCAAAATCCACAACACATCTATGAAATCAACTGAGTTTTTAAAATATCATAAACTCATGGATGTGATGATTATGGACGATAATGGACATCCCAAGTTTATCAAGGATTGGGTGTCCCATAAACTCTAATGTTTGATTTTTTGTGGTAATGTAGTCAGTTTCTTGTTAGCCAATATTTATTAGTGACTGCATAGATGTGGATATTGTTGGAAGAATGGTGACTGGAATGATGAAATTTCTGAAGTTCAGGTGGTTAAAGTGCTAAAAAGGCATTTGATTTGACTTGATATGTGATTTTGAAATTTTTATTTTTTTTATTTAGTAGTTTTGCAACAACCATTCTTTGTACTTTTTAGTATCAAAGAAATGCAATGTTGCAAAATATCTTAAATCAAAAAAATAACAAAAATATGTTTAATGTTTAAGGGGAGTACCTTTGAATTGGATTTTTGAAAAGAATTTGCTGTTCAGGGGGAGTAATTAAAATTTTGATTATTTGGATCAGAAATGTGAACAACAAGATTCTTATTCCTCAAAAAGATACTGGATTGTGTCTGTAAACAACATGGGAAATGATTGTACATCAGATGACATGCACAAAATAGAAATTTTAAGGTTTATGTTTGATGTGTCATTAGGTTTATCTGGCATGTTTAAAATAGCTTTTATAAATATTAACTTCATCATATGATGTATTGGTAGGCATGATACACACCGGTTCCTGGGTTCTAAAGAAGTAATTCTAATACGTGTCTATGATCTTGTGGTAAATACCATATGATGTACGATTAAATGTCTTAATTCCATAACGTAGCATGACATACTTCTATACCTGAGGTTTATCTGAAATCATTTGGGGGTATATACTGATCGTTTCCTCTGTTGAACGTAAGTACACACCTGGTCTCAATTAGTATATCCTTAAAAGTTAAGCAAACGCAAGTCAATGAACTTGAAAAAGTCTTAAATCACAAGATACCTAACAAGGTCACCAAAATGGTTTGACCAAGTCTGGTTTTGCTTACACCTGAATCAAGTTATGTCGCTTTGTTGTACGTATGTACAGACCCGTCACCGCTGACTTGATTCTTAAAAATGATACTCTTATATTCTCTCTGGATTCGGAAGCTATGCTCATGTCTGGGTTACAGGGGTATGTCATAGGTGGGGACCACGGATAAATATTCATACTAACGATAAAAGGTTAACTCACAGACCTGGATGTAACATGTTTAAGTGGACAAACAATACCAGTAATCGTCTTGAAATAATTTTTTAAAAGGTGCTTTAAGTGTGATAAGTAAATTTAAAGTGCACAAATATACTGATAATCGAAATAACACTTACTATTTCCTAATAATTGGATGTTGGCCTGATATGATCTCTAAGCAGACCTAAAACAATCCTATCCCCAATTTATTTATTTTTTTAGGTATTCTTTGTCTTTTTTTATTAAAGAAAATACAAAAAGATTTTATTGTTATATTATTTTCTTCAATATCACATATCTTGTTCAAGTCAAATAGATGTAAAGGATGTTGGTTATTTTCCAAAGACTGAAGATAAATTCTATTGGAGAAGCTGATAATGATTGAGAGATGGTCACAGAGTTTGAAGATCTTATTGTATGATAAATGTGTGTCAGTCACATGAATCAGGAGATCAAGATTTTTTTGAAGACCATGCTATCTCAATGGGGGAGTTTCTGATTGTTGAAGACATGAAGGAGTTTGTTGGTGAAGACTAATTGAAGCTCATTTGACCAAGCTGCTGACATGGGGGAGTTTGTTGGTGCATTTTGTGTGTCAGTCACTTGGTCAACGTTTGTAATTGTCAAAGTCAATTAGTCTTAGTATATGATGTGATTAGTGTGTATATTCGAGTCTGTAAATGAAATATAATATACATAGAATATTAGTCATGCCACACAGAGCTTGTGTTGCAATAGAGACATAAGGTTTATGTCGCAAGGGTTAGTTTAGCGACACAATGGTTGTGTCGCTAGTAGGTCTAGACAGCCTATAAATAGAGTTGTAGGGTTTCAGTTGAAGGTTGATCAAACCCTAGAGAGTGAGAGAGAGGCGTAGTCAGAGAGAGAGAGAGTTTGTGTTTGTAAAGCTTCGTTAATCAATTGTTATTAAATACAAAAGCTTATATTAATTGTGTGTTTGATTCATTAAACGTTCATTACTAGATTGTTTGTATTCCGCACATTCAATTGAGGTGACGATCTGATTAGGTCCGATACGAGAACCTACAGGTTTATGCCAATAGTGATTACACTTGTTTTTAGTTCTAAACACTTCAACCAATGGGTGTTTCAAGATAATGGTCTTAGTGTTGGTCTTTGCCAAAGCAATAACAGATATTGAAACCTACAACTCAACAGGATGAGATGGGGGTCCTAACAGATATTGAAACCTATAATTCATGGTTGCACTATATTTACATAGTTCACTTAATTCAGCTAAGAAAGACTGTTTCGGAAGCCTTTTTTAACCACCTGTAGTATGCTTGATTTGGATTATCATAGGATTACTTTTTTCTTTCTTTTCAAAATCTCGCTTTTGGCTGTATATGTATGAAGGAATGTGAACGTGACGTGTCACATACATTTTATCATGAAGTAGCGATAAATTTGAATTAGAGTTAGAAACAAAGTAAACATGTTGAAGGTATTTTCCTATTATTTTATAGGGTTTAATATCTGAAAATGTATCAAACTTGAACACGATTTTTAATTGTGTGTATCCAACTAATTTTTTTCTATTGTGTGCACGTAACTTCTTAAAACACACTTTTGGATGTAGTTTAACTACAACATACCTATGTGACACCGGTTACAATTATTTAACCCTAGTCAGATTGCAATCTAGTGCCACATGTCCGACTACAATATAATATTACCCCTCGTTCACCATCTCCGACCAAACTCACTTTCGGTCACCATTTCCGATGAACGTAAAACGGTACGTAAATATTATTTCAACTAACACCCAAATCTAAAACCCAAAAACAAGAAAGGGCCAATCTAAACAAAGCTGAAAATCGACACCATTTCCAAACATGTAACTTCAAGCATTTAAAGTGTCGCACCCCCAAATTCGGGTTGCGGAAGCGAATCGGGTCGGGGCGTGACTAATCAATATACACAACACATAAGATATAATGAACGACCACTATATGCGTTGTTTTACACTGATATTAATAAAACCAAAGTTTACATCAAAATATTATTTACATTAGCTCGGTTTGAAATTGAGAGATTTAAGTACATAATTAATCTATACAAAATATAATAATGCAGCTAAATCCCTGATTGTTTGCATGCTGAATTGAGCTAATGGATCTTGATTGAGCAGTCCAACCTAGTGCTGGTCACCTGTGATACATGCTAAAATTGGTCAGCGAAACGCTGGTGAGCTCACAGGTTTGTATGTCAACACATATTTGTATGAACCGCAAGATTTAATTGAATTTAAAATGCAATTAAGCAAAATAAAAGTTATACAACCATGAGCACATAGTCTGAGCTTAACTTGAGTGTCAGGTCCAATTAAGGAAACCCAACTGAGTTGCCTCCTATGAGTGCATATTTACACTCGTCTTCCCAAATGTTAATACGTCCGTTTGACCAGTTAGTGCGTGCTAACCCGGATGAGGATTGTCAATCCTATATGATATCATATACTAACATTCACGCTACAGATGTATTACCAGACTATGCTATGGAGGGCTTTATTGATTAGTTGAAAACAACTCATGCAGTATTTGATTGATTTGTACTTGCGTTCTACTTGTAAAATAAAATGAGCAATAATATCACACCCCTTAATGAAAATAGTAAAATAGGGGCCATGAGACTCACCTGAGCCTTGAGTGTTTAAATTAATAAACTTGAATTGATTAGCGGTGGATTGATGTCCGAATACTTGTAACCTGAGGGTGTCCAAGACACACAATGGTTATAACATGAGTAGGCATCTCGAAAGACTGCCCTTGTAGTTGTTCGTCCAACTTAGAATGTCCAAATTACTACGATTTGGTTGATTGAATTATCCAAATTACTACGATTTGGTTATTTGACTTGTGTTTTGAAAACATGTACGGCCTTCGGTGAATTGGTTGTATAAATAATCTCATTATTACCTTCATGATTTTGAAGTGTTATACTTAAAAGTAAGTTCCAATGTGTTTTAGAAGTCATGTCGCATTCGTGTTTGATGTTATACAAGTTTAGCACTTTGTGTGAAAGTTTAGATGTAACACTGTTACTCGTGACCCTAGGGTAAGGGCGAAGCCCATTAATGCCGGGGGTCCGGGGGCAGCGCCCCTGGTAGCGGGGTCCAAGGGGCGGCAACCCCTGGCGGGATCCAAGGGGCAGAGCCCCTGGCTGGGGTCGAGCTGCCAGGTCAGCTTGGAAAATTTTTATTTCTACTAAATTGCTTTGGTGAAAAACGCATCTGGACTTGAATTTGGGTGAAATCGAGTGATAAAATTTTAGGTCTCGACACTTAGTAAAATTTATGTTTTCTTGGTTCTGTTTCATGCGACATAGCGTGCGACATACGGCTTTGTGTCGCTAAGTGCGACATAGTCTGTTGTATCGCAGATCATATATGCGACATAAGGGCTTGTGTCGCTAAGGGCGACATCCGCAATTTAATGCGACATAGGGCGTTGTGTCGCTATATGCGACATCCGTAATTTCTGCGACATAACTATTTGTGTCGCTATATGCGACATCCGTGATTAGTGCAACATAGTGGCTTATGTCGCTATATGCGACATAAGGTCTGATTTAGCGACATAAAGGCTTATGTCGCAGGTGGCCTGGAGCCTCTGCGACATAACGCGCTGTTGGCCGGAAAATGAGCTGAAAAGGTGTTTTCCGGCCTCCGTTTGACCTGAGACTTTTACCCAACCTATATTTGGACATTTTAAGCTTAAAGAAACAACTAGAACTTAAAAACACTTGAAATTGAAAGGTTTCGGATTTTTGTCGGAAACTTACAAAGTGGCGAATCAAGATTCCAAAAAGATAGCGTTGTAGATCGTGATGAGGTGAACGTTTTTCTTCAAATGAGCCTTGAATTTTGAGGACGTTTAATGGTGCTTTTTGGTGATTTTAATGAAGTGGTGGTGGTGGTTTGGTTGGAGAGAAAAAGAAAGAAAAGGAGGAGTAGAGAGAGAGTGATGGATGAGAATGAGGGTGGGAAGGTGATGTCCTCACCCTTTGTGGCTGATTCGGTGGGGGCCCACCGAGGTGTGGGTCTCCACTTTTAATCCCGTGTATTCGCGCTCCGTGCGGTGTTCATTTTCCCGATTCGTTTAAACGTTTTAAATAATTTCGTGCGCGTTAATTTGTGAGTTTTAAAATACGAACAATTATGCGATATTTCACTTGAAACATTTCACCAAATACTTAATAATTGAGTTATATAAATTAACTTGTTTCGTTTTACTTGCGCGTTTTAATAATCTAATCGCGTAGCCTTTGTTTGTACGATACGGTACGAATACGAAATATTATCAAAGTAATGTTTTGGATATGATAGCGTTATTAAATAATTTTATATTATTTAACAAAATTGTTCACCAACGTCCGTATTAATTGAACCGAATTACATTCGGTTTAAAACTTGTACGATTTAATCAAATCGCATGATTGTATATATTCAACAATATATATTACTTGATACATTAATTAGCCTAACACAGAATTAATTACATGTATTATAACTGATTAGGCACTAATTACTAGTCCTAATTTGACGGGTGTCACATAAAGGTAGTGGTAACGGTGCCTTTGTCAAATTCCGTTCTTCCGCTGCCGTAGTCAATCTTCAAACACGCCCTATTTCAAGAAGCAATAAACCTTTAGGTCTGCAACTTCGATTTAAGGGTGCGTTTGTAATTCTTACTAGCCGGAAATTCCAGGTTTTCAGTCAAAATGAAATCTTCATGTCACTCGTATTCTTTTCCGGTCAAAAACCATCACCCTTTTTCAGATCTAAGTTTATATACTCCGTATTTCCTATTTTAGTCGTAGATAAGTAGTAAAAGGCATGAGTTAGTGGTGGTAACGATGGCCAAGTTTTAACGGAGTTGGTAGTGGTAACGGTGGTCGGATTTTTGTCGGCGTTGGCAGTGATAACGGTGGCCGGATTTTTGTCGGAGTTGGTAGTGATAACGGTGGCTGGATTTTTGCTGGAGTTGGTAGTAGAAACGGTGGTCGGAGTTTGACGATACTAATACGGCCAGAGTTTGTTGTTGGCAAGGGCGGAGGTAGAGGGGGGCATGGGGGGCAGCTGCCCCCCTAAGAATTCTCAAATCATGTAAAAAAGAAAATTTTTAAGGGTATTTGCGATATTTCAAAAGTTTTACCCCCCGAAAACATGAACAAGTAATTTTAATTTTTTTTTGCCATTACTTCTAAATCCTAACTCCGCCCCTGGTTGTTGGTTGTGGTGGATGACAAAAGAAGTTTTGGTATATGATGGTGAATTGATAGTGATGATAATCTGTGACACCCTCCAAATTAGGATTAGTAATTAGTGCCTAATCAATTATTAATACATGTAATTAGTTCTGTGTTAGGCTAATTATGTAATGAAATATATATTGATGAATATACACAAGTATGCGATTTGATTAAATCATACAGGTTTCAAATCGAATGCAGTTCGATTCAATTAATACGGACGTTGATGAACAAGTTTATTTATTTAATAACAATATTATATCCAAAAATATTATTTTGATAATATTTCAAATCAAATTCGTATCGTACAAACAATATTTACGCTATTAAAATAATAAACGCGCGAACAATCGAAATAAGAATAAGTTATATTTTATAACTCAAGTAAAAGTATTTGATAAAATACTTCAGCAAAAATATTAATAAATATTCGTATTTTAAAATAATTATTTAAACGATTAAACGATCGGGGAAACAAACACCGCACGGAACACAAATACAGAGGATGAAAAATTGGTGAAGCCCACACTCGTAGACTCCACCGAAAAATTTGCCAAAAAGGGGTGAGGTCACCACCTCCATACCCCATTTCTTCTCCATCTTTATCTCTCTTTCTCTTTTCTCTCGCTCTTTTCTCTCTAACACTTCCACCACACCACCATCTTAAAATCACCAAAATCACCACCAAACCCACTCAAATCACTTTGCTCATTTGGAGAAAAAGATTCACCACATCGTGATCTACGTTTCTACCTTTTCGGAATTCTCCGGCGTGAACTTGTAAGTTTCCAAAAAAATCTCGAAACTCCTCGATTTCAAGTGTTTTTAACATGTTGTTGTTTATTTAAGCTTGAAATGTCCAAATATGGGTTGGGTAAAAGTTTCAAGTCAAACGGAAATCGAAAAACACATTTTCGACTCAAAATCCGGCCAACAGCCCTTATGTCGCAGAGACTCCAGGCCACCTGCGACACAAGCTCTTATGTCGCCAAATCGTGTCCTATGTCGCATATAGCGACACAAGCCTCTATGTCGCACCACATCACGGATGTCGCATATAGCGACACAAATGTCTATGTCGCAATATTTTCGGATGTCGCATATAGCGACACAAAACGCTATGTCGCAGAACTCATTCCCATCGCACATAGTGACACGATATCTTATGTCGCATTAAATTGCAGATGTCGCACGTAGCGACACAATGACTTATGCCGCAGTCATGATCTGCGACACAACAGATTATGTCGCACTAGAACTACAATGTCGCACCGGGCGACACAAAGCCTTATATTGCACCCAGTGTCGCATAAATCAGAACCTTGAAATATAGATTTTTACTAAGTGTCAAACTTGTGTAACTTCAAACACTTATACGATACGACTTTTAAAGCACATCGGAATACGTTTTTGAACATGAACACTTCGAAATCAAAATAATAATGAGATTATTATTACAAACAATTCACCAACGGGCCGTACACGTTTTCAAAACATAATCAAATCAACCAAGTCGTAGTAACTTGGACAATTTAAACAACCAAATGGTAGTAATTTGGACAATTTAATCAACCAAGTCATAGTAACTTGGACAATTTAAACAACCAAATCGTAGTAATTTGGACAATTTAATCAACCAAATTATAGTAATTTGGACATTCTAGTTGGACGAACAACTACAAAGGTGATGAAGGGGTGTGATTCATTGCTCGTTTTGTTTTACAATATGAACGCAAGTACAATACAAATCAAGTACAACATGAGTTGTTTTTAACTAATCAATTAAAGCCCTCCACAAACATAGTTTGGTAATACATCTGTAACGTGAATGTTAGTATATGATATCATATAGGATTGACAATCCTCGTCCGGGTTAGCACACACTAACTGGTCAAATAGACGTATTAGCATTTGGGAAGACGAGTGTAGATTAGGCACTCGTAGGAGGCACCTCAGTTGGGTTTCCTTAATTGGACCTGACATTTAAGTTAAGCTCAGACTATGTGCTCATGGCCGTATAACTTTTATTTTGCTTAATTGCAAATTCAATTAAATCTTGCGGTTCATACAAATATGTGTTGACATACAAACCTGTTAACTCACCAGTGTTTCGCTGACCAATTTTAGCATGTATCACAGGTACACAGCAGTAGGTTGGCTGCCCAATCAGGAATCATTAGCTCGAGTCTGCATTCAAACAATCAGAGATTTAGTTGCATTATTACATTTTGTATAGATTAATTATGTAATATACATCTCTCAATTCAAGAACAGAGCTAATGTACATTATATTTTGATGTAAACTTTTGTTTAATCAATGAAATTGTAAAACGACGCATATAGTGGTCGTTCATTATATCTTTGTGCTTGTGATTATTGATTAGTCGCGCCCTGACCCGATTCGCTTCTGCAACCCGAATTTGGGGGTGCGACATAATCAGATATATGATCGTGGTGATGAAGGGTTTGAAACTTGGAATGGAGAAATTCAGAGAAGAAAAAAAGGGGTAGGTGTTTTTTTTTTATTTCTTTGTTTTTTACATTCTTTAAATAAAACAAGGGTTATTGACCCCGCTTCGCAGGGAGTATGTCAAAAGATGAGCTCATTTTCGTCATTTTATCATTTGGATAGAAAATAATTACAATCAGCCCATATAACAAAAATAGAGTAGCCATCTTGTTATCTCACATTTATTACTGGTAATGGAGAGTCACTTTCTTAAAAAAATGTGCATTTTGACATGAGACACTATTTTACGATGGACGGAGTAAGTGTGAATAGGCTAAAAGTTGATAAACAATCAAACATGCAACATAAATTGTATTTATGGATTGTTTCGTACTTAAACTAAACTTAATGGGTTAGTACGTAATTTAAAGTAACTTATAAATTAAGATTGTAAAATTTAAAAAAAGGATGTGAGATTAACACTGTGTTCTCGAGTTTAGATTTGGGTGGAAAAGAAGAGAACGGGACAAAGAAGAAAAGAAAAGAATGGAAGAGAAAGGAAGATAAGTCAGGGAAGTGGGGGGAAGGAAAGTTGTCGACCCTAATCATCCCAAAAATGGGAGGAACGACTTGGAACAAAATAACACTTGAACCTTTCCCTTCTCTTCCTTCTCCTTCTTTTCCTTTCCTTGTATAAAAAAACTCAAGAACACCATTTTATTTTCAATCCTTTCACTTCCTTTCTTTTCCACCCTCAAATCAACTCGAGAACACGGTGTAAGGGGTCTTTTGTTTGGACTTATTATGTCTTTAAAAGTGGCATTTGTATTATTCAATAAGCTAAAGACCTTTAAGATTTTTTGATAGTTTTTCCCAATTAAGTATTAATTTATCTGAAAACCCCCTTATTCAATAAGCTATTTACAATTGCTTAAAACTTCTAATTGACAAAAATAAATTCCCCAACTATCTATACATTAGTGTCTCGCATAAATGAATTTCATATGTTTAGCTTATGTGTTATATAATATTTCCCCCCTTTTTGGTTTATGTATTTTAATCTTCTTTTTATTCATGACAATATTCATTGAAGTTATTATTAATTTCTAAAATGTTGTATTGAGAACCTCTTGTAATTTTCCTTTTTGTTAAGTGGAGTCGTTTGTAACTCAATATCGTATTCATCTAATATGTGTCACGTCAAAAAATGTTAAACATACAAAATGGTTAAACATGTGTATTCAGATGTTTGCACTTCTTAGTTATCAAACGATCTTAATATTAAGTATTCAGATTTCAGCTGCTAGCTCTTATTATTCAGAACTGGTTTTCAGATTCAGCTTTTAGTATTCAGAAAAAACAAAAGACCCTTAAATGTGAATAGGTTAAAAGTTGATAAATAACGAAACATGCATATATAAATGTATTTATGGATTGTTTCGTAGTTAAACTAAAGTTAAGGGGTTAGTATGTAATTTAAAGTAACTTATAAATTAATGTTTAAAAAAACAAAAAAGGGTGTGAGAATCAAACCTGTGATGATGAGTTTAAAGACATGTGCGGTTACCAGGTTGGCTAGATAAGCTTTTGTTATGGTTTTTGACAAATTTTTATATATTATCTCTGATATTTTAATTAACCTTCTAGAAGTGAACAGTAAAATTGCAGCCTATTGATATATATACTAATTATCCATGTAGGATTACTACCTGTATGATTGATGTGTATTACCACGTGTGCATCAAATTCAAATATGATCACCTCAAATTTCCGGTGTCGGTATTGTGGCGCCGCCAAGGTCGGTGTCACCTCAAATTTCCGGCTGCCAGCTCAGCCTCCACACAAGCATGTCCTGGCACCGTGCCAACATTCCCAGAGCTCTAAGTGCTTAATATCTCATTTCATAAGCTTATTCGATTATTTATGATATATATGATACATCAAATTTCAAAATAACCTCAATAATATTGAGATTAGCCCGAACGAAACTAACCTCGTAACCTTAAAAATAAGCTTTGACAAATAAACAATGTCAAACACCTCCTCGTACGTCTATGTATACAGCGTAAAATTATTCAAATATTACGTTTATGAAAACATACAAATAAAGACTTAAAAACCACACAAACCTTCATACCGGCCTCACGTCCATAGCAAAAGGAAACATACATCAGTAAGTCATCATATAAGTATCCATAAAGTTTAGTCCAACATTAAGGCTACATTTCCTAAACTAGCAACTTACATCAAATCATAACTCTCGTCCTCATGTGTTAAGACAAGACGGAGTTACGCATCTAGTAAGTCATCACTTTATCAGCATTTGGCTCTACCAATGTAAAAAACAATAGGGTTAATTGTTTCATTATGTATTTTAACTTTACCTTTTTTACTATTGTATGCAACCAACTTTCAAACGTTCTATTGTATGTATCGAACTTTTAAAAATGTCTATTGTATGTATCGGGTGACCTATTTGCTGACGTGGCACCGGTCATACTGACGTGGCGCTGATTTGTCATCCTACGTGGTATTTGGTTGTAAACACAGAAAAACCGGCTACCTGCTGAGCAGGTCACCCAATACATACAATATACATTTTTGAAAGTTCGATACATACAATAGAATATTTGAAAGTTGGTTGCATACAATAGTAAAAAAGGTAAAGTTAAATACATAATGAAACAATTAACCCAAAACAATAAGACATGAATATGATCAAGTAATCATGTCTTTTACGACTCACTATTCCTAGCCTCATATCCTACTCAATCAACCCATACACTCTCAGATGTCATCAATCCAAATTGCAACTCGAGCACTAACATTCCATGCCAAAAGAACACGACCATGGTTCCCTCATTCCTCAAATCTATATATCTATAACACCTTCTTATCTTTCTTTTTTCTTTCAAAATATAATATGCTACTGATCTCATCGATCATGAACTCGGATAAATGAGCAGACTTTCTTCATGGTAACCACGAGACTGCTCTTACAAGAGTTTCAAAGAACATAGCCTCATACCTTTGAACATTACCAACCATACCTTCAAGAAAAGAAGACTAACAAATAAAAACAAATTTCCACGCGCATCAATGCACAAAGCCATTTATCTCAAATTATGACCATAAGATAAACAAAATATTCTCTTAAGCTCGTACTCAAATAATTTGCAACTCCATTGATGTGCGTTGATTGCAAAAGAAGCTTTACAACCTCCTAGGCAGTGTGTTTAACCGTTGTAGTGTAGTAAAAGAAAGTATGGGGGGAAAATTAAAATGAGATGAATGAGAAGAAATCACAACCGCACATTTCAGATACACATACAAAAATAGATGCATCTCCCCTTAAAAATCTACCTTTTCCTTAAAATGCATGGCTTAAATTCATTCTCATTTCAATATTTCTTTTCGGTTGATCTATCACTTTCATCTTTTACCTAAAAAACAGAAAAAGAAAATATTCTCAATTTGGTGAAAATCAATCTAGACTGTCACTCGAACCATCTAAACCTAAACTCATACCCATCTAAACCGGTAACCGTATGTACCCGAAAACCGGACTGTTTAAACCCAAACCCATCCGCACCCCGTGACCCAAACCGAAACCTCCTTTTGCAAAATCGGGAATCTAGGTAGATATAATCATCAAAACTCAAAAGCTCCGGTTGAGTTGTGATTCCCTTTTATTTTGGTTAAATTTGCCGAGGGTTTGAATGGTTGGTCCTTGAGAAGATAGTGATAGGATTAGATGTGAAGGACCTAATCCGACTCAAGGGCGTGTGTAAGTCGTGGCATTCTTTCATCTCAAGTCCTCGTTTTATTAAATCTCATTTGACTTATACTTGTAACATTGATAAACTTGGACATAGGAGGATCGTTTGTTCTGTTCTTGGTAAACGTCTTGTTGGTTCTTCTAATGGACTCGTTTGCATCTCTCCTTTTTATGCGAAAGTCGTAGTAGCCAATCCCATGACTCTAGAGTTTCGGAAACTGCAAAATCCTCATATTCCTGAAGAGGTCATGTCATCATCGTTACTATGTTGGGGTTTTGGTTATGATTCGGTTATAGATGGGTACACGAACAGTGAGGACTGGACATGCTTTCAAGTGTTAACATTGAAATCAAATGTTTGGAAAGTCATTGGTTTATGAGAGATCAAAAGGAGAATACTGTAATTCTTTCTTTATCTCTAGAGGAATTTAAAAAAATCCCACAACCCGATGACGTGAGGAATGAATTTACTTCTGATACCAGCCTGGGGATTGTTGATAATTGTTTATGCATTTGTCGTCGTTTATCTCAACGCAGATGGGTAATGACAAACTACAATGTAAAACAGTCTTGGGCAATCCTGCAATATGATAGTATTAAGATTATGAAGTATGATATTGCACACTTCTTGGGTCACATACCACCCACCTTTTTCTTCTGTAAAGATAATATACATTGGTCCAGGGTCGGGGAATTCATTGGTTCTCCAATATTTGTGAAGAGCCTTGTTTCTCCCCATGTTAATGGGAGACGGAAGAATAAGTGGAGTGTTAAGCTGGGTTTAAATTACAATGTTATCTCATGGTCCCACCTTGTTCCACATAGTATACGGAAAAGAAAGGGGTGTGCAAATAATGGCAAGAGGAATGCTAAGCTGTGGTTCTAATCCCGATCTTATATAAATGTCCTTTCTTTTATCACATTGTATAGACTATGGCTTTACCTTTTACTCTATGGCTCTATTAATGTTTAAGATCGTTCCTCTATATACCTAGAAATTGTTTGATGACAATCGATCAGCATCATATTTATTTTTGTATCAGTTACAGTTATGTAGTAACAGATTAGTTATTAGTCCGTAAAACACCAGCTTCCGTAGATTGAATATTGACCTTAGTTGAGACACCTTCTTTCCTTACTCTTATACATCTACTAGTATCATGCCACAATAGGGAGTGGGAGGGTGTTCCATAGGCTACCATAACCCAACATATATATTTTACATAGTTATGATTAACCCAAATATGAATCGGCTATTATCATAGGTAAGAAGCCTTGATGTGTTATTTGACCATCACATACTGATACATTGCACTTTGTACATCCCTACATAAATTGTAACCTATTCAACTGATCTTTCTATTCTACTAAACATTGATCTCGTATTAACGGATTTCATTATATCATCCTTGTAACCTTGTTAACCATCAACATTTGAGCTCGACTGAAGAGAATATATGGGCAGTCCATATCCTATTCTTCTGCAAATTACGCATTGCAGTTGTTTGATTTGACTGCTATCTTGTGTAGATCTGATTTATGCAACGTGCAATGATGCAAAGATGAGTAGTTAAAGCACTTTCTTTTTATCATTTGACAATCCTGAAACAAATAGTTTCCCATAAATATGAAGTTTGTAGAGCTAAAATTTGTTTACGGAAGAATACCATTTTGTGCGTGTATGAAAGCTTTAGCATGTAAAAATCAGCAGGTAGATCCAGGTAATTTCAATCTATTGGTTGGAACACTTGATTCTGATTTAGTGGATTTAAAGCTTGCTAGTTGTCGAGAACACAAATGTTTCTGAATTCTGAATCCCTTTTGGATTATGAAGGCGGCCTTTGAGATCTAACTCTCATAGTCTACTTTTTCTAGAGTTAATTACAAATTTCGTCCATGTGGTTTACACACATTTGCACCTTGCGTCCCTTTTTCAAAGTAAGTACATAAACTGTTTAAACCATTTGAGTTTATGTATTTCCTTTGAAAAAGGGATGATGGGGTGCGAATGTGTGTAAACCACATGGACACAACATTTATCAACTGTTTATGTTGTTGCAGAGAAGACGTTCCTTCGTCAACAACTACAGATCTACACGATACCATCATGTGTAAGTTTATCTAAGATCTTTAAGCTGTTCATACCAATAGAAAATCATTTAAAAAATTATCGTTACAAACCAATCGTAGCCGCAAAATGGCATGAGACTACAAAAGATGATAATGTTTTGATTGTTAGTCATGTGAGAGCCACTTAAACGGTAATGCACTAACATCATGAAGGTATATTTTCTTTTCATTTGCATATCTCAGGGAGTTGGGTCAAAACATGGAAAGGATAGAAGATAAGAAGTCCAAGTCTCTAAATGTCAACAACGTTCCCTTAAATGAAGAGGACCAGAAAAGTTGGCTCGAGTTTAAAAAGATCGATGAGGGGAAGGTATGTATCAGACATGCATATCTCTCTCTTTTTGTCTTCACAAATGTACACATATTTCCACAATTCCGCACACATGTATACATGTCTTAAATGTTTATGGTACGTACATAATTCAATGTTTGTGGCAGCCTGTACTGGACACAATAAATAGCGAGATAGCTAATAAAGCAAAAATTCCTATTAAAGTTGATCATCCCTTTGTTCCTGTTATTGGTGACTTTGCCATTCGTGCCTTCAACGAGCTCTGTGAGATGGTATAGTTCCATTCCACCTACTTAAACTTTTAGGAGACAATGATTTTATTTACCGGTTATACTAATGAAACTGTTATAAATTCAGCATATTAAGAAGGGTGAAAGAAGCAACCTTCGTCACCATGAAGTAATGGAGTGCAAATATCTAAAACACCCTAGATTTTATTGCTTCTACATGACCATAGAGGCCATTGAAGAAGGCATTCTTAGTGTCTACGAAACCATAGTTGCATGCAATCCTACTGATGGTAGGAGGACATTGATCGAGTTTTCTCATAGCAATCGTAAACCAATTGGTATGTGATTATTTGGAGCATCTCATGTCTTGATTGGGTTATCACACCCAGGGAACCAGTAACCATTCTATACTCCCTTTTGTGCTTCAAACAAGCAACACTTTCTTGTACAGTTTTTCCTCTTATATTTGGGTTGGTTCTTATTATACCAAGTCAGAATGGGTACAATTTAGAAAATTCTAAAAATGAAACGGGTCACGTTACTCAAAGGGAATTCAAATGCTTTAAAACCTTCTAAATTGTTTTATTCTTTAGTATTTGATATCCATGTAATACTATAGTTTTGACTTATTTCAATATTATTTTGCTCTATCACTTTTACTTAGACAAAAACGCTAACCTTACAATCTCATGAAAGCCTTTTTTGCTAACTTTGATTATTATTAATCTGTGGTTTGCTTAAATGTAAATAAATAAGTTATTTAAAAAATAAAATAGGACAGGAACATGTTTGTGTGTGTAAAAGTTCTGGTCATTTCGATCTAACCCATTTCAGCTGTTATGGTGCTCAGCCTACTTGACCATCTTGTCACCTCAAATTATTTCCCCAAATTTAGTGGGCAGTTTGCTTGTGTTCTTCAATTATGTCCCAATAAAAAATTACTCCGAACACAATTTTATAGTGTTTTTTGGTGTCGTATCACTGATTCCTTAGTGCCTCATGCCCTCATGTTGCTTATATGCAGGTATGATAGCAAAGATATTGCCTCACTTAATTTGCCAAAAATCGAAATACAAAACTATGAAAGGTTAGTTTATTTTTGTGTTGCTACATGTACTTCTCTTTTCCAACTTTCATGTCGATTATTTCATTTTAACAGGCAGATAATCAATATTCATCATTTTTGTATCCACCTTCTATAACGAATTAGGTTAATTAAAGTTTTTTTGATCATCAAGTGTTTTAACTGGGACAAGCATGGTTGAGTTTCATTTCAAGCCCTGCTAAATCGCAACAAGCAATAAGGATATCATTGGTGGAGATGTATCTTGTTGATAGGCGTGAGTGCTCTGCTTCTCTGTGTGTGTTTTTTTAGCCTAGATATCGAAGGTTGCAAAACAGGCAACTGCGAGGTGTGTAATGGTCAAAGCAGGTAAAAAAATTTTGTACTGGTTGGGTCGACAAGAAACACTTTCTATAGATAGTTTTTATTAAGTAGGATTACCAAAAGATAATATAATTGCAATAATAACCCAAAATTTTATGATGAAGTGATTAAGCAGGTTGTACTGGATACATTTAAAATAAAGTTTGGGCAACTTTCAACGCGTTCAACCTTTTTCTCTTTACCTAAACGACTAAACCTTTTTCACTTACTTGTTAGAGATAAAACATTCAAAATTGATCTATTCAAATGAATTAAACTAGCTACCTCTGCTAAATTTGTTTATTGCAGTAGTCTTTCCGCACTTACAAAGTTTGACTTTCTGTCTCTTCCCATGCTAATTTGATATCAGGTTTCTGCAAAACAATCTGTCGAAATGAAGATGCAACGATCAAACAATGATTTGGAATATAAAGGTCCGTGTAGGTTTAGTTCTTACTGATTTCATGCCTGTATGAATTGTAAATTCCCGAATAATTTAATCTACAATGCACAATTGAGCATGTGACCCAATGATTGATAAACTGTTTATCAGTTTTGTTGCATGCACTTGGCATTTCATAATCTGTAGGAAATAGTTTTCTTGTCAAGTTATATCGTGTTTTGCATCTATTAAACGTCAAACAAGGAAGCTGATGTCTGTTGGTTATTGCAATGCATATGGTTATAAAAGCATTTTGCTGTTTATGTTCCTATATACTTCTATTGAGATAAGTTTCATGTAGGCATATGCATGTGTTTCACTTCTAATATTTTAACCACAAAAAGTGAAGACTGATAAAGCGATGCCTATTTATCCTTCATCACTCGGTATATTGTGTGCCCCATCTGTTTGTGAATAATTTTCCCTTAAGATCTGATGAGATATTCTCTGTGTTTCGATCTTTGAATTGATTGTGTTGTTTGAACTTGGAATATATAGATTGTATTCTGGACCAATGTAATGTTTTCAAAATTAAGTTAGTATATAGTAACAACCTTTTTGCATTGTAAATTTCTGGCCTTAGTGTCTGTGAATGTATCAAACTTTCACCGAATCTCTATTGTGTGTATCCAACTTACGAAACTCAATATTAATGTACTCAACTTGTAAAAATCCTTATATTAATGTACTTTGATGACGTGTCACTCTCTCCTTGTGCCACGTGGCATGCTATGTGCGTGACACGTCATCAAAGTACATCAATATAAGGGATTTTACTAGTTGAGTGCATTAATATTGAGTTTTGTAAGTTGAATACACACAATAGAGATGTGGTGAAAGTTTGATACATTCCCAGACACTAAGACCTAAATTTCTGTTTGCCTATTTCATTAGATCAGAGATCTCTTCTGCCTGCATCTTAGTAATCATTTATTGGTACTATAAGTGTAGTTGGAATAACCTGAAACTAAGAAGACGCTATCACCAAGACACGAACTTACAACGGATTTGACCCTAAAATAACCAATATAGGAAATAAATGACGTAATGTGGGGATCATTTTGGATTTCATCGGAATGTAAGTTTTAAGTACTTAAAGTATGATTAGGGGTATTCTAAAGACACACCTCCGGTGTGTGGGTATACCCCTGGGCCCACTACAGTCCTAGTTCAGTCTCTAAGATCGATTCCAGTTCAGTAGAGAGTCAGTTTTAGACTAATCAGGGGTAGTAATTTAAAAAAGAGGGGGTATACCCAGAAAGTAAAAAAAAAGGTATGATGTGATTGATTAGATGGGTGTGAGAGGGTATGAGATGGGAAAAGGGGGAAATTTGAGTATCTTTATCAGGACCCGTATGATTATTAGTTGGGGTTTTGCTAACGTGTGCCCTTGTGGTACACATTAAACTGCATTTAATGAACTCGTAATTTCTTAAAATATTAATTGTTTCAATTAATGCTCTTTAATTTAATATAATATTTTTTAAAATTACAAGTTCATTAAATGCACATTAATATGTGTCATGGGGTACATAAGCAAAATTCTTATATCAATATACTATAAAAGTATAAGTCTGTTTAATTGTTAGTGTGGAGATATTTAGGATCTATAAGAATAAATGTCATAAGTAGTCAAAGTATGATTATGATTAGTTAGTACTATAAGAATAAGAATTGTTTGATCGTTAGTGTGTTCTTAAGTGTTAATATATACTTAAAAAATCTTGTTTAAATGGTTGAAACTTAAGGTGACAAAATGGACAACTCGGACAAGTTATCTGACTTATCAAACACGTTTGATTAAAGTGAGTCAAAACATATATAATGGGTTGAATTAATGCAATTACAACATCTTCCAGCTGTCCTTGTTTATATAAATAGTTAACTTGATAATATGACTACAATTTTTTTTTTCCTTAGAAAGACACTCACAGACTACATAAATTACTACTAAATTAGCAATCTTCATATTTCTTTTCAAGAAAAAAACGGATTTGGGATGGGTGTTTCTTTTTTTAATTAGGCTTTTTATGAGACCCATCACAGATAAATTATAATCTTAATCGACCTGTTTATAAGTAGTTGAGTTTAGAAGTTTCACCTAAGGTTTACTCACACGAGGACAAACTTTTGTTTGGATCTTATCTGAGAAAATAGTCAAGTAATATTAATTTATAATGCTTTGATCATATTATTCTCCGCATAATTTTAAAGCAAGTGGTAAAAGAAGCATTTCGAAGCCGACCTGATTGTACAGATATATATAGATGTGTTGCATAAAGATAGGCGAATCACAATAAAGAACAAGGATTGAGTTGTACTATGTTGTTGCAGTGCAAGAATATCAGTATGTATGTATTATATATACATATATTGTCATATTGTAATTGTAATGTAATAGTGGGTGCTTGTCCTTTTGCATGTATGTTTCTAATTTGTAACTTTAGATGTATATATGTATGAACAAAATCTGGCAAATATATTTGATGCTCATTCTAAAGTTCAGTTATTCAAGGCAACATGCATCTTACAGGAGCTACTTGTTGGAGCCGTAAGCAATTAAGCTGCAGCCAAACAACATAAATCCATCCTTCTCATTTTTTACTGATATGATTAGACTATGGCATATCTCTTTGCAGCCCACTAAACCTGTTGCCTTGTTGTTAGACATGACTGTTTGGTTCGATCAGATCTTAGAATTAAGCGACTTGTTTTTTGACCATTCCAAGAGACTTTTTGACTAACTTTCATTTGTGTTTGTGGGGTCGTAATTTTCTTAATTTTTTTTATATATTATCGGCGATCGATTAAAAATTTGAGATACTCCGGATCATGTTATGTGTTGTTGATCAATCCTATTCATTATATATTATACATTTAATACCCTTCATCCTTCTCGTAGATACATGTGTAGCCCCTTTATATAGTCTAATAGGTTATATGGTTATTTTGATGACAGATAAGCAAATTGAAAATAGTTTATCCATATATTTAGGATTATAATTATAAAATGGTATTAATTACAAGTAAGTTGACATTTGATCCCATGTAGAGTACAAAACAAACCTCAAATGGTAGGAAAACACTTTATGTCATGGCGAACTATATGTAATTATGTATCACTAAATGACATATTTTGTATCTATTACAATCCTAGTTTGTCATGCTAGACTACAAAACTAAAATAAGTGAAATTGACACTTTTTTTTTTAAATTCATGCCGATTATTGCCTTTTATTGAATTTACTTTAGTTTGAGATCGAGTTAAGAAATAAACAGACATTATGTTCTTCGATAATGTTTGTTTCCAAGGACACATTTTACAATCAACATTTAGTTTAACAAGCATGTATGAATCATAGTTGTGTAAATTCATATATATATGTTTTATGGTAAACTCAAATAACAACAATTTAATTGATTCGAGGCCGATGGCGATGGGATATTAAGATACAGAGGCACCCGATACCCATCTGATCACAATTTCTTTTCTGCTCATCAATCATCTTTTGCATGTTTTTTTAAAAGTAGTCAGGCATAACTTAAGCAACAAGAGTTCTTCAATTTTAATTCCTTAATTAATTGATTTTTTTGCTTATTGCTCTTAATTAGTAGTAGTCCTATAATATTTACCAATTTGTTTTGTCTTCCCTTTGCCTCTTATAACCTAGCTCACTGTTGTACTAAGAGAGCTTCCAAATTGAGAACATGTGTTATAATTGGAACGATATTCAAATACGGAATGCTTGGGGGGAAAGTCTCAATACTGTTTTAAAAAGTCGGTCTCTTACGAATCCGTATTACATGTAAGTAGCTACGATTATACAGTTATCGACATTAGCATGGTATGAGGTCATGCGACCATGATGGTGGTTGCGGTTGTGGTGGTGGAGGTCGGGGTCATGTAACAAAGTGTGATGAGATGACGAAATTATTTGTGTTTAGTGTTATGAATTGATAATAAGAAAGAAAAAAAAAGTGTGATGTTTAATCAGAGATTGCAAGATGTTTTTTAGAGGTTGATTAGTATAGATGATTTTTATTTTTATTTTTGTTAAAAAGGGAGAAACTCAAAATACAAAGAATTTAAGGAACATGACATGCCATGCCAACCAATTAGACGATTCTTCTTGTTTTTGTATACTTCGTATATTTTTGTTTATAAACGTCTTCTAAAGTATGAAAAATGTTAAATGACAACTTTCAAAATACGTTTATGTATCTGTAGTACTTATCTCATAACACACTTATATTCCGTTATAAATCTATCACTCATTTTGATAAATCCATTATAAATATGTATTAATAAGTTGTATTGTACAACCTGTTTATGCATGAATTTATATGCCTTTCCTAAATATGTATTACTACAACTATTTATATACATTTAGTAAAATATTAATGAGAATCATAAGAATGACGATTAACAAAAAGCCTCAAAATATTGATAAAAGGAAAATTGATACGTACATCCGTATATAAACTATAAAGTACTTGCTAAACTACTAGAGCAGTGTATAGAAGAAAAGTAGTACAGTAGATGGTATGAAAGTGGGGGGTGGATAGGGCACGTGCTAGATTCTAGCTAGGTCTAGTCTAGTAAAATAGGTCACATATATCTTTTCAAAATAGATCAGAATAGAAGAAAGTCTTCAATCTTCAATCTTCACGCTTAATTGTTTCTTCTCTTCGAATCCTTCTTTTAATTAACATTTCGTACCGTTTAAAATGACAACTCAAAAATGTTACTTTCACTTGTTTTGAAGATGGAAACGTTAAGAATGAACAGTATTACTTCGTTAAAGTGTGATGAGTGATAGATCATACAATAATTCGGTCCGTGTTAAAGTTCAACTTCGAGTTTGATCACATGTAATATTTTTAAGCTAGTTGTTTAGTTAATCCTGGTGCGATAGATTGCACGCCTATAGAATATTTTTTTTCCAATCAAATAAAAGGAAAAGAATAAATCTATTAACTCAACGTTTTTATCTGTGAAGTTCTTTAACGTCAACTTTTAATGCTGACCACTCGAGTCTCGGCGTTAAACACCATCGACCTAAAAAGAAAGAAAAAAAAGGAACAACTCGATCCTTATGATCTTAGACTCTTCGTAGCTTTAATTTGACATATATTTAATTATTTCTTATATCATGATACCAAAAATCAAAAATCAAAATAAAATCATTTGATAGATTTCAATAGTGAAAAAGGTGCACTAGGGGGTTTGACTGTTACACCCTCAAATATATGTACACAAATTAAATGGGTCCCGTTCAAAGTTCCCTCAAAGCCACATAATTATGTAGTTTCCTTTCATACATTCCCCTATAAATAAATATAATCCCCATGCACAACTCTCCATTAATTAATTAACTTGTCACCACCCAGATAAACATTACTTTAGCAAGTTAGCATTCACAAATCACAATCTTTATGGCCTTCATATCAAAAGTTCACAATTTCTCCGGCGACTATCAAACTCCGGTAACCACTCTACCAATGTGGTATGATGACACTAGTTCACAAATTTTCTTAGACAATATTTATGGTGTCACAATGTTACAAGATGAGTATGATAGTGTTACACCAACGTTATCTCGATCATCGTCATGGAAACCTTCACTTCCTGAGAGATTCGGGGTTTCTGAGATGGTGGTTCCGACTTCACCAACCGGATATAGTAGCATTAATCATGCCGGGCATGATTATCAGAAAGTTGAACAAGATGAATATTTTTGTAGCAATGGTGGCAGCTACGACACCAAGTCTTGGTCTTCATATCCTATTGCATCTCATAATTGGGTATGCAAATTAATTTCTTTATTATCTTTGTTTACATTACTTTGACATTGCATGGCACCAATTAAATTAAATTACATATATATGAACAAAAAGTATGCATAATTACATAGGTATACATTTTCAAACATTAGTGTTGAGTCAGAAAGCTTTGTATCATTGTTTGTAATTAATTAACATTGTTGTTATGTAGGAAACTGAGAGCCAGAGGACGAGTAAAGAGATCGAAGAACCAACATTGAAGATCGGAAGGTATTCAATAGAAGAAAGGAAGGATAAGATCATGAGGTATCTAAAGAAGAGAAACCAAAGGAACTTCAACAAGACCATTAAGGTAATCAGTTTCTCTTAATCAATTGCTTTTTTTTTTTTTTAATTCTACTTAATATAAATAAATAAGGGATTGATGCATACTAAAAGTTTGATAGACGTAATAGACAACGTGTCATATATAGTTGGATACATTTTTCTACACTGATCCATGAATAAATACTATAAGTAAAAACAGAGAACATGTAGGTAGAAACAGATTATATATATATACAGTGCATGTCCTAATTATACGCTTATTTTCTTAAAGCGTTTATTATTATTATTATTATTGTTATTATTATTATTATTGTTGTAGTGCATTCTTTATATAAATATTAGAAATAATCATGCATGTCCTGGTATAAAGCAACAGATTGAACCTCTGCAAGACTTGTAAATAATTGAACAGTACCGCTGATTAATTTTAGGATGAACTTTTGTGTAGTATGAATGTCGAAAGACATTAGCCGACAAGCGGATACGAGTGAGAGGGAGGTTCGCGAAGAACAACAACGATCATCATCATGATCATCATCAATCTTGTGATCAAGATCAAGTGCTTCCCAACATGAATACTACCAATAATCTTTCTGAAGAAGACATTCTTTACACCAACAATTTTATGGTATAGCTTGTACATTTAGTTTGTTAATCATACAATATAATCTTAATTGTAAATAATCAGTTATAAGAAGGAGATCATTGATTTAAATGTAAATGCATGCAGATGAAGCAGGATTATGATGCAGAGGAAGAATGGCTACAAGAAGCAATGGCTAGTTTACTGTATTCACCACAGATTAATTAATTAGTCAATTAATTTAAGTTTCGTCCATTTTAATATTTGATCCTATATATCCCCCCATGTATATTCATTGTGCAAGATTTTTATCAATCAATTTACAAATATTGGATCATTATCCATCTTGTAATTATCGTTGAATAATTCATATTTCTGTACAATTTACGATATAATTAGTTATGCAGTTAACGAAGTACGTAGTGTTTGAACCACAATATTAAGTTGATCAAAATGGAGTGACTATATCAAATCACGATTCATTGATTCCATGATATTCAAACTGTTTATGAAAGTTGAATAAGTACTAGGAAGTACATACGGGCAAGGCTAATCGAATAAGAGATACGACTAATTAGTCTTGTCTCAGATCAAATTAAAATAAAGTGATTATTATTCTTATTTTTGTTGTAATAATCCTTTTACAACAAAGATCATGTATAGTGTGTCTTCCTTTTCGGGATTGAATTGGATTAGATGTCTTTAATATTATGACTAGGTTTTGCGATAAGCGTTACTGCCAAATGGATTGAACAAATTTGAAATCTTTCGATCAATTAGCATAAGGATTAATTCACCCCTAGGCTAACCATTTTCTTAATTAAGCATTGATGCTAGCGGTACACATGTTACATACTGTTACATGCATACGTTCACTCTGCCTCCGAGTTTATACTTCAATATTTCATAGACCACACGATCATCCAACTTACGTGTATCAATATGTAGCAACACATATATACAAATTGTTTTCTCGTTAATATATATTTCAAAATGATTAAACTAAAGTATAAATATATAACAATTAAAATCTCTACTATACCTTCAATATTTCCTTCATATCAAAGTGCGCACAAAAGGTGAAGTAGTTATGATCGAATAGAAGATGGGACAAGACAATAATTGTGCAGTGTTTTAGTTACGGGCCGGGGCCAACCCGTAACGATGGAACCAGTACCAGTACGTAGCAGTCGACGATAAAGAAAGTGGATCCGAGAATCTTGGCTATGAAATCTTAACCAACTTGTCCTTTGAAGCCCAATAGAGGTATCTAGCCAGTTCATTCAAACCCTGTAGTGTAACCAAACTTCACCATATAATTCACATCACATGTTAGACTATTCACCATGCATAGCATGGCCCCATTTAGCTCCCACAAACTAATCAACAATCTGTGCACTATACATGAAAGGTTTGGTTGCATGTAGATGATAGCTACGTTGGTGCAATATTCATACTAATGGGGCTTGGTTGACCAAATGTATTTCATACATAATATATATATATATATATATATATATATATATATATATATATTATGTATAGGGGATTATATATAAGGTGCAAAAATGAATATGTCGGGTCGGATCGGATCATGGGTTTAGATGAATTTGAGTCTAAATGGGTTCGGGTCTAGATGAGTCATTTAGGAGGATGTGTCAAAACGGGGTCCGGGTCAAATGTGTTTCGAGTCGGGTCGACACATAGGGCTTCCACCAAATTTTTTTATTTGAATGAAAAATGAAATGAGGTGGAAAAAAAATTACCCGTTAGACCTACTGGGTTAATTGTTATACAATTGAAGGTTATATTAAATTCTTTTTTAGTCTCGTCCAGAAAAATGCGGGGAGACTCAACAAACTCATCCCTTCATAAATATTAATCAAGTTGACCCATAAATAACCGATAGTTCTAAAATTGCCACATTTAATATGTATAGATTTCATATGTATTTGAAGAAAATGGTGATACCCCACCAGAGAAAAGGATGTATTAGAGCAAGATTACAAGGCTGAAAATGAAACCCTTTCGAGATATTATAATCGATGTCATTGTTATGATCATAGTTTAGTTGATCTTTAACCATATCTTCTTCTTTATTTTAGGCTTTAGGGATATGATGTGATGTGAGAGACATAACTGTATATATAGATACATTGGTTGTTGGTTGGTATTGGACTTCTCATAATACCATGTTTATCGGGGGGAAAGTTATGGTAGATTTTTAAGCCCTTTTAGACTCAAATAACTTATGTTTATATGTTGTCATGATCTTACTCGTATGATCCTTACTTGTATATATGGTCATATGACCTTACGATCATAGCAATCGAAAACGTGAAGGATTGAACAATGATGGCTCATAAGGTAAGATCATACTAAAATTGCAAGATTATAATTAAGATCGGAGTAAGATCCGATCCTACTCCTATAGGATGAGTTGTCATTTTTTAAAAATGTTTACAAAATGACTTATAATATATATATACGGCCCGTTGCCCCCATTATATTATTGTTTGAAAACTTAAATTATCAATAAACCTAAAAGTCTAGAAGTTTCAAAATGTAATATAAAAGTTCAAATCTTACATTAAATTCTCTAATTGTAAGGCTTATACATGAATTTGAAAATCTGTTGATAAACTATGATGTTTTGATAAGGTCTTACGATCCCGATCTTATAAAGAAAGAAAAAACGATGAAACATAGAATACTGATTTTGATAATCTTGTAAATAACACCACTTTGTATATATAGATGGAATCACCGGATAACAATCATACATGTATTCATTCATGTATACAGTGGACCTTCTTTTTCTTTTTTCATATATTAGACTTTTTGTTTGTGATTTTAAAGATTGTATAGAATGGAAGGAAGCTATATTTAGTATTGTGGAGTTGGATTGTGATTACTGATTACTGTTGTTACTTTGATCCTTGTAGAGAAATCTATATAATGATAGTAGCCTGGCCTCCACTTCATGAAGAAAAGACCCCACTAATATATATCAGATAAAAGCAATCTTTGACATAGACTTATATGTGTTATTTTCAATTATAATAATGATAACACTACTATAAATAATAAACAAATATATAAAAATTTTAACCTTTACTTTTGGCTATAAATCCATAACCTTTAGATAGTACACTAAATACCGTAGTATCGACTTTACAAATTTTGTAAACTATATAATTTCGTAAAAACTTGAACATACGTGCCAAACCTTTATGTAATGTTTTATACTTTCTTTACCAAAAGTCGTCGGCCGGTTACTGTGCTAAAGCCCAAACGTAGTATTTATGCAAATGTTTGGGCCTGAAGAAATGGTTTCTAATGGTTTGTCCACAACCACAAGTCCATGAAATTGACCATAACGGATCGGAATCGGATTACCAAGAAAATCAACATATGTACGTCAGTACGTACGTTTAATTCATTTCTATCGTACGAAAGTACTTTTACAAATCTATATATTGACACATATCTTACCTCGTTAAGATGTGACATTGAGTCCCTTAATATATAAACATCTTTGGAAATATATATTGCATCTACATTGTTATTATTAGAGTATTGGGTTATGTTAAGTTAGATTAGTAAGCCCGGTCCGCTTGTGGGTCTAGAGTTTTTAGACTTCATGCTCTCTATATATTATTCGTTAATAATAAGTTACTAGCGTTGACCCGCACAATGCGGAGGAAAAGTGAAAATACCGACAAGATATGTCAATAGGATGGTGATTTAAAGGAAATGTGAGACTTGGCTAGAATGTTTTTATGTGTGAAAATATGTAATGTGTTTCAGTGTATACTAGAAGAACACTACCGCATTGCGGCGGTGAAGATATTAACAATGCTAAAAAAATATTTTATTTATGTTTGAATATTGTTTTTATATGTAAACCTTATAAATTTACTTACTAAAGTCTTTTAAGTTTTCCTAATAATTATACGAGCATTTATTTTAGAAGTAATTGTTATGTAAAAATAAAGAAGAGGAAATTTTAATCAGTATTTATTATGGATGAATATATAGTTGGTAGTTTCTATAATTAGGAAATGTTAGTTTAGTCAATATTATCAAATATAGGGGTATTTATGTCATCAGAGTTTCTTGAAATTGTAAGATTATGAAGAAAATGCTTAAACAAATTATAAGGGTGAATGATATGAGTTGGACATACGATATTTGCATCACAATATTTGAAGTTTATTTATGAACGATAACTTAAGACTAATTTATGCATAAATAGAAAAAAAATTGCTAGTTTCCAAAAAGATTGTTGTTCATTTATGACAAATATTATTATAGATAATCTCTATATTTAAGGAAGGTTAATTTGGTTAATTTCACCAAATATAAGGGTATTTGTGTAATTAGCCTTCTTTAAAATTGTAAGTTAATTAAGAAAATCCTTAAAAGGGTGTATAATAAGATATGGGGTTTCAATGTTCAATAAGTTATAAGACACGGGGTTTCAATAGTTATTACATAGTGGAGAAATAAAGAGAGAAACTTTGGAAGGTCACAATGTTGAGGTTGACACCACCAATTCTGATCGATATATAGCTCAAATCCTCTCTTCCAAATTTGTTGCAGGCTAACTGATCCGGCATGAATTTACATTCTTTCTCTTTGTAAAGAGTGTACACTGTACAACATGTTATCGAACACCCAATTACCGAAAATAGATTGCACTTCGACTGAGAATCATCAGAAAGTATATTATCTACCGAGGCCGGAATCATGTTTAAGGTGACATAGTCTCCAGCCATGTAAATTGCACCAACAATAGATACTGCAAAAAGAAGTGCAACAAAAAATTGAACAATACTCTAGTAGTTATATTAGCGAGTCAAATTTGCGTGTGAGAGGATGTCTCAAACTTACTACATATCATCATCAAGGGAGAGGGAAAAATTATAAGATAAAAAGGTTTTGAACTTGTGTTATTTAATTTAATACATATGTATGCATAAGGATGGTACGATTTAAAATATGATTAATCTTTTAGGTATAGTTAAATTTTGTATCTAGTACAAATGATGTGCATATGCATCAACATATATGGCTATAGGTTTATACCGATCTATATATGTATAAAGTGTCTAAACTAGTTCAAATGTTCTGAGTTTGATTCACATTAATTATTATTATGTTGGATAGATTTTTATCTAAAAATGAACAACACATCAATATAAATAGACTTGGAAAATTAGTACGTGTCATTAATTCTTCCAAGGCCATAAAGTAAAGAAGAAAAAGCAAAGTAAAGCAAGTACACTAGGTAGTAGTGTATTGAGAAAGCAATTTTAGTATCAATTTCTTATCAAAAGTACAACCGTCCATGGTACCATACCCAATAGAAAGACGCCACCAATGTTTAAAAGAACCCTAACATATAAAGATACATAACGACATATATATTTATACATGCATCATGGTGTTTTCTCCATGTGTTTTGTGGACAAGATGATGATTGGCCATTAAAATGGCAAGGCATGGCTCGGCTCGATCATCCATTCTAAGTTCATGTTTATGTAATTATGATGATTGTGCTCGATCTACTAGAACCATCATAGTGGACCCCGGCCCATATTATAAAACTTAATGAACCCTACCATAAACTATGTTATCATCAATCCACAAATCAAATTGAATATATTAAGAACGTAACGTACGTAACGTTTAATTAAACACCATGCTTAAAAGTTGTCTTTAAAATATACATACAAAACACATAAACAAATTGTCTTAATCAAATCAAAACAGTATAATTGAATGACCCATAATTTAAGATTTACAATATGGTTAATCAAATCTCGTCAACATCATCATAATCATCTTCTTCGTCTCACTATATAGTGGAGAGAGATATAAGTGGCATATATATATATATAGTTATATAATAGTATAGTATAGTATATTAAGAAAATAAAAAATAAATAAAACCAAAACCGAAATTAAAAAGGTGACAAACAACAAAGAAAGCCTCAAGTAGTAGTAAAAATATGGTAATTGCTAGTTGCATGAGGACCATAAGGACTCTCCCATGCCCATATTAGTTTGGTCAACCACCATGTCCATGCCAAAAAGGGACCTGGTTGGTGTTTGTGATTGGTGGTGTCGAGATGGTGGTGAGACATTTTCTGGTGATTGGTTGACAGGACTAGATGAGTATTGACGCATTCGCATATGAACCACCTCGGCCTGTGAAACGGCCAATTGTGCTTGAAGAACATCTATTTGTTGTTGAAGGGACGATATGGCACCTACACAACCATAAACCGGATCCCTGATCCTAGCGTTTGCCTCATACACCATTGAACTCACCGCGTCGCCTCTATGATGCTCCGGCAATTCCTACATTTATTTTGTACCAAAATGTATTAATTATTTATTAGTCTAAAGTTCTGTTAATTGTATTTAAATCAAACCAATACTATAATTAGAGTAGTTCAAATGTAAACTAAAAAAATGTACTCATAGAGAACTTAGCGGCTGCAAGAAATATCATCCCAGTTTGGGCCCCCAAAAATTGACCTAAGAATCAATGTTTATGATTTTAATACCACAAAAGAAGACAACTATGTCCATCGTCATGATTACCTATCACTTACAACTAACATAAAATTGGTTCTTTTGAAGAAACTAGGAAATTTTTTCAAAGAATCTAGGAAATTTTTGAAGAAACTAACATAGAATAAAAGGTACTCCAATTCAGTTAAAACTGTTTTTGAATTGAGGAAACTAGGGTGCGTTTATATACTGAAATTTTTTTTCATTTTTCTTTTTCCATTTATGTAGAGAATGAGAAGTATTTTACTTCTCTAGAAATTCTAGAAAACGTGTATAGTTGTAAGAAGTGAAGTTTTTCTTTTCCAATAAAAAGTAGATATGGAAAACTTAGAAAACCATTAAAAGTAGTTTTCAACTTTGTATTTATAAAAAGGAAAACAATGATTCTCCTGTTCTTAAAAGGTTTTTTTGAAAACTCGAATTTGAACATGTTTTCAAAATTTCTTGTTATCTTAGAGAAATTTTTTTAAAAAAGTGATAAGTTTTATGTAACTAAACGCACTCTAATCTCATTATTCACAAGAATCACATGGTAGCATGAAATGAGTTTTTAGATATCAAAATTATATAGTTCTATTTTTATTAACAAATGCAAGTTGAGACACTTCCGTGCACATACTTTAATTTTTCACACTTCGTACCGACGAATCATTTGACCAAAATAATTATAGAGGACTTATATTTTATTCCTCAATCATCATGCGTTAAAAGACTTGTGCTTCACACTTCCTTTATTTTTTCTTTCATTACTATGGTAAAATGTAGTTTTTTACTTTGCATAGTAAAACTGCATAAAACTATAAAAAGAGAACCTAGTACTAGTTTCATGGTCTAACGGTTCCTACCAACCAGTTTCATGGTCAACATCGTAAAGATAAATCGTGTAACGCATGGTTAACGAGCGAGGATATTCAACCTATTCAGTTTTAGAAAACATGATAAACTTTATAGATAAAGTCATAATGAAAAACTATGTTTGAAAATTCAATGGTATGGGTGGTGGATTGTTTGTTGCGGAAAGTGTTTTAAGATGGTTTAGATTGATAAGAAAAAAGAAAACGATGGAAGAAATAAAGTCTAAAGAAATGATGGAAAATGATGATAGAAAATAGAAAGGGGAGACAAGTTGTCTAACATGACTTGAAATGACAAAAGCCAAATTTATAAGATTTAGAATAACATGCCAATTTTTGAAGTACGTGCAAAGTAGTACGTATTTGATCATAACCATTCTTTGACTCTAGATTTAACCATGGCCCCACCTTCTTTTTAACCGTAAATAACTGAATTTCACTTCGAAAAGCTCCTAAATATCGGTTACAACAGTTGTGATACAAAAGACGTACGGCATGAAAAGAGTACGTCGTTCCCACTCACTCACACTATGCCTCTAGCGTGTTACGAGTAGTTGGTAGTACAAGGGTTTAGTTTTGCAATACGTGACGTTTAAAACGGGTCAGATTGAGTCGATCAATCGTTCATAAGTTTTAAACGATCGATAAGCTTATAGTTAAGTTTTAGTCTTTTACATGTATGGGTTATGATTGATTGTGTCATATGATATCCATACTACATAGTAGCATACCAATATTTACTAGGGGGTAAATAATTAAGAAAGCAATATAATTAAATAGGAGAAACCACCAAGAAACGATACCTCCTAAGTCTAGGCTCAGAAGTTACTGTTTGGAGAATAGACATGAAGGATTTGGTGCAACATTGTAATCCAAAAGATGGTGACATATTTCACGTACTATTTGGTTAGTGTGGCTTGAAAACAATTAGATAATAATTCAAAAAATAAATAAATTGCAATAAGACAAGAGATGGGAATTGAACCAGATACGTGTAGGTTCAGGGACCATGGTCATGCCCGTTAAACCCGGTTGGGTTCATCTACTTACTTTTACGTGTTCATAACCAACCAAATGTCTCTTTTTTACATCTAGACAATCAAAATGTGCACAAGTCATAAAAACAAAAATGTCAAACTAGACGTCGGAGCAGTTTTAATTTCCTCTTGTCCCACTACAAATTCAACGATTTTTGGTTACATTTAGATGACTTTTCTTTATTAATTTCTAACTTCTTTAATAAGAAGAAATGAGAGTTGTTACGCTATGCTACCAAATATTCATCAACGACATGAATTTGAAGTTTAGGATGTCGTTTTCGTTAGAAAAATAAAAATAAAATTAGGTTCTAGCTGAAAAGATTGATAATTGTGACATATACCCAAAAATATCATCTCTCTTCTAAATATTTTCTGGTTTCGCTACTGATTATGTATATGACCACACACTAGTGATAACATGTACGACACGATATTAGTCATTTTCACATAATGGTGGTAATGTAGAAAGGTGTGACAACGTACTAACCTGCAGCATCTTGTTAACATTGCTAGCACCAAACACTTTATGAACACTTGCAAATTTGTGAGGCTCGTCGGCTGGGAAGTAAGGAGCGAAAACGCAATCTTGAGAGCATCTTCGTCGCAAAAGTCTACAAGCCGCACACGGTGACGTTGCCCCTTGTTTTTTTCCGGCACCACCACTGCTACTACTGTCTTTCATTGAGTCAAATGATCACGTTAGTTAGATTACCGACTGCATGCAAAATATATATTCTATATTCTACTAAACCAAAAGCAAAAGGAAGAATTGAAAGAGGGGGGTCATAGAAGAAGTTAATGGTAGTAATATATAGACAAAACTTGATAACACAAGATCTCTAATGGGCCCTTGACTTAAAAAGAATCTTGGATTTTACTAGACATTAACCCACCCCTTCTTCCTAGCTTGTCCCATTATATATTATTGTTTCACTACAATTACTATAATAATAACGTTAGGGGAAAAAAATATACAAATATACTCGTACAACCTAACTTATATTTCATCCGTCTTATTAAACGATGTGTCCATAATCAGCTTTCACAAAATCTAACAATTTATGTTTTCTAGTAGTGAGAATGACACGTACAATTGTTTTTTGTACATACTCATATGTATCAATTTTGAGAAAAAAGATATATTGAGAGTATGTATCAATTTTGAGAAAAAAAAGTATATTGAGAGTAAATAAAGTGATAAAAGTATATTGAGAGTAAATAAAGTGATAAAATTAATATATTACTTTGAACTCTTATTTTTGGACAAATTAAAATGAAAAGATGAAAACTTATTTTAAGATGAGGTGAAAAATGTTTAATCATAATCTATCAATTTCAGGTTCAATTGTTTTCGCAACTTCACGACAATTTCATTAAATTATGGATGACGTATACACTGCTAGCCACATTTGTTGAAAGTGTTGCTAAGACACTAAAACAAATACGGAGTGATTATACTATTAGTATAGTCATTAAACTTAATTATCTTACGTGTTGCTAGCATCACCTTCAGTTTTCCAAATATTAGTATTACATGTAGAATTTTACTCAAGGGTTATGGTCTTATAAATTACAGGTAATGAATTATGGATATTTAATTTGATACGTAATACGTAGCTAAAAAAACAGTTGAAGTTCACTATATAACTACATAAAATTGACTATTGATAGTAGTTGATGGTTTTCGATAGAAGTTAGACAATTATTTTATGAAAAGTTGTATTCTCATTCATATTCAAACAATATATAATTGTTTAGCAGATACCATATATTTAGACCATTCTCAATAGTGACAGAAATTAACAGAAATCGACGCGTTACGTTTACACCACGTCAGCTTTATCACAACACTGACAGAATTGATAGGCTCGTGCCATCAGTGACTCCGACACTTTAAATTTTGAGCTCACATTTAACAATTTATCCACACACAAAAAGAAAAGAAAAACAAAAACAAAATGACGAGCCGTCAGAAAAGTGATGGACAAAAGTGACGAGCCAAAGTGACCAGGGTGTGCCAACAATGTCTCTTTCGTCAGTTTGAAGTGACGGACTACCGACGAAACCATTGGGAGGGCTCTTATATATGGAAAATCAATGAGAATGTTTTTGAAAGTAAGGAAAATCAATGAGAATGTTCCACATGTACAAGAATTGGCGAAAGTATGCCTTGAAAGACGGCAAATCGAAGATGAAAAAACGTTAAGTTTTATGGTACAATTTCATAATTTTTATATTTGTGTAAAAACTTATATATCTATTGTAAAACAATCAAGAACAATACAAAACAGAAAATACCTCTATTATTATGAGACTTGAATCAATAGAAAAATACCGTGTACATATGAATCCAGAACTATAACACGATTATAGAAAACAACTGTATATTCATCAAAGTGATGAATATACTAATAACAGATCAAACCCTTCAATGGGTGAAAGAAAGAATCGTCTGAGACCAAAGAGAGAACAAGAGAGATGATAATAATATGAGAATTATTATACAAAAAAATAGAATATAAGCTTTTATATTTTTAGCTTATAGTAAATAACACTTTGGTCCTTCAGAATTCAACAAATCAGCCTCTTTAATCCTTAAGCTTTGCTTCTTGATACACTTATACTCTAGACTTCTTCTTGACCAAAAAGCTTTCTACCAAGATCATCATATACTAATAAACCTACACACAATCAAACTAAGTTAACTTTAAATACTTTATTCAAGCAAGATTGTGAGCAAACTTAAAACATCTTAACTTTTTAACACACCCCTTCAATCTTAGCTTGAGAATACATCAAACAGATTAAGTTGATTACACAAACTATTGTGATGAACTGCAGGAAGACCCTTAGTAAATAGGTCTGCAGTGTTTAAGACTGAACTAATTTTAATGGATTTAAAACACCACTGCATACCTTTTCTCTTACAATATGCCAATCTAATTCAAAGTGCTTAGTCCTCTCATGATGAACACGATTAGAAGCAATTTGAATAACAGGCACATTGTCACAGAACATATCAATAGGAATTAAATTTTTAACTTTCAAATCAGTTAATATATTAATGATCCACAACAATTCACATGTCACAGTTGCCATAGCTCTGTATTATGCTTCAGCAGAAGATCTAGAGATGGTAGGCTGTTTTTTACTTTTCCATGATATTAAAGATCCTCCCAAAAATATACAGAACCCAGTAATTGATTTCCTACTTACTAAATTCTTACCCCAATCAGAATCAACATAAGCAACAAGTTTAAGATCCATACCTCTCACAAAATGAATACCCTTACCAGGATTTGACTTTAAGTACCTTAGTACTCTAAAAGCCAATTTCAAATGAGACTGAGTGGGTGAATGCATAAACTGGCTCAATATATGAACAGCATAACTGATATCAGGTCTAGGAACTGTAATATAAATCAATTTTCCAACCAACTTTTGATAAACAGACATATTGTTCAACACTTTCTCATTTTCATCACCTTTATATGAAGATACATTCACTTCTACAGGAGTATTTAGAGGTTTGAAAGCTAAAAGACTAAATTCATGCAATAACTCTAAACAATACTTTCTTTGAGATAAACACACACCTTTCTCGGTATCTATTAATTCAATACCAAGAAAATATTTTAGTTTACCAAGATCTTTAATCATGAATTTGGACTTTAGAAAAACTTTCACAGAATTAATCTCATTCACATTATTTCCAGTTAAAACAATATCATCCATATATACTAATAACACAACAAATATATCACCTTTATATTTAGTATACAAGGAATAGTCACACTTACTCTGAACAAAACCATTTTCAAGCAAATAATTTGATAGTTTCTCATTCTATTTCCTAGGGTCTTGTTTTAGACCATATAAAGACTTAATAAGCCTACAAACTTTTATTTCACCAGTGTTAAAATAACCTTGAGGTAAAGTCATGTAGACTTCCTCATCTAAATCCCCATATAAAAAAGCATTGTCAATGTCTAATTGAAATAATGTCCAACCTTTATTAACGGCTAAACTAATAACACTTCTAACAGTCACCATTTTCACAACTGGTGAAAATGTTTCATCATAATCCACTCCTTCAGTTTGACCATAGCCTTTGGTAACAAGCCTGGCTTTGTACCTTTCTATCTCTCCTGTGGATTTATACTTAATCTTATAAATCCACTTGCACCCAATAGGTTTCCTATTAGGTGGAAGATCAGAAAGTACCCAAGTTTTATTCCTATACAATGCTTCCATTTCAGCATTCATAGCATCTATCCAATTTTTGTCTTTAGATGCTTCAAAATATGTTTTTGGTTCAACACTTTTATTCAAAACAGAAGTGAAACACAAATTTTCAGAATTAAGTTTTGAATAGTTCACAAATCTTTCCATCCCATAATTAACTTTACCATTGATTACAAAATCATCAAATCTTTTTGGAACAGTAGTTTCTCTAGTTGATCTTCTAAGATTAGAAGGAGGAGGTATTAGAACACCACCACCCTCAGAATTATCAGTTACACTTGGTAACAAATTCTCATATGTAGTTGCATAAGTATCTTCTACACTGGTAGAAGTACTTGAACTGCCAAGACTACCTTCTGTGTCATTTATGTTTGTACTATCATGAGTAGCATCAAAATTGCTGACCTCAACGTTTGTACAATCAAAAACAACTCCAGAAGTACTGGTAGAACCTTGTACTTCAGAATCAAGAGTAGAAGAATTTTTGCCATCAACATTATTAACATTTAAATCATCATCATAGGGTATACTAGAGAAACCATCATTTTGAGAAATATCTTTATTATCAAAAAAATTCAAGTGATTGACATCTTTATAAACAGTGTTTATTTGTTCAGAAGACATTTTGAAAGGAAACACATGTTCATAAAATTTGACATCTCTTGAAATAAGTGTCAGTTTAGAATCAAGACTATAGAGTTTATAACCTTTTTGTGTATTAAAATATCCCAGAAAGACACACTTTTCATATCTAACACAAAACTTATCAGAATTGTTCAGTTTAGTAACAAAACACAGACAACCAAATACCCTTAGATGAGATAGAGATGGTTGAAAACCATACACCATCTCATAGGGTGACTTACCATTTAAAACAGAAGCAGGCGTCCTGTTAATCAAATAGGTAGCAGTTAGAACACAATCACTCCACATATTCAGAGGTACTCCCCCTTGAAACAAAAGTGACCTAGAAACATCAAGCAAGTGCCTATGTTTTCTTTCCACAACCCCATTTTGTTGAGGAGTGTAAGTACAAGATGTTTGATGCAAGATACCTTTATTTTTAAAGAATTGACTAAGTGCTTGATTTACAAACTCAGACCCATTATCACTCCTGAAAGTCTTAACTGATTTATTAAAGTGTGTTTGAAGCATGTTCACAAATGTAATAATGTTGTCAGCAGTTTCAATTTTTGATTTCAATAAAAACAACCATACAGCTCTAGAATAGTCATCAACTATTGTCAAAAAATACTTGTATCCATCCCTACTGGTCACTCTGTAAGGACCCCATAGATCTAAATGAATAATATCACCAACACTTTTGGTTTTATGTTCACTAAGAGGAAAGGGTTCCCTTGTTTGTTTTGCCTTATGGCAAATCTCACAAGGCATAACACTTTCATTACCAAAACCAAGTTGGGACTTAAGCACATGTAACACAGGCTCAGTAGGATGCCCAAGCCTGTTATGCCAAGTGTGCTTAGACAACAAACAGATATTCACAGAAGCATTAAAATTTCCAGCCTTACCAAACACAGAATTATCATCAAAGAAATACAGACCATCCTGCACACTACCAGTCCCCAGAGTCTTTCTCATAATTCTGTTTTGGGGCAAATCCTGAATATAGCATTTATATTTATCAAAACCAATAAACTTTTTACTATCTCTAGCTAGTTTATTAACAAAAAGAAGATTCACATTGTATTCAGGAACCACCAACACATCAAAAAGAGTAACATTAGATGTCAAACAACAATCAATCTTAATTATCTTAGCCATTGTGCCATTAGGATGTTCAACAACTAAATTAAGATCAGCAATATTTACAATATTTTTTAACCCAAATTCAGTTGTAACATAGTGTTGGTTTGCTCATGAATCTATGATCCATCCATGTTTTAAAGAATTAGAACCTATACCTGCCATGTTGGCAGACAAATTTGATCTAGACTCTTCAGAAGAATTTCTAGAGTTTAACCAACTCATAAGTTTAGCTAGTTGATCCTCAGTCAATGGTATTGAACTTTGCTTATCTGTGACATTGTTATTACTAACAAAATACTTGTTTCCAGAAGAATTATTAGACCAAGAAGAAGAAGAATTGGAGTTACTATTGTTATTGATCTTATTAGTTGGAGGTCTTCCTCTATAAGTAGAGGGATATCCAACTATTTCATAACATCTATCAATAGTGTGACCAATTTTATTGCACTTAGTACATTTCAAGTTAGGATTAGGTCCTCTACCAACTACCCTTTTATTTTCAAAAGATTGTGAAGTTTTTGCAATAAAAGCAGCAGAATTATTCTTAGTAGTAGATGAACTAGAAGAAGAAGCTCTATGAGATTCTTCTCTAGACATTATTGCAAAAGCAGTTTTAATGGAGGGTAAAGGATAAGTCATTAACAAGTTACTTCTCATAGGTTGGTAAACTTCATCTAATCCCATCAAGAATTGCATAAGTTTCATTAATTGTCTGTGATCTTGAAATTCTTTTGCTGCACTACAACTACATACAAGTAGCTGCACCATAGCATCATATTGTTTCCAATAAGAATTTAGCTTGTGATAATAATCAAACATGGAACTACCATTTTGATTAAGAGAGTTGATTTTAATGTGTAAGTTAAACACAACAGATCCATCAACTTTATCATATGTTTCCTTAAGTTCACCCCAAACCTCAGAAGCAACTTTTGAAAAAATTTGACCAAGATAAAGCTCTTCTGAAATAGAACCCAAAATCCAGGACAATACAACAGAGTTACATCTATCCCATTGACTAGCCAAAACATCATCATCTTCAGATTTAACACACTTTCCAGTTATAAATCCCATTTTATTCTTTGTTTCAAGAGCTAGAGTCATAGCACAAGACCACACCCTATAGTTTTCTGTACCAGTTAGTTTTGTTGTTATAAGAGGTGTACTACTGATATCACTAGGGTGTAAATACAATGGATCCCCAAAATCCAATTTACTAATAAGAGTTTCATCACTTTGATCAGTTTCAGACATTTTCACACAAAAGTTGAATAGCAGATAAAAGACAATTAATCAGATAAAACAAAAAATAGTACACACAATACTTAAAGAGATATTGACCTCAAGAACAGGTTTCAAGTCACTTTAAAGTGACAGGTCAAGTTCAGCCAAGAGATCTCTCTCTTCTACCAAGAAGAGAATTAGTAATCAACAAAATAATATTCAAATAACACTTTCAATCAAATAAACGAAGAAACAGATAGCCAATCAAATTCACAAAAGAAAACTGTAACACCTTCGATCCCAAACTATAGGCCAATCTCTTTGATGTCAGAGCCCTCCAACACCAAAGTTAATTGCTACAGAGAGGGTGAGTTAGAGAGATCTTATAGAGGGATCGCCTGATCAATTCTTTCCTTGCAAATCAATTGTTACCAGATGCAGCGGAATTGTAACATACAAGGACGATGAATCGTCAGAAGAAAACCCTAATTTTAAGAACAATCAAATTAGGGTTTCAAACCCTAAACAGACGAAGATCTATTACGAGATTGATCAAATAATCGTGTAATAGTCCCAGATCTCACCCGTTGATACACAAGAAACACAAAATAGCTAGATCCCCAATTTTATGTTTATAAACCCTAATTTTCCAGAAAATCAATCGTTGTTTTTTTTTTGTGAAGATGTTGATTGATTAACGAATATCAAAGCCAACGTGGCTCTGATACCATGTAAAAACTTATATATCTATTGTAAAACAATCAAGAACAATACAAAACAGAAAATACCTCTATTATTATGAGACTTGAATCAATAGAAAAATATTGTGTACATATGAATCCAGAACTATAACACGATTATAGAAAACAACTGTATATTCATCAAAGTGATGAATATACTAATAACAGATCAAACCCTTCAATGGGTGAAAGAAAGAATCGTCTGAGACCAAAGAGAGAACAAGAGAGATGATAATAATATGAGAATTATTATACAAAAAAATAGAATATAAGCTTTTATATTTTTAGCTTATAGTAAATAACACTTTGGTCCTTCAGAATTCAACGAATCAGCCTCTTTAATCCTTAAGCTTTGCTTCTTGATACACTTATACTCTAGACTTCTTCTTGACCAAAAAGCTTTATACCAAGATCATCATATACTAATAAACCTACACACAATCAAACTAAGTTACTTTAAATACTTTATTCAAGCAAGATTGTGAGCAAACTTAAAACATCTTAGCTTTTTAACAATTTGTCGGTTGTAAGATAATTGATATTGGAGGTAAATAGGTTTTGTACATGTGGAATATTCTCTTTGTACACATGGCACAATATCATTAATATTGTCATTCTTTGGAAAAAAATTTACTCTAATGATCTCATCTCTAATAAACTAATAATAATGAAAGTTAAGGCTAATGGCCTAACATCTAGTAGTTACTTCTGTCCGGTTTTTGATTAGGATTTAGAGACTGAAGAACATCTATATTATTGTAACACCTCAAAAATTTTAAGGCATTATTATTTTAGTACGTTAAAATATATTTATTATGAAGTATTAATATTTATATGATAAGATAGAATAGAAAATGTAAATGGTTGTTCAGTTCCAGACTGTGTAAGTTAAATGAGTTAGAGTATAATAGACACAAAATACGTATACTCATTTAGCACCTTCCAAATTGTTCCCGAAAAGAATGAGCGTATAGTGAAATCGTAGGAGCAAGAACCTCACATCATAATCACTTTCTAATCATTAGATTTAAGCTTCAATCATTCATTTCTTCATCCTTATTTCATCTTTAATCTCTTGTAAGTAATTTCTTTACTCCATGAACCCTGGAAATTGGGGTTTCAAGGGTTTTGATTAGTTGGTATGAATTACTCCAAAATTAAGGCTTGAAATGATTAAAGTTATGTTAGTCTAGCTTAGTAATGAGTATTGATAGCTTAAATTCATCTTAAAAGTGAAAGATAGTGATTAGGGTTTATGGGGTTTCTCATGAATCGTGTGATTTAGCTTAAATCATGATTACAAGATGTTAGTAGTAACAAGAAAGTAGTAAATTGTATGTTAAAGCCCTAACTATAATTGTAAACGTATAACTAGTTAAGTTAGTGAAAGTGTAAGTAGTAAATCTATAGTGGGGGAGGGAAATTAGATGAATTAGTGAAAGTATGATTAGTGTTCTTAATTGTGTTGTTATGTTTATGTATTAGGTGTTAAAAAGGTAGAATCATCTCTTGAACAATTACCAATTGTTTTATGATTGTAATTATATAATAATGCATGGTATTTGATTAGTATATAATTTGATTAGATATTCATATTCTCACTAAGCAAAATGCTTATTTAGTTGAGTTCATGTGTAGGTGCAAGCGGGAGCAATAAAGGGAAGGATATTGTTAAAGGGTAGAGTGGAGTTACTAGCTTGTTGTAAGTTGATAGCAAGCTTTTCTCTTTGAATTGTCGTAATGGTCCAAGCTTGTGTAAGCCGCCCGATAAACTTTTTGTGGTCAAGTTAAAAGTCAACTGTGTGTTTTGAAATCTAGTAGTTGAATTAGAAGTTTGTTGAAAGTTTGTAAGGTTGTATAAAATTTCTAGTCATATTCAGTTGCTAATGAAAGTTAGAAGTAATATGAAGTTAATGGTTTGAATTGATTAAAGAATGTATAAAGGTAGTAGTAAAATGGTCATTGATGTTAATTGAATGCTAATTTGCTAAATGGGTCAAAATGGGTCGTTATTGACCCTAGTGAGTAAGTTGAATTAATTAAAAGAGTTTAGGACTTTGGACGATTTCTTTAAGTCTATTTTGATAAGTTATAAAAGGGTACATAATGTTAGAAGTCAATAGTAAATAGTTTGTGTTTTGACTAGTAAGTTAAAATTGGCCGAAATGGCCTAAAGTTGATCTCACCTTCATATTCTTTGTTTTTATAAAAATTGAAAAAGTGTAAAAAAGAGAAACCTTCATTTTGGTATATTGAAGATGTCTGTCAATTTTCAGGTCTTAACTCCTAACGAGTACAAAGTTATGCGCTTCCGAAGTTAGCCCAAAAATCCGAGTTTAATCAATTTCAGTTGTTTAGGACAGTTTGGCGATCCCATAATGTATTTAGGATCGCGTAACTAAGTGGAATTTGGTGACAACCGACTTTTAACATGATTACGCAATCCCACCCAGCCTCCAGGATCATGTACGATAGTTGAAAATGGTAACAAAAGGTTTTGGTCAGGAATACGCGATCCCACTAGAAGATCAGCATCGCGTATGCTAGTTCAAATTGACATCAGTAGGATTTTCAGTGGTGATACGCGATCCCATTCATAAGTTTGGATCGCCTAAGTGTAAAAAAAAAAATTGGGCGTTTCAATCATTTTGCAAAACAACAAGCGAGTTATGGCAGTCCATAGGATCATGATGGAATATGCGACTTCACGAAATTGACTCCTTGAAAGATTTGATAGTATATTCGAAAATAAAGGACATTGGTATACAGAACTTGAATGTGGTGATTCAAAATGGGTTTTGGATCCTTTGGCGCCCTAGAAATAGACTTATTTTTAAAGGAAAAAAGTCAAGATCAGACCTACTTGGAGATGAGACTTCTATCATTCACATGGATTTCAAATAGAAATAGGAAGTGCAAAATTGATTGGTTTCGCCTCTAATTCCTTGTAATCTTTGTAATTATTGGCCTCTAGTGTCTTGCTAGTTGGTTTTCAATCCAACTTCTGCAGTTAAAAAAAAAGCTTTTTAATTTGTGGTATTCTGGTATGCATGTAATTTAAACCATTTTTTAAGTGACTGTAAACCATAAAATTAAATCAAAATATTGTACGTGAATTGTAAAAAGTGGCCGGCCAGTATGTACAATTCAGTGTTAGTTACAAAACTTATTTTATTTTCTTTGTGTGTTACTGTATATCGTTCAAATTAGCACGTTACTGATAGGTTTTGTTGTTGGTCCTACCCCCACCATAAATTAAAACTAATCACTTTAGTAAACTTTATTCATATTTAATCTTGGCGCGCGTTATTATTAAAGAAATACTGTATTTGGCAAGATGTCCATCTGTAAATAATTAATAATTAATTAATTGTACACCAAAGAATTTAAAGGAGGCACACGCAAAAGGGCAGGGAGCGAGCTTAGTCATAGGTAACATCACTAATTTTTTATATTTTTATATATTGCTTACTTCATACGTACAGGATAATACGAGTAATAATAAATAAAGTTTTTGTGTTCTAACATTCATTGTTACAGTTGATCGAAAGAATTACTTTCACCATTTTCGTCACCTAAATGTTACATCATGTTCTTGCTAATCACTTTATCTCGTGATTTGTCTATAATCACTTTGTAACCATTTTCGATCAATTTTTGACTTTTTATCAGTGCGAAAGGATATAGTTTCATGTCAATCGATATTCAGCCAATAAATATATACCCTGATGCTGAGTTACTACCATAGTTGGTGCTCTTATGTAGTATGATGTTTTAGTCTTATAAGAGGGCTCACTATCGTTACGTCGGTTGGAACGTTGGTGAAGTGACACAACCGACGCCATAGGCACGGGGCGTCGGTTGTGTTGCGTCGGTATAATTCGTCGCCAAACCGAAGGAAACAAGTAAAATTTAGGGCCCGCGTCAGTGTGTGCAACGGATAAAAAAAAATAAAAAAAAGTGGGTAGCCGTTGGCTTTGGAAGAAAAAAAAAACATTTTCACACCCAATTTTAACTCCTATATATATATACCTCTACACACAATATTTTACATACACATTTTACCATTTCAACTCTCCAATTTCATACACATTTTCACTTTTCAACTTCACATTTTTATACAATATATACACTCCTACAAACACAACATTCATACAAAAATAAAATCAAACTCTACTTCCACAATATATACACATATCTATACCCATTTTTCATCCACTTTTTCAAACATTTAAAAAAAATTATAATGTCATCATCCGATTCCGATAAAGAAGATTTGAGTGCCGTCATGGCCGTCCGCAATCCGATCGCTAGGCTAAATCATCTCGACGTACAAGATTCGGACTCGGATTCGGACGAGGATACCGAATTTACATTTCGTATTCCACAAACAAGACGTTATTTAAGTAGAGATCGGGTGGGTGCCGGCCAACGTTTATATCAAGACTACTTTGCCGAGAGCCCGACATTCCCTCTAGATTATTTTCGGCGTCGGTTTCGGATGAGTCGCTCATTGTTTATCCGTATATGTCAAGGTATATTATCATACTCTCACACTCTGTTACCCTCTTACTTTGCGTTTTTTCATCAAGGTCGAGACGCAACCGGAAAATTTGGTTTTAATGTTTATCAAAAAGTCACGTCTTCCTTACGCCAATTGGCATATGGTTGTGCTGCCGACGCATTTGATGAATATTTACATATGTGTCAACAAACAGCGTACGATTGTTTGGACAACTTTTATAAATGTATTTTCCATCTATATTCAAATGAGTATTTAAGAAGGCCAACACTCCATGATGTGGAACGTTTACATCAACGACATGCGGAGTTACATGGTTTTCCGGGTATGCTCGGAAGTATCGATTGCATGCACTGGGCTTGGCAAAATTGCCCAATAGCATGGCAAGGTCAATACACTCGAGGTGATCACGGATATCCAACAATCATGCTCGAAGCTGTTGCCTCTTACGATTTATGGATTTGGCACGCTTTCTTTGGGCCTGCAGGATCGAGCAACGACCTCAACGTTTTTAATGAATCTGATTTATTTCAAGACTTACTACAAGATAGAGCTCCTGAAGTAGTGTTCAATATTGTCGGTCAACAATTCAACAAAGGGTATTATCTCGGCGATGGAATATATCCAGAATGGGCGACGATTGTGAAGTCATTTAAGCACCCGATATCTGAAGCCGAGTTGAGGTTCAAGAGGTACCAAGAATCTGCAAGGAAAGATGTGGAACGGGCATTCGGAGTTCTTCAAGGCCGTTGGCAAATCATCAAAAACCCTGCTAGACCATACAGCGTCAACAAAATTCGTCGAATCATGTATTGTTGTGTAATTTTACACAACATGATAACCGAAGACAATGGACGAAATATGTGTCCACTTGAGGTAGACTATATGGCAAACCCGGATAATATGCCTCAACGTTCGTGGGAAGAAATGGTTGCAACGCACTTACGTATGGATAAGGAATTACGCGACCGCACCGTGCATCATCGACTCCGCGAGGCTCTAATCGCGCACATTTCGACTCTCCCACCAAATTTCCGATTGCGTTAATGTAATGTTTTATTTTTATTTAATGTAATGTTTTATTTTTATTAAAGTTTGTGTTTAAATAGATAAAGAAATTAGTGTGTGAGTCCCAAAAAAAGAGAAGTGATGTTAACTGATGTTCACTGTAGGCAGTGGAGTGTCAGTTTGTGTCAGTTTGGAAAAAGCTGATGTGGCGCTGATGTGACTCCAACTGATGCGTCAGTTGATGTTCACGATAGTAAGAGGTCTAAGTATGCTAGCTCATTTACCAGATACACATTTATTTTGCTATTAATACTTTAAAGCGTTCTTCGAATAGTAAAAAACTACGTACGGCGAATAGGAAATCGATTTTAAAACAATTAATTATTGAATTTTAAATCTTATCTAACATTTGAACTTGTGTAGTTCAGACCGACAAATCTTGGAGATAAAGATTCAAGAAAAGATTTTAATGTTTTGTGATGTCAGGCAAGGTAACATCAGTAGTTTGATAATGAGTTTTGCTTTATGGCCTTTTCTCTAATTATAATTATATGTTATACATTAAGATTACTTAGAATTAAAATTATAGTAATTTTTAATATATTAGTGCACCACTCACTCTTGTTTATATGATAATAATAATTGTCTTTGTCAAAGACGTGCCATTGGCTTAACTAGGATTACAATACTAATCATCACTTAAACAAATCTAAAAAATCTAATCCACTCCATTACCACCATACTTTCACCGTTTAACACTTTCACACCCTCAACTTTTTTTTCTTCCAGATTTCAATGACTTCATATTGTCTTTCTCATACATACTCATAACAAAGAAAATAAGAAAACAAGTTAATGTGTGTAACATGTTTATGCAATCCTCGTGATAGGTATAGCTTTATAAAATGTAACGGTTTCCAAATTTTGAAGCTTCAAACTATAACATTTCGAAAGTTATATTCTTTTAGATTGAAATGTCATATTCATGGGAATTATTTTGAAAAGTAATTATTGAAAAGATATATTGGAGTGTGCGGTTTGAAATATGACGTGACAAGATGAATGAAATTTTCAAGCTTTTGCAAGCAATTACAAATCATGTCAATTTTATGTTTGTTAATGTTTATTAGAAAAATGGTAAACATCGATTTAACCAGCCCAGCTTTTCGACATAGGTACTTTTTTTTCTTTGATCCATTTTTACTTTTGAAGGTCCCTTTCGAACGTAATTAGTTTATCATTTATGGGTAAAAATTCTCAATCCAAATTTAACCTAGAATTAGAATTAAAAAAGTTAATGAATGACAACTAGCAAATATGACATTGACTCATTGAGGCATGCATGGAGACATTAATTTCCTGGTACATTATTATTGTCAACATATATAATTTGCAACAGTTTACCGTTTATTTGTCACTAAAATCATTAGGCATCCCATATTATGGTTTTTGACTTTTTTTTAACCATTATAAAAATACTAAAACATGTTCTTGGGTACTTTTAATTAATTTAGTACATACTGTTATATTTGAAACAGGATGACTGTATGGTATTTCCGTATTTATAACTTTATATAGGGAAATGATATTGAAAGAACACCTTGAAATTTTTAATTAAAGTCAAAGTATTTTTTTATTATCAAAAATCATAATTAATATATCACAAATAAAAGGAGTGTTTCATTATAATTTCCATCTACCTAATCTTAATAATTAGTTTAAAGGGAAAAAAATGTTCATTATATATCCTAGCTCCTTGATTGTCGCACCCTCAAATTGTAATGTGGAAGCGATTTGGGTAGGGACGCGACTAATACGGTAACCACAACACATAAGATATAATGAACGACTCTATATGTGTCATTTTAACAAAATACATTGATTGTAATAAAAGTTTACAATAGTTATGATGATTACATAAGCTCGGTATCCTAATCTGAAATATTCTAAGGCATTACTACTTATACAAAATATAATAATGCAGAAAAATCTCTTGACGTTCGTGTTTGCATGCGACTCGAGCTATATAAATCCTGAGTAGTCCTACTACTGCTGTGTACCTGAGAATACATGCTAAAAGGTCAGCTAAAAACTGGTGAGCTCACAGGTGTAAATGATAAAATCACAATGTATGAACCACAAGATTTAATAATATGTTTGAAATTAATCAAATAAATGTGTATATTACTGTCATGACCCAATAGTTCGAGCTTAACTGAGGGGCCAAGATCCGCCTTTAAAGACCTGAGCGAGGTGCCTCCGAGCGAGTGCCTAATCTACACTTGTGTGAACAAATGATAATGTGCCCGTTTGACATCACAGTCATGATAGCGCGACTACCCCTGACCAGGATTGTCAATCCCATATGGTACCATACACTAACATTCACGCTAAATCCATATTAACAAACTATGTGGTGGAGGACTTCATGATTAGTGAAAACAAACTCATGCAGTCAATATATCGAGTTTTGTACTTGTGTTCACATGTAAAACAAATATGAGCATGTATTCCCACCCCGGGAGTAAAAACAGTAAAATGCGGGGCTATGAGACTCATCTGAGTCTGATGCGTTTGTACAATAAATGTGCGTTGCTGCTAAACCAAGCAGTGATGTCTGAAGACTGTAACCTGAGAGCGTCCAAGACGCGCGTTGGTTAATACGTGAGTAGGTATCTCGAAAGATCACCTATGCTAGTTGTTCATCAAACTAGTTATGTCCAATTACATTGTTTTGTTTGATTGATGGTTTGCATTTTGAAAACATGTACGGCCCGTTGGTGATAGTTTGTAATAAAATCTTAAATCATTGTTATTATGTGTTGTTTGATTGTATACTATCAAAGTATATGTTTCGTGTGTTGTATCGTATATAAGCATTGAAGTATATGTGTATCATGTACGAGTACATCGCATGTAGTTTAAGGGTTGTAAATGTTTGACACTTGGTGTGAAATGTATTTATATACTTTAGGTGACGGGAGTCCGGGGGCAGCGCCCCTGGTTAGCGGGGTTCCAGGGGTGGCAACCCCTGGCGGGGTCCAAGAGGTAGAGCCTCTAGCTGGGATCGATGTGTTAGGTCAGCTCGAAAATTTTATATTTCTACTATATTGCTTTAGTGAAAAACGCATCTAAAATCTGAATTTGGGAAACGTGAGTGATAAAATTTCAAGTCTTGACACTTAGTAAAAATCCGTGTTTTCAAGGTTTTGATTTGTGCGACACTGGGTGCGATACCAATGGCGACATAGGTGTTTGTGTCGCAATATTCCGAGTTGAAATAAGTGTGCGACATAAGCAGTTGTGTCGCAGGTCATGATTGCGAAATAGGTCTTTGTGTCGCTTATGCGACGTCCGCAATTTAATGCTACATAATCAATTTTTGGTGACATAAGGCCTTGTGTCGTTATATGCGACGTAGGTAATGGTTTGCAACATAGGGCTTTGTGTCGCAGAAGGCCCAACCTTTCTGCGACATAACAGGCTGTTCAGGTCAACAAGTGTCGGATTTCTTGTTCTGGCTGTTGTGGTTGTTAGTCCATTTTTTCTTGTTGTTGTTGTTGGAAGATGGAGCGGGTGTTGGTGTTGTTGTTGAGATTTTTGGGAGATCGGCAGTCCTTGGCAAGATGCCCATACCACTTGCAGTTGTTGCAAGGAGTACCACAAGGATCGTCGTGATGGTGGTTGCACTTGGAACAAAAGGGTTTCGTCCCAGTGTAACCCCGTTTGGGTTCTGTGTTTGAAGTGTAAGCCTTGACGGTGTCGGGTTGATTGGTGTTTTTAGGTGGTGATAGGGTGGCCGGTGGTGGTGGTTTAGAGAGAGAGATAAGAGGGTTTGAAATTTAGAGAGATAGAGTGATAATGATGAATGAAGATGATGGTGGGGGTGTTGGGTGAGTTCAACAAGTTAACCCCCATCCTTGGGGTGTAGGAGCCGGCTCATATGGGCCCCACCCATGTGTGGTTGGTTCCAAATTTTAATCCCTGTATCCACGCTCTGTGCGATGTTAGTTTCTCCGGTCGTTGAATCGTTTTATTAATATTATTCGCGTTTATATCCGTGTATTAAAATATGATTAATTATACGATACTTTTGTTGAAGTATTTTATCAAAATACTTTGTAATTGAGTTATAAAAGCTAACTTAGATTTGTTTCGATTGTTTGCGTGTTTAATATTTTAATCGCGTAGGCATTTATTGGACGATACGAAATATTTTCAACATAATATTTGTGATATAATAGTGTTATTAAATAATGTTATATTATTTAATAGTTTGTTCGCCAACGTCCGTATTAATTGAATCGAATTCCATTCGATTTAAAATAAGTACGATTTAATCAAATAGCATATATATATATATATATATATATATATATATTCAACAACATATATTAATTGATACGTTAATTAGCCTAACATAAAACTAATTACATGTATTAAAAAGGATTAAGTACTAATTACTAGTCATAATTTGATGGATGTCACATTAATTTATCGATCAAAAGTACAAACACACCGACATATATATTGGATTAGTATATACTAGGTAATTAAGTTTTTACAGATATGTGTTCCATCTATGTACAAACATGTTTGCTGCAACAGCATGCACAAATAATTTTGATAACTCACATGAAGTGAACTTATTCTATACCATTAAGAAATGGAATTGCTCGATCATGCTTATTATATTATATGTAGAAATAAACCTTACGTGTATGTATGTATATATATATATATATATATATATTGGGATATATATATATGTATGTATGTATATGTATATATATGTATGTATATGTATGTCTTGCTAGGTTAAGATTCTCAAGGCATGTCTTGAGATATAGATGGTTTCGTCTTATCGTGGGATCGAGATGTCATGCTGTAGAGCGCATATCTTTTAATTTAGCGTGAAAATGTATTATTTCAGATGATGTAGCGTCCTCTTTTATCACGAAAAAAAACTTACGACACTCATCGTCTTTGCTAAAATCGATATTAATATTATTTCGTAAGTAAATTAATCTTTTTTCTCCACTTATAATACATAGTATAAAAATGTATAAATATATAGAACTTGTGAATTAAGTAAGAGTGAGCAGTCAAAATAATAGGCAATGAGGAATGTAAGTATGATTAGGATGGGGGATGTTGAAAAGGTTAAGGTATTTGGGAGGTGGAGGGTGGGGTTAAGGTGTCTACTTTTACTTTTGGATGTGCTCGATGGGTTAACCACCTGGGTTGACTTAACTTATTTCAGTTATAATCCATCATTCAATTCCTCCACTACCTTAATTGCAACCTCACAAATTATTCTAATTCTAATTCTAATCCTTGCTTTTTAAGTATTTTAGAATTTGATATGGTAAATAAAATAGTACTAACTAACTAATGAGTATAGAACAAGATGGTTAGGAAGTGTAACTTATATCATATTAGTTGACTTTAAATGGTCCAATTCTTTGAACCTTTTAATGTAAATAAGAATGAGCTCGAAATCTACATACCCCGAATTCGAATTAAACCGAAAACGAAACACATTCAAATCCAGGAAAAACCTCTAGGGCCAAATATGCTTTATGAATAAAGGGTGGTTGATTACTTGGATCACATGGAAAAAACAAGCCACATCAAAATCATTTTGAAATCGTATATACTTGTTATAATCGCGATAAAAACTGAGACTCAAAAGGATCCATCGTGTTAGAACTTCGACGAGTCAACCACTCCTACTGGCTCCAACGTGATCATGCCGGCGTACGTAAATGATGGACCACGGCGGCACATCATCTCTACACCCTTTTAATTTTGCTCTTTGCAAAGAAAATTATATGTACTCTCCTAATTATACAATTACTTAGTCAATTATGGCTAACATCTATATATCAATATTGTGGTCTTGTCACTCAGGATACTACTCTCTCAGACAAGAAACACGTATTTTAAGAAAATATAATTATTACAATGTACTTTTTTATACTATGACAGTTTTATCCTTACTTTTTATAAACTTTTTTATGACATACATATAAAATATGAGTATAATATTAAGTTTAATTAATTGTATCATTTTACTTTTGAAAGTAGACAAATAATATGGGACGGTGGGAGTATTATAAGAGCACAGGGAGCGTTGAATGGTGGTTCAGTGTTTTTGAGAACACTGAACTTGAACACTGAAACAGTAAAGTGGGGTAATAGTTAATCTTGAGGTTCAGTGTTCAGTTCAGTGTTCTCGTGATTATTTTATTTTATTTTTTTCCTAAAAACAAATTAAATACATAAAAAAATACAAAATAAAAACAAATAACATTAAATTAAAAAGTACTTTCATACAATAATTAAAATTCTTAAAAATACATAATTAAAATACGATAATTAAAGTTCCTAAAAATACATAATTAAAGTTCCTAAAAATACATAATTAAAATACGATAATTTAAAGACAATAATTTAAGCTACGGACGATTCTCCCAAATGTGTTCCACAAGATCGGATCGGAGGTTGTCGTGGACTTTTCTATCACGTAGTTCCTTATTTTTCTGCCTTTGTATATCACATCTCTCGATCCAAGTCGTTTGCCTATTGCGGACAAGAACATAATATTCTTTATTTTCGGCAATGTTGAACCCTTGGTCTTCTTGGATCATATTATGCAACAATATGCATGTATACATGATTCTTTTAATATGGTTGACCTTATAAGCTCTTGTCGGTTGTTGTAGTATATGTCATCGGCCTTAAAGCACACCAAATGCCCTTTCAACATCTTTTCGTGCAGACGCTTGTGCTCGAGTGAACTTTACTCTCTTCGGATCAACTTCACTTAAATACCCTTTATCAAACGATTACCATGTTGGGTATATCCCGTCAGCTAGGTAGTACCCATTTTTGTACTCAACACCATTAACTATAAAGGCTTGTTTAGGATCATTGCCGGTGAGCATCTCATCAAATAAAGGAGAAGAATTAAGAACATTTAAGTCGTTGTTAGCCCCTGCAACACCAAAGTACGCATGCCAAATCCACATGTTATACGAGGCGACGACTTCAAGCATGATAGTAGGATAGCCATTGTCACCTCGTGTATATTGCCCTTTCCATGCGTTAGGGCATTTCGCCCATGCCCAATGCATACAATCAATACTACCAAGCATGCCCGGAAAACCATGCTTGTTACCATGTTTCTCGTACAACCGTTGAATGTCAACGACCGTTGATTTTCGCATGTACACATTTGCATATATATCAATCATCTCTACACCCTTTTAATTTTGCTCTTTGCAAAGAAAATTATATGTACTCTCCTAATTATACAATTACTTAGTCAATTACGGCTAACATCTATATATCAATATCGTGGTCTTGTCACTTAGGATACTACTCTCTCAGACAAGAAACACGTATTTTAAGAAAATATAATTATTACAATGTACTTTTTTATATTATGACAGTTTTATCCTCTTTTTATAAACTTTTTTATGATATACATATAAAATATGAGTATAATATTAAGTTTAATTAATTATATCATTTTACTTTTGAAAGTAGACAAATAATATGGGACGTTGGGAGTATTATAAAGCCAATGCCGAATGTGTTTACGTCGGGAAGATTTTTGAAGATCTTTGGGTGATAGTTACAAGTATAATTTTATCGTAATTATAATATTTCTTTTATAACATGTCTGACCTTTAACTTTCATTGGTTAAATCTTTTTTTTCCTCTCTCTGTTTTAAAATTTTGGTTGTAATTCTAAAATGCACAATAATATATTCGGAAACTTTTATTGGGTGACATCAGTTGTAGAAAATTTACATGTAAGTAATATTACAACCATTATTTTTATTATTTATTTTAAACTTGCATATTGCTCATGTACCACGACCACAATATATAAAAAAAAATTATATTTGTTTAAGATAAACAAGTGTACCATGGTATTTCAAGAATTGACAAAGTATATTTATTATTATCAGATATATATATATATATATATATATATATATATATATATATATATATATATCAAATAAATAATATATTGCTAAGATACTATTCCATATACATGCCTTACATGATTGTGTATTTTTGTCCTTTCTTGCAAACTAAATTTTTTATTTATTCTATATCTCGACTATTATTTTGGTTAGTTAACACTTACGTCACGATACAATGGGAATAATGTTGCGGGAAATTAATGAAAATACCATATTTTTCGAACATATTTTTCGTTTTGCCCATTTCAAAAAAAAGTTGCCGTTTTACCCTACCCGGACGCAGGTCGCATCATGCGACCTGCGACCCGTTACCTGCGACCTGCGATCCAAGTTTGTAACCGAGTAAAAGACAAGGTCACCACCAAAATCTCCGGTCGCAAGTCGCACCATGCGACTTGCGACCTGCGACCTGCGCCCAGTTCACCGATCATGCGACCCGTTCACCGACCCGGGCGGAATTTTTTATTTTTTTTACGTAGTTTTTATCTTATTTTTTATTATATGTTTTATTTACTTTTTTGAGTACTTTAATAATTTTTTAACTTAATTTTGCGACCCGTTCACCGAGACCTACTAATGTTTTATTTACTTTTTTGTTACATTTTTTTTTGAGTACTTATTTTTTTTACATTTTTTTATATGTTTTATTTATTCTTTTATTCCTTTTTTGTTTTCTTTACTTTTTTTTTTCAAGACCTTCGAGATAAATATCTTATCTTTTTCGAAAAGATAATATGGATGTGATTTTCTGGATTTTCCGGATAAGATATCTTATTATATTTTTGAGATAAAATATCTTATCTTTTTGGATAGGATTTTCCGCGAATTTTCTGATTTCCATACATGTTTATATATAAATAGTGTAACTGTAAGATAGAATTACCAAGATTTTCACATGATAAACCTTTTCACATTTTGTTTGTCATTAATCTTTGGAAAATGGTTGAGAATGATCATTTTTGGTATTTCCGTTCTCCAAATGAAGAACCATTAACTGAGAAAATATACGCCGAAGTTCCTTGGATGTTTAGTGTTGCTTTCCGTCACGCTAGACATTTTCAGGGCGCAAAAAGAATGTACGTTCAAGGTTTGTTGACGTTTATTGATTGTGTTGAGGCCGATGAATTTTCAACTAAACTTTTGGAAACGGCTTTGAACGAGCTAGGTTACTGGCCTCCGGAGAGGTGGTATTTTTACTTTAAAGAGCATGATGAAGACCTAGATAATGGTTTACAATTGATAACAGATGATGTCGAGCAACTCAAGCAGATTACCGACTATGCAAAAATACATAGAGAAATTGAGGTGTATGTTACACGCGCTGATCTGTCACATTTCTCGAATTCGGATACTTTAATGCCGTTACCAATATCTAAAATTATTACCGGCTCTTCAAGTGCAAGGCGTTTATTCGATTAGTTATTGGTTAAATCTTGTAATTCGTATTTTTCTTTTAATAAATTGGATAGTTTGCCAATTATGTACGTTGTATTGTGAATCTACTTTTATTATTTTTAATCCTTATGTAATGATATTTTTAGTAACGTTCAAGCAAAGTTATTGAATACAATAAACCACGATAATGCAAACGTACATAACATTCTTAACAAGTACATAACATAGTTTTTGTCATCACAACAATTTCAAGTGTGGCTCAAGGCTGACTCAAATGGACACTTGAAAAAGTCTGAGTTGCCTGGGACGGTTCTCCTTCCTCCTCGAATTTGCTTGACTTTACTTTTGTGGACGTTTTCTGCAAGTCAAAATAATGACGAGTGCATTAAAAATAGGAACTTAACAATACAATGTAAATATTTATTTTTTTATGAATTAAAGTAACAACTTACTTTCTTCGTTCTTGATTTTGATCTAGATTTTGACCTTTAGTTGGATCTTGCGGTGGTTCTTGATCGGCTTGGCTCATCTGTTCTATCGTACGGAGCTGTACAATTAACTCGACTATGACCGTGTTCCTTGCAACGACTACATTGATTTTTGTATTCCCGTTTATCCTCTCCTTTTGAAGGAATACGAGCACGGCCTGGTGGGCGACCAGATTGCCTCTTCACCAATATAGGCGGTAAGCAAATCTGCAGATTACCTGGATCGTCCCATTCTGAAGGATGAGGCGTTGGATTTATAGATTCACTATAGGCTGCCCGATATGTTTCCGTCGTGAAATACCTCTCCGCAAAGCAGGTCACATTGTCCATTTTAAAGTAACGAGTTACTGCCGCTACATGTCCGCAAGGTAAACCAGACAATTGCCATTGCTTGCAAGTGCATGTTCTTGCTTCCAAGTTGACTGTACCATTCTTTCTTCGATCCACCACCTCACATATCATGTTTGTGGATGGGTTGACCGTCCAGCTAAGCGATTTGCCAACCCTCTTACCAATCTTGTGTTCGGCATATGGTGTGAGTGGTGTTTTAACAGTCGCGGCAGTGTTTCGATGTTTGAAATACCATTGTTGTACTGAAGATCTAAAAAACTCCAATAACATTGTGACTGGTAGTTTCCTGGCATGCTTGGTCATGGCATTAATGGACTCTGCACTGTTAGTTATGAGGTAGGCATATCTTGTTTTTGTTGAATGATGCCTTGACCATCTTTCTTTCCCCACGTCTGTAAGAACCGTGGATGAAGTTGGTAAATGTCTAGAAATGACACCAAAATGTTCATCGAAATCCGATTTTCTGTAAGCCTTACACATTTTCCAATAATGCCATTCAAAGTGCTTGACTTTTGAAGAATTGCTTCTCAGGCTCATCAATAAATGACGACAACAGAGGGCATGAAATGCCTCTGGAAATACATCAGAAATTCCGACTGCAATTGCGGGAGCCCTATCAGAGATGAATGTTAAGTTGTCAATCCCACCAGCAGATTCAAGTGCGTCACGTAAGTTTCCCAAGAACCAGGTCCACACCTCGGACGTCTCTCCCGCCCCAATTCCATAAGCTAATGGCAAGATGCCATTATTACCGTCCATCGCCACAACAATTAAGTTAGTACCTAAGTACCCACCCTTCAAATGTGCACCATTTACGATTATTATTGGGCGTGTATGGTTGACAAATGAACGTATCTGCAAAGGGCAGATAAAAATATATATGAATTCTATAAGAATGTACATATTTGAACGTAAGATGTATAGTAATAATAGTTACTTACAGCTGCACCGATGGACATATAACACATTACAAATTTACCCTCATCGTCTGTACGTAGATTCGTAGTGCTCCCCGGGTTATGTAGTTTTAGGTTGTGCAGGTAAATGGGAAGCTTGTTAAACGATTCAGCGGGACTACCTCTCAACAGCTCTATAGCATAACACTTTGCTTTCCATGCTTGGTTGTATGTAAGGCTGATTTTAAAGCGTTGAGTCATATCAGCTTTGATCTCTTTTCCTCTGTATACACGTCCTTCCAAATTCATCGCCTCTTTTAATAGGTTACCAAGAACTTTCTTGGTTGCATGACGGCTATTTGACAAGATTTGAGTACGAGAACACGTGTGTACGTCGTGTAACTTCCTTACTTGGAAGTTGTCACAATATTGGATACACGTTGCACTTATCTTCCAATCACAATTAGGCAAAATACATTTTGCTGTGTACCTTTTTTTGTCTGACTTCTTTGGCTTAATCTGAAAACCTTCTTCGAGACACTTGGTATGCAATTGAAGGAGAAACTCCTCTTTACTTTGAAATGTTTGGCCCTCTCGAATCCTACAAGATGTCCCATACATGGTAGCTGGTCGTTCTGGAACTTCTTCTTCTTCCTCTCCTAACGGCGTAGGTATATTCCAGAATATATCATGTTCGGCTGCTTTTACTGTTATTGGTTTGTCGTATATATCTCTTGGATCAGGATCATCCTCCTCCTCATCCTCATCATCGGTAACAATGTGATTACCAAACGGATGGTCATGAGCCTTTGGTGGATTGACATTTTCCTCACCATAATGATCATAATCATGAGGATGTGGATCGGGCTTTGGCTCCTCCACATAGTATTTTGAATTAGAATGATCATAATGAACATCCGAATCAAATTTAGAATCATCTTGGGTGTTTTCAACTACACTAAATGAAGGGTTCATGGGTTGTTGTGATGGATGAAAGACTGTATTTTGTGGAGGAGCATGATAATGAAATTGATATTGTTGTTGATAAGGAAACGGAAATTGTTGAAAGGGCTGTTGAAATGAATGATATTGAGGTGGTTGAAAGGGTTGTTGAAATGAATGATATTGAGGTGGTTGAAAGGGTTGTTGCATCATCGACTGATATTGAGGTTGCTGGTAATTTTCATTAGTATGTTGTTGAAATTGTGGTTGACAAGCAGAACTACTGCTACTACGTTGATTGCTACCCGTACCCGAAACATTTCTTACTAAATCAACAATATAAATTTCTATCGGAGCATTGTTAATTGCATGACACAGGAAATCCCCAAAATCATCAATATCATCATTTATATCAACAACATATTGACCGAGCTTATATTTTAGACAAACCGGTGAATCAAGTGGTAGACCTAATTTTGTTAAAACGTTTTTCAACAAAACTTTGGACGTCATAGGCCTTTCTGGTGCCACTGGAAGTTTTAACGGGACTCTATTGCATTCTATTGGCAAATACATTGGCATGTTGTTAACATATTCAAAACGACCCCCATAACAGATAAAAAGTTTAAACTTATTCATTACAAAATGCAATACTAATTAAGTGGGTGGAAAATTTTACCTGAAGATGAAAGACTGTTAGTTGAGAGAGTGTTATGAAACTACTGAAGAAATGTGTTTATTATATACATATAACTCTATCCGTATCATTATCCAAAAAGTACAAAAAAATCCAGTGAAAATCTTGCATAATCTTATCAGCGACTTATCTAGATAAAATCTTATCTTGAATATCTTGGAAATCACAAAAATGTCAGAAAATCTTATCTGCCATACATAAAGTCGTAATACATAAATTCGCAAGTGGCAAGACGTAATACATAAAGTCAACAGTTCATATACACCAAAAGGGGTAATCAAGCCTAGTACGTCAAAATGAACTAATAAATTGTAATACACCAAAAAGCAATAATCATCAAGGATCGGGTGCCTGCCAATCAAAACGGGCCCTAAAGAAAGTCTCTACCATCCGCGTCCTATAATCCATAGCAACGGTAGTGGTATCCCCACTGATCGCACAATCTTCGTCATTGGCAATCGTCTCCATATTCCTGCACACCCATACTCCACAGTCGCCTAGCCCACTAGTCTGCACGGGCACATCCTTCTTCATGTGTAAACGCAACTGACAGTGATCAAAGGGCTTCTTGTGGACCCAATGCCTCCAAACACTAATGGCATCCATATAAGGTAGTATGTATCGACCTATCTCCTCGACTAATTTATTACGCTCATCAGGTGCGCAAAGACCTGGAAGGCTATCATATCCGTAGCAGTCAAAAAGGAGAAGATCAAACACCACTAGGATCCAATGTTGTCGTCCTGGAATGTGAAGGGGGAAAAGTACCTGCATCCACATACATATACTACTATCAAATAATATATTGCGTTATATATGTATATAATACAAACACATATATTAAGTAAAATAATTAAAGATAGTTAAAGATATGGTTTACTTACTTTATCACAAGTCCACCAGGGAGGGTAAGGTGCACGAGTGCCATCTGCGAACCCCATCAAATACTTATAGTCCACTCCCGATTCTCCTTTGTCCTCCACACCCTCACTAACACCCCGCGTCTTTTTCTTTTGACGTCTAATCTTTTTATCCTTGTAGTGTACGAATTCTTTTATCATATTCGCAAAACCAAGGGGCATAATCATCCATTTCAATGGCCTTCTAAGCTGAGTGGGACGTGTAAATGCTCGATATCGCCACCACAACAATAAATAGGACCAATCGTCGATATGCTATAAGAAAAGGATGTGTTAGTATAACATTCACAAACTAACTCTAAATCAAATTTATAACGCAATAGTTGGATAAAGATATATATAAAGGTATCTAGAGTCTTACAGTGTTTTCTAAGTATCCATCATCGACTTCACCATACAATCGGCCCCAAAATTCTGGACCAAGACACATATAACTAACGCCCGGTCGGATGAACATACAACGCACATGGCCGCCAGATAGATATAAATCTCGGGCAGTGGATGGTCCCTGATCCAACCTAGGTGGCTCAGGGGGGGGAGTAATGAGCTCCCCAGTCTCCGGGTGCACAAAACTCGCAACCATGTCTAATCTAGTGTCCTCATCAATCTCATCCTCATCTTCACCTGACTTTCTTCTTGCCCTAAGCTTGACTTTTTTAACCTTGTTAATTGGCATTAGTAAAAAACATCATCAATCAATCACTACATATATTTATACTAATATATACATACATATTTAAGGAAACGGAAAAATTTGAGTTTGTTTTACCTTGGTAATCGGCATACTAGGCGGGACTTGCTCATCATCCACCCGAGTCAAAATGGGCTCATCAACCACCCGAGGAAAAACAGGATTATCATCAACCCGAGGCAAAACCGGCTCATCAACCACCCGCGGAAAAACAGGATCATCATCCACCCGAGGCAAAACCGGATCATCAACCTCCCGGTGATCATCATCAGCTCCTAAACTAACCGATGCTTCCTCACGCGCCTCCTCATGCACCTTCACACTTTTCTTCAAAAACTGCTTCTTAAGTTGTGTCGGGGTAATAAACGGGAATAGTCTAGCCGGGGCACGTCGTCGATCTCGCATACAACGACGCAAATCACGTGGGGCCGACATCTTGCCCGCAGTGGCAATATAAGTGTCGGATACATAACCCTCGTCGTAAACCACGTCATCCTGGAAATCAAATAATATAAGTAAACAACTGATATATATATATATATGTATATGTATATATATTTATATATATATATATATGTATATATATTTATATATATGTTAGTAGGGTAAGCGATAATAACAACACCATACCTGACCCTGTAACTTTGCAATAATGACATCCTGCGCGTCCACCCGCTTAAGTAAGCTCTCCACCTGTTCTTTTAACGTGGAAATGATCTGATCCTGCGCGTCGACCCGAACTAGTAAGGACTCCTCCATCCGTGATGCCGACTGAGAGGTGCGACAATGACCTGTACTCGATGTAGCACGAGTATCCTGATCATCATGAGGCGCTGAAAAAACAATATCATCAAGCGCCTGGTAATGAGATACGGGGGCAGGAGATGGCCGAGCATTATCTTTTTGAATATTTCTTGACTTCTTAGAAGGCCTCTCGACATCATCGACATGTTTCTGCTCGTGAAAGAATTTGTAACTATCCTTCCACCAATCGCACTCCTTCTCAGTTTTAGTCGGCCTCAACGTCATCTTCGGAAGCATGTCTGGAGTGGTACAATCCTTCAATTAAAAAAAATATATACACAAAAATTGGAAATGTCCTTTTTATAAAAGTAATAAACCAGCTAATGTTTTAGCTTACAAGTCATCACATTTTCAGCAACAGTGTATCAACATAAGTTTATAAATAACTTCAAAGTAGATAACACAAAAGGAAATATACCAAAGTAAGTCGCTTACCGACACTTCTAAGTATGTGTCAAATTTTTGAGATTCGTCAATCCTAACTTTGCGCTCCAAATGGACACCCCGGGGAACTTGCTTTGACTTCTTGACTACAACATCTTTTAATTGATGGAAAAAGCATCCCAAATCCAACTCTAATAAAATATAAGCACACTTCGAATTAGCATAATAGTATATTATATAGAAAACTACGTTAAACAATAATAATTAACATGGAGCTACCTTAAACGCCCATCCAAAACCACTCAATGTGTATTTCATCCCATCCTTAGCCACCCGGTTCTCCAACCCCTTATTCAGCTGCGCATAAGTTCGACTCCACACAAGATTACCCCACGGGTACCTGACAAACAAAAAAAATGAAGAGATATATTACTATATGTCAAAAATTGGCCACATTGAAAGTTTTCTAATCGAAGAACAAAATTGACTAAATGTTACCTGTCAAACACACCAAAATCCTCCACTAGATGCATATAATAATCCTCGACAACATACGTCGGCTGCTTCCCCATAAAACCAATGTTTATCAAAAGTAGCATACACAATCGAACACAATCCTCATCGCTAAGTTTACTCGACCCTACGAATGTGTTTCGATCCCAAACCTTTTCCTGAAGATTTTTTACTTTCACCTTATCTAACTCCGGAAATACACGTTCTTTAAATGCAGGGCTCCTCTTAAGAACATCCGAGCTAATGTGATGCGCAATATCAACGTTGTGACCGAACCGAAGTCCAGTCACTAGACAAAACTCCCTCCTACCAAATCGTATATAATGTTCCTGGGTGATCTTAAACCACAACTCATCATCCTCCTCCCTAGGATGCTCCAGATTAGGTCGAGTGCAGCGCAATTGAAGCATATGATGTACATAGCCGGGGTCATTATCTATTGTCTTCAAATCCAACCAATGACCTAAACAATGTTCTCGAAATATCTTTTCTTGCTCGGTTGTCAGAACACGCGTAAAATCAATAATGACATTAAGCTGGCTCTTCAATGTCAACTTCGCATGAGTAAACTGTGGAAAAATCATCAACCAATCAATATTAGTCTAAAATAAAAGGAACATATTACACATATATTATACATATATACATACATAGTGTAATATGTATATTATACTAATGGTCATATACATATTACACATATATTATACATATATTATACATATTACACACATATTGCACACATATTACACATATATTATACATATATACATACATATTACGGAACATATTATACATACATAGTGTAATATGTATATTATACTAATGGTCATATACATATATATATAATAATCATAAATATATATATATATATATATACAAAATATATAACGATCAAAATAAATAACGTATATATATATAATAATCATATATATATATATATATATATACACTAATAATAATATACATCCGACCTTCTTTTCAAACTATCAAAATCTTCAACAAATTGATGACAATCATATATATATAACGATCAAAATATATAACGATAAGCTATCAAACATATATATATATATTAATATATACAAAATATATATATATACTAATATAAAATATATAACGATAAGCTATCAAACATATATATATATATATACAAAATATATAACGATCAAAATATATATATACTAATAATATATATATATATATATATATATATATATATATATAACGATCAAAATATATAACGTATATATATATATATAATAATCATATATATATATATATATATATATATATATATACACTAATAATAATACACATCCAACCTTCTTTTCAAACTATCAATAATATAACGATCAAAATATATATATAGTAATAATAGATATATATATATATATATAACGATCAAAATGATGACAATCATATACGCGATCCCATCATATACATGTATAGTAATACATACACATATACGTATAAGCTAGTTGACCGTTACGTATAAGCTATCAAACACATCCGTAACAAAATAATACCAACTAAAAATCGCCAAAAAAAAGCCTATATATCTATCTATCGTATGCACACCAAGTGCTCGATGAAATGCCCCAAAGAAAATTCATAAAAAAAAAATATAAATCTCGCATAAACGAAATAATCCATTAACCAAAGCTAACAAACGCATAAACAATGTATAATATCACCAAAACAAAGCAATTCCTACCTAAATATGTAAAATTCGCACGCACACCAAGTGCTCGATCAAATGCCTAAACGAAATTTCAAAAGTAAAACATTTAAATCGAGTATAAAAGATGATATACCTGCTGAGGAGCCATGTTTGGAGTCAAACAACCTTCAATTTTGAATTACATTGTACAACGATGGTGGTTGGCGTCGGTGGAGATGCGCGGGTTCGGTGGCGGCGGTGGAGATGCGCGGGTGGTGGCGGTGTTTGGCGTAGGTGGTGGTTTACGGTGGGTAGGGTGGTGATGAAATGGCCGATCGAGTGGTCGCAGGGGTGGTAGGGTGACGGGTTGTTGGCCGATTCGTGGGTGGGGGTTTGAGTCGCAGGGGGTTGGTGGTGTGGGTCGGCTACGAAAATGAATGGGGGCCGAGGGGTTTTATTTTACTCGGTTACATATTCTTCGGGCGCAGGTCGCAGGTCGCAAGTCGCATGGTGCGACTTGCGACCGGAGAATTTGGTCGAGAATGGTGTCTTTTACTCGGTTACAACCTTGGATCGCAGGTCGCATCATGCGACCTGCGCCCGGGTAGGATAAAACGGCAACTTTTTTTTGGGATTGGCAAAACGAAAAATATGTTCGAAAAATATGGTATTTTTATTAATTTCCCTTTAAAGAATGCTAACTACTTTCATAATAGATTATGTTAGGTAATATAGGTGGTTTAATTATAAATAAAATTAATACAATCAAAGAAACATAACCATAATTAATATAAATAAATAACTTAATTAATATATATAATTTCAAAGAAACATAACCATAATTTTTTACTTCTAATGTACTTGTCTTTTATTATTAAAAAACCTAGGGTAGGTTTGAAATTTCTACCGTGAGTCCTTCAATTTATACATGATGGAATCGTTGAATTAAAATTGTGACATTCAACTAAAATTTTTTTAGAGCTTTAATCATTTATTTTTTCCGCAATTAAACCCTTAAAAATATTTTAATAATTCGTATTCAAGCAAATCTAGAGACCAAAACAATTAAAGAAAGCCCAAACAAGCATCCATAGGCTACAAAGCTACAAAGTCACCGGCCCAAAATACTGATATAAATTTAGATCTTGTTAAAATTGGTAGCCCAATAGGTCCATTTCTAAGTCGGTCTCCTGATTTTTTTTTTTTAATATCTTACCGGACATGTTCTTGTTTGTTTTCTCTTCTCAGAATCTCCGTGATTGGAAAGGAAAAAACAGTCAGTCAGATACAAATCAGAAAGTGTCTATCATTTATTTACCCAAGGTTCCTTCTTTGAAGCAAAAGATCGAACACCTGGAGTGCAAAGCAACAGGATGATTACGTCACAACAAAATACGGACATGAATACGGCAAAAGAGCAATTCTTGAAGGAATTTGGTGAATCTTATGGTTATCCGAACGCCCCTAACGACATTGATCATATCCGAGCTACTGAATTTAAAAGACTTGATGGTAAGAATTCTTCTACTTTTTATGTTTCTTTTTTGTTGGTTGTATGTAATGTGATTTCTTGATGTGTGCATTGATTTTTTAATTTTATTTTTGGGGTAGGAAATGTGTATTTGGATCATGCTGGTGCAACTTTATATTCTGAAAAACAGATGGAAGCGATATTTAAAGATCTTACTACCACTGTATATGGCAATCCACGTATCCCTTTTATGGTATTTCATACTTTTTAATTAATTGATTTATAATAAATTTTCGTATATATTCGCTGTGTTTATCTCTAATGTCATAGGAAAGAAGGTTGAGCAACCTTTTGTGACAACTAGTCAAATTATATATGTGATCGTATTATACTATCGAAAAATGATTGTATTATCATATCTTCACTTGTGTTTATATCTTGCTGCTAGAGAGCACACAACATAGATACTGTTGTTGATTTTGTATGATCGGTTAATTTTTGAACTTAATGGTGTAAGAAACTTCACGATTCTATACCCCTTCTGAAAATGTAGCTAGGGTCGAACATTGATTTTGTAATGTGATGCTTTTAAGTAGAATTTTTGGCGATACCTTAATATGTGAATATTAGATAGTCAAAGCAGCTCTAGCTTGGCCACCACAGATGTTGTAGAAGATGCTCGTCATCAGGTAAATTGCTATACAAACACATGCTTTTTGTATCTGGTATCATCGTACGGAGATATATATGTTTTATTGATTATAGGTTCTCAAACTCTGTAATGCGTCCCCCAAGGAATATAAATGTATATTTACATCCGGGGCAACAGCAGCTCTTAAACTTGTTGGTGAGGCGTTTCCTTGGAGCAGTGAGAGCACTTTCATGTATACAGTAGAGAATCACAACAGCGTGCTTGGAATAAGAGAGTATCCTTTTAACATGGCATCTCATTATTGGTCTCATTGCTGCAACATATAGACATCAGATTTAATAAAGTTTCTCACAAAGTTTGTAGTGGATCTGTGTAACCCTTAATTTGTATAGATATGCTCTTGATAAAGGAGCTGCTGCAATAGCTGTAGACCTTGTGGAAGCCGTAGAATCGGATACATGTACAAGCGCTAGATCTTCCTTTAAGGTTTCACAGTGTCCTCTACAGAAGAGAAATGAAGCCAGGGTATGGGACGAAAAGCCTAACGGTAGCGATTTTGAAATAGAAGCTTATTAGACTTGTAATTCTATAAATCATAATTTTGTTTGGTTTGATTTTTTACTAGTTGTATACTTCCTATGCGTGCAGGCCAAATATACAATTTATTTGCCTTGCCCTCAGAATGTAATTTCTCAGGAGTGAGGTTCAACCTTGATCTGATAGACATAATTAAGGAAGATTCAGAGAGAGTATTGGAAGGCTCTCAACATAGCAGGTGCGAGACTTATTTCTATGTAGTTTGTTGGTTCTCTTTTTTACTAGAATATGTAGTGAAATACGAAGTATTTGATGAAGAGGATTACAGGTGGCAAGTTCGACCCATTTTCTTATGAACGGGTTAGTTTGGCTTTGTTTTATCTTAAACAGGTCAAATAAAAAAAATTAAAAATTAAAAAAAGAAAAAGAAAAAACAGCTAAAAGTAGTGTGGGTCAAATTGGTTGAACAGGTTGTAACCTGTCCAAAGTCTATGTAAAATGCATCAAACCTCTTAGATGGTTTTATTCAAAGATTCAGATAATTGTTGTGATAGTATCGCAGTTACAGTCGTAATCAACACATTGATCATATTCGATTTTAGAAATTGAGTTTTTGACTCATACTAGCAAATGGCTTGTTTCAACTCTTACCCATCTTGACCCATTACCCGACGTGCCCATCTTGCCACCTATAAGACGGATGTTAGTGATCTGTTCATACGCAATGTTCCAATCAGGGGAAACTGGATGATTCTACTTGATGCTGCAAAAGGATGTTCCACGGACCCTCCAAATTTATCAGAGCATAAGGCGGACTTCGTTGCTATCTCATTTTACAAGGTATTTTGAACTATCTTTTTATAAATGCGATAAGAGGTAGATCTGTATATTTATTTACTGGTTTTATCTTTTTTGTCGATAGCTTTTTGGCTATCCAACTGGACTTGGAGCATTAATAGTTCGAAATGGTAAGTTATTGAGTTGTAAATGATAGAGCATTTGACGATCATATACTAGACTATTTGTATTGATGCGCAAAGATATACTGTTTTATTTGTCCCCTCTTCCATATCTTCAATCTGAGTGTTCATTAATACTTAAATCTGGACTAAGTTAAGTTTACCATTTTAATAACAAGACAATAAAGAATGATATTATGGATCTTTTGGGTGTACAGAAGCTGCAAAGTTACTAAAGAAGACCTACTTTAGTGGAGGTTTGTTCGAGCAACCAAACATTCAGTTTGTCTGTATTTTGCATAAAAGAAAACTTGATTTACCACTGAAAATTATCAGGCACAGTAGCTGCATCAATAGCTGACATTGACTTTGTGAAAAGAAGAGAAGGTATTGAGGAATCATTTGAAGACGGAACACTATCGTTCTTGAACATAGGATCCATTCGCTATGGATTAGATATCCTCAACAGTTTGACCAAAGTTTCCATATCACGGTATGTGAGTCTTAATCTTGTTAGAGATGTTTTATGTGTGTTTGACGTTTTCAGGATTCAATTTAGTTTCATAATCAGGAATCGCTTATATTTCCTTTTCGTAGCTGTGTACTGTGTATAAATTGAGTTACCTCATGAGAAATACACATAAATTATTCCTCGTATTCGATTAAATGGTATCAGTCTTTCTGAGCCGTGGATCTCAAGTTGATATAGAACATGCATTACAGTCTCTCTTTCCCTTTAGTTGATTCCTTAATGCCTATTTAGTTTTCCTGTCTTGTTCTTGTATATTCTAACATATATTTGTTTTTTCAAGGCACACATCAGCACTTGCGAGATATACGCGAAAGAGGCTTTTGGCTTTAAGGCATGCAGATGGGGAGGAGGTTTGCAAAATATACGGCCTGGATTATTTAAAGGTTAGTGGACTCTGTAAAGCTGGCCACTAAGATTTTATTACATACCTAATCAGTTAAGTGTAATTTTCATTGCCATGTTTCCAGTTTTCCACTGTATTTCAGGGATCCTAATATGAATGCAAATAAGTAAAATGTTGACTATTTGAAAAGTAAAACGTACGTGTTGTGTGTTTAATGCTGTATAGTTAATAATTAAATAGGGTCTGTTTTGCTTTCAGTGTCGCATCTGTTCACTTATATTGAATTATGTATCTGATTTCTAGGCATCTTATAGTGGACTTGGTCCTGTAGTTTCTTTCAACTTGAAAAGGCCTGATGGCTCTTGGGTTGGTCATCGTGAAGTGGAAAAATTGGCTTCTTTGTCTGGAATTCAGCTGCGGGTAATCTTTATCACATCAATAAATTATGATGTGCATGTATTTGAATTTTGGGTTTACAGTATTCTCTTCCTAGTATTTTATTTCATTTATTTGTTATTGTGTAGACAGGATGCTTTTGCAATCCTGGAGCATGTTCTAAGTATCTTGGCTTATCTCATTCGGATCTTCTATCCAACATTGAGGTAAGTTTAAAAATGACGTATTATTTCTAAAGAGACCTGAAGTCCTGAACACATAATAGCAACTTGATCATGTATTAGTATTATACTACTAATATAGATGAATTGTCCTGAACAAAAGTTGTTTATCTTTCTGTTAGGCTGGGCATGTTTGCTGGGATGACTATGATATATTACATGGAAAACCAACTGGAGCTGTTAGAGTATCTTTTGGTTATATGTCAACATTTGAAGATGCCTGGGTAAGTTGTATTTCATGCAAAATACATCTCATATGGTTTGTTTTCCACTCATTGTTATAAATAATATATTGGTTTCAGTTACTACCAAAGTTATAACTTCTTGTTTCTCCATGTTACTTCTCTTCTTATCTCTATTAAGCCTATGGATCAATCCACCCTTACTCTTTCATTTTGAATTTTCTCAGAAATTCATGAACTTCATCGTAAGTTCCTTTGTAGTGTTACCTACCAATACTAGACATCCACATTCGTTTATACCCAGCGCTATCCAGCCTGCCACAGAAGGTAGGTCACCTTTTACAGTATGTTGTTAAATGTACCTCTTGTTATGGCTGAGCAAGTCCATTTAACTTATATGCTTGATCAAGATGCAGGTCAAGAAAAGATAAGAAAACATTGTCTTACGTCAATTGTTGTGTACCCGATTAAGTCATGTGCAGGATTCAGAGTGGACAGTTGGCCTCTAAGCAGTACTGGTAGAGAGTTGTAAGCTGCATGTTTTTGTTAAACTTTCTGAATTAAGTTTGTTCGGTGCTATATGTGTTGATATGTCTGTGTGTGTATTTGTATCTGCCTTCTAGTATGTGAATATCATTGACTTTCTGAACTCATATCGAACTGTTTTTCCCTATCCTTGCTTAGACAACACATGCATTTTGTTATTCAATAGAGGTCGTCACTACTTAGAGGCGGGTGGGCAGGGATTGGTTAACGGATTAGAAGGGTTAGTTTTTGGTACGAGGCAGGTTGGATTGACTGAAACACTTGTCTAGAATTTTCATTTTTATTTTATAAATAGAATGGCATGTTAAGTGTGATTAGAAAAGTTAATATTATTTCAGTAATGGTGAAATTGTTTTGATAACATAATTTAGGTGGTCCTATCCTTTAAAATACACTTCGGCCAATGTTCGTCTCCTTCATTCCATTTGACCCAGGTGACCTCTTTTCATTTTAGTTAATGTGGTTAATCTTAGCTGAGGAAATGCATCCTATCACAACCCATCTCAGATTGATACACCTCTCTTAAGCTGACACTCATTAAGTATATATATGTTAGCTTCACATAAAACATGGGAAGTATAGTGAAGAGCGAGATGTTCACATGGTTCTGATGCTAGATCTTTCTGGACACAAAAATGATAGTGTTGAACAAAAACCAAGATGGTAGTGGTTACTCATGCTTGAGTGACAATTCGTGAAAATGCTTCTAGTTTTTGGTGATTAAATTAAGTATATCATCCAAACTCTTCAATAGGCTGGTCAACAGGGAGTAGGGATTCATTAATGGACTGAAAATGGAACCATTTTCACTCATTCAGTCACTTCCTGTAGCACGCGTAGACCTCTTGATATATATCTTATATTGCGTTTATTGTCTACCAAAGTAATTGTATGTTTACTCACCAAGGGCGTGAGCAATACTTATATAATTCATTCTATTTGATCCATTTTTATAAGCTCCATTGATCTGTCTCATCCTTAACTACTTTCATCTTTAACTAAATATTCAGGATTGTTATATGATCGAGAATGGCTTCTTAAAAGCATGAACAGTGAAATACTTACACAGAAGAAGGTGAGCTATGACATGCAATGAACTGTATCCTGTAATGGTGGATGTTTTTACTTTTTACAGTAGCGTGCAATATTTTGGTAAACTGAATTTATTGAGTGATCATGTCATCGGGACATTATGATTCCCAAACTAGTTAAAAGTGTGCCTCCATATATTAGCATAAGTGTGGCATCTAAGAATACATATTTAACCTGCTTTAATGGCATACATTTGGGATACTTGATCGTTATAAAAATTCAGATTTTATTAGGAAATTACTCAGTGTAGCCTGAAAATTTTGAACTGGTTTTAGTTATTGGTGTATTCTTCTAGTAGGGTACTTGTATTTTACTAAATGTTGTAAAGATAAATTATCTGCATTTGGTGCTGTAGGTACCTGAAATGTACTTCATTGGCACAAAGATTGACCTCAAAACAGGAATGCTTCATGTGGAATCTCCTCGGTGCAAAGAGAAGCTGCTTATCGAACTTAAATCGAATCATTATGCTGCGGTAGAAGAAATAAATGTACATGCCCAAAGGTCTGCCAGTAATGTTGTTACATTTTTTATTCTCTCTTGAGAAAGCTTTCAACTTCTGATCCACTCCCACCTTTGGTATTACTGTAGAGGTGGGAAATGGGCGGGATAGGCAGGTTCGTTAGTGGGACAATACCTGTAAGTGTATTGTACAGGTTGGGTTGGATTGACCCGAAACAGTTCCTTCCAAAAACTGACTGACCTTTTTATGAATATACTTAGTATGTCAGATGTGTTTACAGAAGTTTGATAAATAAAATGTAATGTGATCTTTTGATCTAAATGGTTCCGAATATTTATGAATTAACTAATTATTATAAAACATTACTTTGGGTAGTTATAGAGGTGTTTCCCTTTCTAGCTAACTTTTATGGTTTTACCTGTCTGACCCGTTATAGATAATACGTAACTGAATTTTCTCAGAGATATCGAGTTAGTAGTGCCACCTTATGTTGTTGTAGGGTTTTTAGGGAAAGTTCAACTTGGAAAACTGTTGTGTGTGTGTGTGTTTTTTCTTTATTTTGCCTGGATTTTTAACCTTCCAGTATGTGGTATCATCTCTCAAATTAGTATTGGAAAATAGCTTTCAGATCTAGTAAAGTTGTTCTTTTACATCACAGATATGAAGTTCTGGGCTATGATAATGAGATTGACACTTGGTTCAGCAATGCAATTGGCCGACCTTGTTATTTATTAAGATCTAGTTCCAGAGGTTGTAGTCGCTTGAACGGGAGCAAAAGCATGGGCATATGCCGAGACGTAAATACCAGATTAAACTTTGTTAATGAAGCTCAGCTTTTATTGATATCCGAAGAAAGCGTATCCAACCTCAACCATCGATTAAAGTCAAGTATGTTGAGATTCTCTCTTTCTTTCTTTCTTCTTCCATACATGGGTCGATTTGGGTGGTGTTTTATCTCTAGTGGGTTAAATTGATGACATCAATTTTTTTGTTTTTTATCTTTTTTCCGTGGTTTCGACAACACCTTTGGTGGGACACTATTCCACAGGGGAACATCAAAATTTATGTAAAATGCAAATGGTTTAATTTATTTCAACTGGTTAAATGGTCTACCTGTTGCTTGATTCTGAATCTCTGATGCATTCAACCTTCTAGTTCTTATTTTACAAAATCTAGATCATTAGTTTCGTAAGTTATATAGCTTTTAATCATATTTTTTACATCAATTCTAAAAGAAAATATATAAATAAAATTAGCAGATGAAACAATTGTCTTTCGGGTCAAGCTTACAGCACCTGACCCATTTTGACCATATTATAATTTCTTGGTTTGGTCTATTACCCAACCTGCCATTTTGCCAGCTCTATTATCAAAAATCTTCTATTGAAATTATATGTGCAGAATATGCATATTGTGTGATGACTGTATAATTGGTTGTGTAGTTTAGTAGAGCTGACATTCTGACAAGATAACCAATTTTGTTGGAATCAGGTAAAGAGGAAGGATCCGTTGGATCACCTATGGAAGTGGACTCAATGAGATTCCGGCCCAATCTTGTTATATCTGGTGGTGATCCATATGTTGAAGACAGCTGGAGTGGTCTTAAGATTGGAAACAATCACTTCATGGTTAGTTCTAGCATCCTGGAATCTGAAATACCATCATGTCAATACAGATTTCACCATTTATCATCTTTTGCATCTACTCCTTGTCCATGAAAATCACAACACTATACATTTTGGGAAAGATCATCTTTTTTGCAAAGGTTTGCTCATTATCAGCGTTACATATAAGTTCATGGTAGCATGGGTCAACATGATCTAGTTTGTATGCATTTGTTGATTTTAATATTGGAACTTAGCAAATAATTAGAGGTGACAAAATTTTAGGGCTAGGTAACTGATCAAAAATATATAACATTTGGGACGGTCAAGCGGGCATGGCCGGATTTAGCCCAATACTTTCTCTCCTACTTTAAATTATTTTGCTAGATATGTGTTGAACATGTTTACAAGAAATATATCTTAGTGGGTGTTTAGGGCGGCTTATTTTGATTGCTTATTTGCTTACTTGCGTATTTTAATCTAATAAGCTCTCCTTTTAGTGTTTGGATTTTGGAACCTTGGATAAACGTATATTGTGGAGCTTATTTGTGAGGGCACTTAAAATAAGCCCAAAATTCCTAGCTTATCTGCTTATAAGCACTAATCAATAAGCTAATCAAATAAGGTCTCCCAAACACTAATAAACTAATATTTAGAACAAAGTGACTTCATAGCTTGTATACAAGAAAATTATGTAGGCATTTTTTGTGCTATACGCGTTTGACATGCTCAAAATATAATATAATCCGAAGCCACCAGTTCATAAGTGAATCGGTTGAAAGTTCCACCTTTAAAAATAATTATTGGTAGGTGCCACATCAATTTTCATTGAATTTAATCGATACATACGCGTTTTTGTAGTCATTGGGAGGTTGCAATCGTTGCCGTATGATAAATTTGAATTATCAAGCTGGCGAGTTGCAGAAATCAAATGAGCCTCTAGCTACTTTAGCTGCATACAGAAGAGACAAGGTCGGTAAATGCACTATATTATTCTCATAGATCCAAGTTACTGTTTCGTTGTTTGGTTTAAAAATATTAAAGTTTAATGGTGAACAGGGGAAAATTCTCTTTGGAATTCTACTGAGGTATGAGCGTGACAACGAAACCGCGGAAGAAATATCTCCATGGATACAAGTGGGCCAGGAAGTATACCCTGAAGTAGAATGATGAGGTATGATTATGTAATGCAACTTTTCAAATTTTACATACTGGGGGATATAACTTGTATAAATAAATTATACTATGTAATATAAGGGTTATATACTGCGGGATACTTTTATAGCCTATAGGTGCCAGGAAATCTGTTCTTGTTCATAAGAAGCCTAAATTGGGTATCTTAGAACATACCATTTATTATGATTAATGTGATGGTTGTTGGTTGTTATAGTTATTATTTAAGAAGATGTGAAGTGAGCTTAAATTATATATTAGGGGAGGGTTGGAATTGAATGATTGAATAGGTTGCTTTTCCTTTATTGAGTGGTAGGTATTAATGTTGTTTGACTTATTACTTTGATTATTTCTCCTTCAAAATTGGCTGTTTATTTCCTGGTCATTAGCTCTTCTTTTTCCCAATCAATGATTTTGACATGTTTTAAAGCTTGAGGCTTTGCTTTCCATATTGATGCTGACAGTTTTGTGAGTTAAATTCCGCCTGTTAGTAGATTTGCATCGGAACCTAAATACAAGTTCTGATAAGTATTGATCGAAAGTAAGCGCTCATAGTAAAAATGTGGAATTTTTCGTTTCCCTCGCAAAGCCCTTTTCTGTAATTCTACTTGTTGAATACTTAAGAGGATAGTAAAAACTAAAAGCTCAAATTTCTTCCCTAAATGTGCTTCATTTGTATGTTGTAACTAAATCTATCAAAACAGTATATATGAAGTCGGCTGTGGATTGAATATAAGAGTGACTGGTGCTTCCAAAAATTTGACCACCTTTTGGTTCACCTGGTTGGTTAAGACATGAAATTTTTGGATTTGACTCTCCTGGATCCTTTAGCTTCCAGAAGGGGTTTTTTTTCTTCTTTGGAATAATTGCACAAGTGGGTATGAAAGTTTCTCAATTGTCCCTTATGAATTTTATTGCTGTATTTAGTTTTCTCTACACCAACATGGCAACATCTCAATCTCCTTCCCTAGACTGGAATATTGTGTTCAGAGATGGCACATGCAGATAGCAGGTATGGATATGTCATACTCACGACCAACGGGTTCCGTGGACGGATTTATTTTCATACTAACACTCAAACACTCACGACCCGCGGATACTCACAATTACGGTTAAACCTTTATATGAACGAACATTTTATACAATATTTAAAGACTTAATATAAAAACTTCAAAACAATTAATTGCCCATCTAATTAAGTATAAAAACGTCAAAACAACTAATGGTCCTAATTTATATTTAATGTATTGTTATATTTTGTGTAATGTATGTAAATGTAGGTTTATTGGTAAATGTGGGGTTTAAAAATTGAAGTGACGAAACCATTATTGGCACCGTTGTGTTTGTCTTTCGTCACTTTTCGATGTGCTAATGTGGCACAACTGACGAAAGAAGTGATGAAATCACGGTTGGAAGTGGTCTAACTTGATCCCTTATTATTGCCCATGTCATTATCTAGGGTTATATGCCTTAAATTTTGTTTATAGTGTAATGATAATACAGGTTCTATATATATTTATATTTATATTTGTATGATAATATGAATTAATTAAAGACAAGCGTAAATTACATTCTTCCTCCATGTAGCCTATTCGTCTGAGTCTCAAGCCTCTTTGTTGGGTTATTTGCGGGTTTAGTCCCTCAAAGGTAAAAAGGTCCTAAATTTTAGGGGTATTTAAGTCATTTCGTAAGGGATGAGAGATTGTGAGCGAAATGAAAATCCGAGTCAAACTAATGAACACGTAAAAGTTCCGACTCAGAGACTATGAGTGAAATAGATGACATACCACGTAGACGGAGAACATAATTCAGGGTTTAAGCTGCAAATTGGCAACGAACGTTCACTTTTGTACGGAGTTAGGTAACGAACCGATTTTATTACTAATATAATGTAGGTAGCAAAGTTTTAAATTTTGTCTCGAGCTATGTACTATGTATTATGTGGCACTAGTAATATTGTTTTACATGGCATTCCGGTAATATGCCACGTAATACATATTACCTAACTCGACACAAAATTTGAAAGTTCATTACTTACGTTAGTATTAAATTGGTTCATTACCTAACATTGTACAAAAGTGAAAGTTTGTTGAGGATACGTATCTGTAACCATATAATTTACTCTAAAGTCAAAGATGTGAAGATCGTGATAATCAGTGGTTCGTCTACATAAATGCCAAAATGAGACACACATGCTGACCATACGAACAATCATCGATTACAAATTTGAATGGATCAAAACATAGACCATTTTTTTGTCAACTTTGACTATCCAGATTTCCAGACGGTTTATATAGTTATATATACCAACGTCAGCATGGCGTTTTCATAATGATCAAGTAAGTGGTGTTGATTAATCTCTCTATTTGGCATTTTTTTTATTATTATTATTTCTTTTTAGTAATTTGTTAGGCATTAATCATATATCATATATTCATATTCATATACCTTAGAATAAGAGTTAACGTTCTTTAAAACATGCCGATTACGGAATTCATAATAATAAGACAAAATGGTGTTATTTTTCTCGTCCCAAAAAGTATTAGTACAATAACTTTTTGGTTCAGATATGATTAGTTTATGTTTAAATGAAGACGTACATAATTTTCCTACTTTGTAAATCTTCTTTGAGGATTTTGTTTTTCCGTTTTTTTTTTGTAATTGAGTGTGTAAAGAAGTCACTTTTCTATTTTCTTGTTTTTATCACTTTGAAGATTAATTATTCTAACGTGTCACCTAACTTTAATAATCTTTCATGATTAAATGGTATGTCATGTATATATATAATCTTATTCTTTCATGATTACGCTAGATTAGTTTATGTGGTATTCCGAGCTCTTGTATTGTAAGTTTGTAACGTTCATTTGTTGATATATGAAATTTAGCAGGGTCTAATCTCGTTTACGTACCCACCTTATTCTACCGAAGAAAAAACAAAAGGCTTTAACTATTCAAAACCTTGAAATTAAAAAAATTCATTTCATATATAGGAACGATTCCATGTAAATATACGTACTTGTCGTTTCCAAATTTCTAATTTTCAATAGTGATCATTTTAACCAAAAATTATATGATTAAAATTGTTATCAATGGGTGAACTAAATTTATATTATATTATATGTCTATGTTTCTTTGTTAGAGTTTTATTCATTAACGAGGATTATATGCTCGTACGTTGTGACAGATTTTCAAAACATATATTTGTTGGGATTGAAGTTGAAATGACTAAGTGTTGAAGACTGAAGACAAAGTCTCGGCCACTGTTAGAGAAAATGACTGCCGCTGTTAGAAGAGATGAAGACTAGCCACTGCTAGTATGTTGGTAATAGATAGCCACTGTTGGTAGAATACTTATTGTTTTGTAAATAACACTCGTAGCCACTGTTAGTGTATAAATAGTCACTACCACTGTTGGTATGTTTAATGAAGTCGGTTAGGCAGTTAGAGTTATATATGGAATAGATTTACATTCCATGATTAGATGACAATTGGAGACTGTATAGGACTCTATGCATTATAAATAGAGATTCGCAGAACCTAGAATAGGTTAACTTTAGTTTCAAGGTGTAAACACTAATACTCGGTGTATTCGTATTATTGTTCTAATAATATTGAAGCTTTTAATAATATTGTTTACGTATTGTTTAAACTTTCTTGAATATTGTTCAGTGTTATTTCACGACTTCTTAACAACTAAATCAAAGCAAACTTAGTTAGATCGATAGCTGGGTTTAACAATATTTATATAGCAAAAATTGATTCTAACTCAAGTTGGGTTTTGGAAAAAAAAAGTCGAAAATATATTTTGCACATAAAAACTCTTAATATAAATATAGGTCAATTGTTATACATGTTAGGTCCAAACAATTTTAAATTTGAGTTTCACTTAAAGTTAATTTCATCAAATAAAAAGAAAAAAGTATGCCTAGTTAATTTAATTAGCTTATTAAAATATTATATCAATTAGCAATAAAGAAATATGGAAACAAAAATAGAAACAAAAAGTTTAGCAAGAAAGATAGAAAAAGAAATACAGTAGTATATATCTAAAAGAACAAAGTAAACAAAAGTATAGCAAGGAGATAAATAAAAAGATAAACACATCAAAGGCTGAAATTCTTAACATATGGAGACAATCACTCAAAGGGAGATGATAAAACACCGAACAATTTGATTCAAATGCCGACTTATATTATGATAAGTTGTACTGTAAGTTGTAAATGTTGTACAATGTAATGTAGTAAATACTTTTTGTGTTGTATTTATCAAGTCCCATCACTCAACCACCAGACTTGAAATGCTTTTCTTTATTAATTTGTTGCATCGGAGAAGAGGGGACAACTTCTTTCTCCTTTGCATTGCTCAATCTTCCTTTTCTGATTATATATATTTATTTATTTTGTTCATAACTGTTAACATGTTGATAAGGAAGAATGGTTAGTATGTTGTAGGGCTGTTTACAGTTCGGATAAAATCGGATTATTCAATTGGATAATTCAGATTAGATCATATGGTTTGGAAAATTAGATTTTTGGATCAGCTCAGATCAAAACCAAACTTATTATTTTGGATCACGGATTGGTTTTGGTTAGTACATTACAAACCAGATTATCCAAAAAAACCAAATAACGAATAAATATTTATTTTTCAAACATTATATGTAGACATGCACATACAAAATAGTTTACTAACTTATTAATATTCTATAAATATCTAAATATAATAGGTAGTTTATAGTTTACAAAATTATTTACTTATATAAGTAGGTAATTTATAGTTTCATTTTGCATTTTACTATTATATTACATACACATATATATATATGTACTGGAATGTTCAAATGAAAACCATTCATTTTGTATAAGTTTATTATCATATCTAATAGCATCTCCAATGTATGCACTATTCTAGTGTATTAAATTGTACTATTTTAGTGTAAAAGGAGAATCTTTAAAAAATATGCCTGCACTAAAAAAAATTATTCTAATGTGTTGCATTAAATTTTTACCCTAAATCATTTTTTATTGATTTAAAAGACACAACTCAACGTTATACTATTTAAACTTTTATATAACTATTAAAATATAATAAGAGGTGTAATAACGATCATTATATTTAAAATTTTTAAAAATATAAATGGATTTTTTCTGAAAATTAAGAAGTTTCTTTGATAAATATAATAACAAACATTATATTTAGTAATGTTAAAAATTAATGACAATTTTATACTTAATACATCATATAAATGTATTTTAATTATTATAAATATTATTACCTATTATTTAATGTGAATAGTGTTTAATGCAAAGTTTAGTGCAACACTATATTTGGTGCAACAATAAACATTATTTGTCACTGCACTATAATAGTGTGGTGTTTAGTCCATACATTGGAGTGACTTTTTTTTACACTTTTGTACTATTATAGTGCAAAAAGATACAGATGGTGTATACATTGGAGATGCTCTAACATATTTTTAGTAGATATTGTAAATATTTATGTATGTGTTTGGATATCCAAAAACCAAACTGATCCATCCAAATAGTAATTCGGATGGATGGGTTCGGTTTTTGCATTTGTTTGGATGGATTGGATTTATATTTTCGAAACCATAATCCATTTGGATTCATTTATACATATTGGTTTTGAACCGATCCATCCATTTGAACACCCCTAATATGTTGTGTTAATGTAACAATTGAACCATCGAAAATTTCATGGGAAATTAAAAAAAATGCCCTTTTTTTTACGAGTATATATCGTTTTGCCCTACGCGAAAAAAATTGACGATATACCCCCAGAAATCGCAAAAGCAAATTTGCTTTTGCGATCCCGTGTTTGCCATTTGCGACCCCGTTCACGTAATTGAGTCGTTTTTAGTTTTGACCGAAATCGCAAATCGCAAAAAAACTTTTGTCATTTGGGATTTGCGAATGGCTTAATTTTTTTGCGATGGCATGAGAATGGGCCGAGTCCACGCGTAGACGAAGCCAGAGGAAAGCCTTCGCAAATCGCAAAAGCAAATTTGCTTTTTGCGATTTGCCTAGGCTCGAGCCGTGCGAGGTCGTACCGAGTCGCAATGTTTGCGACCCCGTTCAACTCGTGCCATGACAAATCGCAAAAAGCAAATTTGCTTTTGCGATTTGCCTTCGCCTAAATTTTTTTTTTTTAATATTTTGATATATATACATACGTATTTGTTTTTTGCGATATAAACACATCTTTTTTATATTTTTTATATATCATATTCAGAGATTATATAATATATATATACACACACACACACACACACACACCCATTTTTATCATATAAATGTATTAATATTTTTTAATATACATATTATTTTTTATATATCATAATCATCATTATTTTTATCATATATATGTATATAATTTTTTAATATATATACACATTATATATATATATATATATATATATATCTATATATAAAATTTATTTCCGATAACTGTATTTTTGGATTAGATTTTGCGTGATTTTCGGGATATAAGATTTTTGGATAAGCTTTTCCAAGATTTTCGGGATATACGATTTTCGGATAAGCTTTTTCGTGATTTGCGGGATTTAAAATTGTTGGATAAGATATCTGGATAAGATTAATGGATAAGATTTTCACTGATTTTCGTGATCTTCTGCCATTTATAAATAGTGTGACTATAAGCAGGAACACATTGTCAACCTTTTCACCAATTCTTATAAAATACAAAATTAAATTTATAAAATGGTTCAATCTGGTCACTTTTGGCAATTTCGATCTCCAAATGAAGAATCATTTACTGAAGAACTATATGCTAAAGTTCCTGAGTTGTTTTCAATTGCTTTTCGTCACGGTGGACATTTTCAGGGCGCACAAAGAATGTATTGGCAAGGTTTGTTGACGTTTATTGATTGTGTAGATGTCGATGAATTTGACACCAAATTTCTGGACTACGCTTTGTCAGAGCTAGGTTATTATGCTCCAGAGAGGTGGTTTTGTTACTTTAAAGATTATGATAAAGACCTAGATGATGGTTTGCAATTGATATCTGATGATGCCGACCAACTGAAGCAGATTACTGACTATGCAAAAATACATAGAGAAATTGAGGTGTATGTTACACGTAACGATCTGTCACATCCCTCAAATTCTGGGACAATGATGCCAGTAGCAATTTCTAAGATTATGACTGGTGCTTCAAGTGCAAGACGGTTATTCGATTAGTGATAAGTCAAATATTGCAATTCGTATGTATGTTTCAATCAACTGGATGGTTGCCAAATTATGTAATTTGTTAATCGTTATGTTGCTTATTTAGTATCCATTCAGTTGTTATTTGTAATGCGATGTTTTACCATTGTGTTGACAAGTAAAAGTGAACATATTCTAAACTTATTGACATAAATTAACCATGATAATTAAAAGTCCCTAGTAAAAAACAGGAATAGCATTGAAAAGTAGTACATCACATAGGTCTAACAAACTTAAGGGTGACTCAAATGAACACTTGGATAACTCTGAGTCGGTTGTGACGGTGTTGCTGCTTCGTCCTCGAAATGGGTATTTGTAGATTTTGTGGACGGTTGCTGCAAGGAAAAATTTAACCTTGATATTAATAATACAATGTAATATTTTAGTTTTTATATTCATATAGTACGAATTTACCTTTCGCGATCTTGATTTGGATTTTGATTTGGACCGTGAGTTGGATCTTGTTGTGGTTGTTGATTGGCTTTGCTTATCTATTCTATCGTAAGGAGCCATACAAGTAATTCGACTATGGCCGTGTTCCTTGCAACGGCTACATTGTTTTGTGTATTTTCCTTTCTCCTCTCCTTTAGAAGGAATACGTGCACGCCCAGGTGGACGACCAGATTGCCGCTTCACAAGTATCGGCGGTAAGCAAATTTGTAGATTACCTGGATCGGCCCATTCTGAAGGATGAGGCAAAGGATTTATAGCCTCACTGTAGGCCGCTCGATATGTTTCTGTGGTGAAATACCTCTCTGCATAGCATGTCACGCTGTTGCGCTGCACATCGGTCGTTGGAATTTCTAATGGCGACACAGCACAACGGTGGGTGTTTTTTATTTATAAGGCTGGGGCCTAGGGTTACTTATTATGCTAAAAGGATTAGCACAGGGCAAGTATGACCTAGGATCGTTCTTCAAAGCACGACAAATTGAAACTAGGGGGTTTAGAAACTTTTATGTGTTCAGCTGGGATTGAAAGAGTTGGTTTTGGTTTTGGGTTTTCTTATCCTAATTTAAACTAAACTTAAAATAAAAGGTGGAGGTTACTTCGGGTGTTCAGCAATTAAAGCGATTGTCTACTATGACGTGGTTTAGCAGTGGTTAAATATGGAAAGTTCTAATGAGGATAATTTCGTAAGTTGATGTGAGCTATTCTGCAATCCTTCCATCGGGCTGACGCGGAGGTGTCCACAATCAGGCAAACAGAATGTCACGGGGATTGCACAATATATTAAAGTGTACACCGAAAGTTCTCTCAAATGTACACCCACATTACCCAACAGTTAACCTCGAATCCTATTCCCCAATCTCGGTCGTCAGAGATGCCCGAATCATGGCATAGTTTGTTGAATAAACAATCTTATGAACGAGGGTTATCCTCACCGGAATAGGTTGGGTTAACTGGTCTAAACGGTCGGATAATATGCCATCACTTATTCGTACGAGTTATCATCATTACTTGGGGGTGTTACAACAGGGATGATTTGTGTTACAAATGGAAACCTAGGTAATACGTTTGCTATTCGATTCATAATATAACTACCTTCGGTCGTTCTGACTTCCATACATTTGTACTCCACCGTAAGCGTTTCCAGTACTATATCAAAGAACAGTCGAATAGGGGCCGTCATATTACTTCACGAGGATTAATGCCATTTAAATTTTACTATTATGATGATCCTAAGGCAACAATCAAACAAGAACATGCAATAAAACGATCAAGGCGACAGTTTAATTTAAGCATGCAAAAGTATCATCTAAGTTGAGGATATTCCGAAAGTTGTCTCAAAAATATCGTCTACATGAATTTAATCTTAATCTACCTCTACTCTCATGTTCCGTGTCTCTTGGATCCTGTTGCGGTCTAGAGAACACCGGCCATGCTGAGCTCAATGATTCAATCTAACATAGTATAACTAAGTGACCTGTATCCTATGAGTTAGCTACGTTCATTTTTGGACAAAGTTTTAGTCATAACATGAGTTGGGCAGATAAACGATAAAGATCTAATTCCTATATCCATTTGTAATATAAACCATCCGCAATCTCAAAACATACCACATAGTCACATATTTAATACTTTTCTAAACAACTATCATAACAGACAATTGAGTTATTTAGCTAATCATGGCAATTCTATCATACATATTTAAATTTATTAAAGAAAGGACAAACATATTAAATATGAAAGATAGATTGACACCTGGAAAGAAGTACAATAACTCGTAGATAAAATATGCATCCCGGAGAACCTCCGTACAAATCTTCCTTAGCTAGTTAATTAGCTAGCCTAATTAACTAGGAAGAATAAAAGAAAAGAACATACAAATATATTTGGTAATTTTAAGTGTTACTTGGTGTTTCCAAGTTCTAAGGTGTGTTGGTGTGTTTTTTTCAAATGAGCTCATGCCTCTATTTATAGAGGAGTTTTGGTGCATTTTAGCCAAAGGAAGCACACATTAGCAAAAGGTGGAAAAGGTAGTGGCACCAGGTACAAAAGGCGAAAAAGGTAGTGGCACCAGGTACGAAAAGTAGGAAAAGGTCTAGCACCAGGTACGAAGAATTACCAAAAAGCGCAATCCGTGCGGGTGATGGGAAGCAGCCGGCGGCTGGCTGCCTGGCGGCGGCGGCTGGCTGCCAGTGGCACCAGTCTGCTGTCGGTTGCTGCGTTCCTCGTTTCGTGCGTGTTTTCTTCGTTACGCGTCCGTTTGCGTTGATTCTTTTTGCGTTGGATTCATAATTCAAAAACGAAGCTTTTGATGGAAAGAAATCCCAAAAATATGTCTCTAAACTTTAGATGTGTCGTATGAATCGTTTGGATCTTCCGGAGTGCGTAGAATCTTCGTTCTTCGTCCGTTTTAGTTGATTCTTCTTCTTTTGGATTCGTAATTTATAAACAAACATCTTGGGTCAGATAGATGTTGGTGATGGGCTCTTTTGTCTTGAATCCTCGTTCTGATGTCTTGAATCTTCAAACGTGCGTGAAATCTTCATTTTTCGGCCTTTTGCCTGATTTTTCTCGTGCAACCTTGTTTTGATCTTCTTAGCATTTTATCAATGATTTTTGCATTATTTGAGTCCAAGTGCTAAATATTTCTCCAGAATGAGAGAGATATCGGTGGTAAAAACGTGACTTTTTACACGATATCACACGCTGTCTATTTTAAAGTAGCGGCTCACTGTCGATACGTGTCCGCAAGATAAACCAGACAATTGCCATTGCATGCAAGTGCATGTTCTTGCTTCCAAGTTAACTGTCCCATTCTTGTTCCCATCTAGCACCTCACATATCATATTTGTCGATGGCTTGACCTTCCAGCGTAGCGACTTGCCAACCCTCTTACCGATTTTGTGCTCCGCATATGGTGTCGCAGGTGTTGTAACACCCTTAGCAGTGTTTCGATGATTGAAATACCATTGTTGTATTGAAGATCTAAAAAACTCCAAAAGCATTGTGACTGGGAGTTTTCTTGCATGCTTGGTCATGGCGTTAATGGACTCCGCACTGTTAGTTGTGAGGTAAGCATATCGTGTCTTTATTGAATGATTCCTTGACCATCTTTGTTTCCCCACGTCGGTAAGAACCTTAGCTGAAGCTGGTAAGTGCCTGGCAATGGCACCATAATGGTGATCGAAATCTGAATGACGGTACGCCTTACACATTTTCCAATAATGCCATTCGAAGTGCTTAACTTTTGAAGATTTGCTTTTCAAGTTTCCCAAAATATGACGACAACATAGGGCGTGAAATGCATCTGGAAACACAGCAGAGATGCCGGATGCAATAGATGGAGCCCTATCAGAGATGAATGTCAGGTTGTCAATCCCACCAGCAGATTCTATGGCGTCACGTAAGTTCCCTAAGAGCCACGTCCAAACGTCGGATGTCTCTCCTGCCTCAATTCCATAGGCTAGCGGCAAGATGCCGTTATTTGCGTCCATCGCGACGGCAATCAAGTTGGTACCCAAGTAACCCCCCTTCAAATGGGCGCCATCAACGATGATAATTGGGCGTGTATGGTTGACAAAAGAACGTATCTACAAGGGCGTAATAAAAATTATATATATATATATATATATATATATATATATATATAAATATACGTATACGAACATAAGATGTAAACCAACAATCATAACTTACAGCTGCACCAATTGACATGTAGCACATTACAAATTTATTCTCTTCGTCTGTACGGAGATTTGTAATGCTCCCCGGGTTATGTAGCTTTAGGTTGTGGAGGTAAATAGGAAGTTTCGTAAACGATTCAGCTGGAGTACCTCGCAACAACTCTATAGCATAACATTTTGCCCTCCATGCTTGGTTGTATGTAAGGCTAATTTTAAAGCGTTCCGTCATATCAAGTTTGATCTCCTTACCTCTGTATACACGTCCTTCTAAACTCATAGCCTCTTTTAAGATGTTACCAAGCACTTTCTTGCTTGCAGAACGACTGTTGGCCAAGATTTGAGTACGAGAACAAGTGTGAACATCACGTAACTTCCTAACCTGGAAGTTGTTACAATCTTTGATGCACGCTGCACTTATCTTCCAATCACAGTTAGGCAATATACATTTTGCTGTGTACCTTTTCTTGTCTGACTTCTTCAGCTTAACCTGAAAACCTTCTTCGAGGCACTTAGTATGCAACTGAAGAAGAAATTCATCTTTAGTTTCAAATGTTTGGCCCTCTCGAATCCGACAAGATGCCTCATACATGGTAACTGGTCGTTGTTTAACTTCTTCTTCTTCCTTTCCTAGTGGCAAAGGCATATTCCAGAATATATCCTTTTCTGCTGGTTTTTGAGGTATTGGTATGTCGTAGGTATCTCTTGGATCAGGCTCATCCTCATCATCATCCTCATCATCAGTAACAATGTGATTAGAAAGTAGATGGTCAGGATTCTTAGGTGGATTGACATTTTCTTCATCATAATGATCAAAATCATGAGGATGTGGATCCGGCTCCTCCACATAGTATTCTGAGTTAGTGTGATCATATGGAACATCCTGATGATATTTATAAGCATGTTGGGGTTCTTCATGTACCTTAAAAGATGTGTGTTGGGTATGATGTGTTGGATATGCGTGATTTGATGTGTTGTGAGGAGCAGCATGATAATGAAATTGATATTGTGGTTGAAAAGGATATGGGAAATTTTGAAATGGTTGTTGAGATGACTGATATTGGTGTTGTTGATTGTATTCATTGGTGTGTAGTTGTTGAAATTGTTGTTGAAAATCGGAACTACTGCTGCTAGGTTGATTGCTACCCTTACCCGATACATTTTGGACAATATCAACTATGTAAACTTCTATCGGAGTGTTGTTTATTGCATGACAAAAAAATCTCCAAAATCATCAGCATCATCATTTATATCAATGACATACTGATCTACCTTGTATTTTAGACATACTCGTGTATCAAGAGGTAGACCTATTTTCTTTAAAATATTTTTCAACAAAACTTTGGCTGTCATTGGCTTTTCCGGTGCCACCAGAAGTTTCAATGGCACCCTAGTACATTCTATTGGCAAATACATCGGCATGTTGTTAATGTATTCAAAACGGCCTCCATAACAAATATAAATTTTGAACTTCTCCATAGTCAAAGTAAATAAAAAAACGATGGATCAAAAGTTGTACCTTATATGTTTTTGGAACGTCCGGCTGAATGTTGTTCCAAGGACGAATGGATAATATTTTGTTTAGTTACGTTGTGAAAAAAAACTGAATCTTTAATATGTATTTAAAGGAAAAATCTAATAAAGGTACAGCTATCCAACAGAATAAAGAAAATCTACCGAAATGTCAGGTAATCCTATCCAAAACGTTATCCACAATGGATAAGGAACAACGGAAAAATCTAAAGAAGTGTCAGAAAATCTAAGCGAGAATCTTATCTATAATGGATAAGCTGGGGCGCCAGTCGCAAATTGCACATCGCAAATCACAAGTTGGTAGTCGCAAATCGCACATCAATCATTTGGAATAGCATTGGAAATTTCATAGAACACAACATTCTTATCACAAACTAGAATCTTTATTAGACTTAGAAATTTAATACACCACATCACAACAATTTTAGTCAACGAAAATGACAAAAGATCGCTGAAGCATTAACATACCCACTGAAATCAAAGAGACAAACAAACTAGAATTATAATCCTACACATAACACAAATCAACCTTCAACAGAGGTTGTGTTACAAAAGAACAGACAAATGACTGTTAAATAAGTGAGATTTGCAGTACGTCTCAAAGTTATTTGGGTGCCGTGTGTTTCCCTTCCCGTAACGTTCATCGGTAGTAATGTGTGTTGCTGTCATCACTCTCATACTCACCGAAATTCAATTCGGGTTCTTCATCCATGTATACAAGATATAACTCAATACATTGACAACATTCTTTTGCATGTTTTACTACTGTACTCCATGCTTTATCCGACATAAGCATACGAGCACCTGTATTTTCAAGATTGCCGGCTTCACAATAGTATACGTCAGTAAAGGTGAAATTTATATTTTCCTCAAGATAGGAAAACAATTTACTGAGATCAAACTCAGTAACATCAAAATTTTTGATAGTTTGTTTCACCCCGTTTTCGTACGACTTATTATCATAACGAAGTTCCCCCCCCCCCAAAAAAAACCTTAAGATCAATCAGTTGCATTTTGATACCAAAAATATAATTGATTAGTCAATTTGATATTGAAATACTAGCCTAACTGTGACGAGATGTGAATGCAGACAAATCTAATGAGGTCAATTTAAAGGTAAATTTCATTCTAGATAAGGTTATCCTGAAAATATATAAAAATCCACGAAATGTCAGAAAATCTTAGCCAAAATTGTATCTACTGGATAAGGCCAGTCACAAATTAATTAGTGAGATCGCAAATCTATTTTAAGTGTAGGCCCCAGTACTCATTAATAATTGTTAATTTGAGTAATGTACTAATCATATACTAACATGGCGAAACATTTTAACATGGCGAAACATTTAAACATATACGAACATGGCAAAACATTTTAACATACTACATAAACAAAGTATCCAATATACTACATAAACCATCGTATCAACATATGACCGATTAAGAAAATCTCAATCATGCTGGTGGAGGTGGTGGTGGTTGGGGAGGCTCCCAATCATAACGTGCCCTGAAGAATGTATCCATCATCCGCTTCCTATATTCCCGAGCGAACCACTGTCTATCTCCACTAACCATCCTCTCTTATCTATTGACATGCGTCTCCATATTTCTACACACCCATACTCCACAATCCCCTAAATCCCCATCCTGCTGAGGCACATCATCTAACATGTCTAATATAAAATCCGTCGTATCTTGTAGTTTCCTTTTCCTATGGGCATGCCTCTAATACTCAATGGCGTCCAAAAATCTAACTATGTTACGAGCCAATTCTTCAACAATACGATTACGCTCGTCATCCCTGCAGTGGCCCATCATGCTATCGTATCCAATCATAGCCCAATCTCGAAGATCCAACACAATTAATATCCAGTGGCTTTTGTTCGGAACTAGGACCGGAAATAGTATCTGTAAATGTTAAAAAAGTATTAGTCAAATGTACATATTAATTGACTTATATATACCAACACTGATTTATATATATACATATAGATATACATGTATACATATTACTTACCATCAAAATTAGATATATGACTGGAAACGACAAAATAAATTTTTTAAAAAATTTGGAAATGTCCTTCCTATAAAACGGACAAACCAGCTAACATTTTTAGCTTTTCAAGTCATCAAACTTTCAACAATATTACTCATTCAACAACACTTATTTATCAAGAAACATAACGGAAACTTAAAAGCAAACATTACTTACCAAATCAATCGCCCACCACGGAGGAAACGGTACACGAGTCCCGTCTGCGAATCCCTTCAAGAACTTATAATTTTTTATTTTCTTCTGCTTCATATCCTCCCTGTAGTTTGCAAAACACTGTATGAGCCCGATAAAACCTACATGCATAATCGTCCAACTCAACCTCTTATCCAGCTGTGTTGGGCGTGTGTAGGTCCTGTATCTCCACCACAATAGTAGGCTCGCCCAACCGTCAATATGCTAAAAAGAAAAATATAATAGAACAAATTATCGAATACAATATAGTTTTGAAGTTGTATTAATATAACGTTATCAAATATAAGCAAAATATCTCAACTTACAGTGTTATCCAAGTATCCTTCGTCGATGGTTCCATACAACCGCCCCCAAAATTCTTTATCGAGACACATAGACGTCCTGCCTTGTCGAACAAACATACACCGCACAGTGCTACCAGACATATAAATCCCGAATAGTGGATGGACCGTGGATAGTCCCCGGTGGAGCAGGGGGTGGAGTCGTCAAATAACCAGTCTCGTCCACACATATCGAGACCATGTCCATAAATGTGTCCTCGGGTACCTCATCCTCATCATCATCCGCATTCCTCCTTCTTGCCCTACGCTTCATCCTATTGCCATGCTTAACAGACACATCTTCCTCTACAACCCGATCCACAACCCGATCAACAACCGGCTCAACCGCCGGCTCAACCACCGGCTGTACCACCGGCTAAACCACCGCCTCAACCACCGGCTCCACCACCGGCTCAACCACCGGATCAACCACCGGCTCCACCACCGGCTCCACCACGGGCTCAACCAACGGCTGCACCACCGGCTGCACCACCGGCTCAACCACCGCCTCCACCACCGGCTCCACCACATGACCAAACGTATCATGATCGTCTCCCAAGTCAATAGGTGGTTCATCATACACCTGCACAGGTCTAGAGGCAAACATTTTAAGAAATGTCGGTGAAAGATATATATATATATATACATTTACATACAAATATTAAAAAATAAAATACACACACCTTTTAAAATACGTGGGTGTAAGATACGGTGAGAGTACAGCTGGCCCACGTCGGCGTTCTCTCATACTGCGGCACAACATAAAGGGACCCGAGAGCTTCCTAGCAGTGGTGAGTGGCGTGTCAGATACATAAACATCATGGAAACCATCCTGGTCATCACCGTCAAACTGAAAAGTCAAAAAATCACGCGTTAGAAACAATTGTACGATAACTTCACATACAATATCATAATTGTAAACTAACAATAAATACCTCATTCGTCTCATTCATCCCAACTTGCTTCAACAACTTTTGTATAATCACATGTTGCTCATCGGCCCGCTTGTCTTGCGCATCAACCCGCTTAACCAGGGTTTCAATAAGTGTAGCCTGAGCATCCACCCTTTCGCGTAAGGAGCTCCACTCTGCCTCGGATGTCGACGGATAGGTCTGATGCACATCTGTACCGGGAGCATCACCAAACGTGCCAGCATCATGAGATGGAGTGGGATTTGATGGCTCGCCATCCCCCTCTTGACTCTTCCGTGCCTTCTTCAATGGCCTCTCAGCAACTTGCTGCTCGTCAAAGTACTTCCAACTATCAATCAACCATTGGCACTTCTTCTCATATTTATTCGGCTTCAAAGTTATTTTCGGAAGGTTCTCTGGTGTGGTATCCTTCTGCATAAAACGAGTCATCAATTTTTCATCAAACTACTTTTATAATAACTAATATATATATATATATATATACATATACATATACACATACATATATACACTAAATCAACATACACATACATGAATAAAAATATATATGTCCGTTTACTTATACATATATATAATTTTTAAAACGGATATACCAGCTAATAATTTTTAAAAAAATTTGGAAATGTCCTTTTTGTAAAACGGATATACCAGCTAATAATTTAGCTTATCAAATGACCAATAATTCATCAATATCAACCAATGCAAAACACTATATTTATGTCCACAGACACGTACACAAAATCATAAAATCGCTTACCGCAATACGCAAAAAATGACCGAATTCTTTAAATTCAGTAACCTTCCTTTTTCGCTCCCAGTAGATCCCACGTGGTATTTGATCTCGCTTAGGCCTAGTAGCAATTGTCTCAACCTGACGATGAAAAGCTTCCCAAATCCAAACCTTGTAGACAATAAGCAAACGACAATCAAGCATTTAAATGTTTTAATATATTATAAATTAAATAAACAATAGTATGAAATAAATCTAACATTAATAATTAAGATGCTGCTACCTTACACGCCCAGCCAAAACCACTCAACGTGTACTGCATCCCGTTTTGAGTCAGCCGAGTCTCCAAACCCTTATCCATCTGCTCATAAGTTCTCGCCCAAATAATATTACCCCAAGGGTACCGGTCAAAAATATCAAAATGCTTAACTATATGCATATGGTCATCCTTAATGTTATGCACACCCTGCTTTCCTAAAAACCCTTTATATATCAACATAAGCATACACACGCGCACACAATCCTCATCGCTCAATTTCCTTGGCCCACTTAACAAACCTTTATCGTGAAACTTATTAGAAAGGTCTGACACACGTACGCTGCGTTTCAGAATTTCCGGGAACAAACGCGCTCTAAATGCCGGTGTGGTCCGTCGAACCTCGTTGGGCATATGATCCGATATGTTTTCATTGGGCCCGAACCGTAAACCTGTCACCAGACAAAAATCCCTGCGTCCGAATCGTATAAAATGGTCATCCGTATCCGCCACCCTAAACCACAACTCACCCGCCTCCGCGCGGGGGTGCTTTAACCCTGGACGCTCCTTTCGTCGAAACTGCAGTATATGATGCACAAAACCAGGGTCATTTTCCGGAGCCTTCACATCCAACCAATGCCCTAAACAGTGGTCTCTAAATATCTTTTCTTGCTCGCTAGATAAGTGCAACTTGATATGTCCAGTTACAGTGAGTTGACTTTTCAAAGTCAGCCTTCCATTAAAAATGTCCTGCACATTGATCAATCAAGCAAAACAAGTTTCGTTAATAAAAGCGATAAATAACAAACAATTGAGCTATAACTCTAGCAACTATAATTATACATATTATAATCTACTAACACAAATAATTTTGTACATGCAATAGCAATCAATACGCTATTATATTTTGATGTAACCTTTTACCTAATATCACATGTCAATCATCTACCTTATCAATGTAAACATGTTTTGCCAAACCCATTAATGTAATCACACAAATTATATAATTATACATATTATAATTATATCATCAATGTATGTATTATATAATTATACATATTATAGTTATACTTATTATATAATTATACATATTATATAATTATACAACACACCATTCAGAGATCCAAAACATATGTATCATCAAACACAAATATAATTATACATATTATAATTATATCATCAATGTATGTATTATATAATTATACATATTATAGTTATACATATTATAAGTATACTTATTATATAATTATACATATTATATAATTATACAACACACCATTCAAAGATCCAAAACATATGTATCATCAAACACAAATATAATTATACATATTATAATTATATCATCAATGTATGTATCATCAAAAATATGTATCATCAAACATATGTATCATCAAACACCAACATTCATGTATTAACCTATATCAAACACAAACATTCATGTATTAACCTACCTAGCTATGTTTTCTAACACACAAACATTGCTTATACGAAATGCCACAATCAAATTCATGAAATATCGAAAATATATGTTGCACACCAAGTGTTCGACGAAATGCCACAATGAAAATTTGGGTTTAAACCTACTAAATTAAAAAACACGCGATACCTTTATCAAATATTAAACAAAAACAACATAATACCTGAGATGATTCCATCATTTATGTCGAAACCCGAAGACGATAGCCGTGGTGGTGGTGAAACCCGTGGCCGAACACCACATGGGGGTGAAACCCGTGGCCGTCCAAACTATGGTGGTGGTGTGGTGGTAGTGAAAGTCACGGACGGTGGTAGGGTGGTGGTGGTGCGACGGTGGTCGGGAAGATGGTGGTGGTAGTGCAAGTCACGGTGGTGGTGGTGCAAGTCACGGGAAGATGAAAATGGTCGGGAAGATGGTGGTGGTGGTGCGACGGATCGTAAATCGCAAAGCTTGCGGTTTACGATCGTGATTGGATGGAAAGGGTTGGTTGGGTCGTAAATGGCAAAAGGGATGATCAAAAGGGGGTTGGGGGTGAATGTGTAGGGTGTAGCTAGGTAGGTTTATATTTCAAATTTTTTTGGGCGGTGGCAAAACGCAAAACACGACCATATTTTGCGATCCAGTTCACGGGTGCACGAGGGCACGGGTTCGCAAAACTATTGAGCCATTTGCAAATCGCAAATGGCAAAAAATATTTTGCTTTTTGCGACTAAGGCAGACACGAGAAAAATACACGGGTTTGCAAAACATTTGAGCCATTTGCAAATCGCAAATGGCAAAAAATATTTTGCGTTTTCTGAATGGTGCAGACACGACCAAAATTTTGCGATCCACGATAACGACTCGAATACGTGAACGGGGTCGCAAATGGCAAACACGGGATCGCAAAAGCAAATTTACTTTTGCGATTTCTGGGGGTATATCGTCAATTTTTTTTCGCGTAGGGCAAAACGATATATACTCGTAAAAAAGGGCATTTTTTTAATTTCCCAAATTTCATTTGATGTTAAGTACACATAAACTTTCGTGCAATGCACTCATGGGTGTTTCCTCCATTAATCGTCTCTATATGTCATATGGCCACCACTCGATTTGATTGTGTCAGAGGAACTGTTTGATTGAAACGTAACACCCCTTATTTACATCATTTAAATATAATAAATTCGGAAACGTTAGTCCAACTTTCAACAATACCAAATTACATTACAATTTCAATCTAATTTAAACCATAGTTTATCAACATGGGTGTTATTTAAAAACCACAAGATAACATTAATTTGTATAATCAAATATCATAATAGCGCCAAGATGTCAAATATTCCTTCCAGTCCAACTTCTTGCCCACCCGATAAAATCTATAACCTGCAAGGAGTGTTAATGTGGGGGATTAGCATAACGCTAAGTGAGTGAATAATAATCAACAGTACAACTTAGCATAACAACCTTGTGTACAACAACTAATCTTAAGCATATCAGTACACAATACAACTTGTCAACAATGCAACAATTCAACAATATCACATCTCAATAATGAGGATCGGTGGTTCTTGAGAAACCCTTCTACCGCGATGGCTCTCAAAGAACACTTACCCAACCATATCCGTATGGCCATACGGACGAGACCGATAGCTAATTATTATCATCCACCAACACAGGAGATGTGTTAAATCTTGGATAACAATTAGCCCAACCAACCATTTCAACTCGTTGACCTCATTAACAACTGATGCCCGAAAGCCAAATATATCACGTGATCACATATTCACAACTTTTTAGGTAATCATATCAGACTAACAGTCTATCAACAGTATGATTACTATCAAACCAAAATCATCATGGCAACGAAACAGTAATAATACAATTACTTGTTGTAACCAAACCTGTTACAACTAAACCACACTGAGGATTAAAGATCCACTTACCGAATACCTCAGTCGTCCACTCAGTAGTCTAATGTCACTGAGTCTTCTCCACATCTGAGAATACAATAGAATAACACCAGTTAGTAACTTGTCTCAAAATTATATACAACATTCCGCAAACATATTTACACCCATCATTCTCCAAAATACTTAATTCATATAAGTCACACAATCATCATAATCATCAATATTTGATCCTTACTTATATGAATTCATATCATAATTTTCAACTAATCAAAAACATCAATTTATCACTTCTATTGAATCAATAATACTTAATTCGTATTAACAACAATTATTCATCATATACCACTAACATGATCTTAAAATTTTCATAATCATTTATCAACTAACATAACTACACCATTAACAATATTATTAACTTTCAACATCAACAATTCATCAAACTTCATCAAATTCATCATAATCATCATCACTCTCATGAGTATTTAATCAAGCTATAAATTTTTAATTACAATCATGTTTACCACCATCAATAATCACTACTAATATGATCATTAACAACAATTATCATTCACACATCACTAGTTTAAGCTTATAATCCATGATTCATAGTCAATCAATTAAACCCTCAATAATCATATCTTAATCTCTTCATTTCAAGCTTAGGGTTTCAAGTACAATCAAGATTTACTCATCAACTAACTATAGTATGCTCATAACAAGCTTCAATTTCACTTTACTCAACTTAATTCCATCAATTACTCAAAAACCCATTTCTAGGGTAACATGAAAATCATGAATTAGTAATTTCAACATGTTTATAATGATGATGGAATGATGAATACATGTTATTGAAGCTTAACTAACATCAATTTAATCATTTGAAACCCTAATTTCGGATTTAAGGTCAAGAACATCAAAACCCCAAATTCTAGGGTTCATATTTCATGAAATTGAAAATTACAAGTTGAATAGAAGGATTAGGAGATGATAATCGATGATCTTTAAGCTTGAATTCGATTTCTAGAGCTCCAATTTAAGATTTCTTCATGTTTTTTGTTCAATCTCAAGTTTCATGTGTATGTATGATGCGTACGTATGTATGTAGGGGGAAAAATAAAACTGACTTAACATATGATGCTTATCTTATAAGTATTAAACTTTATTCCCCGTATTTGTCATTGTCTGGAACTTAAAACCATTTGCGGGGAAACATTATTTTATTTTACCGTCAACTGAATTAAATTAAAACAGTTAATAATTTATTAATCACAATAATTTATTCGACTCTTTTACTCATTTATTTTCAAATAACAATTGAAACTATTTTCTAGCACATTAAATAATATTTCACCATCAGAAAATATTAAAATACTACTAGATCCGAGGAATGGATGTTACATGAAAGAAGTGCAGGTAGGTTTATTATTCTCGTGTACATGTTTTTTTCTTTTGTAAAATTCTCATAGACTGTTTACTCATCTAGAACAATGCAGAAATGTACGTAATTATCTCATCAAGTAAGCAGTAAGCTAGCTTAAATTAAAGATAACGTATAATATATATATATATATATATATATATATATATATATATATATATATATATATATATATATATATATATATAAAAATAATACGGAGTATATGTCTCGTATGGCTGCGGTCTTTATATAGGAAAGAAACAAAAATTTGTCGTACTGAGAATCAAGATGCTCAAAAGCACAAGTTGCACGGTCCTAATCACAAAACTATAAAATATGTGTTGTGCATTTCAAGTCATTTGTATGTGTAATAATCTAAATCTATATGGGTAAATGTTGATCGAATGCAATCCCCTATTTTAGGTTTATTTTCTTTTCTTTTTCTGAGTATTTGGTGGGCTTCTACTTTGTAAAATGATTCTCTGATGATCTTCCAATTCTTGATGATGGTTTATAATAAAATATCAATTATTAATTAATTTTAATATATTTTAGAAAAGAACGATATATACTAGTAGTAATAGTTTTTGACGTTCGAGGTAATAATCTTTTAAATGGTCCCTCTCTTGCTTGTTTGTTTTTTAATTGTATTTGTACAAAATTTATGTTCTTTGATTTTTTATGTCTGTGGTGCAGGTCAATCGGTCAGAGATAAATGAACTCGTGGACCATTTCAGAAAACCATTAGCTACTTTTGTTTATTTCTTTTCTTCTTTCCAATTATTTGTCAATGTTAATTTGTTTGACATTCTAAAATATCATATATATGATTATATTCCATACGTAATGTAGTTAAATGTTAAGGATTTGTTTATGTCATTTGTATATGTAACTATATCCCCTTAATGTAAATAAATTAGATAATTGATAACTGTGATGGCATAGAATAAATTAATAGTACTAATTAACGATTGACATTATGAATAATATTCTCTTTCCGTCCCTTTATAAGTGTACAATTTTTACTTTTGAATTTTTTTTTACAACTTTAACCTTGAAATTTTTTATTTGTGTTATATAATATTTGATGCAAACATACGAATGAATTGAGTTTTAAATGTATTTTCATTGATATAATTTTCATTAGGTATTATATAACAAAAATATAAATATTTAAGATTAAAGTTGAAAATATATACTTCAAAAAGTCAAAAATAGAAACTTGTAATGAGATGGGTGTAGTCATAACATAGGACCAATTATGCATGTATTCCCTTTTTGCATGAATAAATTCGATAGTCATTCATCTTGTTATAAGTTAGAAATTAAGATATATATATATATATATAAATTAAAAATGATTCAATTCGGACACGCTAAACTTTATGTTGAAGATCTTATACTCGATTCGAGTTTATATAACGATACTCATATCTCGTCATTCACATGTAGGACACTGGCCACCAGGGGCTAAGCTAAAAAGGGAGTAGCGGAGCAGTTGCATCCTCAAAAATTATAAAATCACGAGAAACAAAATTCTAATGTATTAACAATAATTTCAAAGTTTTGCATACTCAAAACTATAAAAAAGAACAAAATGATCTTTTTTACCCCCTCCATTCAGATTTCCTAACTCTCATGCTGGCTACAGTTATCGTAAAGAATGTTAGTTTATGGAATAGCTAGCAATTTAACAATATCTACCTTGGATTACATTCTAATGTACTATATATGTACATCTCTTATCTTTTTGAAGTTAATTATAATATAATGTACATACAAATTGGAAAACGCGCTTAAAGGTCTTGATTGTGTAAAAATCAGCCACAAGCTGCTTACCCAAACTTCTACATATTAAGGCTCAACTTGACTTGTTTACGCAGGTGGTTCACTCACGAGTATTTCCTCCATTAATCGTCTCTATATGACTGTATCTCACACTCGATTTTATTGTGAGTGGAACTGTTTGATTGAAAGAAGTTCACGTAGATTTATTATTCTTGTGTACATGCATGCTTTTTTAATTTTCAAAATTGTCATAGACTGTTTACTTATCTAGAACAATGCAAAAATGTACGTAATTATCTCATCATGTAAGCTAGCCTAAATTAAAAATATCGTATACTTAGGGTGTGTTTGGCAAAACTAGCTGGAGATGGAGCTGAAAGTTAGAAGCTGGAGATGGGGCTTTTATTTGGAGCTGAAACTTTTATTTTTTGATAAGTGTTTGGCAAACTAGCTGGAGATTGAGTTTATTGATGTAAAATGACACAAAAGGGCATCATATATTATAACTTTTAAATTTTAATAATTAGAAAAAGGGTAATATAGTAATTTAATAAATATGGGATGAGGATTCTCTAAATAAGCTAGTTTAACTAGCTTCTAATTTAAGGGATTTTTTTTAAAGAATCCTTCTTCTAACTTTCATGCCAAACAAAGCTTATCAATTTACAAGGGATTGGAATTCTTAAAATAAGAATCTCAATCTCCTAAAATCCCCCATAATCCCCTCAAATATAGTTGTCAAACACACCCTTAATTGATTGATTCGTACATTTACAAATAAAATATGGAGTATGTGTTACTGTTTAGAATCGGGTGATGATTTGTACACCACCAAATTTTAGCCATCCACCACCAAGTATGCTTTAAAGTATTGTACAATACAATAGTCTAATACATAAATAGTGATGTATGACTAAATTTGAAGGTGTACAAATCACCACCATTTAGAATCCCAACACGATTTTTATAGGAAAGAAATAAGAATATGTCGTACTGAGAATCAAGATGCTCAAAAGCACAAGTTGCACGGTCCTAATCACAAATTATAAAATATGTATTGTGCATTTCAAGTAGTTTATATGTGTATTAATCAAAATCTAATCTAATATATATATATATATATATATATATATATATATAGGATTTAGATCAAGGGAGAATATTTTTTTAAGTGGAGAAGAGGGATAAGCAATCTTAACGATCAGATCATTGATTCAATGTCTAAGATTAGTCAAAAGAAAAATATCATCTACGTTTACAAATATTAAGGCTTTAAGGGTATAATTGTACATTCCCTATAGTGAGTAAAAAAGGAAACAATACACATTAAATATGGAATTAACCACCCGTAAAAAAAAAGGATTTGATCGGTTTGAATGCAATTTTGTAAAAAATTAAATCTGATTCAATTCCTTCACCATCATCCCAACAGAAACCATAAACCCTATTTATAATTTTGCCGCTTAAACCTAGTAAACGAACAACACGAGTTTGTGACCGGCAAGGTACGCGACTGAATCAAGGCTTGGTGCAGAGAATAAACACGATTTAATTGTTGTGGTTCTGATAAGCAATATGGTAAAAGCATGAAATCGGAATCAATCGAATGTGAAATGTAACCTCTTTTATTTGCTTGATGTGTAGTAAAAAAATTTAAAGTTGGTGACACAATGTTTTATTGTTTTGTTGAGTTAATTCTTTTTCAAGAATAATGGATTGTGATTATTTGGGTGGATTTTGTAGTGTATTCTGTCACATGTAATCAAAACAAACAAAACCTTAGCGAGAAATCGTTTTGCTGAATCAGAGGTATAATGTATCGAATCTGTGTACGTTAGTAGGATTTCATGATTTGTAGTAATGGCCAGTGACAATATTAGGTTTAGATTAGGCAAAATATTTGTTCAAAAACTATAAAACTCTAGTTATACAAATGTTAAGTTAGTAGGTTATGATTAATCGTAATACAAACTATATATTTATATAAGAGTCTAGGTATACAGATGTTTACATGTCTTCTAAATCAACGTGATCCTGTGCTGTATAAGTTGTAATTAAATTTGTTGGAATAAATTTTACTAGTTGATATTGCATTTATTGCACCCTTTAACGTTTGTACAGTGAAGTGATTTCTAACGCTTGTAATGACATTACTACAATGAAAGGCGCTATGGAAACTTTGATTCTGGGCTCAAGGGTAAGAAAAGCATCATGGTAAACATCGCAAACCAAATGCGTATATGAACACGGGAATCATGGTAAGAAAAGTGGTGTGAATCATAGTATGCGGGATTGAATCATAGTTGGATAGTAATAATTAAGTAACGTTGTATTTGGATTAGCTGAATCATCTTATATAGATGATGAATCATAGTTATATATTTTGTGAATCATTGCTGGTTATTTATTGAATCATAGGTGACTAAGTAAATTGATGTCTTATTTTCCATAGGCAAATTCCTCAAAAAAGTTTGTGGAACGACGAAAGGTTTTTTTCTGAAAACATGAACAATTGTCTTTCACGATACAATATTGTTTGAAAAAGACAATCGTTCATGTTTTCAGAGAAAACCTTTCGTCTTGATGATGATCTTCCAATTCTTGATGATGGTTTATCATATAATATTATTTATTATTAATATTCTTAAAAATAAATAAAAAACGAAAGATATATAGTTATATACTAGTAATAGCTTTTGATGTTCAAGGTAATAATCTTTTAAAGGTCCCTTGCTTGTTGGTTTTTTAATTGTATTTGTACAAAATTTATGTTCTTTGATTTGTTATGTTTGTGGTGAAGGTCATCGGTCAGAGATAAATGAACTCGTGGACTATTTCAGAAAACCATTTGCTACTTTTGTTTATTTCTTTTAATTCTTCTTTCCAATTATGTGTCAAATATATTTTGTTTGACATTCTAAAATGTCATATTCCATACGTAATGTTATTAAATGTTAAGGATTTGTTAATGTCATTTGTATATGTAACAATGTAAATAAATTAGATAATGGATAACTGTGATGGCATAGAATGATAGAATAAATTAATATACTAATTAACTATCGACATTATATGAATAATAATAAAATGAGACCAATTATGCATGTATTCTCTTTTTGCATGCATAGATTCTATAGTCATTCATCTTGTTAAAAGCTAGAAATTACGATATAAAAAACAATTAAAAATGATTCAATTTGTCGACGCTAAACTTCATGTTGCAGATCTTATACTTAGGGATGAGCATTTAGACCGAAGTACCAGAACCGAACCGGTCCCGTACCGATACAAATGGTATCGGTATTCAGTATTTGATTTGTGGATAAAAAAACCCTGCTACCAACCGGTCGGTACCGGTATGGTACAATGCACACAAAATACCTTAATCGAACCGGAATCGATCAGTACCGGACCGAACCGATACCAACCGATACAAGTGGTATTGGTATTCGGTATTTTATTTGTGGACAAATTAAACCAGTACCAACCGGTCGGTACCGGTTCGGTACCGGTATGGTACCAAGCTCACCTCTACTTATACTCGATTCGAGTTTATGGAACGACACTCATATCTCGTTGGTCAAATGTAGGACACTGGCCACTAAGGGCGAAACTAGAAAGGGAGTAGCGAGGAAGTGCCCTTAAAAATTATAAAATCACGTAAAAAAATTTATAATGTATTGACAATATATAATTTTAACGTTTTGCATCCTCAAAACTATAAAGAAAAACAAAATGATCTTTTTTACCCCTTCATTTAGATCTACTAACTCTCCTGCTAGCCATAATTACCGTAAAGAATGTTAGTTTATAGAGTAGCTAGCAATTATCAACAATATTTACCTTGGAGTACATTCTAATTATAAGTAGCAAAATGAATGGGTTGGGTTGTGTCAGGTCACGGGTCTAGATGAGTTTGAGTCTAAATGGGGCTGGGTCTAGATGAGTCATTTAGAAGGATGAGTATAAAGTCTAAACGGGTCCGGGTCAAATGGGTCTCGGGTCGGGTACACCAATCTTTTTTATTTGAGTGAAAAATGAAATGAGGTGAAAAAAAAAGTTACACGTCTAGACCCGTTGATTTATTGTTAGACTATAACACCCCTTAAATTACAAACCATTATTATAATGATTTCAGTTCGGAAGCGTAGATTTCAATCATACATCATAATTATATATTACTCAAAATGTACATAAACTTTTTCAAACTAAATACATAACTATTTACTTTCTTTAAATCTCATTTTATCTAACTAGGTGTTATATAATTCAAAAACATGTCTTCAATTATTAAACCAACATCAGAGTAATCATCCTATCAAATATTTCATTATTTCCAAGAACTTCCTGCCCAGCCTCAATATGTCCCATCACTTATAACCTGCAGGAAGGACTGTGGTGGGATTAGCATAACGCTAAGTGAGTGAAACTATAATCAACAACCTAACTTAGCATAACAACTTTGTTTACAGCAAATCATAGTAAACAAATAACATTATAATATATCAATGGTTCTTGGGGAAACCTTCATCCAAGAATACCAACAGTAAACACATAATATCAATGAGATAACATCTCAATACAATGAGGACCGGTGGTTCTTGAGATATCATAATACTCGGGGATTCTCCAAGAACACTTATCGTATATATCCGTATGGCCATAACGGACGAGACCGATAGTTTGGTACTAATCTCATACGACCTAATTTCCTATTAACGATGAGTACAAGGAAATTCCTGTCGTCTTACAATAGTAACCAAACTCAACCATCAGGTTGACCCCAATACACAGTGCACAAAGGCAATATATCATATGATCACATATTCACAACTCATCATGGCAACATATCAACCTGAATAGTCTATCCACAGTATTATTACTACCAAACCATAATCATCATGGCAAACTAAAACAGTAATAATACGTTACCCGTTGTAACCAAACCCGTTACAACTAAATTACACTGAGGATTAAGATCCACTCACCGACACCTCAGCCTCTGCTCAGTAGTCTAATGTCACTGAGTCTTCTCGTAATCTGAGAATTCAAATCAAATATAAGTTAGTAACTTGTCTCATCAATACATAACTTATATTTATAATAGACTCAAGGAACTACACATTATTTGCCTAAAGATACCAAGTTCCTAATCGTCTCTCCTCATTCATAACATGCCTCTTATTATCTCATGTTATGATTTTATCAATGTTATAACATAAAGCAAACTATTAAAAACCACATTAAAACAAGAACTGAGTTGCTGTTCAGGAGGAAGGACCCGCCAGCTGGGGTCTAGGACCCGCCGGGTCCTCAGGTAAATCAGCCTAACCTGCCGGCTGGGGTATAAAACCCGCTGGCTTGTTCTTCACTACCTGCGATCTGCAGGTTTAAAACCCTGCTGTCCAACCCGAACCAACCCCCAAAAACTACACAACTCAAGCTAGAAATCGATGTTATACATAATTTTACATCAAACAATATCCACAATCATCATATATCATCTATTCCAATTTAGTTATCATATATACACTACCAATTCATCATACTTTCATCATAAGCCACAAGCATCTTAATCAATTTCTCAAACCCTAGCTTAATTAATGTTACTCATCACCATTAACAAGCTCAAGTAACATCAATTCAACAATTTCAAACATTAAATTCGGTTTTGAACCCATTAATTAGCTAAAACCTCAAAACCCCAAATTCTAGGTTTATAGAAATCAAGAATTTATGACTTACTATGAATTAGATGATGAAAGGATGATTCAATCTCGTTATTGAAGCTTGAATTCGAATTATGAAGCTCCAATTTGATGATTTCTTCATGTTTTGATGGTTTGATTTAGGGTTTCATATGATACATATGTATGTAATATGCGTATATATGTATGTAGTGATATGAAGAATTAAACCGACCCACTTCTGTCAGTGTGCAATACAAATGATTTAATTTCATTCCCCGTACTTATCATTGTCTTGAACTTAAAAACCATTTACGGGGAAACATTATTTTATTTTACCGTCAACTAATTTAAATTAAAACATTTAATAATATATTAACCATAATAAATTATTCGACTCTTTTACCCATTTATTTTCAAGTAAACTACCGAACCTATTTTCTGACACATTAAATAATAATTCACAGTAAGAAAATATTAAAATACTACTAGACCAGAGGGCTTGATGTTACATACACAATTGAAAGTTATATTGAAAAACTCATTTAGACCCATCCAAAAAATGAGAATGAGAGCAAACAAACTCATCACCTCCTAAATATTAACCAAATTGACTCATAATTAACCAATGAGTCTAAAATTGCTACCTCTAATTCTAATGTATTACATGTACATCTCTAATCTTGTTGGAGTTAATTCTAATATAATGTACATACTACAAACGCGCTTAAAGGTTTTGATTGTGTAAAAGTCAGCCACGAGCTTATCCAAAGCTCTACATGTAGGGCTCGACTCGATTAGCTTATATACACCCTTAAAACTAGTATAGAGTTTTCGTGCGCGAGTCAAGCTTATTAATTTCGAATTATATGCCTAAATTTGATTAACTGCCCTGGGCCTTCCTATCCTAACAATTAATTAACCTTTTCCTTTTTTTTTATGTAATCTAAATCCCAAAAGATCGATGCCAGATATTATTATTTGTTTCATTTTTTAATAAAATTAAATACAAGAAGAGAATGAGGAGTTAGTTCTCACTTTGTGTATCTTTTTAAAATCATGTAAAAGTGTATGCTTCTCTAGATATCTAATTCTCACTTTGTGTTTTTCTTTAATAAACCATAGAAAGTACAAAAAATAGAAAAGAAAAAAAAATTCTTTCCAGATTTAGATTCCTCTCAGGTTGCAACCATTTTATTTCATCCTTCACCATCTTTCTTCTCTATCACCATTTGTACAACAAATTAATTTTATTACTAGTAAAAAAACCACTTGATAGCAACTTAACTCTTATAATATTATATCATCAAATAAATCATTCCATCATTTTAAACTTTTTATCCGTAAACCATCATTCATTTTTGTAGTGTCTGTGAAAAAACATGAATTAGTTGAAGCATTGATTTTTCATTTAATCAATAGATTTATTTCAATGTCCTAAAACTTAGATTACACCCTACAGATTAGTCAGTAGCTTAGCTAGCTGTTTGAATACGAAACATAATCCTCATACTGTTGAGTTAAAATTTAACCGAAACTAATATATTTATCTTGTACTAGTTTATGTTACTCTAATTTTGTTCCTACATACGATTTCAATATATCGAAACCAACGGGTAAAGTTACCGTTTAAGGTGGCGGAACCTGGTGATTTCGAGCTTAGAGCTAGTTGTTAGATTATTGGTATTTTGAAACTGAATGTTAATCCATCATCTATATGTATACGATGCATCCCTCATGTTTTCCTATCACCTATTGAACTTCTAACGAATTTGCATAAAAAGAAAAAGATGGGCAAAAAAACCGGTTTCCAGGACCCGACCCGATTTGGACCCAAAACCGACCCGGTCAAGATCGGTTTTGACCAAAACCGGTTCGGGTTTGACCCAACCCACCGGTTTGAAACCGGTTTGCCTTTTAGCCGTTGGAACCGGTTTAAAACCGGTTTTTCCGGTACCGGTTTGGAAAACCGGTTTTTTTATCCGTTAACTAGCCGTTATATACCTGTTATATAGCCGTTTTTTGTGTTTTTTTTTTTACATTTTTGCCATCCCTAATTTACTATAAATACAAGGCTTGAGTATAGGTTCATTCACAACTTCCAAACACTCATACATATCTACAAAAACTCAAAAAACTCAAAAACGTATACTATATTCTCATGGCAACTCAATCCTCTTCTACTTCTCATTGTTTTGGTTCTTCATATGCACCAACGATTGTGAAACAATTGCCCAACAAAAGAAATCCGGAGGTGTGGGGTGCTTACGACAAAGTGTTGTTGTCGGATGGTACGACTAAGGCACATTGTAAACGTTGTCGGAAATTCTTCAAACCCGACTCCAACACAATGTTGAAATATCATACCGAGAAGCATTGTGAGGGACTCAAAGGTAATCCGGAAGCAAGTGGTCAATCTTCGATGACACGAGATGGAACGATTTTTACATATGATGCGGAACGATGTCGAAAAGCTTTTGCGGGTTTTGTAATTCAAGAAGCTTTGCCGTTCAACCACTTCGATAACCCTCGGTTTACTAGGGTATTTCAAAATACACTTCAACCGCGATATAACAATGTAAGTCGTACTACTCTAAAATGCGATGCCCTTAAATTGTGGAAAGAAGCTAAAAAACAACTAAAAATCGGTTTTGAAAATTTAAATACAAGTGTATCATTAACAACCGACGTTTAGTCGGCTCCTCATGGTTTGCCCGGTTGGTACCTTTGTGTTACCGCATATTGGGTTGATCCCGCAACTTGGCAAATGATGAAACATACCATTTCTTTTGAAGACTTTGAGTATCCTCACACGGGTCAAAACTTATTTTACATGTTATGAAATGTAATTAAAACGTTTAAATTGGAAGAAAAGGTTTTTTCAATCTCTTTTGACAATGCGAGTAATAATACACTCGCCGTTTCAAAGTTATACTAAAATACGCACCACCTTTGAAGGCATCTTTTATCATAGTCGATGTGTTACACACATCATTAACTTGGTTGTGCAAGCCGGACTAGCGGTTGAAGAAATAGACGACATAAAAACGGCGTATAAAACTATGTTGCAAGACATATTTCAAAGGGGTAAAGTTAGATACAAATCTTATATGAAATTGTGTAAGGAAACGAATTCTATTTTTTTAACCCCTAATTAGGACATGCCCGTTAGATGGAATTCGACCTATCATATGTTTGTATGTGGCTTACGCCAACGCGATTGTTTACAAGTTTTTCATGATCATCTTGTTCAAAAAGGTATTGCAACACCATTTCCAATCGCATATTGGGAAGATATTAAAAAGATAACCGATTTGCTCAAACTTTTCAAAACCGTGACTACTTTATTATCGGGTGTTTATTATCCAACTAGTCATTTGGTACTTAATTAAATTTGGTTAATGACTACAAAATTAAACGACTACCTATATGAAGGTCCAATATTTGAAGAAATGGTGGCTCCCATAAAAGAAAAACTAAAAAAATATTTCAAAGAAATGCCTCCGGTAATTACTTGTTCCGCCACAATGAACGCATGTTTGAACCTTTCCGGGTTGGAAATGCTTATCGATAACATTTTTCACAATTTAGATTTGAATGAGGAGGACCCAATGTTTTCACAAAATGCAAAAACATCTTTTAATAAATGTTTACAAGATTTATTTGGTGTATATTTTCAAAAATATAGTTTAACATCAAATGTGCCCGGTAGTTCGGTTAACTCAATATTTACTTCATCTTCTTCCAACAATACGATGCTAAACTTATATAATAGTTTAAGACAAGAAAATAATAAACGGGCAAGGGGTGAAGGTAACCAAAAGACCACTAGCGAATATGGGAGATATACCAGAACGGATTTTTTGTCCACTATTCTACCCAATGAGTTCGAACAATTTGATATTTTGGCTTGGTGGAAAGAGAGGGAATCTCAATTTCCCGTTCTAACCATCATGGCCCGAGATTTACTAACCATCCAAGCTTCTACGGTAGCTTCGGAATCCACATTTTCTCTTAGTGGCAGGGTATTATCTATACGAAGAACAAGACTCACACCGGCCTCCTTAGAGATGTGCATTTCTTGAAGGATCACTTGGATGCTGCGGAACGTATACAAAATGTTTCAAGTCTTAAAGGTGAAATGGAATACGAAGAAGATTTACACAATGTCGAGGTGGAAGAAGGTGTGACAATATCACTTTACGACGAATAAATTGCTCTTGATCAAGCTTCGCGCGAGGCTACATTTGAAGAAGATTTCGACTTTTGAAGACTTTGAAGATGTTTGAAGACTTGAAGATGTATACAAGTCGAAGATTATGAAACTTACAAAGATTATGAAGACTTTTTTCTATTCGATAATATTTTCAAGAAGACTTAGAAGACTTTTGTTTAAGTTATTGTTCAATTATGTTTGTATTACTAGTGTTCTACGAATTCAATAAAAAAAATTTGCACCAAACATTGTTTTTCCTTAAAAAGCCTAACGCTCGAACCACTTTGATTTGGGAGTTGATAAATGCAAGGAAGTTTTTACTAAATTCACGAAAAAGTACAACTCTTTATGCTTACAGTACCACTTTTTATGCACATCTTTTCTTGCATTTAGTAAACACTTCCTTGAATGTATCAGCTCACTTTGAATTTTATAGAATTTTTTCGATTCAATAATTTTTTTAAGAAAACTTAGAAGACTTTTGGCTAGGTTATTGATCAATTGTGTTTCCATTACTAATGTTCTACCTGTTGGGAAAAACGGTCTAAAAGATTCCCCAACAACACAGCCAATGAAAATAGTAAAGAAATATGAACACAAGAATATACGTGGAAAACTTCAAAACCGGAGAAAAAAACCACGGGCCTTCAAAGAGACAAGATTCCACTATATGAAAAATTATTACTATAACATAGACTAATCTCTTAAGCCACCATCTAACCAACACTCACACCCTCTAAAGATTTGACTAACACCTTAGACACTCTAAACCAAGTGACTAAAACAAAATGAGAAAAAAATAATCAAATACTTAAGATGTATGTTGATTTGGTACATTTTGAAACTAAGGCTTAGGCCTCCTTTTATAACCAAGGAGTCACCCCCTCCTTTGTTCCATCCACCAATGTGGGATAAATACCCTATTTTTATTTTAGCCAAAACCAACAATCTCCACCATGGATAAAATAAAAATAACTTTGTTCCAACATCAGAACCATTGTCTTGACCGACAATCATAATTCGAAGAGAATTATCATATTTCACCATAAAAGAGTATCTCCACTCAGAATAACCTATTCTAAGCATTTCACCTCGGCACATGTTGAAAAAACTTGCTGAAATTGTTTATGGTGCAACTTCCCTTGTTTGGCTCACCTGGAAGTTCCTCAGCCAGCGACATCAATTTCCACCACACACCTTGCATTTTAAGCCAAACCAATGCCCATGTGTAAATACCTGTGGAACCGCTGACAACCATCCCTTTCCCATGGTGGCGCGGACACACCATGAGGATGTCATATCTTAATAGAACTCACTATTCTCCGTGAGAACGGAGACGTTGTCAGCAGATTTGGAGCCCTTTGCCGAATCCGCTCCACCTGGACAATCCATCTTGACATGCCCAGACTTCTCACACTTCCAGCATATTAGATTTTTCTTGGAGTTCTTTTTCTTCCTATCTTCACTTACCAAAACCGTACCTTCCGATGAAGTCCCGCCCTTACCTTCCAGTCTTTTCTCCTCAGATAGGACTTTGCTAGTAATGTCTTCAAACTTCAGGGTCTCTTTCCCATACATCAGAATATGTTTCATGTGCTCATAGGAGGATGGTAAAGATAATATTATTAAGAACACTAAGATGATCTGAAATTTTTGTCTTCATCATCAACCTCAACTCCAATAGCCTCTAGTTCTGAAACAATATTATTAAGAACACTAAGATGATCTGAAATTTTTGTACCTATTTCCATACGTAGAGTATGGAACTGTTCCTTGAGACACAACCGATTTGAGATTCCTTTGCCTTGGTACAATTGTTCAAGCTTCTCCCAAAGCTCCTTTGCCGTCGATAACCCATGCACATTTGCAAGAACATTCTTTGAAAGACACAAACGAATAGCACTTGTGTAACACCCCCAAAATCACTGTTGAGCGGAAGCAAGCTTTGGGGTGCTACTAATCAAATATCACAGCACAAAAGTAAAGCAAACGACATCTATATGCAACGTTTGTAAAATGGTTACATTTCCATACATAAAATGTTTGAAAACATAGGGTTTTTGGTTACAAAATGAAGTTCCCTAGAGTCCGCGCGTATAGCGGGAGATTCTATTACATCATCATAATAAATACAAAAGATAATGCTAAGAATCTCCGTTAAATGCAGTTGTAGAAATCATGCGACTCTAGCTAGTATCCTGAGGGAATCCTACTCCGTATGTGTACCTGAGATACAAAACTAAAAAGGTCAACACGAATGTTGGTGAATCTCACAGGTTTGTAAATAATATTAGTATTTGAACACAAGCTTTCATCAGTAATGCCCGCAGGCGTAAATCAGGTATTTGCAATCCCGCAAATGTAAAGTAAGTAAGTTATACCGTTGCCATGAGGCTCATAATCGAAGCTTAACCCGTAAGAAATAAGTTGCTCCCGTGAGATGCTCGTAACTGAGCAAGCATAAGTAACGAATAATAGTCGCCCGTTTATACGGTACAGTTCGTGGTAGCGCTACTACCCCGGGCGGGGAGGGTCATTTCCCTAATGGATCCATTAACTAGTGTTCGCGCTTAAGTCCATAACTAACGATATATGATGGAGAGACTTCAGTAAAAGTAAGTAACTCATGCAATCCCGTATAGTAAAATGAGTTGTTCGTACTTGTGTTCAAGAAAAGTAAGCAATGTATCTCACCCCATATGTATAAAACAGTAAAAGTGGGGCTGTAAGACTCATCTGAGCCTGAAGAGTTTATCTAAATAAACTGGAATGGATTTTCCAAGAATTGAAGTCCAACGACTTGTAACCTGAGGGTGTCCATGACACACGATGGTTATAACATGGTTGGGTATCTCAAAGATCACCCTTGTAGTTGTTTGTTCAACTAGTAAATGTCCAAGTGTTTGTTTAGTAATCCGTTGGTAATTTGAAAACAAATAAGGGCCGTTAGTGACGGTTTGTAATAATAATCCAAAGTGTTATTATTATATGTATCGTTGTATCAGGTTTCATTATTTGTAAGTGTTCGACACTTAGTGTGAAAAGTATTTACAAGTTCCTGGATGACGGGGGTCCGGGGGCAGTGCCCCTGGTAGCGGGGTCCAAGGGGCGGCAGCCCCTGGTGGGGTCCAAGGGGCAGAGCCCCTGGCTGGGGTCGAGCTGCCAGGTCAGCTTGGAAAATTTTTATTTCTACTAAATTGCTTTGGTGAAAAACGCATCTGGACTTGAATTTGGGTGAAATCGAGTGATAAAATTAAAGTCTCGACACTTAGTAAAATTTGTGTTTTCTTGGTTCTGTTTCATGCGACATAGCGTGCGACATAGTCTGCTGTGTCGCAGATCACCTCTGCGACGTAAGGGCTTGTGTCGCTAAGTGCGACATCCTCAATTTATGCGACATAAAATGTTGTGTCGCTATATGCGACGGAATTTGGTTTTTGCGACATAGTCACTTGTGTCGCTATATGCGACATAAGTGAGGGTTTAGCGACAAAAGGGTTTGTGTCGCTATCCTACGACACAATTCCATTTATGCGACACAAAGGCTTGTGTCAAAGGTGGCCTGGAGCCTCTGCGACACAACGAGCTGTTGGCCGGAAAATGAGCCGAAAAGGTGTTTTCCGGCCTCCGTTCGACCTGAGACTTTTACCCAACCCATATTTGGACATTTTAAGCTTAAAGAAACAACTAGAACTTAAAAACACTTGAAATCGAAAGGTTTCGAGTTTTGTCGGAAACTTACAAAGTGGTGAATCGAAATTCCGGAAAGGTAGGAGTGTAGATCGTTGCGTGGTGATCGTTTTTCTCTAAATGAGTGTGACGATTTATGGTGGTTTGTTGATGTTATTTGGCGGTTTTAGATGATGGTGGTGGTGGTGAAAGTTGAGAGGAAAAGGAAGAAGAAAGAAGAGAAGGAGAGAGAGTGAGAATGGAAAAGTGAGGGTGAGGGAGGTGGTGACCCTCACCTTGGCTGATTTTTGGTGGGGGCCCACCGGGTGTGGGTCTCCACTTTACCCCCGTGCAATCGCGCTCCGTGCGGTGTTCGTTTCCTCGTTCGTTTAAACGTTAAATAACTGTCTTATACGTTTAATTATATGTTTTAAAATACAAATGTTTATTTAATATTTTTGTTGAAGTATTTTACCAATTACTTAATAATTTAAATGGTTTCGTTTGTTTGTATGTTAAATGTGTAAGTCGCGTAGACGTTTGTTATATGACACCAAATGTAATTGAAATATTATTAAAATAATATTTGTGACATAAAAGTGTCCTTAATTAATATTATATTATTTGATATAAATGTTCACCAACGCCCGTATGATTTGAATCGAATTACATTCGATTTGAAATTCGTACGATTTAAACCAAATCGCATATTAGTATATATTCAACAATATATATTTTGATACATTAATTAGCCTAGTACTACACTAATTACATGTATTAACAGTTGAGTAAGAACTAATTACTAGTCCTAGCTTGGCAGGTGTCACATCTTGCCGCTCTCAAATCCATATCATCCCATTCTTCATCATCGATCTTACTGGCCTTGCTAGAATCATCGCTAGAAACAGGGGTTGGTTTCCCCCTCAATGCCTTGTGTAACCCGGACTGAATCAACACATCCTTGACCTGAACTTGCCACAAGCCAAAATTGATCCTTCCATCAAATTTCTCTACATCGAACCTCATTGGACTGAACTTTGACATCGTACCTGTATCTTAAAAAAAATTACTAGTATTGTATACTAGAAAAATATATTTCTAGCCAATTAGTAATACACACAGGAGAAAAAATGATCCCAGAAAAGAAAGGTGGGTCACAATGGACACGCTTAAATACCAAATCTTTCCTTAGCCAGAACCTTTTCTACATGTATAAATACTCCACCAGGCTCACATATAATTCTATCGTATACAAGACAACCAATAGAACCAAGATACCCCAATACAATAAATAGAATTCATTTCTGATGTGGAAGTTCAGACAAAACTGCAACCACAGAGCATACTATTAAATTCTAAAACCGAGACCTCCGCCAAAACCTTGGCTCTGATACCACTTGTTGAGAAAAACGGTCTCAAAGATTCCCCAACAACACAACCTCCTAACACCTTAGACACTCTAAACCAAGTGACTAAAACAAAGGAAGAAAGAAATAATCAAATACTTAAGATGTATGTTGATTTGGTACATTTTGAAACTAAGGCTTAGGCCTCCTTTTATAACCAAGGAGTCACCCCCTCCTTTGTTCTATCCACCAATGTGGGACAAATACCCTATTTTTATTTTAGCCAAAACCAACACTACCAACTCAATGAATTTTTTTTGACCTAAACGTTGTTTTTCCTTAAAACGCTTAACGCTTCAACGAAAATTGAATTATATAGAGTTTTTCGGTTAAATACTTTTTTAATGAACATTTAGAAGCCTTTTGGTTTAGTTATTGATCAATTGTGTTTTCATTATTAATGTTTTACGAATTGAATGAAAAAAAATTGGCCCAAACATTCATTTTCCTTAAAACGCTTAACGATCGAACGAAAATACCATTTTATTAAAAAAGCCGGTTTGAAACCGATTTTGAACCCGAACCGGTTTGGACCCTACACAAATCGGGTTGGGTCGGGTTGGGTTTTTGGGGTGTCAAAATCGGGGTGAACCCGAACCGGTTTTGGCCAAATCGGTTTTGACCAAGTTTGACCAAAACCGGTTTCGGGTCGGGTCGGGTTTCCCAGAAACCGGTTTTTGTGCATGCCTAGTTGATAGAATCGAAAATTAATTTCCTCTGCAATGGTGAAAAAGAAGATATATTGGTGAATGATACAACAAAGTGGAGAAAGAAATTCAATCTAAAAAAAATAAAATTGCTTTTGTACTTTCTAGTTTCTACTATGGTTTATAAAAGAAAATACAAGGTGGGAATTAGATATGTAAAGAAGCATACACTTTTACTTTCAAAAAGATGTACAAAGTGAGAATAAACTCTAGAATGAGGTAGACAATTCAGAAAACAATGTTTAATTACTTGATTTGTTGTATAATTATTTATATGGTCTCATTAAATAAATTAACTTGTGTAGGGAGAAAAAACGACCAAGGACTTTATATGTTTGAAGAAGCTATCTAAGTTTAGATTGCTGGGCCCTTCACTAGACACCACCAAGTCAATCCTAATGACTTTGACCATGTTGAATTATTCATCATTTAAATAAAGCTCCTCAAACCCTCTTCACATACAATACAATCTCACCTCACATTACTCACAAATTAACAAAAACTTCCTATTACACACCCAGTGATACATATCCATTTTTTAGAGAGAAAAAATGGATACTGCAGCTCAACAAAAGTTGGATTATAGCAACTCTAGTAATTATTGTAGAGAATTAGTCGTTGATGACGAAGACGTACATGATCTTCCAGGGTTTCGATTTCATCCACTTGATGAAGAACTCGTAGGATTCTATTTGCTACGAAAGGTCGAGAAGAGACCGATCAGGATCGAACTTATCAAGGAGATCGACATCTACAAATACGATCCTTGGGATCTTCCAAGTATGAATTGAGTTTTAACTTTTTTATACTTCATATGCATGTTTTTGCTTTTTACAATTTTTGCTAGAAAAAGAAGAATAATTAACATAGATTCGACAACTTAATTAAGCTTGATCGTCTGGTTAACAACTTACTGAATTGATGATTGATGATTATGCATGCTTCGTCATTTTAAAATGATTAGATAATTGAACTTGAAATTGTCGAAACAATAATACAGTGCATATATTTCTAGTATTTGGTGGGGTTTCTAACTTGTGAATTAATTCTTTGATATTACAATAACAACTTAGGTTTAACATTTAATCATGAGAAGAACACATGAAATAATTAACATTTTCTATTGCTTGATATATGGTTCAGAAGGAAGTAATGCCGGAGAAAAAGAGTGGTACTTTTTCTGCAAAAGAGGAAGAAAGTATAGGAACAGCATAAGACCTAACAGAGTCACGGGATCCGGTTTTTGGAAGGCTACGGGCATCGATCGTCCAGTTTACTCGAGTGACGGTTCAACCTGCATTGGCCTCAAGAAATCACTAGTTTACTATCGTGGTAGTGCTGGTAAAGGCACCAAAACTGAATGGATGATGCATGAGTTTCGCCTTCCTCCTCCTCCCGAAAATCACAGCAGCAAAAACAACAAACAACACATGGACGATAAATCGCTCCTGCAAGAAGCTGTAAGAACCAATTAAAACCTAAGTAGCTAGATCTGTCTCTTTTTCTCTACAGAAACACAACATTATATTTACATGGACATGATTTGTATTGGTACTGCCAACAGTATGCATGATGCATATTGTTACACGTTAGACCTTGCACGGTTTTTCTGCGCTATCACAACTTTATAGTTATAGCATGTGACGATACACATCTTGCGTATAGTTAGCGCGTGGTACGCATCATATTTCCAACATATGTAGACAAGAAAAAATACATCTACATGGACATTATATGATCTCGATCATCTAACTTCATATATATAACCACGAAACTTACATAAACATCGTGCATGAATGCAGGAAGTTTGGACATTGTGTAGAATCCTAAAGAGATCTCCGTGCTACAGAAAATCTTTACCCGAATGGAGAGAAATCTCTACTAGAAAGTCAGCGCATGTGGTTGAAACAAGCAGCGGAGATTCAGATCACGATACGCAAAGTTACATTAGCTTTCAAACTCCTATAATCAATGATAACAAACTGTTTTCTCATAATCATCATCAGCAATATCGATATGGTAACAACCAGATGATTATAGGACAAGTAATGACGTCGACAGTGACATCTGAACCTCCATCAACAACTGCCTCATATTCTAGCTTTTGCGGTTTAGATGTGAACGAGTTTATCAAACATGGAGATTGGGAAGATTTGAGATCAGCTGTAGATCAGTTCTCATATGCTGATCCCCTTTTCCCTGTGTAATTTAGGGTTGGTTACTTTTTTATATGGAAAATCATACAAACGTGTATCAACTAGTTATACAGTGCAACTGTTTCATGATGATATTCTTAAGTTGTACTGTATAACCAACTGATACGTGTTTATACGAGTTTCTAGCCTCGTATATCGAGTTATTGTATGTACACAAGTTTAATTTGTAGCTGGCCAGTGGCGAATCTAGAACTTTCACATAAGGTATGCACCTTCTAGTAGAGATGTTTGCTCATCATGTTAACCCGTACACAGTCTAATATTCGGGCCGGGCTATTTAGGTTTCATATGTTCCCTTTTTTAGAAATTATGTTGATGTATTCGGGTACGTTACTAAACGCACTTAAACATATATTCATATACAATGCGGAACTAGATAAATACATACAAATATGTCAAGTTATGATGCTAAACTAGTGCAGCCGGCCAATATATGATTTGATATTGTGCGATTGTCCATGTAATCAAGAATAACACTTAACAAAATCATGTGATCAAGAGAAAATCACTTGAATTGTTCCATTTACAAGCTGATGGAGGCCCAAGTGTGGAAGAACAAGCTCTAATGTATTTGGAAGCCCAAGATTGTGTGACGAAAAGGGCTGCACGGAAAGGGGCATAACTTGGGCTACAGGGGTCCGTTTCAGGCCCTTGAGCAGGCGAATCGAAGCTCGGTTCGAGGCCCACCAAGCCGCTTCGAAGCCCAAAAACGGCTCCGTTTGGAAGATATGGGCTTTTTAATAAATTTTCTGTTCGAATTAGACTTTTGTTTTGGGTTTGTGGTTTGGCCCGTTATGTTTTATCGGCCCATTTAAATTTCTGCTTGTTTATTATGGTTGGTATGACATTGTTTTGGAGTTAGTTTTCATTTATCAAAAATTAGATTTCACTCTCAATTTTGTGAATCAAAGTACCCATTCACGGCATTCTTTGTGAATCAACGTGATTCGGAAGAAATTATTCCTGGTATTCATAGGAATCAACAGGTTTAATTTGGTTATCCTTATTTCACGCTACATCACAAGCACATTAAACTAAGGTAAAATGAGGCAAAACATAATCAATATCATTTGAAATCACTTGAATTGTTCCATTTACAAGCACATTAAACTGAGGTAAAATGAGACAAAACATAGTAATCAATATCATTTGGTTATTCGTGAGCCTTAAATCTAACAATCAGTAAGCTCACTTAACTTAACTGATGATTACCTCAACAAATAAGAGTATCATTTTGTTATTCAGATTTAATTTGCAATTTAGAATGAGTAAAAGCCAAAACAAAAAGGTCAAGTTACGGAGTAATAATTTACCTATAATGAATTTGGTGTAGATAAAGATATAATATAATAAATGATGGAAGAGAAAAATCAATAAAATAATAAATAATCAATTCATTGCTTATCGACTCCCGTCTTTCCCATTAATTGGCTTTAGCCGTTCAATTGGTAACGCCGGAGAAGCAAAATCAGGATGAAGAAACATTTTAAGATGAAAAATTGTAATCAATTGAATAGCGATGTTGGCCATTTGATTCATATAATTAACAACATTCAAGAGGATTGAAATTGCTCATATCCAATTGGATTTTAAAAGAGGGGTATGCACCCATTTTGGTGAGGGTATGCACTTTCACTACTAACTCCAATTTTCATACCTAACTTTTAAATTTTATCACCGCTAATTTTTTCCACATGGTATGCAAGTGCATACCCTGTTGTCCATGTCAGTCCGCCACTGTAGCTGGCCTTCTATAAGAATGTATGTAACGTAGTACAGTGGAGTGTTGGTATTCATTATGTAGCAATATAATTAGATGAGTGGTTGATAGAATAATTAATAAGTTTTTAAGCTTTCATTTATCAATTTTGCTCATTGAAATATATTATGAATAAACTAATTTCATGTATCTTAAATTATACTATATATGAAACATCTTTTTATGATGTCATCATTGCAATTAAGTTATAATTTGTTAATTAAGTCCTTTAATACTAGTCAATTTTAAAATAAAATCCCTAACTTTTTAAAAATATCTTTTTCAATCAACTACTCAATTACATATAAAAATAAATTTAATTCATTAATTAAAACATTACACTACAAGAAAACGGCCATTTAGAGACAGAATTAGCGACATGATAAACAAAGTCGTTAAATTGCAACTCAGTTGGCGACTGTTTTAGCGAGGTGCGTCGCAAATGACATCGCAAGTGATGTCGTAGTTCCAGTTCTAGACAATGTTGTCGCAGAAAATGTCGTTAACTACGTCGTTGATTTTGCAACATAAACCATGTGTATTGCTACGGACGTCTCTAGGTTTGCGACAGCATCGGTCATTTCTCTAAGAATGTCGCTAAATTTGTGACACTTTTACGTACGACTCTACACACGTCTCTAGTGGTTGCGACACAAGTGAAGACGTTGCTAAGCAAGTCGCAAAATCGCAACACACCTTATTTGGTCTCTAGACACGTCACCAAGTTTGCGATGCAACACGACACGTCTCTATGTATGTCTCAAAACTTTGCGACACCATCATATACATCGTTGAATATGTCGCCAAACTCATACTCTAGAATTTGCCCATTCGAAGCATTTTTGTATTACAAATGTCAATCCTATCCATATTTATATGGTCTCTGTGATGGCATTTGCTAATAAACTAAGAAAAATTAACATAAATAAGTTTGCTAAACGTTCTTAAACATGATTTATTTATGTTAGAATCAACACTAGATCCATAATAATAGCTAGTTAAAGTCATTAATATAAGTCATGCTTTTTAAGAAAAATAAAAATAAAACATAAATAAAAGTATTCAACCCGAGAAGAAATAATAACCGAGACCCGGCCCAACAATAAATTAAGACAAAACCCCCCAATTTTAAACAAGCATGCCTTTTATTCGCAATTCACCACCAATATTTCACTTCTCGTGACTTTGCATCGCCATAACCACACTGCTAAGCCAAGCCGCTAGTGCTTCCACCACCGCACCGGTAACGTCACCAAGCCGCTATTGCTCTCAACTTCATCTAACATTCAACGATTTCATCAAATTAAACCCTTGCGATGGAGATCTCAATTTTTCCGTGAAATTTTGCTTAAACGCTAGTAAGAACTCGAACTATTAGTAATTGTTATCATATATTTCAGTATTATACTATTTACTCTTGAATTTGAGCTGAATTTGAGCTGAATTTGAGCTCAATGTTCCTATTACATGAATGTGATATAGCGTACTTGACGTACTTATTACTGTGATAAATAGGTTACATGTTGTATTTGTAGTAATTGTTGTGGTTTTGCTTGTTTTTCTTTTTCTTAATAAGTGCATTTAGCGTTACTTACTTCTGTGATAATTGTTAGGTTTCATCATGTACGGATTCATCATTATCTAAGTTAATGCATTAGAAGCATTTTAGATAAGTGTTGATATTTGCACAAAATAGAGAATCATCTAATTTATCTGTTAAAAAATACAAGCATGAACAAGAGCTTACAAGTTTAATTTTTATGATGATGCTATTGACAACATAAGAGTAGGTTACAATCATCATTAGCTAATTCTACACGGTTGATGTTATTGTCTAACATCTACACAGTTGTTGATCTGATAACATAGTTTATTCTCTAGATTTTGAGATGCTGCTTTGGTATCTTGATTATGATGATGGTCAAGTTGAGATTTATTTAATTAATGAATTGTTGGGTTTAATAGAATGGTTAATACTTTGAGTTTAGAAATTTTAGATAGTTCAGAGGTAATTACGAGAACAATGACTTATTTATTGATATTTGTTAGAGAGCTTAACTTACTGTAAAACATGACTATGAAGTAAAGTGGTGAAACTAGATATCGTATGGAATAGTGGAACTTGAATTATATATTTTTTGGCCCTCATTAGAATAATGGTGAAACTAGATATCGTAAGTGATAAACGCCAAAATGTACTATATTTTAGTACTAATTTACCCCGTGTTTGATAGATTTTTAATGCATTTTATGTGAATAAGATACTCATTTCGTTCATATTTGCATTTAGGAGTTTTAATGGAGCTTGGATCGAAAAGGAACAGAAAACGAGCTTATTGCGAAGAAAAGTTGCTAAAATAATAAAGCATTGGATATGAGAGGATTGGATCGAAGTATAAATGAAGCTCGAATCGGAAAAAGAATGAAAGATGAGCTGAAAATGAAGAAAAGTGTAAAAGCTGAGTTTTCAGATATGCTGTTAGTATTTTGGCCATAACTTCTTCATACGAACTCCGATTGGGGTGATTCAACTTGGAGAATTTATCTAACAGGCAGGGCTACAACTTTCATTTTTACTCCTGGACTAGTTTTGCATCCATACGGCGAATGGAATCTCCATACGCCGTATGGATTGAAAATGGGCCGAAAAAAGATAATGCGGGTTGGACTTTATGGGTTTTTACATTCATACGCCGTATGGATCACTTTTTCAGCCATTTAAGTCCGATTTTAGGGTTTTCAATTCATAACTTCATATAACAAAACCCAGACGAATAACAGCCGACCAAGAGGGGTTTTTCCCCCATTTTGGGAGCGAAACGATGGCGATTCGGAGGCAGAAAAGGCTAGGATCATCCTATTGATTCTACTTCATTCGTTTTATGATTCGGTTTGCTTATCTTGTTCTGATTTCAATTCAAACATGGTCTATGTGTTTCGTTTGGAATATTGAATCTGATTTTGTACAATTGAATCATGAATTAGATTATGTATATTGTTTAGTTTAATAATCTTGGATTATGATTGTTGGAAGGTTATAATTGTGTTTTGGATCAATTGTCTGATTGAATATTGTTATGTTATCCGTGAATCCTTATTTATTGATGATTGTTAGTCATTATTTCTTAACATGATTGATAATATTGATGAGATTGAGTTCCTTTAATATTATTGATTATTGATGGTTATTAATTTTAGAGTTTTTGACCATTGCTAAATATATTGATTTTGATAGGTTAAGAAAATAAGAACTAGACAATCTAAAATGAATAAGACAATAAGAAATTATTGGGTATTATTGAGTCATACCATTAGGGTTAATCATAACAAGTTGTGAATACTTAATGCACAATCTAGGGAAACACACGCAATAGAGCAACATTCTTGCGACATCGGATCGATGTTTAATGTGGGACTTTAGGTTGTAGAAATTAGTTGAACCCGGAAAGTTGGCTAATTTACATTTAAATTGGATTCTTTGATTAGTATTTAAGTTAATATGAAAGAAATCACAATCAGACAATCAAAACACATGAACCGGATAATATGAATCTAAGTGTGAAGACTCTAATCAATTACATGTCTATCTCCAATTGTTTATCTGTTCCTTTTATCTTGTTTTATGTTGTTGGTTTGGTTATTTAGTACATCTTGAACGTTCGTACGGAACTAAAACGTAACCCCTATTTTACTGCTTTATCAATAATTCTAATTTAACTGAATAACATCGTTCATGTGTTCCTGTGTTCGACCTGGACTTACCATAGCTATACTATTCCAATCGAGTATTCCTGCCTGGTTATGTGATAGTAGTGATTGGTATATCCTGTACTTTATAAATAATAAAACTAGACGCTTTCACACGCATCAGTAAGTAAAGTGTCTTTTCACATATCTATCTTATGATAACCATTTGGGCATAGCTTGGCCCATGTTTGATCTTAGATTCATGCAGGAAACAAAAGAAATAAATAAGAGAGGAGGTGTTAATGTTGTCGACAAATTTAACATATATTCAATTGAAAGATTATATGAACCGGATAGATAATATAACCAGTCTTTTCAAACTTTATTGATTTTGTTTTATTTATGTTATTTCAATCTTCATTTCTATTATGAAATATATGCTTAACTAAGCTTTTGCAGTTTTGTGTTAAAAAAATTATATCTGTATAGCACAACACTCTTAGAGTGTTTACCTTCTAACAACAATGACGTTAGCTCGTGAGTGGATGTATAAAATTGGTACTCCTGAATTTTATGCGGGAGTTGAGGAGTTCGTTAAACAAGCAGACAGTTTTGCTCGAATTAGAGGATTCATTGACAGCACAATAAAATGCCCATGTGTGAGGTGCAAACACCTAAAGTGGAAAAGTCATGAAGACACGAAATATGATCTTTATAGATACGGGTTCATTCCTGATTATTACGTGTGGACTGTACACGGGGAGCATCCCTCTCAACAAGTACAGGTGTGACACCCGACGATTTAGGGTTACTGATTAATCCTCTAGAAACCTTAATTATGTGTGTTTAGTTTAGTATTAGGCTAAATACTTGTAATTACTTGTAACTATTTTTATATTTTATGTGAATATACACCTCCGTAATTGATTTATATTACGCTACGTAATTAGTTGTAATTATGCTTATGCAATTTGGTGAAATTGTGCAAAATAACCGGACAGAGTCCAACACTGTATAAAGTACGACGTTGGTGAAAATATCTTTATAAATAACTTGAATCTATTTTTTTGAAGTTATTTATCATATATTATTATTTTAATATAATAATACCCAAACAACCTAGACGTTTCGATTAAAACATCTCAAACGCAATGAAAACGCGCAGAACGCGCCCGACAATCGAACCAAAGTCAAAATGCACATTTTTGAATCTAAAATATATTATCTAGTGTAAAACTATCAATTAATATATCGTGTCTTTAAATGATAACGAAAAACGTCCAAATAAAACGTCACGCGATTTAGAATCCGTACAACGAACGCGCAAATCGAGAACACTAAATTAACGAATCATTTTTATAAATGTTTTTCAAGTATTTAGAATGAATACTTCAAGTGAAAATATTGAAACTTAAATCGATACTTAAAAACGCGTATTAAACATTTAACACCAAACCGAACGAGAAAACGAACACCGCGCGAAGCACAAATTGGATAAATGAGAAAATGACCAAAATACCCTTGAGTGGGGCCCCCCTTGGCAAGCCCCCTCTCCCCCCATGGCTGCCCATTCCACTCCCCCACTAGTCAAACATGCAAAACTCAATGATTAAACTTTTTGCTACTTCCACTAGATTCTCATGCAACCATTTCATTTCACACTCCATCTCACTTTCACTCTATCATTTTCTCTCTACTCTCTCTCTCCCTAAATCTCCAGATTCTAACTCCACCACAAACCACCACAACCACCACCATAATCCACCATAGCACCACCACCCCAAAAGTCACTATTTTACAAGGAAAACAAGCTCAACAACAACTTCTTCTTCTCCTCATTTCATCTCCATCAAAATCTTTGTAAGGAAACCCTTTCTTACTCTCATTTATGTTTATTTACATGTTATAAAGCTCATCTAATAATATTATGTCCAAATGTAAGCTTAAAATACGTTTTTATAAATTTATACACAAAGATACATAATCTGTCCAGAAAATCACAGCACACAAAAAACGTCATATCTTTAGTTCTAGGAAGATTTAGAAGATGCACTTTTTTTAAAAATTTGCGTATTGAAAATATCTACAACTTTCGTATTTTACACTTTTTCCAGAAACGTACACGTTTTTTTTCTATTGGTCGATTTATGGGACTGGTCTGGGTGAAATCAGAATCTGGGCTATGCATGGCCATTTATATTGTTTCTATATGAAGATGGGACTTAAAACTCTTAGGAAACATATGTTAGACACTAAACACTTAGAACACTTGTATTAAAAATTAAAAATCTGATCAGGCACAAGTGCCGCCCTACCAGCGACACTTACCCAAGTGACGCCTAATCTAGCGTCACTTACCCTTAGTGCCGCCTGAACCAAGTGTCGCCTATAGCGTCACTACCCCAAGTGACGCTGCCAATTTAAAAAACACATTTAACGTCACTTGACCTAGTGCCACTAACCAACCGAGTGTCGCCTATAGCGACACTTACTTGAGTGACGCATAGAGTGACGCCCCTAAGTGATGCACAGAGTGACGCCCCTAAGTGACGCCTAAAACAGAAACTTCAAAACTAGTTTCACACTAAGTGTCGAACTCACACAACTTCAATACTTGTATGCAATACAACACACGAAACATATACTTGGAAAGTATACGATGAAACAACACATAATTATATTGATTTAAGATTTTTATTTCAAACTTTCACCAACGGGTCGTACACGTTTTTGATAAACAAACTTGAACTACTATTTGGACATACTAGTTGATGAACTAGCTTTAGGTGGACATAAAACCCCCACCTCGTACGTTTAGGGCGTTAGGAGGTTGCACATGGGAACGAGAACACCCACTACTTGCTAATATTTGATATTGTTTGATACCTGCTCAACTCTGGTGAGTTTCATAGCCCTTTTTACTGTTTTTCACTGGGGTGAGAATACATACAACTGTTTTATAAATCGCTTTATGATCACAAGTACTGGAAACAACTTTTTGTACGGATTGCATGAGACCTGAATAATCCACTAAAGTCCTCTACTTATCATAGTCATTAAAATTTGTGCGTGAGTATTATTGGGTGGTACCATCAGGGTTTGACAAACCTCGTCCGGGCTAGTCGCGCTAGCCAACCCACGGGCGCAGTATTACTTGTAATTTAGAAGTGTATCGGATTAGTACACTTACCGAAGGCAAACAACGTTAAGCTTGACTATGAGACTCATGTAAATGGTATACTTATATTGTTGTATGCAATACTTTTACTTGTCGTTGGCTAACGATACTTTTACTTATCATTGACGAATGATGCAAAACTTGTGAAATCTTGTGGATCATTTAAGCAACTGATTACTTAACAAACCTATGAACTCACCAACTTTATGTTGACCTTTTAGTATGTATTTCTCAGGTAACCCGCCGCAATAGGAAGCCTATGGATAGCTTAGCTCGAGTCGCATCGTTTTCAAACATCAAGGAACTAGATTGCATTTACTATAATTTAGAATCATAGTTATGTAATTCTACTTTTGTCATGCGAACTCCAGATTTATTTTGTAAACATTTGAATTATGGTAATGTAATATTTTTAAACGTCTCATATAGAGGTCGTTTGCTTTGATCTTTGTGTTGTGATATTTGATTTGGTCGGCGCCCCCGTGACACCTCCCACTTCCGCTGCCATGTGTTTTGGGGGTGCGACAGATTGGTATCAGAGACAAAGGTTATAGCGAACTAGGATTTTATTAGTGACCTAGACTATAAGCATTAGGTTAGTATTTCTTGTTTAGTATGACTGGTTCAGCGATTGCATCATTTGAATTTAATTTAACATAGCCTGATCGACTATGTACAATTAAAGGAGAATTGATGCAAGACCTGAAATGGTTATAGTGAATGTGAATGCATTAGAAGACTTTGACCAACGATAGAAACGGGACCAACCCTATATGTGCTTATGTGCTAGGTTATTATATTTCTATATATAACCTTAACCTCTCGTATATAAACTCCTTGTCACAGAAATGGCAGACTCCTCTAACGCATCATCAACCGACTTGAGCAACGAAACTCAAACGCGGTCCACTACTAGGGGTACCACCCCCTTACCTATCCCTACGACACCAAACTCTCCCGAACCTCTTTACTACATGACCGACGAAGCCCGGGTAGTACGAAGACGCCGAGGGAATGCCAGATCATCCCGAGCCAACCCTTACTCAAACTCCATTGCTAACACCACGACTAATACCCGCCGTTCGGCCTACGCCCGTAGATGGGACTGGCTACCCACAAATTTAAACACTTGGAGGTCTGAGGAAGCAATACAGATTCCTGCTGACCCCATGGACATCTCCCCGTACACACAAGAACCAATACACCATACTATACCGGTGTTAGCAGCCCGACTTCATCGTCATGAAGAAAGGCTCGAAACCCTAGAACGATATTATTATATAGTAGAAAACTACCTGTTGCACCGAACCGATGATCGCATAACACAACTTCTTCAAGAACAGGAAGGCACGAACCGTACTCTAGAAATGATTCATCAACAGGTTATAGACAACATGAGCGCTACCGACATCCTACAAGCAAGGTTGCAAGAAAGTGAACAATGTTCACGGGAAGCTGAGGAGTATGCTCGTGCACTCGAGCAGCGACTAACCTTAGCTGAAAAAGGTGTCAGGCAAACAAGCAGACTTGCGGATACTATAAATCGCCTCGTTACTCTAATGTCACGAGTAAACCTGCGTCAGGACTAGATCTACTTTTCCTATTGTAACCTATGGAGGCAGAATGTGCTCAAACTTATTATCCTTTATTATGTTCTGTAAACTTTCAAATTCAGATCCTAGAACGAGATCATCGTCATGAAGAAAGGCTCGAAATCGCTCAGGTCATTGCACAGAGCGTAGCTCAAGTCCTTGCTGCCCAACAAAACCCGGGCAGCGGAGGCGCACCTGCTAACACATCTACTCCAAAACCATGTACCTACAAAGACTTCTTAAACTGCAAACCCTTGTATTTCAAAGGATCTGAAGGAGCTATCGGTCTGATACGTTGGATCGAAAAGACAGAATCTGTTTTCCGAATCTGCAATTGCACTGAGGAAGACAAGGTTAAATTCTCCGCATGTACCCTTTCTGACGGCGCCCTCACTTGATGGAATTCTTATGCCCAAACTGTGGGTGTTGATACCGCTTACCAACTTCTATGGGAAGACTTCAAGACCATGCTCAGGGATGAGTACTGTCCCCGTGAGCAACTGCAACAACTGGAAGAAGAATTCTGGAAACTCTCTGTTCAGGGAAACGACATCACCACCTACACCACTCGATTCCACCAGTTATCTGTCCTATGCCCATCCATGGTGGACCCCGAATACAAACGTATCGAGCGATACATTTGGGGGCTACCAGAATTAATCCAGGGGAACATCATCTCCTCAAGACCCGGGACCATCCAAAGTGCTGTCCGCATGGCATATGAACTCATGGCCCAGATTGTCCGCCGAGGGACAACCACTGAGAAAGCCATCGGGGACAACAAAAGGAAATGGTCCGGCAACAACCACAACCAACATCAGCAACAACCAAACAAAAAGGCCGATACTGTTAAGGCGAACTCCTCTGGTTCAGGGTCGGGGGACAGGAAAGGGTACGTTGGGAACAAACCTTACTATTCCAAGTGTACGCGACACCATGATGGCCCTTGTACATGTACCCAGTGCAAACGACAGGGACATCTAGCCAAAGATTGCAGAACCCCCAACCCAAACACCAACCCTATCTCACCAAAGGCTTGTTTCGAGTGCGGTAACACCGGGCATTTCCGAAATGTTTGCCCAAAACTGAAAAACAACAACAACCGAAACAACGACAACAGGAACAACAATAACAACAACAACCCTCGCGGTCGAGCATTTGTACTCAATGCTGGAGAGGCCCGTCAAGACCCCAACGTTGTCACTGGTATGTTCCTCCTCAACGATTTAACCACTTCTATTTTATTCGATACCGGAGCTGATAAAAGTTTCATATCCGATAAATTTTTTCCATTACTAAACATCACACCCCTTGCCTTAGATGCTAAGTACACTGTAGAATTAGCGAATGGCAAACTGATCGAGGCCAATAGTGTAATACCAAATTGCACTTTAAACCTCGCCAACGAACGGTTCCTTATAGACCTCATCCCCGTGGAAATCGGAAGCTTCGATATCATCGTTGGCATGGACTGGTTGTCCAAACACCGTGCCGAAATCGTTTGTTTTGAGAAGATCGTGCGTATACCTCTCACTACTGGTGGAACCTTGATCATACAGGGGGAGACTGGTAGGCGAAACCTGAACATCATATCTTCTATGAAAACTCAAAAGTACCTGAGGAAAGGGTACTCGGCAATCCTTGCACATGTAACCGAAAAGAAGTCGGCTGAAAAGCGACTTGAGGATGTGCCCATCGTTCAAGACTATCCAGAAGTCTTTCCCGAAGACTTGCCAGGCCTACCTCCGCCTAGACAAGTCGAATTCCAAATTGACCTTGTGCCCGGTGCTGCACCCGTGGCACGAGCCCCGTATAGATTAGCCCCTTCTAAGTTGCAGGAGTTGTCCACCCAATTACAGGAACTCTTGTACAAGGGATTCATCCGACCGAGTTCTTCACCTTGGGGAGCTCCGGTCCTATTCGTTAAAAAGAAGGACGGATCCTTCCGAATGTGTATCGATTTCCAGGAACTAAACAAACTTACCATCAAGAACCGATACCCACTTCCAAGAATTGATGACATGTTTGACCAACTTCAAGGTTCGAGCTTCTACTCGAAAATCGACCTACCGTCGGGTTATCATCAACTTCGAGTTCGAGACTCCGACATCCCAAAAACAGCTTTCAGAACCCGCTATGGACATTACGAATTTCAAGTGATGCCTTTTGGCTTAACCAACGCACCGGCTGTATTCATGGACCTTATGAATCGGGTGTGCAAACCATATCTAGATAAGTTTGTCATCGTGTTCATTGACGACATCTTGATCTACTCTCGCAACAAAACCGAACATGGCCAACACCTGAAAACCATCTTGGAATTACTCAGACACGAGGAGTTATACCCCAAGTTCTCCAAGTGTGAATTCTGGATGCGAACAGTACAATTCCTAGGGCATGTCATTGACAGTCAAGGGATACGCCAAGATCGAGGCCATTAAGTGCTGGGAAGCACCAACCACACCAACTGAGGTACGACAATTCTTAGGTCTCGCCGGATATTATCGATGATTCATTGAGAATTTATCCAAAATAGCCTTACCTTTAACCTCACTGACTCAGAAAGACAAGAAATTCGATTGGACCGATAAACAGGAATCAGCCTTCCAACTTCTGAAACAGAAACTCTGCAGTGCACCAATACTGTCCTTACCCGAAGGCACCAATGATTTCATAGTTTACTGCGACGCCTCACGCCAGGGACTAGGTTGTGTGTTAATGCAACGTGAAAAAGTCATTGCTTACGCCTCTCGACAACTCAAAATCCACGAAAAGAATTACACCACTCATGACCTTGAACTCGGAGCTGTCGTATTGGCCCTCAAAATCTGGAGACATTACCTTTATGGCACTAAGTGCACCATCTTTACCGATCACAAAAGTCTCCAACACATATTTGATCAAAAAGATCTCAACATGAGGCAACGTCGATGGGTCGAGTTGCTTACCGATTATGAATGTGAAATCAAATACCATCCTCGCAAAGCAAACGTTGTTGCTGATGCCCTCAGCCAGAAGGAACGTTCAAAACCCCTTCGTGTTCGAGCCCTTGGTTTAACCATTCACAATGATCTCACCACTCAAATCCAAACCGCTCAACTCGAAGCGCTCAAAAACGAAAACATCAAAAACGAAGCCTTGCGAGGCATGGATAAACAATTCGAAATCAAACCCAACGGAACCCGATACTTCTCCAACCGAATCTGGTTACCAAACTCTGGAAACCTACGAAATTTGGTGATGGATGAAGCTCACAAATCTCGATACTCTATACATCCTGGTTCCGACAAGATGTACCACAACATTAAACAACAGTATTGGTGGCCCAACATGAAAGCTGACATCGCCACCTATGTTAGCAAATGTTTAACCTGCGCCAAGGTTAAGGCCGAATAACAGAAACCCTCTGGGTTGCTACAACAACCCGAGATACCTCAATGGAAATGGGAAAACATAACCATGGACTTCATCACGAAACTACCAAAAACACCGAGCGGTTGCGATACCATTTGGGTGATCGTTGATCGTCTCACAAAATCTGCCTATTTCCTAGCTATCAAAGAAAACGACAAGATGGAGCGTCTGGATCGCATCTACATCAAAGAGGTTGTGGCACGACATGGTATTCCCATTTCAATCATCCCAGATAGAGATAGCCGCTTCACCTCTCGATTCTGGCAAACACTTCAACGAGCCCTCGGTACTCGCCTCGATTTGAGTACTGCGTATCATCCGTAAACCGATGGTCAGAGTGAACGGACCATTCAAACCTTAGAAGACATGCTACGAGCTTGCGTAGTTGACTTCGGAAACACTTGGGAAAACCACCTACCCTTGTGTGAATTTTCCTACAACAACAGTTACCACACCAGCATTAATGCTGCACCGTTCGAGGCACTTTATGGGAGAAAGTGCCGATCACCCATTTGTTGGACCGAAATCGGCGATAGCCAACTCATTGGTCCTGAAATCATCCATGAAACAACCGAGAAAATCGTGACTATTCAAAACCGGCTGAAAGCCGCACGTGATCATCAGAAAAGCTATGCTGACGTGAGACGCAAACCACTCGAGTTCCAGGTTGGGGATCGAGTACTCTTAAAAGTATCACCTTGGAAAGGTGTTATTCGTTTTGGCAAACGCGGAAAACTAAACCCCGGGTACATCGGTCCTTTTGAGATTCTTGAAAGAATTGGTCCGGTGGCATATCGACTGCAGCTACCATCACAACTAAGTAGCGTGCACAACACGTTCCACATTTCTAACCTAAAGAAATGTCTGTCTGATGAGACACTTGTAATACCGCTCGACGAAATCCACATTGATGACAAACTCCATTTCGTCGATGAACCTATTGAAATCATGGACCGTGAGGTCAAACGCTTGAAACAGAGTCGTATTCCCATCGTTAAAGTCCGGTGGAATTCTAGGCGCGGTCCTGAATTCACTTGGGAACGGGAAGACCAAATGCGACTGAAACATCCACATCTATTCTTAGATACCTCACAAACCACAACAGCAAGCTAATTTCGGGATGAAATTCTCCTAACAGGGGGAGAATGTAACACCCGACGATTTAGGGTTACTGATTAACCCTCTAGAAACCCTAATTATGTGTGTTTAGTTTAGTATTAAGCTAAATACTTGTAATTACTTGTAACTATTTGTATATTTTATGTGAATATACACCTCCGTAATTGATTTATATTACGCTACGTAATTAGTTGTAATTACGCTTACACAATTTGGTGAAATTGTGCAAAATAACCGGACGGAGTCCGACACTGTATAAAGTACGACGTTGGTGAAAACATCTTTATAAATAACTTGAATCTATTTTTTTGAAGTTATTTATCATATATTATTATTTTAATATAATAATACTCGAAAAACCTAGACGTTTCGATTAAAACGTCTCAAACGCAACGAAAACGCGCAGAACGCGCCTGACAATCGAACCAAAGTCAAAATGCACATTTTTGAATCTAAAATATATTATCTAGTGTAAGACTATCAATTAATATATCGTGTCTTTAAACGATAACGAAAAACGTCCAAATAAAACGTCACGCGATTTAGAATCCGTACAACGAACGCGCAAATCGAGAACACTAAATTAACGAATCATTTTTATAAATGTTTTTCAAGTATTTAGAATGAATACTTCAAGTGAAAATATTGAAACTTAAATCGATACTTAAAAACGCGTATTAAACGTTTAACACCAAACCGAACGAGAAAACGAACACCGCGCGAAGCACAAATTGGATAAATGAGAAAATGACCAAAATACCCTTGAGTGAGGCCCCCCTTGGCATGCCCCCTCTCCCCCCCATGGCTGCCCATTCCACTCCCCCACTAGTCAAACATGCAAAACTCAATGATTAAACTTTTTGCTACTTCCACTAGATTCTCATGCAACCATTTCATTTCACACTCCATCTCACTTTCACTCTATCATTTTCTCTCTACTCTCTCTCTCTCCCTAAATCTCCAGATTCTAACTCCACCACAAACCACCACAACCACCACCATAATCCACCATAGCACCACCACCCTAAAAGTCACTATTTTACAAGGAAAACAAGCTCAACAACAACTTCTCCTTCTCCTCATTTCATCTCCATCAAAATCTTTGTAAGGAAACCCTTTCTTACTCTCATTTATGTTTATTTACATGTTATAAAGCTCATCTAACAAGATTATGTCCAAATGTAAGCTTAAAATACGTTTTTATAAATTTATACACAAAGATACATAATCTGTCTAGAAAATCACAGCACACTAAAAACGTCATATCTTTAGTTCTAGGAAGATTTAGAAGATTCAATTTTTTTTAAAATTTGCGTATTGAAAATATCTACAACTTTCGTGTTTTACACTTTTTCCAGAAACGTACACGTTTTTCTCTTTTGGTCGATTTGTGGGACTGATCTGGGTGAAATTAGAATCTGGGCTATGCATGGCCATTTATATTGTTTCTATATGAAGATGGGACTTAAAACTCTTAGAAAACATATGTTAGACACTAAACACATAGAAGATCAGTTGGTAAAATTTGTGAGACTTGATTTGGACCAGAAATATGTAAGACACATGGTGAATTTGGACATGAACCGACAATATATTTGGACTCTATAAACTGATATTTGGGTTGGGTGAAAGTTCCGGGTCAAACCGAGTAAGTTTGACCAAGTCAACAAAAGAGGCTCGATTTCGAAAAACTTACTATATTTGGAAAATGGTAGCAAAAATGGGTTTGGGTGACTTAGTTAGTAACTTGGACCAAAAACTAATTTTCGAAAGTTTCCCGAATGAAAAACCGACACTTAGAACACTTGGATTAAAAATTAAAAATCTGATCAGGCACAAGTGCCGCCCTACCAGCGACACTTACCCAAGTGACGCCTAACCTAGCGTCACTTACCCTTAGTGCCGCTTGAACCAAGTGTCGCCTATAGCGTCACTACCCCAAGTGACGTTGCCAATTTAAAAATCACATTTAACGCCACTTGACCTAGTGCCGCTAACCAACCGAGTGTCGCCTATAGCGACACTTACTTGAGTGACGCATAGAGTGACGCCCCTAAGTGACGCACAGAGTGACGCCCCTAAGTGACGCCTAAAACAGAAACTTCAAAACTAGTTTCACACTAAGTGTCGAACTCACACAACTTCAATACTTGTATGCAATACAACACACGAAACATATACTTGGAAAGTATACGATGAAACAACACATAATAATATTGATTTAAGATTTTTATTTTAAACTTTTATCAACGGGTCGTACACGTTTTTGATAAACAAACTTGAACTACTATTTGGACATACTAGTTGATGAACTAGCTTTAGGTGGACATAAAACCCCCACCTACCCGATTGGCTTAAGTGGACATTAACCCCCACTTATACAATCGCTATAGATGGTCTTTTGAGACATCTACTTATACAACCTCGTACGTTTAGCGCGTTAGGAGGTTGCACACGGGAACGAGAACACCCACTACTTGCTAATATTTGATCTTGTTTGCTACCTGCTCAACTCTGGTGAGTTTCGTAGCCCCTTTTTACTGTTTTTCACTGGGGTGAGAATACATACAACTGTTTTATAAACTGCTTTATGATCACAAGTACTGGAAATAACTTTTTGTACGGATTGCATGAGACCTGAATAATCCACTAAAGTCCTCTACTTATCATAGTCATTAAAATTTGTGCGTGAGTATTATTGGGTGGTACCATCAGGGTTTGACAAACCTCGTCCGGGCTAGTCGCGCTAGCCAACCCACAGGCGCAGTATTACTTGTGATTTAGAAGTGTATCGGATTAGTACACTTACCGAAGGCAAACAACGTTAAGCTTGACTATGAGACTCATGCAAATGGTATACTTATATTGCTGTATGTAATACTTTTACTTGTCGTTGGCTAACGATACTTTTACTTATCATTGACGAATAATGCAAAACTTGTGAAATCTTGTGGATCATTTAAGCAACTGATTACTTAACAAACCTATGAACTCACCAACTTTATGTTGACCTTTTAGGTATGTATTTCTCAGGTAACCCGCCACAATAGAAAGCCTATGGATAGCTTAGCTCGAGTCGCATCGTTTTCAAACATCAAGGAACTAGATTGCATTTACTATAATTTAGAATCATAGTTATGTAATTCTACTTTTGTCATGCGAACTCCAGATTTATTTTGTAAACATTTGAATTATGGTAATGTAATATTTTCAAACGTCTCATATAGAGGTCGTTTGCTTTGATCTTTGTGTTGTGATATTTGATTTGGTCGGCGCCCCCGTGACACCTACCACTTCCGCTACCACGTGTTTTGGGGGTGCGACAACAGGTACCAACTGATCGTGCTGGAGCGGTGAGTCTAATCAGAAACATGGTCATTGATGTAGCAGGTGTGGATTTTCATCAACCAGACCTTCAAGATTCATGAAGCACAGAACATTGAATCTCCGAATACCGAAGCTAAGAAGTTATATGACTTGTTGTCTAAAGCAGAAGAACCGTTGTATGAAGGATGTGTGGAAAATAATGGATTTAGAGACAGCTATGGAGCTATTTTCAGAAATGGTTAAAAGGGGCTGTGAACCGAATGTTAAGACCTTTGAAGCATTAACTGTTGGGCTGTGTAGAGAAGAGAGACTTGAAGAAGCTTGTAAGTTGGTTAGACATATGTTAACAAATGGGCTTGTTCCAAATGAATATATATACACCTCGTTAGTAAATTGTTCGTGTTACTTGCGAATGTTTGATCAAGCATTGACTTTATTAAATACCATGGTTGAAAGTAGGATTTTACCACATCTAGAGTCGTACAAGTTGCTTATTTGTGGATTATATGATGAAGGGAAGCATGAAACGGGTAAAGAAGTTTTTTGTAGTTTGCTTGACGGGTATAATGCAGATGAAGTTGCTTGGAAGATATTTCTTGATGGATTATTAAAACAAGGGTTAGTTAATGAATGCTCCGAGCTTGTTGATGTCATGGAGGAAAAGGGTTGTCATTTGAATTCTCATACATCCGTGATGTTAGTTGACCATATTGGTGGTTTAGTTTAGATAGTTTGGAGATGAGATCTTGAATTTTGAGATATACACTCCTGATAAGATCGTTTTTGGATCTTTGGGAAGAGAGGTGGCTCATAAAATGGAGGAGGCCAGTCAATCGAGATGTCGTTGAAAGCTCTTTCTAGATTGGCATCCTCGAGCACATTATGTATACAGGTAAGAAGTCGTTTCTAACTTGTGTAATAATATGGTAAAGAATTATTTATTAACTTGTGCATTTGCCTGTAAAACTTGTTCTAGTATTATTATACGATGCATGCCACCAATTCATACATACATATATTTTGCATATATATAAGGTTTATAAAGTCAGAAGTTTGGTATGCATGGGTCAATTCAGGTTATGTTTAATCTCAGAACAAATGGATAAATTTTAAATAACTATCAATTAATAGAAATGGGCAGAAAGTCACCCGAATTGTACATTTAAAGCATATACCTTTTTTAATCTATTAAATAATATTATTTTTGTAATATTAGGTATTATTGAAATAATATTACTTCTGTGTTATGATCCCACATTGACCAAGCATGGGATTAGTTGGTGGCTTATAAGTCTAGGTGTTCCCTCCTCCTTCAAGCTAGCTTTTGGGAGTGAGTTCTACACTTGGACTTATGGCATGATATGGACCGAGTATGGGCTAGGTTCGTATCAATTGGTATTAGAGCCAACCCATCTTTAGAGGTCCAACACAGTGGTGGCCTATGGAGTGGTGGCTTGGACCCGAAAAGAGGGGTGCCAACCGTGACCAACATAGCCGTGACCAACAAGGACGTTATAACACATTGGCCAAGTATGGGATTGGTTGGTGGCTTATAAGTCTAGGTGTTCTCTCCTCCTTCAAGCTAGCTTTTGGAAGTGAGTTCTACACTTGGGCTTTTGACATGATATGGACCGAGTATGGGCTAGGTTCGTATCATTTTGTTACCGAATTTGACCCTCTGATACTTGATAGAAAAAATTCAAATTTTTGGGTAAATCTTCCTTTTTTTTTTTTTTTTTAATTTCTGGGTCAACCCAGCCCATACGAAATAGTTCCCGTCGTGACCCGTTACATTAAATGAATGGACTTATGGACTCACAATTTATATTCGCATCATGCGAGTTGGACCCCCTAAAATGGCTTTAAGTGATTTTGTGTACACTGATGGTTGTTACTTCCATTGCAGATGAAGGTGAAATTCTTCATGGCAGTTTGGTGACTAGAAATATCTGGCAACATGAAAGACATGTTTTCGTTCTTCCAACTTAGACGAGATTCTTTGAGGTTAGAGTTAGACACATTTATACAATACTTGTAATCAAGTATCAGTTTTGTGCATCGAAATGAGAATCAGTAACACTAATCCAGTTGTAAATTTGCTTCTACTGTTTTCAAAATTATTTACTCCGTATTTATTTATATATACGATATAATAAAATAAACGCAAAACTGGTCCATTCCAGTGATGTTTGAAGTAGAATTAATTGAAATGTTAATAGCTCAAGACTCAAACTTGTGCAGCTAGTAGAAAATAGAGTAAATCTCTTGTATCTGTACTGTTAGCAGTGCATTTATACCATGTTGTTGCATTAGTTTCATTCTTCTGTTACGTTCTTATTTTTTGAATACCATTAGTATGATATTAGATTAGAAGTGCAAATGGTATCTACCCAAACTATAGGTTTTGTTGGTAAACTTAACCTATTGAGATATGTATTTAGCAACCTGAGAGTAAAACTAATACCAAATGTTTCACGCTAATAAATGTCTCTAAAAACAAGCTTAATTTGTCAGATAGTTTAGGCAGTTCCTCTTCTTATATTCACCTTCAATTTTGTTTGGTGTCTCGGATATCTTTTTAGACGCACGTAGCTTACGCATAACTAAAAGCATACACATAATTTTCATCATATATATGTTTATTAAGTATGTTTTTATATTCCCAATCAATCTACCTTTTTGTTCAAGATCGTAAAGTGGGTAGGTTATGTTATAGGTCAAAACTGGGGTGAGCATAGAAACCGATTAACCGACCCACAACCGAATTAACCGACCCAATTTAACCAACACAAAGCTTAACCGATAGTTCGGTTATTATAATTCCATTAACCGATTAGATCGGTTATGGTTACGGTTAAAACCCATTAACCGACCATATTTAACCGAACCGACCCACCCTTAATTTTTTTACTTATATTTTCATTATACAAATAAATATGTAATGTGATGTTCATCTAACAAGACATACATTTCATCTTTAAAAGTCAATTATTTGCAACAACATTCTGCAAAAAGAAGTTACTAAAATATCTACACTAAAACTGATTCTTTAACAACATAAAACCTTGATCAAAACCTGGATTCAAGAAGCCTAAACCGTACAAAATCAAAACTGATGTATCAAATAGTTAAATTCTCTTGAATACCAAGAAACGACCCGACAATTTGACCTCCTACATCCGGGAAGTTTTCGAATCCAGGAAGTGATCTTACTTTACCACTTCTAACGACTTCAACCGGATATTTCATAAGATGACCATTCATTTCGGTTACTTCATCGGCTGCAAATTGATTCCAGTTGGCTTCAGCCATTGATCTAACTTGTCTTACACATTCAATTGACTCGGGCTTCATAAAACAGTCATGAACAGTGCCAAGATGCTCAGCCCAAAGAGACATTCTATATCCATGAATCTTGAAATGACCATCAATACCAAAAGAAACATTTCAATCCCACTTACAGTAGTAATATCATCTATTTGTATTATGTAATATTTATGATAGAGATGGGTAATACTATTGGAGATATATTTTGTGCAGCGAACAGCACGCAACCTTACGTGATGTTAGGCTAAAAAATCATTTGTGTTTATAGATTACCTGTCCCCGTGGGTCTGTGAGGTTTTTGGCCCAAGTATGATGAGGTTGGTAGGCGCCCATTGCAATTTCTGTGTCTCGAGTTCCCTCCATAGAACGTTGATTTATGTTTGCAGAGCCTATAAGTACATATTCATCGTCTACTATCATGCCTTTTGAATGAACATAGATCATGAATCGTCGGTTCTTACGAGCAAGTCCCTACATTAAAATTAAATAAATTATGAACAACAATTGTGCACAATGTCAAATACAACAAATTGTTTCTTTTTAATCAAATCAAGTAGAATGCCAGGTGGCAATTTCAGCCTGCTTGCTTATGAATGGGTTAATTTGAGTTGTTTTGTATCAAATGGGTCAATAAAAATAGTAGCTAGAAGGGGAAATTTTCAAATGGGGTTGAACTGATTGAAGACGTCCAAGTCTTCTTTTAAAGTGTAAAACTATCTAAAGAGTTCCATTCAAAGATTTTGTTTAGATCATCATTATAGTATATTTGTTTTTTTAGTTATAACGTACTCGTGTGTACACATAAAAGAATAAGAAATGTGTATGCAATCAACTCAACAAGACCTCTTTATTCATTTCAACTGTAGTACAACTGACCCATTTTGCCCCGTTACCCAACTCACTCATCTGGACACCTCTCATTATGGATGGGAGTTCTAAATGTAGCTTATATAACATTAGGATCATCAGTTATTTTTCACGATTTTATGAGGCTTTTAGAAAAGTATAGAAATAGTCAATATAAGGAGAACCTGAGGAGTAGTATCAGGACTTTGGTTAGGTGAAGTTTCACTTGTATCGATTGCCTCACGGTTCCCTAAACAAAAGAAATTTAAATAATCTTGTGTGGAAAATGCCTCCTCAAGACCAACGTCCACCAAAGCCTTGTAGATAGTTTGATACATCATTTGCATTGTTTTATTCTGCAAAAATACAAGCGTTATATCAAAAGTAAATGACTTTGACTATCCTAGGCTTAAGTCAGAAATATACCTGCCAAAACAGAATTCTTTGAGTTGCAGAACCTGTGGGGACACCCTCTGGCCACATGGGTATGACAATGTACACGGCAAACCTTTCGTGTGCTCTAATTTTACTAGCAATCTTAAGCGCAATTTCCATTGGAATCAAATTGTTGGCACCTAAAAATGGTACAAGATTAAAAAAAGAAAAATTAACGCTCTTATAGATTTATTTAATTTAATAGTTGAACATTGTCATAACAATAGGTGAAATGTCCTTTACCCAAGTCTTTGTAAGACTTCCAATTGTATGAGGATCCTATAAAGTATTGATTTTCAATATAGATGAAATGTTGTGCAGAACGGATGGCCTTTACATATGCCGAATGTATGCTCATGTCAATGAGCACGTTCTTCCCACACATCAGATTCTGTTTAAACGAGTTTATTGTTAATCACATATTGAACGTGTGTATTCTTGGAAACTTGTGTTGTGACTGCTTACAAAGTTATGTAGTATTTATTTTACTTTTATCTTATATTATTTTTTCAATTTAAGAAGAACCCTTTGACTCATGAAAGTGATGCTTATATCCCATCACCTTGGCTGTAGCTTCCTGAGGTTCCTTTGGAAAGCCTTTAACAGAGTTTGAATCAATCGAACGGAATATCTGCATCAGACAAATCAGATTTTTTATCGCATAAAAGCTAAGGGGTGATTGACTTTCTGAGCCATCCTTTGTTTCCATTGCAAATTTAACTATTGACAGTGTGAACAATTTCAAAGAAAAACCGTAGTCTGTAAAAGTGAGGACACAAGATTGAAAGAAAATGGTTTGCTAGCAACCAAAACAAATTTAACCATTGACCTTTTGGTCATTCTTACTGAGTGCAATTTTCACATCTGAAAAAAATGGTTTGTTAGCAACCAACGCAACTACGATAAGTTGTTGATCAGAAAATATTAATATTGGGAACTAGATTGGTTTTGATACAGGTGGCAGCATAGGCTCGTCAGGTGGGTTAGTAACTGGTCGAAATGGGTGTGTTTTTTAGTAAGGTTTGAACGGGGCTGGGTTAACTTGCAATATATTTTCCTTACTTTTCTTAAGAATAATTTACACATTATGCTTTATACCTTAAAACAAAAAAGAAAAAAAAAAGGAAGTAGTATTCATTATAAATGAACTTTGGCCGACTTTCAACCTGTTTTACCTATTTGATATCTTGCCTTCTGGCTAACTTTTAAAATTTGATCCGTTTGAGATCAAACACAGTACTCCAAATGTGCCATTAATAAGTAAACGGGTCGCGATTGTCACCTAAAGTTATTATATTATCTTATTACCTGTACATGCCACCCCTCAGGGTCGTCTTCACTAACGCAAGGTTCCTCATCTGCACCTAAAAGTTCCGGAAACTTTTCCATTTTTAGCAAAGCATCAATCGATGCCTTAAGTTTTTTTATACCCCGAGGCTTTGAAGCCTTTAGCCAACGTTCCTCAAAGTTGGTCATAACATCATAAGCTGCCGGCCCATCAATTTTACTATGCAAATCATGCCATGGTTCTCTTGGACAACCAGAAGTACTCCCCTGTTATAAATCATAATAAAGTTCAACTTTTTATAAAATACTAGAACAATTCTTCCATTACTCACTTTTATTTACCGTGAAAGTTGGATTATGGTAATCCTCTGCATGAAAGGTATTTAAAGTTTTAAATATGGGATGTTGTGGATTATCATATCGCCCGTTGCAAAGATCAAGTCCACCAACAAAAGATACAATCTTTCTTTTACCATCTCCTGCATCCACATCTACAATCACAGTCTTCTGGTGGTGCGTATAGATCGTCCCAACTTCCTTAACAAAAAAATAAATAAAAAATAAAAATATGACGAAAAGATAAATTTTATATTAATCCCGTTTTTATAGGTTTGCAAGGTACCTTTTTTTTTACCCAACTATGTTTTTTTCCAGCCATACGAGGACAAAGCAATACTTGCACCGCAGAGTGTTTGAAAAAACGCCTAGTCTCTTCATCATGGGTTGCCATTAGTCCATCCTAAAGATGTAAGTGAAGAAATATTGAAACCAAAGAACAGTGGAATGTTTGACCGAAATGTGGTGTTAAGAAATTATTCCAACGTTTTGTCAAAAGCCTTATGCTATTAACAATGAATCTGATGAATTCTTGCGTACCAAAATCATAAGCATTAGTAGTTAGGATTAGTTAGATTTTCAATATGGGAAAATAGATGATTGTAACTTGAAATATTCCACACAAAGAAAAGACATGTTATAATCTTTCTTAGACATCCCAAGGTAGAAACTAGAAAGTGTCAATTTTCATGTGACCCAATGGGCCCAAACCTTGTTTCAAATATACGATATACGATAACTCCATATAAGACTAGAATTTTCTATTGAGTAAGATACTAGTGCCAGCAATCTACATTATTTGTGCAGATGTGTTGTTTGCAGATCATAATGTTTATTCTAACTTTGTATGACATATATACAGGTAGAAAAACGGGTTGGTCAAGTGAGTTGTGTAATATTTTAAATGGGCTAAAATGGGTCGGATCCGAAAACACAATATGAACAACAATTATAAACTTTATATAGGTAATTAGTGTGTCAAGTATGCTTACTTCTTCAATAATAATGTATTATTTGAATCACCATTGTTTCAGAGATCATATTTGATAAAGATACACTTCGGCCACTGTCGACCTGTTTGAACCATTTCAACTCGAATTAACTTATTATTTTTGACTTCTTAAGGGTTCATATTCCCCATCGACCCAGTTATATGTAAACAACCTGAAACTTCCGCCTTTAAACTATCAATATACTTAAAAGGATTATAATTGGTTACTAATGCTTTTAATAAACAACGAAATAACTTACCGTTTTGTAGCCCATGATGTTTCTTGAAGTAGGATCATCCCAAACAAGAAGCAAAACTCGAACACCTTCTTGTGATTTGCATTTCAAAAGATCTCCTAAAGAATGTGATGGTGATTCTGGCTGGTCACGAACCAATCTCACTTTATCCCAAACCGACCACCCAGTGATGTAAACAAGACGTTTTGCGTTAGTAATTGCATCAAATATATCAATCCAACAAGTTCCATGATCATAATTCATGCCTTCACTTAACTTAAAATCCGGGAGGCCTTTATGAGGCACATGTGCATCTTGATATAAAGTAACCCTCCCTCCTTTCCTTAGTGGAAAATAAGTCCCAGGAACACCCACATATTCTGGGCCTGCTCCTACTCCATTGTTATAAAAGCTCAATCTTGCCATTGGAATGTATTGCATTGTGAGTGATAAACCAGCTCCATTTTTACACGGTCTTCCGTTTGCATTAATCAATGGAAAGAATCCTTCAATTTTGGATCCTGAATATATATGTTCAACTGGAATTGCTACGGCCCCTATAAGTTGAGATCCTACAATATCTCTGTCTTTTACAAGAAAATGAACTTCAGCTGTATGGTGTGCAACAGGCACATTGAAATGTTGATTCCAAACAGGATTAACACTATTGGAAAGCACGTAAGTTCTTCCAATCACTGCGCTTGTTATAGCAATAGAAACATACGGATCACTAGTTTGCTTTCCTGGAAATTTGGTAAACACATCCCCAATTCTTTTATGAAACACATCCATGTTTGGAAGGTTTTTCGCTTCATGAACCCAAATATCAAGATTCCCATGTAAGAGCAATACTTTCAACGCCTTTTTAGGTGTCCCAAATGGTACAATTTGGTAATTTTGTTGATTTGCTAAATCTAAACAACCGTGTTGTTGAATAGCAAGAATTTGCGTTGAAGAAGGTATTCCCGCAAAAGTACTTGGATAAGAAGCGCTATGATGATGTTTTTGATAATTTGAGGTAGAGCAACTCGATGTTTCATCATCTTCACAAGAACGATTACTGGCATTAGTAGTGCCACTAACGCCACATTCTTGAATGTCACTATTATTATTTGGTTGAGTTTCCATTTGTCGTGAGGGAAGAGGAAGTCCGTATCCCGGGTAGTGATGATATGGAAAGTGTTGATGAGTGAAATGTGGTGGCCCACCGCCAGGCGGTGGTTGTGACTGGTATGGATATGAATACGGGTATGAATTATATGGAGCTGAATTGTGAGATAGATACGGCGATGGATGATGGGAAGTGGACGAAAATTCGACAGAATTAGGATTATATGAAGATGACTGATTGGTTTTATTAGCCATTCATGTATAAAACAAACATAAACATTTGATCATAGGATTCATGTGGATCTATGATTTTCTTCAAATGGGATTTCTTTAAATTTGATGTAACAAAACTTCAGCTAAATGATTACAACATATAATCTAGAAAACTCAAAATATGAATAGATGTAAGAACATAAGACGTAGATACCTTTTGATATGAAATTTGTTGATGAAAGGGATGATCACAGATTGCAACAAGAACAAAAATGGGTAAAAAAGACAAGGACCCATGTGAAAATAACTGCAAATATAACGCAAAATATCACAGATTTTTTTGTTAAATTTTGGAAATTTTTTCAGGGAAATTACCCTTAACTACCAACGGTATTTCAAGTAAAGCGCTAAATTGTTTTTGTCATTATTGAACTTTTTATTTTTTTCTTTCTTTTTGCCTATTTTTGATAACATGTTATAACTTATGATAATTTATAATTATAATGAAATTTTTTATTTGATTTGCAGATTTTTTTTATGGAATTGGAATTCGTATGAATGTTAATTCCATTGAGTGAATATATATGATAAGTTACATATCGGCGACTTGCAGGCGTATGCTCATATATGCATTTTGCAATGATATGTGTCCCCCACCCGCAACGCGTACTTTCGGCAAATTAAATCACATTTTCACAAATCATTCACGTTGTTGAGACACGGGTTCGAATTCTAGACATATCGGATACACGTGTGAAGTCTGGTATATTATATATATATATATATATAATTGCATCTTATATTTTATAAGTAGACTTTACACCAGTGTATATACACGGGTCGTTAATTTTTGGTATGAAATTTCGTATATAGTATCTTGTTAAAATAATTAAGTGTTTAAGTTAATATTTATATTGAACATTTAGTTGGATTCATGATTATATTATTATATGTAAATGGAGTTATATAAGTTAATATTAAAAAATTAAAAGTTTTTGAAACCAAGTTAGTTAAAAAAATTAATAGTCTATATTAACATTTTCAAGTAATTTTATCCCTACTTGGTATATTAATATTAGAAACATTAAAGATTAATTTGGATAATGTTTTAATTAATAAATAAAATTTCTATATATATATATATGCAAGCAGGTAGTTGATTATAAAAAAATATTTTTGAGAAATTAAGGATCTTATTTTAAGATTGACTAAATATAAAAGACTTAATTGACAAATTAAAACTTAATTACATTGATGACATCAGAAAAATATTTCCTATGTACAGTTTAAGATAATGTATAATTTTTATATTTTAATGCTTTATATAATAGTGGAAATCGACAAATAGTTATTAATAAATATAATTACTCCATCCGTCTCAAAATAAATGTCCTGTTTTGACTTTTTGAAATCCTTTTGTTTCAACTTTGACCTTAAATATATTTGTTTATATTATATAATACTTGATGCAAAATATATGAATGGAATGAGTTTTAAATGTATTTTCATTGGTATAATTTTCATCAATTATTATATACACAAATAAAACTATTTAAGATCAAGAAGAGGTAAGAGCACAATGTTGTTTTCATAGTGTTCTGGGGAGAATATTGTTGCTGAGAATTTTGTGGTGTAGTAGACAATATTCTGGGCTTACAAATTTTTCATTTTCTTTTTAGAAAATAAATCAATACATTTAAATTAATTAATAAAACAATAAACTAATTAAAAACTATCTATAAAATTAATTTATAAATTATTTAACCACAAACATCTAACTAGATAATAACTTTATTGAAATAATTAATAAATAGCCTGACCCATTAATTAATTTCGCCCACAAACTTAAAAACCCTATCCTTGCTTCCTCCTTCTTCGTGTTTCCTCTGTACCATCTTAAAACACACACCAAATACACACACAAAACAGACACACTACAAATAAATGAGATATTTGTGAAAAGAAAAAAAGGAAAAGAAAAAGAAAAGAAAGAAGAAAGCAGCGTTCGTATTTGGACAGTGTTCAAAAACGTCACCAAAAATGCCGCGGCAGTGTGGGAGACCGCCGTCCCATGGTGTTCTCGGCCAAAAACATTGCTGAAGAAGCTCCCACACCGTGTACTCTGAGTTCAATAAGGAATAATAAAACTTGAAGAATTGAAGAACCAATAGTAATGTTTCATTCCCTTTAAAACCCAATTTCCACTCGAAACTTTAAAATCAAATATCTCATAAATGACATGACTAAAAATTCTAAAAATCATATAGTTAGATCATCATATTTTTCTCTTCGATTAGAGATCCTATAAGCTATACTTTCGATAATTTTTTTTTTATCTTTGTCGGGTATTAGAAATGATATTTATATAATCACATGTGATTTATGATAAAAATATAACATTGGTACACAATTATTTATCAATGGTGGATCTTAAGTCACACATGATTACAATATAATATTCATTCACATACATAACTACAAATAAAATTAGGGAAAATCACAAATTTGATCCTTTGACCAAACCCATCTAACAAAATAATCAATTGAATATTATTTTTAACAAACTAATCCACCTTTTCGCGCTATACCAAGCGTGAACGATGCGCACGCAATAAGACAAACCAAAAACCTAATTATTTCAAAAATTAGTGGGCCCTGCGTGTGTCAATGTGGGGCGGCGTGAGAGAGAAAAGGAAAAAAGAAATAGGGGCGAGAGGGAGTGACGAGTGAGGGAGTGAAAGGAAAAAAATAATAATATATTATATTCTTGATATTTAATTTAATTAACGTAGTATTCCGTTTTTGTAACACCCTCAAATTTCGGGTTGCGAAAGCGGTCGGGTCGGGTGTTACCAAATCAATTATCACAAACACAAAGGTAAATAATGAACAACTCTAAATGAGATGTTTGAAAATAGTTTTACATTTCCAAAATAAAAGTGTATACAAGTTGCGAGTTCGCAAAATAATTTCAATACATAATTTGTAATACAAAAGTTATGCAGAGAAATCCAGTTGTTTGAAAACATGCGACTCGAGCTAGCAAAAGCCTGTAGCAATCCTAATCCTGCTGGGCACCTGAGAACACATGATAAAACGAGTCAGCTATAAAGCTGGTGAGTTCATAGGATTGTTAGTTGAAACATAATGTATAAAACCTTATATGTTTTGAAAAAGTAGTTCAAAATCTACGATTTTGATATGTATTGTATTGAAGTTGTAACGCCAATGTGTATACATCCTACAAGGTATCTCATACCTAAGTGACAGTGATGTATACCTAAGTACATAAACATTGAGGCATTCCGCGCCTGGATACCTATCAGGTATTACGTAAATCTATCAGTGCGAGGCAATACATGCCTAAGGACTATCGGGTAATTGTATGACCACATCATATGATGTTGTGTAATAATTGATGTGCCACTTGGCATAGCGTATTGCATCCAGCAACATAATTGTAGTCCCACGGACTATGATTGAGTATTTAGTCAAATACTAAGTTAACGGCCTTGCGCGAAAGTTCACCGATCTGTTAATTGTACGGATCACGAGCATAAGCTCGCCCATCCGCATATGTGTGTGGATCACGAGCATAAGCTCGCCCATCCATCGAGTGTATCGCTTTACCGCGATATCATACTTGTGCCCACTGCAATACCGTGGCATCGTTTTGTGCCCACTTTTCACCGTGGCATCGTTTTGTGCCTATCTAGCCTAGACCGAATTGCTCACAAGAAAAGTATGTAATCGAGCAGGCAGTACTACGACATGCCCAACTTGAGTAATCGAGCCGACAGTACAACGACGTGTCCGACTTGAGTAATTGAGAGCCGACAGTACTACGATATGTCCGACTAGTGTAAATGAGAGCCGGCAGTACTACGACATGCCTGAATAATTTGATTGTGTTTGGTGCTCGAGACGAATTACAAGCATGTATATATATATATATATATATATATATATATATATATATATATAAGTTGAACCAACAAATACCTCAGATAGAGTAGCATGTAGCCCATGAAATTGATTTATTGTAGCTAAGTATGTATATACAGTACTTAACTATTTGTTGTGTCGCAATAAGCCTAGGTATGACTAATCATCACCCAGTTGTTTTGGTATTAGTATAAGAGATCCATACTAACGTATATTTCTAATGTATACTCCTAGCCTCAGCCTAGCAAGTATATTTAGATCCTTGGTTGTTGTTTACCTGAGTTCAATTCCAATTTAAAAATCCTGGAATATATATGAGCAGTTTTAGTTCCTAAGAGGAAGACTAATCCTGTAAAAGTCTAGTTGTTGTCTTGAGTAGGTAGGACTAAACAGTCCTAGTGTGTTTGATAGCCTTGTCCCGTGACAATATGGTCCGGGTATAATTGATAACTTAGTCAAATTATGTAGTGGTAATTATTTTCCAACAATCTAACAGTGAACGGTTATAACCTATCTAGGTTAAGTATTGATATTGTTCCAAGATAATATGATGAGTGTAATTCCTAAGTATTACACATTTCGTATTACATGGTAGAAATATAGATAAGTGTGAATTATAAAAAGTTATTATTATAATTCGAAAACAGTAGTTGAGCATGCGTCTCACCCCGAAAATAGTAAAACAGTTGAAATAGTGGGGCTATGAAACTCACTTGAGGAGTTAGTGATCCTACGATACGCGCGTCGTCCGATGGGTAACCTCCTAGTGTCCTAAACACGTGAGGTTATATGAGTACGAGACAAATTAGTTTGTATAAGCGAGTTGTGTAAGTATTCATTTGTCGTTCAGGTTTGGAAACCGTGTACGGGGGTCCGGGGGCAGCGTCCTTGGTGGCGGGGTCCAAGGGGTGGCAACCCCTGGCGGGGTCCAAGGGGCAGAGCCCCTGGCTGGGGTCGAGTTGTGTGACACCTGTCAAATTAAGACTGTAATTAGTGCTTAAACTACTTGTAATTACGTGTACTTAGTTTTGTGTTAATAAAATATACGTGATACTTTGTGTAATTACATACACACATACGCGATTTGTTTAAATCGTACACTTACGAATCGGACGAGGTCCGACTGTATTTAACATGGACGTTGGTGATAAAACTTATAAATAATGTGGAATTATCCAAACAAACATTATTTACTATAATATATCACGATAATATATTACACAAATTTCGTATTTTCTAAAACACGAACTACACGACGAAACCGCGCAAAACGCACCCCAACGAGCGATTAATAACAAAAAGTATATTTTTATAATTCTATAACTTGAAATAAAGTATTTTGATAAAATAGTTTGGTTAAAATATTTCGGATATACATTAATATATTTATAAATCTTAAAAAGACTTTTGCGATTAAACGACTACGAGACCCAAGTTGGGTCAGCTCAAACCCGCGAACCTAACCCAACCGACCCATTCCCCTTTTATTTATTTGCTTTCTCTTTTCCTTTCATTTACACACACACATCAACACCTATTTTCTCTCATCTCTCTCTCTCTCTACTAAGCCTCTATATCTCTCTCTCTCTCTCTAAAAACTGAGATAACAAGAACATCATCACCATAATTGTTCATCATCATCATCAAGACACAAGCAAAAGGATCATCATCATCATCATCATTATCATTATCATCTTCTTCGATTTTCGATTTTGTTGGTAAGAAGCTTTAAAACCCTTTTAAATTACTTGTAAAGCTTTTATTTACATGCTAGAACGTTTACTCAACGAAGATTTGCCCAAAAACCGACTTGAAGATGCGTTTTTAAAGTTAAGTATTCGAGCAGTTCGTCCTGCGAGTTGAGATTCCAGATGCAGTTTGTCCTGCGAGACGAACTGAAATTGCGAACTGAGCTTACTTGCGAGTTGACTTGCGAGCCGAGCTTTGATCTGCGAACCGACTTGCGAACCGACCTGACCTGCGGACTGCCCTGCCCTGCGAGTTGACTTGCGAGTCGACTTGCGAGCCGAACCTTGTGTTGCGAACCCAACTCGGTTCGCAACCTACTGCCTTGCGAGCCGAACTTAGCTCGCACCGCGAACTCAGTTCGCAACACATTTGCAGCCCGCAACCAGACTAGGTCAATTTTCCCGATTTTAAATTCCAGATGCGATTTTTACCAAAGCAATGTAGTAGAAATAAAAATTTTCCAAGCTGACCTGGCAGCTCGACCTCAGCCAGGGGCTCTGCCCCTTGGACCCCGCTACCAGGGGCGCTGCCCCCGGACCCCCGTCATCCAGGAACTGTAAATACTTTTTCACACTAAGTGTCGAACACTTATAAATAATGAAACCTGATACAATGATACATATAATAATAACACTTTGGATTATTATTACAAACCGTCACTAACGGGCCATATTTTTTTCAAATTACAAACGGATTACTAAACAAACACTTGGACATTTTCTAGTTGAGTGGACAACTAGCATGGGTGATCTTTTAAGACACCAACTTATTTACTTGTTTACTTATAGCCTTGTGCGTTTCGGACGCAAGAAGGTTGCAGGGTTCTGAGAACCGATACACGGACTTACATCCGCTTTACTTGGTTGATTTCACATACGTACTTACTTGACTCAGGTGAGTCTTACAGCCCCACTTTTACTGTTTTACTTACGGGGTGAGATACATTGCTTACTTTTTATGAACACAAGTACTGAACTACTCATTTTACTATACGGGATTGCATGAGTTACTTACCATTTACTGAAGTCCCTCCATCATACATCGTTAGTTATGGACTTACGCGCGAACACTAGTTAATGGATCCATTAGGGAAAGGACCCTCCCCGCCTGGGGTAGTAGCGCTACCACGAACCGTTCTGTATAAACGGGCGACTATTATTCGTTACTTACGCTTGCTCAGTTTCGAGCATGTCGCGGGGGCAACTTATTACTTACGGGTTAAGCTTCGATTATGAGCCTCATGGCAACGGTATAAACTTACATACAATTGCAGGATTTCAATTACTTGATTTACGCCTGCGGGCACCACTGATAAAATCTTGTGTTCAAAACTGATATTACTTACAAACCTGTGAGATTCACCAACATTCGTGTTGACCTTTTTAGCATGTATTCTCAGGTACGCATACGGAGTAGGATTACTCCCGGACATAGCTAGAGTCGCATGATTTCAACATGACTGCATTAACGGAGATTCTTAGCATTATCTTTTGTATATTACGATTATGTAATATAATCTACCGCCTTACGCGTGGACTCTAGGAAATTACAACTTTTGTATCGAAAACAATATGTTTTCTAATGATTTACTATGAAATGTAACTATTTTCTACAAACGTCTCATTTAGAGGTCGTTTGCTTGTGATTATGTATTATGATATTTGATTAGTAGCGCCCCGTGTTGATTTCCGCTGCATTATAAATTTGGGGGTGCTACAAGCTGCCAGGTCAGCTTGGAAATTTTTTATTTCTGCTTATGTTGCTTTAACAAAAACGTATTGGAAATTCAAATTCGGAAAATATTTGAGTTGAATTACAAGTGTTGCAAAAGTTTGACCAAAGTTGACTGCGAAGTGAGTTTTGAGTTCGCTGTGAACTGAGTTTCAGTTCGCTTCGCAGTTCATTTCGTGGGTTGGTTTCGGTTCGCATCTCAGTTCGCAAAGTCAACTCGCAAGTTGACTTCGCAGTTTCGGTTAGCAAGGCAGTAGGCTGCGAACCGAGTTGGGTTCACAGCACAAGGTTCGGCACGCAAGTCAACTCGCAAGTCGGCTCGCATCTCAACTCGCAGGTCAGTTCGGTCCGCAACTTCAGTTCGCCTCGCAGGACGCTGCATCTGGGATCTCGGTTCGCAGGACGAACTGAGGCAAAGGCTGAGATGGGTTTCGCGTTTAAAAACGTTTTTAGCAAGTTTCTTGGACATAATCAGTAGATTGAACACTTATACTTGATGCTTTAAGCATTTCTAACACGAAAAATTAAAGGAGTGAGGGTTCCTCACTGGGATAAAAAGTGACAGATCGAGATGATGAAGATGAATCGTGATGAAGATGATGAAGATGTTGTTGATTTGTTGTTGTTGATTTTCGGTTGCGAGATCAAACCGAGAGGGAGAGAGAGATAGATGGGTGTGTTTGGTGTTTGTGATAAAATGGGGGAAGTGAAGATTTTGGGATTTTATAAAAGGGGGAGGGCTGGGTTCGCAGCCCACGGGCCGACCCATTCGGGTCTCGTGTTTGTGTTATTTCGTTACCCGATCGTATAAAAATATATTATTTTCTATTCTAAGAATTTATTAATGTTCTTTCGAAATGTCTTCGAGTCGAAACACTTTATAAAAATAAAATGTTTGTGTTAAAATTTTATAACTTGTTTTTACACTGTTTCCATTTAGTAAAACACATTTTTAAATGAAACGAAATGTGTTTAAATATTTTTCGAGTAAATAAATATCGTTCGCATTATATATATCTACATATATAATTTTGAATATTTTGGTTTTAGATGCGTACAACGTACGAATGTTTAAAGTTTAAATTGGGCGCGAAAATTGACCTTTTTGACTGGGTGTTACAGTTTTTCTTTGATAACTTTTTATATACAATGTATAAAATAATTTCGAATATATATTTATGATCGGTGTAATTTTATCTACATTTCGACCTAAATTTTATCGTCATATGTTATATATTTAATGAAAGCATTTTTTAGTCGAAAAATGAGACTAAAAAATGTTTTTGTTAAATATATAACGTATGATGATAAAATTTAGGTCGAAATGTAGATAAAATTACACCGATCATGAATATATATTCGAAATTATTTTATACATTGTATATAAAAAGTTATCAAAGAAAAATGGAATACTATGTTAATTTAATATGAATAATATAATATATTTTTTAAAAAATATATTGTTGGTTTGTCTTATTGTATGCGCGCCCCTTTCTTTTTCTTTTCTCTCTCTCACGCCGCTCCCACACAAACACACGCCGGGCCTAACATTTTTTGAAATAATCAGGTTGTTGGTTTGTCTTATTGTATGCGCGCCATTCACGTATTGTGTGGCGCGAAAAGGTGGATTAGTTTGTTAAAACCAATATTCAATGGATTATTTTATTAATTGAGTTTGGTCAAGGGATCAAATTTGTGATTTTCCCATAAAATTATAAGAATTACATTCGTTTACAATCAAAATCACATTTGATTATTGATTTGATGTTTAATCACATACTCCTATTATGGCAGTGTAACACCTTTTGCAATGACATCTTATTTAGGGGTGTTCATTATATGGTTCCACCCGAAAAACCGACCCACGCAAGTGACTTTGGTTGAATTAGGTTTGGCTAATTTGGATTTGGTCCGGATTTTTGGTAGCACCCGAAATATAAGAGCGGTTTTTGGACCGGATGCGGGTTTTAAAATATAAATTCGGTTTTCACCCGAATACCCGAAACTTTTAAAATACCCGTAATTTATATTTATAATATGGAAACCATTCAACTAAATATGTGAAATGAGGAAGCCTACGAGTAAATTAAAAGTGGATCTTTATTGCAAGTTATCCCTATCAAACCAATATCAAGGTCAAATTAATAATTTGATTATCAACTTCTCCTAAAATCAAGTACAATTCTATAACTTAATCATCAAGTTCTCCACTATAAATATAAGAATTTGCCTAGACGAGTAGACGTCATAGTTGAGTATTTTCGTCCATTTGAAAGTTTTATTGTGCTACATCACTATGTCATGAAAATAAGAAAACTAACATGGGTGTATGACTAGTCTCACTATTCTTTTTTTTTGACAAGTCACTTTTTATTTCTTGAATTTTTTAATTTGGTTTAACAGAGAATTGACCCACATAAAGCAATTTCTTATTTGGTTGGATTGGTTTGGTTTTGACAAATTTGGTCTGGTTATCGGTTCTCAAAAATATTTTTGAAAACCAATTTATCCAAACCGAATAAACCAATTAAACCGTAAATCGACCGAACGTACACCCCTAATCTTATTATCTTATTGTGTATCAAGATTTACAACTATTAAGATGTGCTTACAAAAAACATTAATCTTGGATAAATGTGTATTCTATTCATGAGAGGGGTACCAACGTCATCATCGGTTTCACAAACTGTCACCACTTTTAATGACACCATTGACGGAAAAGCATAACTTTTACATCAATTTTTTGTGTATCGGTTTAGCGACGTGAAACGGATGGAAATTGGTGGAGCCGAGAGCAATTTTATTATTTGTTTTGTTTCAGTTTAGTGTATAGAAATAATGATATATTAGTTAATATGGGGCCCGGTAAAACTGAGTGATTTGCTACTGTTGGCTATGTTGTATCAGTTTTGACAAGTACTTACGTGGTACTGATGTGTCAGAAACTAATACGTCAGTTTGTGTCACTACTATAAGAGTTCTTAGGGGGTTGTGCGTAGCACAACCGAGTGACCAGCTAGTAGTATATAGTACGTATATAAAGAAAACATATATCACGTTAGAAATTGACACTTGTTGTCAAGCTTTAAGGATATCATACCTAAACTAAATAATAATGATGATAATAATAACAATAATAATAATAATAATTATTATTATTATTATTATTATTATTATTATTATTATAATAGGATATTATCATTAGCATATAAATAAAAGGGACCTCATTTTACTATTAAAACACAATTTATTTTAATGATGTGTCTCTAATTATTTATTAGCTACTAATCATTTTTACATATATGTTTTATTTATATAAGCTTTTATCTATAGTTACTATAAATACAAATATAAAAATGAATAATTTACCATTTATAAAAATATACATATAATTACAATTAGTTTTTTTCTTCATTTTTTATCCTTGATCGTGCTATATAAAAATCATAATCTTAGTATAAATTTTATGAAGTATAAGAAACACTTGACATCTTAAAATGTGATATATGTAGACTTTAAAAATGAATACATCAAAATTTGTGAACACTTTTATTGAGAAGAAAAAAGAATATTATTTCATTAGGCCTTTTGGGCAAGAACAAGGAGGAGACTTATGTGAGAAGCGGCGTACATGAAAGACCTACACAAAAAGAAAAGCCAAAACGTTTTTTGGCGTTTATCAGAAACAACACGTTTTAATTGAGCTGAAAAGGAGACGAAATTAGGTTTCGATTTGGAACCAATTTTTATTTAAAAGAAAAACACACTCTACAAATTGGGCACTTACAACACTTTTATTGGACCGACAAGAGGAGGACCTTCTACATGGAAACAATTTGTTAAAAGGAAATACATCTTACAAAAGTAGGGTACTCACAACACTCAGGTTTGAAATCTAAATTATTTTGGATTTCTAGTATACTAGTAGTATAAATTTATTATCTATACTGTTAGGAAAGCCTCAAATCATAGAAAGTGAAGATCATAAGAATAGAAACCATATCTGCTGAAGAATTAATTGCGCCCTAGTGACTAGGGGTGTTCATAAAACAGGCAAAACCGCGAAAACTGGCCGAACCGTGTCAACCGGTCCGGTTTGGTTCTTGGCGATCATGTTCACAGTTTCAAAAATACAAAACCGGATTTAACCGGTCCGGTTTACGGTTTTAAAAGAAACTGGCCATTTAAACTGGAGCGGACTGTTTACTAATATAATATATATAATTATATAATTGTGTCATATATATATATATATATATATATATATATATATATATATATATATATATATGTTAGTTTATTTATATTAAAATATATATTTATCACATAAATTTAGTAGTTTGTAGTTTATACTTCAACAACAAGATATAAAGTGACTATTACGTAGTATCATTTTCAGTAGTATTACTAACTAATAAATTTTTTTATGTTTGATTGTTTATTCAAATTTGATGTGTTTTGAAGTCGTTGTGGAAGATTGAGTATGATTACTGTTATCGAATACGAATTAGTGATATTATCAAGTTGTGTTGTCGTTTGTATTTATGTAAGTTTTTTTTTTCTATTTTAAATTTTAGCAAAAAGCGAAAAACTGCAAAACCGGTCAAACCGAACCGTTTTTCACGTCCGGTCCGGTCTATACAACTCAAATGGTCCGGTCCGGTTTTTATTTTTCCAAACCATCAACTTCCGTTCGGATTGATTTTTCGCTAAAAATCGGCTGGACCGGACCATGAACATCCCTACTAGTGACACAAAAAACCATCGCACTAATCTCTCGTTATCACCAGTTTAAAACCGACAAATTATACCGTTTGGGCTATCCAAATAAAAATTATACTTGAGGCAAATGGGTTATGGGAGATAATAGAAACAAAGGATGATGTGCAACCAGTTGAGAAAAACAATAAGCCAACGACTGCCTATCTATATCAAGCATTGACCGAAGACGTAATACTACAAGTCGTGGGATGTAAGACGGCAAAGGAAGTCTGGGAGGCGTTAAAGAAAAGATATGTCGGAGCAGATAAAGTAAAAAAAGCACGTCTACAATCATTGATGATTGAATTCAGACACTCCAAATGGAGGAGGAGGATATGTTGGATGCCTTTACCGCTAAACTAAATGGCTATGCCACCAAGGCAAGTGAATTAGGAAAAACATTGGACCAACCATTACTAGTACGTAAACTTTTGGATTCAATACCAGATCGGTTCATCCAAATTGTGGCATCTATAGAATAAAACTCTGATCTAGACGAGGTTACCTCAGATGAGATCATTAGAAAATTGAAAGCCTATGAGGAAAGAATAAAACTCATGAAAGGCGGACATGGAAAAATATAGGAAAACTTATAATTGGCACAGGGCGAACACTCTGGGACAGGAAGAAGATTCGGTAATTGCTGACGTGGTACATCTAACTCTTCATGAGGAAACTGGCAAAGCAACATAAATAAACAGACTCGAAAGAGGAAGGCTCAACTCATAAGGAAAGAACAAACACAAAGTGGAACAAGCAAGTGAGGGACATGAGCAAAGTAAAATGTCACAAATGTAGGAAATTTTGGCATTACAGAAAAGAGTGCAATCAATTGCCGACAATGTAAGAATAATCAAACTTTATCCAAGAAGACGAAGAGCCATCATTGTTGATGGCAATACACAAAACTGAACACAAAGAGATACTGTTAAATGAAGGACAATTTCAACCCGGAATGTGTGCTGCAACAGGTGAAAGCATATGGTATTTAGATAATGGTGCAAGTAACCATATGACTGGTACAAAGAGTCACTTTAAGGATATTGATGAAAACATAACAGGACATATTCTTTTTGGAGATGGTTCGTATGTAGATATCAAAGTAAGAGGTTCTGTTTTATCGAGATGTAGGTATCACGAGTAGAAGGTTATATCATAAGTATACTACATCCCAAACCTCAAGAGCAACATACTGAGTTTAGGATAACTCACGGACATTGGGTGTAAAGTCGTCATGGAAAGAAATCAATTAACTTTTCATGATAAGAATAAGAGGCTGCTGATGAATATTGAAAGATCAAAGAACAGACTTTGCAGCATCAGACTGGAACACCCATATGTCTCTTAGCAAATGTAGATAGCCAAGCATGGTTATGGCACACTAGATTAGGTCATCTAATCTTTGAGGATATAAAGAATATGACAAGGAAGAATCTAGTGGAAGAATCAATCATGCAGAACATATTTGTGATGCTTTCTTATTAGGAAAACATATTAGAACTCCATTCCCAAGTCAAGCTAAGTTCATATCAAAGTGCAAAGTAACATATTAGAACTCCACGCCCGAAGTAACCTCCACTTTTAGTTTAGTTTAGTTTAGTTTAATTTAGGATAGAAAACCCAAAACCAAAACCAACTCTCTTATCCCTAGCTAGATACATAAAAGTTTCTAAATCCCCTAGCTTCAATTCGTCGCGCTTTGAAGAACGATCCTAGGTCATACGTATCCCTTGCTAACCCTTAGCAATAATAGTACCCCTAGGCCCCAGCCTTATAAATTTAAAACCCATTGTTGCCTCGCATCACCATTAGAAATTTCAACGACCGGTGTGGCAGACAACAAGTTTTTTGGAGTTTAGCAACTTTAGTGTTTAGCGATCCTTTTGAGAGATCAACATCAATCAAAAGTTACCTTTTTGCCTTTAGGATTAGCTTAGTTTTAGTTTACCCAATTTTGACCAATCATGTCAACACCCTATTTTGATTAGACCAACCCCCCACCAAATGGATCTTTAACTCAACTTTTGGATGTTTCTTCACCTACAAACCACTTACCTTCCTCAAAACAACTTTTATCAGATTTTATGCTTGAACAAACCATTATAAACAAAAGAGCAACTGAATTTCAAGATAACATTGACGCCATGATAAAAATTTCAGACAAATTGATTTCTTACATGGAATCTATTTTGAAAAACTTGAATTTTATTGAGGAAAGTACATCGGTGATCACTAGTAACACCACTCATCCACCAAGTGATGATGTATTAATCGTTACTAGAGGAGGAAAAGTAACCAAAGTTGATCCATCACCACCAGATAACACCCCCGAAGACCCTTCTTTGCTTACCACCAAATAACACCCCCGAAGACCCTTCTTTGATCACATCGTGAAAATGTGTCAATTGACATCCCTGTCACAAAACCTGACCCATCACCAGCCAAACCTCCAGACAATGTACCTCGAACAAGGATACCATATCCTGGTAGACTTAAAAAGGAGAAACAAGAAGCTCAATTCGATAAATATCTGGAAATATTTAAAAGCCTATACTTAAATGTTAGATTATTAGATGCTTTAGTAGAAATGCCCTCGTGTGCCAAGTTCATTAAAGAACTCCTTTCAAACAAAGAAAAACTTAGGCAAATAGTTAGTTTACCCCTGGATGCTGAATGTTCTTTGATTGTACAACATGGTCTCCCACCTAAATTAGGCAATACTGGACGTTTTACCATACCCTATTTCCTCCAAGATATCCAAATTAGTAACGCCTTAGCAGACCTAGGTGTTAGTGTTAATCTTATGCCTTATTCCCTTTATAAGAAATTAGGATTGAATGACCTATTACCTACTCGTATGACCATCCAATTAGTTGACATATTAGTTAAACTCCCTCGAGGAATTGCTGAAGATGTCATGGTCAAAGTCGATAAGTTCGTTTTTCCAGTAGACTTCGTTGTCATGGACATAGAAGAGAAAACCCATATCTCACTCATCCTTGGCAGACCTTTCCTAAATACTGCCAAGGCCGTAATTGACGTTAACGAAAAATCTTAAAATTGAGAGTTGGGAAAGAGGAGGTCACCTTTAACGTCGATCGATTAATGAAGCAACCTCTGGAAGAGGACCTTGGTTTGTGTGATACCATGTAGGATATTTTTGAAGAACATCTCCACGATGTACTAGCATTATCTGGCCACAATCACCGTTCGGAAGCTATATAATGAGGACCCTGGGCTACATTCCGCAATCACTTCGCCAGCAACATCCGACAAACTACTATTTCCCATGTTTGAAAAGAAATTTCCTCGCACCGATGGCAAAACAATCGTTGTTCCATTAGGATGCGGTACACCGCTACCTAGGCTTAAAAGAGATAAAACCGTACTCAACACATTAAACCCACTCCCTTCAATTAAAGAAATCCTGGATTCATTCAAGGGAATGAGTATTGAGCCACCATCATTTGAACCGCAATTAGCCAACCAACCCGTACCACTACCATTTCCAAACCCCGAAATCACCATAAACCAATATTCATCCGCTCAATTTCAAGAATTTAAGTTCACTAACGACGAAAAGATCATTCTCATCAGAAATGACGAAGTTTCCTCATCATCAGTCAACAAATACGAACTAAAAATAGATGAATTCTCAAATAAAACCGAGTGGGTTGAAATAGCATCAATCTCCACATCTGAACCCGAGATAGACAATGCGCCATTCCAAGCTGAATATGAGAAGCTAAATAGAGACGAGATAGCTAGAATGAAGCCGTCTATTGAAGAACCGCCGAACCTTGAATTAAAAGAATTACCACCCACCTCGAATACGATTTCCTCCATGGAACATCACAACTCCCAGTGATAATATCAAAAGAGTTAAAACCCGGGGAGAAAGCTCAACTCATCGATGTTTTGAAATCACACAGAAATGCGATTGCATGGAAAATTTATGATATACAAGGAATTAGTCCCAACTATTGCATGCACAAGATCCTCATGGGGAACGATTTCAAACCGTCAGTGCAAAGGCAGAGAAGGGTAGATCCTAAGATTCAGGACGTGGTTAAGCAAGAGGTTATCAAACTCTTTGATCCTGTTCAAGTCGTCCCAAAGAAAGGAAGAATGACGGTCGTTGCGAACGAAGAGAATGAGCTTATACAAACTCGGACAGTTACCGGTTGGAGGGTTTGCATTGATTATCGAAAGTTAAACGAAGCAACTCACAAGGATCACTTTCCGCTTTCATTTATTGACCATATGCTCAAAAGATTATCAGGAAAAGAATTCTACTGATTCCTTGATGGTTTCTCCGGGTATTTCCAAATTCCACTCGATCCAAAGGATCTGGAGAAAACAACGTTCACATGCCCATATGGAACATTTGCATACCGACGAATGCCATTTGGATTATGCAACGCACCTGTGACATTTCAAAGATGCATGGTTTCAATTTTCCATGACATGATTGAACAATGCGTGGAAGTCTTTATGGACGACTTCTCGGTCTTTGGAGACTCTTTCGCATCATGTCTATCCAACCTCAACAGAATGCTCGCCAAGTGTGAAGAATCAAATCTCGTTTTGAATTGGAAAAAATGTCACTTTGGGGTGAAGGAAGGAATAGTTTTAGGACATCGGATATCAAAGTCAGGAATCGAAGTAGACAAAGCAAAAGTCGAAACCATTGCAAAACTTCCACCGCCAACCAACGTTAAGGCCATTTGGAGCTTTCTTGGACACGCTGGATTCTACCGCCGTTTTATCAAGGACTTCTCCAGGATTTCTCGACCAATCACTTATCTTTTAGGAAAAGACATCAAGTTTGTATTTGATGAGAAATGTATGAAGGCTTTCAACTACCTGAAAAAGGAGCTAACTAACGCACCAATCATGGTCGCTCCAGATTGGAGTCTACCATTTGAGATCATGTGCGACGCTATCGATTTCGCAGTTGGGGCAGTTTTAGGGCAAAGAAAGGATAATCACTTTCGACCAATCTACTATGCCAGCAAAACACTTATAGACGCTCAAGAAAACTATACAACCACGGAAAAGGAGCTTCTGGCCCTAGTGTTTGCTTTTGACAATTTTTGATCCTACCTAATACTATCCAAGACGGTAGTATACACTGATCACTCACTCTAAAATACCTCTTCAAAAAGCAAGACGCAAAACCCAGATTGTTACGATGGATTCTAGTCCTACAAGAATTCGACATCGAAATTAAAGATAAGAAGGGAGCAGAAAATGTCACCGCAGATCATTTAAGCTGACTTGAAAATCCGTCAATGGAACAACTTGCAGAAAGAGATATAAAAGACCGAATTCCAGAAGAGCAATTAATGAGTTTAGGAGAGTAAATGCAAGGTTCATAATTCACCGACAACCCTTGGTTCGCAGACATTGCCAATTTCATAGTTGGAGGAATCACAAGAAAAGGGATGCCATCATCGCGAAGACAGAAATTCTTCCGCGACGTCAAGCATTACTTTTGGGATGATCCATACTTGTTCAAGGTCTATCCCGACCAGATTATAAGAAGATGTGTCGATGGGAAAGAAGCCGAACACATCCTCCACTAAAGCCATCACGGACCCACAGGAGGACATCATGCAGCTAATTTGACAGAAAAGAAAGTTTACGACTAAGGATTCTACTGGCCCACCATTTTCAAAGACGCACAATACTTGTTGAAACGTTCCGATATTTGCCAAAGGTTTGGAAATATCACAACGCGTAATGAAATGCCGTTGACGAACATCCAAGCATGCGAGATATTTGACATATGGGGATTGGACTTCATGGGACCATTTCCGAAATCTTATGGGAAGGAATACATTCTAGTAGCTGTCGATTACGTATCCAGATGGGCCGAAGCTCAAGCTTTTCCAACAAATGACTCAAGAGTCGTAACCAAGTTCTTAAAACAACTATTCTGTTGGTTTGGAACTTCACGAGCGATCATCAGTGATCGAGGCACGCACTTTTGCAATACTCAGTTTATGAAACTATTGCAACAATACGGTGTCACCCACAAAACCTCTATGGCCTATCACCCGCAGACGAATGGGCAAGCAGAAATAACAAACCGAGCATTGAAAATAATTCTAGAACGAACAGTTAGTCAACACAAGGAGAGTTGGGCAGATAAGCTAGATGATGCTTTATGGGCATTCCGGATAGCTTATAAAACTTTATTAGGAACAACCTCCTATAGGCTCATTTATGGAAAGGCATGTCATCTTCTGATTGAACTCGAATACAAAGCTTACTAGGTGCTGAAGAACTTTTTATAGACTCTACGATAACGGGAACGCACCGGAAAATGCATCTGAATGAGCTAGCAGAGTTAAGAGATCAAGCTTATGAAAGCTTCTACAAATTCAAGGAAAGAACCAAATTGCTTCAAGATGCAAAGCTCCGCCCCACACGATTCAATCCAGGTGATAAAGTACTCTTTAACTCACGATTTAAGAAGTTCTCTGGTAAATTCAAAACATGGTGGAGCGGTCCATTCACAATCTCTAAAGTGTTCCCCTATGGCGCCATCGAACTCGAGGCTCCAGATGGAAATTTCAAGGTAAACGGTCACCGTTTAAAGCACTACGTAGAAGACTTTCCCTCAACCGAGGAAATCTATAACTACAAATCACCCTAATAGAATAGCAGGTATGAAAGAGTCAAGCAACGAGACTCGATAAACAAAGCGCTCTTGGGAGGCATCCCAAGCTTATCTTATATTTTCGGCATTAATTTTTCTTTTACTTTCATGTTTGATTTAATCCATTTTTTTTATGTAGTACCTCGCCTTATGAAAGGCTAATGATTATGTTTAGACCGTTGACCTTTTGTATTTTGCAGAATGAGTTCGTAATTAGCCGGAGCACGAGCCCCCAGTCAGAGACGCTCACATGCCATGTATCACTCCTGGAGTTCATCACCGGGCAGTAGCATGAAGACCGTCAGGGGATCACAGTCACCGCCCCCTCGATTGGACGAGAGCTTGGCAGACTTGGTGGAGGTGAATATTCAGGAGACATTCATTTTACGTTCCCTCCATGCCAGGTTACCTTCATCTCTCCGATCAGAGGGACAGACCGCAGGAACCTCCAGAGTACCCACCTTTCATCATGGGGTGACTACCGCGGACCATGCTGTCACCTGGTCGATACTAAGAGCCCTCGAGGTTCAGCACACTGCCATCACTGAGATCCACACTGCTCTAGGCTTTCCTTCCATACCTGTGTGCCTTTTTCAGATGGGACCTGATCCGGCTCCGCACATTCCACCGTGGGACCTATTCCCACCTTGGAACATGACTGCGCAAGATCACCCCACTCTTACGGACCCACTAGAGAAGGAGATCACTGCAGTAGATGCTTGGATTCATGATCCAGAGGATGGCACTGCATCTTCCGTCTATACCATCGAGGAGTCAGCATCACCTACATCGATCATTGAAAACACAATCTTTATGGATGATGACTTCACTGATTGGGAGGCGCTCTTAGCTGATATGGATTAGCTATGATTATTTATGTTATTTCTGTTTAATATTAATGTGTATTGACATTTGTGTTTCCTGAAGGATGTTTATTATGCAGAACTCGACGTAGGAATTATGGAACAAGTTCATTTTAATGAGCCTGATCCATTTTCAGCAAATTCACACACTTGAATCTGGTCCATAAAATCCAGTGGCTACGCACGCAACATGAGGAAGTATCTCTTCTAACCTTACTTTGCTTGATTAAACACACTAAAATTCTAAGTAAAACTATAAGTGTGGGATTATGACTCACAAACAGAGAATGACTTCGACAATATTGACCTTCATTCGAAAATCTAAGTGTGGGATTAACCTAACTTAGAAAAAGAACATTAGGGACAATATTCTTTTAATTGTGGGATAACAGTAGTATTCACTACTGAAGTGCAACATAAAATTTTTGAATCAAGGAAAGTCCAAAAAGGGTATTTCTGGTCAACTAAAGTTCAAGGGTTTGGGAAATCGACTATGATGGGTAAAACTCTTTGAAAAATTTTCAAACTAAGTTTTAAAACAAGCAATCGCATGACTAGGCACTAAACCACCCAAATAAGTGAGGAATCTTGATCCATATAAAAGCATTTATCTTTAATGCTTCACTTTTCGATTGTGAGTGTGCTGATGTACGCCTTTTAAGTTAGAACTTGTTCGAGCAATACATTTCGAAACTACAAAAATGGGCGTCATACGTGACGAAGGTGCAATTAGAGGATCTTGACATTTCCTAGGATAAAACTCTCTCATAAAAACCCCTGTTTTCAAGCCTAACCCAACCAATGCTCACTTTCAGCATTGAAGATCAAGTAGAAAACCTTTTGAGCCTTAGCCTTTTCATTTCAAAAACTCACTTCAAGAAACCAATCCTTTCTTTACATCTCTTGGCCATAGCCTAAGTTTTGGTTCTGTTAGAAGAATTATTACAAGAAACACATTCCTCGAAGGAATCCCCGAAGGATAAAAATATCATCCACAAAAGGACTCCGAAGGAAAACAAAGCTGCCAGAAGAAATCAAAGAACTAAAAAACCCTAGGATCATCTAAAGCCAAGGGTAAAGTTCTTCAAAAAGAAGAAAAAGCTACGAAAAGAAGGTTCAAAAGAGAGGGAAATCCAAAAGAGGCACCACTAAAACGTCAAAGATAAGTCATCACAGACAAACTCTTAGGCTATATCAAAACCCCACTAAACCACCTACAAAACCCTTCTTCCATACACCATCTCTACCCTCTTACAAATGTCTAGGGATAATTAGCACCATCCCCATTTAAGTATTGCAGATCTGATTCTCGACCAAGCTTATGACAACAAAAGAGCTATATGACTGGCCCCTGAGTGAATTAGAAGTTAGGAAACCCGATACCACTTGAGTGAATTGAGTGACCACCTGTGAGGACCCCAGTCATGTATATCTTACATCATGAAGATTGAAAAGAGAGCTTGTTAGAACCTATTTGAAATCTTTTCACCCAGCCTACAGGAACCAAAGTTTTTTAGAATACAAAGACATCCTTTCATACTTTCAAAGAAGTTTTACTAAAGATTTGCTTGAGGACAAGCAAAATTATAAGTGTGGGATACTTGATATCGCGTAAAAAGTTACATTTTTACTACCGATATCTCTCTCATTCTGAAACAATACTTGGAAAATAGACTCAAATAATACGCAAAACAATGAAAATTAGCCAAAGAGATCAAAATAAAGATGCAAGAGAAAAATCACGCAAAACAGGCAGAAAACAAAGATTCTACGCACAATTAAAGATTCAAGGCATCAGAGACGAGATTTGAGACAAAGTACCCACCACTGAGATCCATCTTATCCAAGATCTTCGTTTTCAAAATACGAATCTAACAGAAGCAGAATCAACAAAAACGGATGAAGAATGAAGATTCTATGTACGTTGGAAGATTCAAACGATTCGTACAAGACATCTAAAGTTCAAAGACACATCTTAGAGATTTCTTTGCATCAAAGTCTTAGTTTTTGGAAAACGAATCCAATGCAAAAAGAATCGAAGCAAACGAACACATAACGAAGAAGATACGCATAAAACAAGAAACGAGCGAACGGACAACGTACCGGGGCAGCCGGCCGCCGGATGGCAACCAGCCGCCGCCGGCTGGCTGCCGGCCATCCCCTCCCCCTTTTTCCGTCCTTTTGCATACTTTTTTGGTACATGTGCTAGCACATTCCGCAACTTTCGGGTACACGTGCTACCACTTTCCGCGCCTTTAAGGTGCATGTGCCACAACTTTCCGGGAAAGGACCACCCCCCAAAAACATGCTAACATGCACCTTGGATGGCTAACATGCACCGGATTTCAAGTAAAAATAGAGGGCTCATGCTTCATTTTTACATCTTTCACACCTTAGAAAACACACATCATAAATATTTTCTTTGTAATTTATTTCTTCTATTAGACTAGTTAGTTAGAATAGCTAATTAATTAGCAAAGGAAGATTTGTATGGAGGTGCTCCGGGATGCATTTTAGCTACGAGTTATTGTACACCCTTCCATGTCCTAATCTATCTTCCATATTTAAAATGCTTGTTCTTTATGTTAATAATTTAAATATGCATGTTGGAATTGCCATGATTAACTAGATAACTCAATTGTATGCTATGATAGTCGTTTAGGAAGATTTAAATATGTAATTGAATTGTATGTTATGAGATTGCGGATGGCTTATATTATAAATAGATGTAGGAATTAAATCTTTCTTGTTTATCTGCCCAACTCATGTTGTGACTAAAACCTTATCCAAAAATGAACGTAGCTAACTCGCTCATAGGGTATAGGTCACTTGGTTATAGTATGTTAGATTGAATCATTGAACTTGGCATGGCCGATGTTCTCTAGACTAAAACAAATCTAAGAGACATGGAACATGGGAATAGAGGTAGATTAAGATTAAATTCGTATAGATGATATTTTTGAGACAACTTTCGGAATATCCTCGACTTAGATAATACTTTTGTATGCTTATATGGAAATGTTGTTTTGATCGTCTTATTGCATGTTCTTGTTTGAATGTTGCCTTAGGATTATCATAATAGTAAAATACAAACGGCTTTAATTATCGTGAAATAATATGACGGGCCCTATTCGACTACTCTTTGATATAGTACTGGAAACGCTTATAGCGGAGTACAAATGTATGGAAGTCAAGAACGATCGAAGGTAGTTATATTATGAATCGAATAACAAACGTATTAACTAGGTTTCTATTTGTAACATAAACCATCCCTGTTTTCTTGCATACTTGAGTAATGTCGATAACTCGTACGAATAAGTGATGATGTATTATCCGGCCGCCTAGACCAGTTATTCCAACCTATTCCGGCGAGGGTAAACCCCGTTCATAAGATTGTTTATTCAACAAACTATCTCATGATTCGAACATCTCTGATGAACGAGATTGGGAATTAGGATTCGAGATTAATTGTAGGATAACACGGACATACATTTGAGAGAACTTTTGGTGTATGTTTTAATATATTCTGCAACCCACGTGACATTCTGTTTGCCTGATTGTGGACACCTCCGCGTTAGCCTGATAGAAGGGTTGTAGTAATAGCTCACATTAACTTATGAACTTATCCTCATTAGAACTCTTCATATTTAATACCACCTAAACCACTTCATAGTAGACAATCACTTTAATTGCTGAACGCCCGAAGTAACCTCCACTTTTAGTTTAGCTTAGTTTAGTTTAATTTAGGATAGAAAACCCAAAACCAAAACCAACTCTCTTATCCCTAGCTAGATACATAAAAGTTTCTAAATCTCCTAGCTTCAATTCTTCGCGCTTTGAAGAACGATCCTAGGTCATACTTATCCCTTGCTAACCCTTGCAATAATAGTACCCCTAGGCCCCAACCTTATAAATTTAAAACCCACTGTTGCCTCGCATCACCATTAGAAATTTCAACAACCGGTGTGGTAGACAACACTAGTATATGGAGATCTCTGTGGCCTTATAAGCCCAGCCCCACACTCTGGGAAGCAATACATTTTCTTGTTAGTGGACAACTGTACACGTTTCATGTAAGCCTACTTTCTGATATCAAAAGATATTGCATTTGACACTTTTAAGGAGTTCGGATGGAAGATTGAAACAAAAATGAGGAAAAACTTAAGGATGCTGAGAACATATAGAGGAGGTGAGTTCACATCAAATGGATTCACAAAGTACTGCAAGGAAAATGGAATAGCATGACAGTTAACAACACCTTACTCACCATAACAAAATGGAGTTGTGGAAAAAAGAAATAGAACAGTATTATCTACTACTAGGAGTATGATGAAAGCAATGAGGTTTCCATAGAACTTCTGGGCGAAAGTAGTCAGACACGTCATATACATACTAAGAAAGGTACCTACAAGAGCCCTAGTGGATAAGACTCCATATGATGCACTTTACAATAGAAAACCAAATCTGAAACATCTAAGGATATTTGGGCGTACAACTTATGCCAAGGTGACGATACCTCACTTGCAGAAGCTTGATGATAGAAGTGTTCCCATGATTTACTTAGGAGTAGTGGAAGGATCAAAAGCATACATATTATATGATCCAGAAAAGGATAAGAAACATGTAAGCATGGATGTTAAGTTTATGGAAACCAAACCATGGAATTGGGATAACAACATAGAGGAAACAAGAACTGAAGACTCAGAATGGGTAAGCTTTGTGGTTAGAGGAATCGATGATGGAAGTATTACATCAATAAACTATAAAAGTAATGAACATGCTTATCAGGAACATGTACAAATCACTGCTCCAGACACTCTAGTTATCCCACAGACATATACTTACAACTCACACTCAGAGGAAGAACAAGCTACTATTAGTTCATTGAGGAACTCAGAAGAAGTATTTAATGATACACTAGTACGAGGTTTCAAAGAATTGAATGCAGTATATGCAAATGCACGTGTAGATGAAACTGAAAGTCTGCTACTTACGGAAGAAGAACCATGTAACTACAAGGAGAGATCAACAGATAAGAAATGGATCGAGGCCATGGAAGCTGAATTGGATTCAATTAACAAGAATAACACGTGGACTCTTAATACTTTGCCTATAAATCATAAGGCAATAGGACTCAAGTGGATTTTTAAGACCAAGAGAGATGCAAAGGGAAAATTCATCAAATACAAAGCACGACTAGTAGCAAAAGGATATGTGCAGGAACAAGGAATAGACTTCGATGAAGTATTTGCACCAGTTGCACGCATTGAGATAGTTCGTTTGATTTTAGCATTGGCTGCATATCATGGATGGCAAGTTCATCATTTGGATGTCAAATCAGCATTTTTACATGGGGAATTAAAAGAAGAAGTCTACGTTGCACAACCTGAAGGTTTTATACAACCAGGAAGTTCAGGGAAAGTTTGAAAGCTCTCAAAGGCTTTATATGATTTAAGGCAGGAACCACGACCTTGGAATACAAAGCTTGATCAGACTTTAAGGTCATTGGGCTTTAAGAAATGTAATCTCGAACAAGCAATCTACACTAAGAGAAGTAAGACTTCCACACTAATAGTCGGAGTTCATGTGGATGACTTGATAGTCACAAGCACTCCAAGGAAGGAAAAAAACTTGTTCAAATCCCAGATGGAAGACAAATTTGAAATGAGTGATCTAGGATTGCCGGCTTATTACCTCGAGATAGAAGTTACTCAAACAAGAGGTGAGATTACAATCAAGCTAACATGTTACATCAACAAGATCTTGAAAGATGCAAGTATTATTAAAGTAATGACACAAAGATACCTATGAACCCAGGAACAAAGTTGGTCAAGACAGAAGATGGAAATCCAGTAGACGCAACTTATTACATAAGTTTAATTGGATATCTCATGTATCTACTACACACTAGACCAGATCTAAATTACTCGGTTGGATTACATAGCAGATTCATGCAAGAACCAAAGGATCACCATTTAAAGGAGATAAAGTAACTAATCTGGTATATCAAAGGAACGAAGGAGCATGGTATTGTATATATAAGAGATGGCGGCTACAAGAGAACAGGTATAGCAACAGTCTTTACGAAATCAATACTGATCAATGGAATGAACTACTGGAATAGTATTATGTTTTGGAGAATCACCTATTAGATGGAGCACTCAAAAGCAACCAATAGTAGAACTTTCATCATGTGAATCAGAATTCATGGCAGCTACTGGAGCAGCATGTCAAGCTCTATGGTTAAAATGACTACTTAGTGAAATAACATGCTACAAGGAGGAAAGAATAATGTTGAAGGTTGATAACGTTTTTCAACAATAGCACTCGTGAAGAACCCAATTTTTTATGGAAGAAGTAAGCATATCGAACCATTCATTACCATTTCATTCGTGAATGTGTAGAGAATGGACACATTTGAAACGCCCCAATTTAATTCTTTTTATAAAACATATTTTATACTCATTTCATTTTATTCCAATTGTAATATTATAACATTTCTCTCATGTCGATGACTTTATAAGTCAAACTAATACAAATCTTTACAATTTACAAACTTCTCTTTAATTAAACAATTGACGCTAATAATATAAAACTGGGTGACTTATACAAGTGTCATCATTACAATAGTTTAAAAGAAAGAGAAGCTTATTTACCCGTATAGCAAGTTCCAATCCACATTATCTTCTGGTAACCACAATCTAATCTTTAACCCCATTGGTTCAACCGAACCAATACCTACAACATAAACCACTGAAAAGAGTAAGCCAAAGCTTAGTGAACATACGAACAGTTAAATGAATAATCTATCACACATTATCATATAACACGTATTATTTATATATATAAATATACACATATCAATTGAGCAATTGTAGAAATCATTTTTGAACTCTGCCCCTTAGTATCCCACCTCTTGGGTGAAAGCATACTAAGTTATGTACCATGCTAATTGCCCACTCCACAATTAGTCTTACAGCCTGTTCACCAATTAATGCCCGCGTATCAATTATCATTAATAGGGAATTGTCCAACTACCGCGCGGAAGTAGTGGAAAAACCCCATACACAAGTTCATTAGTAATTTCAACAATTCTCAATCCACACAATTCACATATCCACATAATAAGTCATTTTTACCGTTAAGGATCCTTAACTATTATACCATACTAATATATACAATTAGCAATCAACATAAGCTAATAATCGCAATCATTACTTTCAAACCATAACCATTCAGCTAACGATCGCAATCATTACTGGAACCCAAAATTACAACACAATTCATATATAATCGGCTTACCGTTTATCTGTATACTATATAATAACAATATATATGCGTACATCCATCTACAACACAATTTATATACAAATAACAATTCACCCGATTGTGTAAGCCTCTTGCTCAGCAACAATCCGGATTACACAATCATTACCCATTTAACTCTCATAATACTCACCTTGACTTTTTAGACGACTAAGCAATTAATCACAATGTCTGTGGGTGCCACGTCTCGAATCTCGAATCACCTAATAGATAACATTGAATAATAACAAATTTAGTTTCCAATAATTATCAAGGTCAATTACTCATAATTGTCAATTAGTGATTCGTTAAATGGGTCAACTTTAACTTCTAGTTAAACCGTACTTACTTTTACTTTTCATAACTAATAATTCGATTATACAAATTTATCTATTAAAACACATTCTCATTCTAGTTGTGTTTTCAACTAATCGATTACAATTAGCTCATCGCATAACATACTCCCACTTTAGTTTATGCGTCAACTATTCGATTAAAGTATGTCTTAAATAACCATAAACGACTCAAGTAGTTTATCACTTGAATCTCTACTCGAATAATACTCCTTAATTGTCATCACATTATATCATCACTTTTATATTACATTACTAACATATCTAGCTCAAACAACACCACAAGTTTTGGGTTAACATAAATCGCGCCGCATTTTGGGCACAATCCTGCTGCATTTTACTTGATATCGCGTCGCGATATAGGGTCAGTTGTGTCGCGACCTGTATTCTTCCTCTGGACTACGTTTTCCCTTTTCTACCTAAGCAACTCGAATCCTTTAAACAAACAACCTGAAGCCAGGTTGTTAATTACGCAAAACCAACTAAATAATATAAACTAACTTCCTTCTAATTCCAACTTTATACTAATTCATTACTCAATATTAATTTCACCACAGTTTAACTTTTAGGTTTAAAAAATATCAAAATCAAACTTACCAATGAATCAAGAAGAGATGAGGATGATGATCATAATTTCTAAGTCTTGAATTAGGATGACTTTGATGGTTTCTTGTTTCTGGGAAATCCACAAAAGTTACAAAGACGATTCATGTGTTCCTCTTTTTATTTCTTTCTGTTTTCTAGAATAATGGAGAAAGGGGAGGGATATATGTATATATATATATATATATATATACACATATATATACTTTTAATTTAATCCCCTTTATTACCTATTGTCTGGAACTTAAAAACCATTTGCGATTTCAAATGTTTTATTTTTCTTACAACCTTATTAAATTAAAACAATTATATATCTAATTGTCACAATAATACTTTTAGATTTTGGGGTGTTACAACTATCCCCCAATCATTCAATTCGCGTCGTCACGAATGTCGCTCGAATCTAAGCAACCTTAACAATTCTATTCAGGCGGGAGCCTTTATTCATATCAAAACACATTACTTAATTCACTAGTTCGTAACATGAATCTCATGTAATTGAACTTTTCTTATCCGTTTCTCACAAGCTAATCACATTTATAACTTAGTCCAATGGACATAACCATATACCATTACCAGCACTTACTGGGAGTCTGTAGTTTCTACCTCAATTTTCGTAAAACAATACGTACATTATTATTAAATTAACCTATCTCATTTGTCTTATTAGCTTTTCAGCTAGACGTATACTCCATCTAACAATGATAAATATTTAATGTATCCACTTTACTACTTGATAATCCAATTAAGTATTACCTACAACTATACGTGTACAGTTTATATAAATTATGCATCAGATTTACACCTATCAATCAATAACCTTATGCACATATGTGCATATTTCTTTATCATCCTCGCACACGTATCATGTGTTTTTTTAACTTTTCAATATTTTAAACTCATAACCACATATGACACGTGTAATATATAGCTTATACAAGTAATAATTATGCATATATAACTTTATCAACGTAGGCACAGAATATGCATTTTGCCCCACCCACCAGCACACAAACAATGTGCCTTAAACTTTTTCATGTAAGCACATAACCTGTGCATACATCTTTGCCCATTCTCCTACTGGCACTATGTGCAATATCCAACACAAGCGCAATATTAATAACTGCTCATTTCATCTGAAATAATTTTTCAGTTTAACAACTAATACATATAGTGTAAATTATACCACGTGAGCAACTTATAGACTTAAGCACATGTTTTCAATTCTTTCCACATGCGCACTTTAAATGTACATTTTATTTGCTTTCACCCGCTGATGTGTGCTAAGTATAGTCAATTTAAATAATAACAAATTTTAAATAAAGGAAATACTAAATAATATTATCACACAATACAGGCAAGACTGACCCGTTCGTATAATATAGATTTATAAGTAAGTCCAGGTATCGAACACAGGGAAATGGAATCTTTAATTAATCCCTAAACTAATGTTTACAATATTCACAATTATTTATAATTAATGTTACAGATAAAAGGGGGTTACGTTTTAGTTCCGTGTGAACTTATATTTATTTTGATACAGAATAACAATAACTAAAGTAATTGAAGTAACTAAGAGACAACTAAGGTAAATTAGGTAGATTGGAGATATATTTAATCTAAAATAGCCATGTTATATTTAAATTCTCTTATATGTTTTTTTTTGTCAGCTAATTGATTTTATGTTGAAATATAAAAGTGGATATCCTCCTTGGTCGGGTTTAAGTATTCTTGATAGCCTCCTATGGTCGGGTTTAAGTATCCTTTATGAAGCTCTTCAACGTATATTAAGGTTAACTAACTTCGGGGTCTCGAATGTTATTATCTAATCAATTATAGTTTAATCCAGTAATAATTATAACCTATCACGCAGTCACGGTATTTTTAAAATCTTTTTGGTAAAACGCTAATTAAATATGCTTTTTGTTTCTACTCCAAAAGTCACAAATTTCGTGTTTACTCAAAACTTCTCGCGTGTGTTTCCATGATGAATATTCAAAAGAAATCGAGAATCTAGTGGTGCAAAAAGTTGGCACCAAGTAAAGTTCGAAAGTGACAAAGGATAGAAAAGTGAAAAGAAAATGAAAGAAGAAAAGGATTTCAAAAAGGCGAATAAAATAAAAATCCCTTAGAAACTCCCTGGCCAAGAAATTCTAAGCCAAAAATAGAATAAAGCTAAGTGCTTAAAATCTTCCGAAAATTCCGATTCCAAAAAGTATAATATCTTCTGTGTGTTTTCAAAAGATAGAAGATAAAATAGCTATCTGTAACACCCCCAAATTTAATGTTGCGCGGAAGCAAGCTTTGGGTGTTACTAATCAATAGTCAAGCACCAAAGTATAGCAAACGACTTCTAAATGAGACGTTTGTAAAATAGTTACATACCATTATAAAATAGGGTTTGAAAACATAATGTTTTCGTTACAAAAGTAAGGTCCCCTAGAGTCCGCGTATGTAGCGGGAGATTCTATTACATAACCATAGTTACAAAAGATAATGCTAAAGAATCTCCGTTAAATGCAGTTTGAAAATCATGCGACTCTAGCTAGTAATCCTACTCTGTACGTGTACCTGAGAATACATGCTAAAAAGGGTCAACACAAATGTTGGTGAATCTCACAGGTTTGTAAGTAAGTAATAGTTTGAACACAAGATTTTTATCAGTTGTGCCCGCAGGCGTAAATCAAGTATCTGCAACCAAGCAAATAATAAGTAAATATGTATATACCGTTGCCATGAGCTCATAGTCGAAGCTTAACCCGCAAATCGGTGGTACAACCAAGTACCGTATAGTGCCCCCGCGAGTGCTCAATCCAAAAACTCGTACGAAACAAATAAAAGTCGCCCGTTTATACATAACGGTTTGTGGTAGCGCTACTACCCCGGGCGGGGAGGGTCAGTCCCTAATGGATCCATTAACTAATATTCGCGCTTAAGTTCATAACTAACGAAACTATGATGGAGGGACTTCAGTGGATTAGTAAGTAACTCATGCAAGCCCGTATATGAAAAGTAAGTAATTTAGCACTTGTGTTCAAGAAAACGTAAGCAATGTATCTCACCCCATAAGTAAAACAGTAAAAGTGGGGCTGTAAGACTCACCTGAGTCAAGTAAGCAAGCGTTTAACTTAATAAACGTAAAGTCTGAAAGCAGTAGTAATCCGTAGGTTCCGCGAACCCGCAACCTTCTAATGCCCTAAGCATATAAGGTTGTATGTATAAGTGAATGTCTCAAAAGATCATTCATGCTAGTTGTCCACTCAACTAGTTATGTCCAAGTGTTTGTTTGTACTTTTGTAATTATTTTGTAAATAAGGGTGGCCCGTTGGTGACGGAAGTGTAATAATAATTCAAATATTATTATGTGTTTTGCGGTGTTGTATACTTATTAATCTATTTGTTGTTGATTGTCCAATTATTGTACCTATGTATAAGGATTTTCGGAAATAAAAATTTATGCGACAATGGTATTGTCGGAATTACTTTTGTGACAATATGATTGTCGGATTATAGAGTTTCAAAGCTAAGTGTTATATTATGCGACAATAGATTGGTTATTCACGGAATATTATTCATGGGATGTTATTCACGGATTATGATAGTGAGTTGTGCGACATTAAGTTATGCGGTATTGAGTTACGAAGTATATATGTTATGTATTGCTAAAGTTATGGTCCGAAAGTGTAGATTTTTAAACTTAGGGTCCAAAAGTGCAATTTTTCGAGGGTCAATCCGACAGTCAAAGTCAACCCGAGAGTCAAAAAGTCAAATTATCGGAGTCATTGTCGGAGGTCATTGTCGGATTTTTACTATTGTCGGACCTATATTTCACCCGTGTTAAAACATCAATTTGGTCAAGTAAAACTTAACGAATCGTTCTGAAATTTTTACACAAGGTTCTCCTATGTCTTAGCTTTCCAAAACATATTTTTGCATCGATTTTAACCAAGTAAAACTCGAGATAAAAAATTTTAAATTGAAGTAGGTCCAGCAGCTCGTTTTTGTGACATATGCTCAATAATCTGGTCATAAGTTAAGTTTTACAAAACTTCAAAAAAAGTTCCAGTAGGATTTGGAAAACTAACAAAATTTGTGATCTTTTCCCGTTGGTCTCAAGTTCTAATTCGTTCCATATCCCAAGATATACCCTTTTTGATTTGGTCAAGATTCTGGTCAGATTCATCAGATCTGCTATGTACTTTTATTTCAGTAACTAAAAATAGCAAATGAACTTCAATCTTCGTGAGGCTTACAGATTTAAAAGTAGACTTTTTAAATTTGATTTTAGGCTCAAGAAATGTTAGATTTCGATTAGTTATGGGTTAGATTCTTCCGATCTAAGTCGATCCATCTTATTGTCCAGTGGTCAATGTCATTATCCAACGGTTAATAGCTTGTTTAAACGATTTTTAAGCTTGATCTTGGACATAAATCAGTAGAAATGGAACACTAACATGTTTATAAACTTAATCCAAGTTAATCAAAGGAAAAAGGAGGGATTTATACCGAGTAGAGGCTGAGATATTACAGGAGAGACGAGAGTGTGCTGCTCCTGCTCGGTTGTTGAGTTCTTCTTGTTCCTTCTTGCTAAAAACGTGTAGGATGGCACTAGATTTGTGAAGAAAGTGTTTGGGTGTTCTTGGATGAGATTTTAGGGGTGATAGCAACTGATTTCAGGTGTTTTTAGTGAGAGGAAATAGGGAGAAAAGTGAGTGTAGTGACAGAGAGTGTTAAGTGAAATGAATCAAGGAAGGGGATTGTTTAGGGTTTAGTTATTTGGGTTGACCTGGGTTGACCCGTGGGTCACCTGTGCTGGAGGGTCCGACCCATGTGTGGGTTGGGCTCGTGATTTATCTTCCTTGTGTTTGTGTAATTTATCGTTGTCGGTTAAAGTTAATTTGTGCGTTTTTATCGCGTTTATGATGTTCGTGAGCATTATATACGATACGAAATGCTTATGAAATAGTATCGCAATAATATTTGGAAATAAGTATGTTTATCAAATAACTTCATATTATTTAATAAATTGCGTTCACCAACGTCCAGTTAAGTCGGAATCCATCCAAGCAAATCATGTAATATCAATTTATTACGTACGTGTGTATATTCAATATACGTTATATTACAAGCAACTTAATCACAAGTAATTACAAGCAAGCTTAGAGTAAATTAATAAGCCTAAGTACGGGTTGTCACACTATCTTCCTTTATTGTTATCCGTTTCCGTTTTCATTAAAAAGCGTATCTAAATAGAATTTTTCATGAGTTTTTAAAAGGTCCTGAGATAAGTAAAACCCTTTTTTTTACCCTTATCCATACTCTTTAAACCTCACCACACATTACAACCCACTTGAATGTCCTGGGATAATTAGTATCGTCCCCGTCTAAGTGATGGAGATATGATCCTTGGGCAAGCCTTTGACGACGAATCCTGCACGAATGGTATTTGAGCGATTTTTCATTTGGCTTAGGATAATAGGAAACCCGATACACTTGTGTGAATTGAGTGACCTCCGGTGAGATCGCCCAGTCGTGTATATTCCACATCCCGGGAATTGAAAGTTTGCCTATATAACACCCCTCATTCTAAACTTGTATATTATATTATTTATCTCGGAAGCGTAAAATTTAAAACATATTTTACTACTATACATTCAAGATAATGAACATAAACTGTTTACATAATAAATATATCACATTTAAAATTTATTAAAACCTATAACACATATATTACACAACCGATGTGTTATATAATTCTAAAATGAGTTTATCAAAAACATATCAGAGTAGCACAATTTGTAAAACATTCCCTGCTTCTAGAGCATCATCTTCCTGCTACCCACTTCCCAAAATATAACCTGTAGGAAGTAAAATGAGGGATTAGCACGAAGCTAAGTTAATGAATTTGTAACACACAATTCAACTTAGCATAACCACCTGATTGCATCAAATAATCGTAAACACATATTACACAGTACAACAATTTAACAATGATGATCGGTGGCTCTTGAGAAACCCTACTACCGCGGTGGCTCTCAAGAACACTTATCCAACAATCTGTAAGGCCAATACAGAACATACTGATAGCTAAAGGTTATTATACTCAAACACAGGTTCTACACACAACGAATGAATCAAGACCCTGTGTAATTCACACAATAACCAAATAGCCCAACTACCCAGTTGACCTCAATAACAACTGATGCCCGAAGGCCACATAGCACGTAGATTTGTAATCAATAACTCAGGTTAAATAATTCAACAAACACATCTACGTTCACTTATTGTAACCAAACAGTTACAACTAAATCAAAAGGTTAGTTCTAAATCCACTCATCGATACCTCTGCAGATCCCAAACTCAGAAATCTTATATTACTGAGTCTTCAGAGTATCTAAAACACCACATAATACACAACTTAGTAACTTGTTCCACAATCATCATTCTAGTATATTTATTAAATCAGGTAATCCCTGAAGTCTAGGCAAACAACAGTTCCATCAGGAAATAAGATTAGAAAATCCCGAAATGACGTTTAAAAACTGAAAAATGCCATTTTCGGCCCCTAGATGAACCCGAATGGCCAAAAACTGCCTAGACTCTTAGAATAGAGTCGGGATCATTAGGCCGTTTCCGAGTGACCATGCGAATTTTAACCCAATCCGAGTTAATGAAATTGTCACTTATCCAGGACCCCGAAAAGACTCGCGCATTTTCAAAATTTACAAAACAAAAATTTTAAAACTCTCAATTCGCAGAGCCAACTCGGTTTGCAGTAACTCAATTCGCAACGGAATAACTCAGTTCACACAGCCATCTCGGCTCGCAAAAACTCGGTTCGCATTGCAAAACTACTCAGTTCGCAACGCGATTTCAACTCGCATCGTAGCAACTCATTTCGCAAGTTCTCAGTTCGCTTCGCAACGTCTCATCTCGCTTCGCAACATAAACTCGGTTCGCGGGACGAATTAAGAACTGTCAATTTCACTGCTGTTACGAGTTTTTCGAATCAAAACTTCAAAAAACTCAGTTCTATGGTTTCTAACACTTTACTAACATCAAATAACACCTAATAACAACATATCAAGCTTCAATTTCGTGTAAATCAATCAACTTCTCTCAAAACCCATTTTATAAAAACTCAAAATCAAACTCACTCTTTGATGAAGAAGAAGATGATAAGATGGAGATGATGTTGTTGTTGATGTTTTAAAATCAAAATCACATAAACTAGTTTGATTCTAATTTGATATGGTGATCTTGAGTTTAAAAGTTTTCCAAATGAAACTTAAAGAAATTTTGAGAACATATGGGTTTGAAAGTCGGTTCACAAACCGACTACACATATTAAGTGGTATAATTAAATATCCGTCCTAAATCTATTGTCTCGAACCAAAAACAATTTGAGAGAACTATTACTTTATTTTACCGTCAACTATATCAATTTAAAACAAGTAATAGTTTACTATTCACAATAAGTCCTAAGACTTATTTACTTAAGTTTCACAATAAAATAATTAATATCAAGTAATTCCTAAAAACAATTAAATAACCAATTTAAATAAATGAATTACAAGACAAGTGAAGAGGGTGTTACGGCCAAGCACAGGGCGTATACAGCCTGGCATAACCGTATACGGCCTTGTCTCAGCCGTATACGACATGTCTCCCCTGTATACGGCTGGGTCTCTCCCGTATTATAACACCCATCTTTCAATACAGAAATATTATATTATTTATCTCGGAAGCATTAATTAAAATAAACTATATTATTAAATATTTCATAAAATGTACACAACCTGTTTGAAACATCTGATACACAACAAACTAAAGATATTAAGTCACATCTCAAGTATTATACAAAACGGGTGTTATCAAATTTCAACAAGGTTTATAATAAAACCATATCAGAGTTAGCATAACGTCAAAACATTTCTCTGTAGAATCCACACTCAGTTTCTAAGTTACTGAGTCTTTGGAGTATCTGAAAACACAACAATACTACGAATTAGTAATTTAATCAAATAATTCAACCTTTCTTAACCATATCACGTTGATAATAATAATCACATTATCACTGTATTAATTAACTTAACACTTATAAATACACTGAAAGTATAATGTGTAAAGTAAAAATGAGTTGTTCCTGTTCTTTATCCATAACCGATCGGCTTAACTCATCATAGCCGATCAGCTAGTCACCTTTACCCGATCGGTTCTCCTTTGACCCGTTTGGCTAACATAAAGATTTTTCGATGTTTTTATTTCAAAGCTAAGTTATGCGATCAATTTGTTCTAATTTAGCCGTTCATCTCATTTTACCCGATCGGTTAAACTGTTACTACCCGATGGGCTCACAAGGATACCCGATCGGCTACGATTGCAATTTTTCTTCTTTAAACTCCAAAGTTAAGTTCTGTAACGTTTTTACACTAAATTACCCGATTTGCTAATGATGAACGCCAAAATGTACTAAATTATAGTACTAATTACCCCCTTGTTTAATTGAACTCTTACACATTTTGTGTGGATAAGATACTGATTTCGTTCATATGTGCATATAGGACTTAATTGGAGCTTGAATCGGAAAAGAAACAGAAATCGAGCAAATATTGAAGAAAAGAATCTAAAGAGTTGAAGAATGAAAAAAGAGAAATCGAATTGATGAAAAGCTGGGCTTTTTAATCCATACGGCGTATGGAATTCCATACGGCGTATGGATTGTGTGAGCCGGACTACCAATACGCGGGCCTGATCTGCTCGGCTTTTTAATCCATACGGCGTATGGAATTCCATACGGCGTATGGATGAATTCGACAGAACTATTAAAAAACCCTAATTCACTTCATTTTGGGGGTTATCACTTCTCATTTTTCTCCAGCCGTTTTGCACTTGTTCTAGCCTCATTCCAGGAACATTTTGAAGGATTAAGAGCTTGAAGAATCAAAGGTTTTCGGTTGTTCAATCATTCTTTCGGTTTCTCGGTTCGAATATTTAAATCCTTTTCATTTGATTATGATTTCGATTATGATTATGAATCTGAGTTTCTGTAACAATATGATTGGCTAAGTTCTTATTACATTTGTTTAGATGATAATACTCAGATGATGTTTTGATTATTGAATTGCGGATTTATATTGGATTTTATGAATGTTTATATGTTTACTTGATGATTCATGTTTAATTATTGATTATTGGTGATTACCTAACGTGATGATCTATTGATTTATGATTGATTTCTTTATTAATAGATTATTATTGATGATTGTTGATTTTAATTGAGAATTATCACTAGATATATTGAGTTTGATAGGTTAGGATCAATAATGGTTGATGATCGGTAATGAATGTGATAACTATTAATTAGTTATAAACTTTTTTGATTCAAGTTGCAAAAGTAAATCATATAAACTGTGTCGGTTCAACTTAGAACACAGTTTGGTGGATAACGTTAATTTTGAATTGTTAACGTGTTGACAACAACTTGATATCTTTCTTAATTGTGTTTAATCAATTAATCTTGTAAGGATAATTGGTAGTATTTGTCGTATAACAATAAAATCCATATGTTAGCAATTCAATAAAGTGATAATCGGATTCTGAAGAAGTAATCTAAACAAATGTATTTCTTCTATCATTTGAATTAAGTAATTTTATTTGAATACTTGTTCTTTAATTAGTTTCTTTTAGTTTTCATTTAATAATTCGTTTTTAATAATTGTTCGCCAATTGTTCGATCGGAAATAAAACGTCCCCCCATTATTTACTATTTTTTATTTGCAACAATTTCCAATTTATTTAATATTGACATTCGTTCCTCGTGTTCGACTCGGACTTATCAGGCTATACTATATTACGACCAGGCATTCTTGCGTGTGTTGTGTATAGTAAGCAGGTACTCCTATTTATAAAACTTAACTCTGTTTACACAGCATCAAGTTTTTGGCGCCGCTGCCGGGGAGCGGTTTGATTCAATTCAATAATTTGGAAATTGTTTTAGTTATATAGTTGTGATTTACCTTTAGTTTGTCGGTTTTAATGTGTGCTTTTGTTTAAAATTCTGTCTGTTCATATTTTTTTCTTTTAACTAAAACCGGGATAGTTAGTATTATGTTGTGTTACCTAAGTAACCTGTTCTACTGATTTGGTATGTTTAATTGCAGGATGTTTATGACCCGATCATCGGATCCCAATCCTGCTGTTCCATTCGAAGATCCCGAACGCACATTTCATCAAAGAATCCGCGCGTATTCTGCACCGCCCCATTCACCAATAGTCAACCCATTCGTGAACGAAGCGGACGGGATATTAGACTGCAATCTTCACACACCACTGGCCTCCAACTACAAGTCGGATTTTGAGGACGAATACGAAGAGTACCGCGAAAGACCACCAACCGAGTATCCCAGCGATCAATCGGAACCAGACCACGACATGGCGGACGACATTGCCAACATGACTATAGAGCAGTATTCAAGCCGAATGCGCACCGATCTTGGGCCCGGAGTAGTGAGGCCCGCCATTGCGCGAGAAGTGGAATTCGAAATCGAGGGACAGTTCCTCAAGGAACTTAGAGAGAACCCTTTCCTTGGCGAAGAAAGAGAGGATGCTAACGAGCACGTCGAGAAGATCCTGGAAATCGCCGATATGTTCAACGTTCCCAACGTTACGCGCGATCAAGTCATGCTCCAAGTGTTCCCAATAACACTAAAGGGAGCCGCTAAGAGGTGGAATTCAAACGAACCAGCTGGATCCATCACCACGTGGGAAGATCTGCGCACGAAATTCTTGAAGATGTATTGCCCACCATCCAAAACATCGAAGATGATCGATGAGATTAGGAATTTAAAGCAGGACATCGACAAATCACTTCACCAAGCGTGGGAAAGATACAAGGATTTGATGCATAGGTGCCCACAGCATGACCTAAATGATCAACAAATAGTGATGGTGTTCTACAAAGGAGTGGATCGTGCAACAAGACAGCAGTTGGATGCTCAAGGATCTCTACCGAAGAAGATTCCAAGAGACGCGTTAGAAGTAATTCGTGACCAAGCAAAACATTCTCAGCTTTGGGACGATGGAACCAGTCGGAGAAAAAGGCCGGTTAACAATGAGGATGGACTCGTTGCCATCACTGCTAAGCTTGACAGCATGGGAAGAGATCTAAAGAAGGTAACCGAAACTGTTCATGCAATCCAAGTCGGATGTGATAACTGTGGAGGATCGCATCTAGTCAAGGATTGCCCTGAGATTGAATCTGGAGAAGCGAAAGAAGAAGTCAAGTTTGGCGAAGCTTAGGGAAACTACCGCCAAGGCGGAGGGACCTTTTTCCGACGAGCTTATCAGGAAGGAAATCGCCCATTTCGCCAAGCTCAGGAGGGACTTTACACCAAGGAGCAACCTGTAGCACCTTTTCCCGAGAAGAAGACCAACCTTGAAGAAATGATGGGAAAGTTCTTGACCACTGATGAGCAATTTATTGCTAGTTCTGGACAATGTATGGACACTACTGAAGCATTAGTGACAAATCAAGGTGCTGCTATTAAGTAAATTGAAGGAAGTATCTCGAACATTGCTAAAGTTCTCCAAGAGAGATTTCCTGGAACTCTTCCCGGATTCACCAAAACCAATCCACGTGATCAGGCTAAAGCTGTGATTACCAGAAGTGGAAGTGTTCATGAAGATCCAATTGTAAAGAAGAAGCCTGTATCTCAACCTCTGCCTAAAAAAGAGAAGGAGGTAGAAGTTGTGGAAAGCCCGAAGGTGGACACTAAGGATGATCAAGGTGCTAGGGATAAGCAATATGCGAAGATTCATGCTCCTCCACCACCTTATCCAACGGCTTTGAGAAGAGGAAAGGATGAAGCTCATTATCACCAGTTTCTCGAGAACTTGAAGCAACTCCACATCAACATTCCGTTTGTGGAGGCCATTGCTTAAATGCCTAAATATGCAAAATACTTGAAAGAATTGTTAACCAACAAGAGCGAGTTGATGGAGGCAACCACGGTGACAATGAACGAGAGATGCTCAGCGGTGATGCAAAATAAACTACCACCGAAGATGAAAGACCCTGGGAGTATTACCCTTCCTTTTCTTATTGGAAGTTTAGACATCACTAATGCGCTGGCTAACTTGGGAGCAAGCATATCGATAATGCCTTACACTATGTATGCTAGACTCAAGTTAGGAGAACCTAAACCAATCAGAATATGCATTGAGTTAGCAGATCGTTCAATTCAATATCCTAAGGGTGTGAACGAGAATGTTTTGGTTAAAGTAGATAAGTTTGTCTTCCCGTGCAATTTTGTGATTCTTGACATGGTAGAAGATTCAAAAGTACCTATCATTTTGGGAAGACCTTTTCTAGCCACTGCAAGGGCATTGATTGATGTTTTTGACCGAAAGATCACATTAAGGGTAGGCGATGAAGAAGTGGTGTTTGATATTAACAAATCAATGCAATACCCTGCGTCAGTAGATGATACCTGGTACTTTGTGAGTGCCAAAGAAATAACAGATGATGAGGAATTTCTACAAGGTCTCATGGAAGATGAAGATATTGATAAAAATGATTCTGGAAGGTTGGACAGGAAGTCTTGAAGCTATTCGAGAGATTGAGGAGCTCGATAAATTGCTCGAGGAAGAGAGTGAGACAACATGCGAAGATGAATTAGAGACTGAGGGAGTTAAACTGTAGGAGAGTAAAAAGTCCATTTTGAAAAATGGAGTGTCGATCATCACAAAGACACGAATTGCTATGTATGGTATTCCTTGTTCGAGGGAAGAGGTGTCGATGGTTAAATCTTCATTTGAAGAACCACCGAAGTTAGAATTGAAAGATTTACCGAACCATTTGGAATATGCATATTTGCAAGGAAAGTCGGACCTACCAGTAATTATTTCATCTCGGCTGTTAGCCAACGAGAAAGAAAGTTTATTGAAGGTTCTTAAGGAGCACAAGCATGCTATCGCTTGGACGATTAGTGATATCAAGGGAATAAGCCCCTCTTACTGCATGCACAAGATACTCATGGAATCTGATTTCAAACCTGTGGTGCAACCGTTGAGGCGTTTAAATCCTAAAATGACTGATGTGGTAAGGAAGGAGATCATTAAGTTACTTGACGTTGGGTTAATTTACCCAATTTCTGATAGCCCCTGGATAAGCCCCATACATGTTGTGCCAAAGAAGGGAGGAATGACAGTGGTAGCTAATGAGAAGAATGGATTAATCCCGACGAGAACTATAACCGGATGGAGGGGTCTGTATCGATTATAGGAAGTTGAATGATGCTACGCGCAAGGATCACTTTCCTTTGCCGTTCATCGATCAAATGCTCGAGCGTTTAGCCGGAAAAGAATACTATTGCTTTTTGGATGGATTTTCTGGTTACTTCCAAATTCCGATAGATGCACATGATCAAGACAAGACCACGTTCACATGCCCATTCGGTACTTTTGCTTATCGGAGAATGCCTTTCGGTTTGTGCAATGCACCCGCAACATTTCAACGATGCATGATGGCGATTTTTGATGACATGGTGAAGGATAGCATGGAGATATTCATGGATGATTTCTCCATTTTCGGAGATTCTTTTGACAAGTGTTTAGAAAATCTAAAAAAGATGTTGCAAAGGTGCGAGAGTTCGAATCTTGTTCTAAATTGGGAGAAGTGTCATTTTATGGTACGTGAAGGAATCGTATTAGGACACAAGATCTCAAGTGTTGGAATGGAAGTAGACAAAGCCAAAATTGAGGCAATAGCAAAGCTGCCACCCCCAACAAATGTCAAGGGAATATGAAGTTTTCTAGGACATGCTGGGTTCTACAGACGATTCATTAAGGATTTTTCCAAGATAGCTCGTCCGATGAACAAACTGTTGGAGAAAGATGCTAAGTTTGAGTTTTCCAAAGAATGTATTGATGCATTCAATCTTTTGAGAGAAAAGTTAGTATCAGCATCCGTCATGATTAGTCCAAATTGGGATCTCCCATTTGAACTAATGTGCGATGCTAGTGATTATGCTGTAGGAGCAGTGTTAGGGCAAAGGATTGATAAGAAGTTTCAACCGATTTATTATGCTAGTAAAACCTTGACAAACGCGCAAGAGAATTACACTACAACCGAAAAGGAATTGCTTGCAGTTGTGTTTGCTTTTGATAAGTTTCGGTCTTATTTGATTCTATCAAAGACTGTAGTGTTTACTGATCATTCGGCGTTGAGGTATTTATTTAGCAAGCAAGATGCGAAGCCAAGATTGCTAAGATGGATTCTGTTACTACAAGAATTCAATATCAAGATTCGTGATAAGAAGGGAGCTGAGAATTTAGCCGCTGATCACCTTTTAAGGTTGGAAAATCACGAGTTAGATAAGTTGGATGAAGCGGAAATTAAGGATACATTTCCTGATGAGAGTTTACTGAAGGTTATTATGAATGGACTGCCATGGTTTGCTGATTACGCAAATTTTCTAGTTACAAAAACTCTTCCCACCGAGATGAAGTACAATGAAAGGAAGAGATTTCTTTCGGCTTTGCGATATTACTTTTGGGAAGACCCGTTTTTGTTTAAGGAATGTGCTGATGGTATGGTGAGGAGGTGCGTTCATGGAGAAGCATGCATAAAGATTCTAAGTCAGTGTCACAAAGGTCCTACGGGAGGACATCATGGGCCATCATACATGGCTAGGAAGGTGTTTGAGGCAGGATTTTATTGGCCAACTGTCTACAAGGATGCATATGAGTTTGTGAAGGAATGCGATGCTTGCCAACGAACGGGAAGGATCTCTAAAAGAGATGAGATGCCACAAAATCCTATTATGGTTAGTGAAATTTTCGATGTCTGGGGAATCGACTTTATGGGACCATTTCCACCAAGCAACGGAAATAAGTATATAGTTGTGGCTGTCGATTATGTTTCAAAGTGGGCTGAAGCAAAAGCATTACCGACTAATGATGCACGAGTGGTGATTAAGTTCCTCAAGCAGTTGTTTTCGCGATTTCGAACTCCTAAGGCGTTGATTAGTGATTGTGGAACGCATTTTGCAAATGCGCAATTGGAGAAAGTTTTGAAGAAATATGGAGTTAATCACAAGTTCTCTACTGTTTATCACCCACAAACTAGTGGACAAGTAGAAGTTACCAATCGCGGTTTGAAGCGCATTTTGGAACGTTCAATTGATGGAAATCCAATAGATTGGTCAAATAAACTGGATGATGCATTATGGGCCGCAAGGGCTGCTTTTAAAACGTCCATTGGAACCACGCCGTACCGACTCATTTATGGGAAGGCTTGTCACTTACCGTTTGAGTTGGAACACAAAGCGTATTGGGCATTGAAGCAATGAAATCTCGATGATGATAAAGCTGGGAAAGAGAGACTGGCTCAGTTACAGGAACTAGAAGAGTTAAAGATAAATGCATATGATAATGCTCGATTGTATAAGGAATGCACCAAGAAATGGCATGATGCACGTCTTAGATCAAATAACTCATTCGAGCAAGGTGACAAAGTGCTCTTATACAATTCTCGTTTGCATTTGTTTCCTGGGAAGTTGAAGACTTGTTGGACAGGACCTTTCGTAGTTGAAAAGGTTTATCCATTTGGTGTTGTTGATTTGAAAGGTCATTCTGGTACGACATTCAAGGTAAATGACAGTCGTTTGAAGAAGTATTATGGTGATGTGAGAGACTCCAAACGTGATTTGGAGAGGAATTTATATTAAGTTATGAAGCAAAGTGTCGAGCTTACCGACGTGATAAACAAAAGCGCTTTCGGGAGACAACCCGTTGTTTTTCTTAATTATTTATTTTGTTTTGTTTTGTGTTAATAAAGCTTATGGAAGAGGATGCTGGTTGTTGAAAGGCTTCAGTCTAGCTTGTGTATTGAAGATAGCTCAGGGGAGTTTCTGTTCACTTCTTTTCTATTCCCTATATTATTGTTTATTTTGCAATGAGGACATTGCATATTTTTAAAGTGGGGGATGGGGGAAAAGAAGTTTGTTTGTCCTTAGGATATGAATGGTAAATATTGAATTAAAGGGCATTCTATGTTAGTCATTTTTCAAGCCCAAAGTTTTTCTTTTAAAATTGTTTTCTGCGTAAAGTTTAGAAAATCCTGTAACACACCTTGGGAATTCAAAGAATGAAATGTACTTAATCTTAAATATTAGATAATTCATCATATGATGTATCGATAGGCAACCTATATGAAGGTTATTGAGCTTTTAAGAAATTTAATGCATAAAGTAGGATTTATCCTAAGAGGATCTTTTAGCAAGGTATGACCTTAGTCTTAATCCTTATAGGATAGCGTGTTATAATCCATAATTTTGGGATCCTGATTATCATCATTTGGGAATATACTGGGTGTTGTCTCCTCTGTTGTACGTAAGTACAGACCTGGTTTCCGTCAGTATATTTGATATATATAAAAAAATATAGATAAAAAGAGAAGAGTACAAAAGACTCATGAACTGGAAAACTAAAGCCAAGTTATGTCGCTCTGTTGTACTAAGGTATAGACCTGTCACCAATGTCTTGGTTTGAAAAATGATTGATTTAATTAAATATTCATTATGTGGAGAATTGTGGCACGTTAGTTGTATGAGGGTATTTTGCTATTGAAAATCAAAGGAAAAAGCCTGCTAGAATAATAATAAGTTGAGCTCAATTTCTGAATTATAGATTGTTTAGGTGGAAAACAATATCGATAATCATTGTGAGTTTTCTTTTATGTCTAATAATATGTGAGAAATTGTTTTCCTAGAAGAGTTTCTTCATTACTAAGCTGTATAGTAGAAGCAATTTTAGGATAAGAATTTGGTTTGTGAAATGCTAGGTAGCATGTAAGTCCTTTTGCACTTTTATTTTCCGTTCATATTGGAAGTTTTTGAAAGTCTTAATCGATAGTCTACTTGAGGGCAAGTAGGATTCAAGTGGGGGCTATTTGATGAACGCCAAAATGTACTAAATTATAGTACTAATTACCCCCTTGTTTAATTGAATTCTTACACATTTTGTGTGAATAAGATATTGATTTCGTTCATATGTGCATATAGGAATTAATTGGAGCTTGAATCGGAAAAGAAACAGAAATCGAGCAAATATTGAAGAAAAGAAGCTAAAAAAGTGAAGAATGAAAAAAGAGAAATCGAATTAATGAAAAGTTGGGCTTTTTAATCCATACGGCATATGGAATTCCATACGGCGTATGGATTGTGTGAGCCGGACTACCAATACGCGGGCCTGATCTGCTCGGCTTTTTAATCCATACGGCGTATGGAATTCCATACGGCGTATGGATGAATTCGACAGAATTATTAAAAAACCCTAATTCACTTCATTTTGGGGGTTATCACTTCTCATTTTTCTCCATCCGTTTTGCACTTGTTCTAGCCTCATTCCAGGAGCATTTTAAAGGATTAAGAGCTTGAAGAATCAAAGGTTTTCGGTTGTTCAGTCATTCTTTCGGTTTCTCGGTTCGAATATTTAAATCCTTTTCATCTGATTATGATTTCGGTTATGATTATGAATCTGAGTTTCTGTAACAATATGATTGGCTAAGTTCTTATTACATTTGTTTAGATGATAATACTCAGATGATGTTTTGATTATTGAATTGCGGATTTATATTGGATTTTATGAATGTTTATATGTTTACTTGATGACCCATGCTTAATTATTGATTATTGGTGATTACCTAACGTGATGATCTACTGATTTATGATTGATTTCTTTATTAATAGATTATTATTGATGATTGTTGATTTTAATTGAGAATTATCACTAGATATATTGAGTTTGATAGGTTAGGATCAATAATGGTTGATGATCGGTAATGAATGTGATAACTATTAATTAGTTATAAACTTTGTTGATTCAAGTTGCAAAAGTAAATCATATAAACGGTGTAGGTTCAACTTAGAACACAGTTTGGTGGATAACGTTAATTTGAATTGTTAACGTGTTGACAACAACTTGATATCTTTCTTAATTGTGTTTAATCAAGTAATCTTGTAAAGATAATTGGTAGTATTTGTCGTATAACAATAAAATCCATATGTTAGCAATTCAATAAAATGATAATCGGATTCTGAGGAAAGTAATCTAAACAAATGTATTTCTTCTATCATTTGAATTAAATAATTTTATTTGAGTACTTGTTCTTTAATTAGTTTCTTTTAATTTTCATTTAATAATTCTTTTTTAATAATTGTTCGCCAATTGTTCGATCGGAACTAAAACGTCCCCCCATTATTTACTGTTTTTATTTGCAACAATTTCCAATTTATTTAATATTGACATCTGTTCCTTGTGTTCGACTTGGACTTATCAGGCTATACTATATTACGACCAGGCATTCTTGCCTGTGTTGTGTATAGTAAGCAGATACTCCTATTTATAAAACTTAACTCTGTGTACACAGCATCAGCTAATTTTAGCCGTTCGGTTCAAACACCTATACCCGATCAGCTGAAGTGGTTAGCCGATCGGCTAACAAGCTAAAACCCAGAAACCAACCTGCAACACCTAACTTGCTACTGCACGAACTAAATATCCAAATTAAGATTTCCAGCTTCACAATACAATTACATACACGAAATTTTACCAATATTTGGTCACAAAATAACTACTACTATCAACCAACAATACTACTATCACTTGGATCATCAATTTCATCATATCTTACTATACCTAATTTGCAATATGAACTAATTCATGAATACAATTACAAGTAGACTTACACTTTGATGAACACTAAGATAAAGATGATGATAGTATTGAGTAATCACAATCACATGCAAGCTTCAATCTAACTTCTTTTGATTCAATTTGAGTTCTAGGTTTTTGAGTTATGATTTGGGGAAAATGGCAATAAAGGAGGTCGGCTCTCCCTATAACCCGACTCTAACATTTGGGTATTTTATACCCGCCTTAATTCTATTATCTGAAACCTAAAAATCTTTCGCGGGAATTATTACTTTATTATACCGTCAACTATATTAATTTAAAACAAGTAATATTTTACTAATCACAATAAGTCCTGGGAATTATTTATCTAAGTTTCACAATTAAACAATAATATCAAGTAATTCCTAAAAATTAAATAATCAATTTAAATAAAGAATTACCAGACTAGTAATCAGGATGTTACAAATCTCCCCTCCTTAAGGAGATTTCATCCCCGAAATCTCATTATGACCAAACAATCGAGGATATCTCATAGCAAGAAAACTGCCCTTAACATGAGATGAAACTGCATCTCATTATGACCAAACAATCAACAAGAGTTGAGTAAGCTATGAGTTTCACGCAATTGTTATGAGTTTCTAATCAACAAATTGCTTTTCCCCAGCTTCTAATCAACAATTGTTATGAGTTTCACGCATCTTTGAGTAAGCTTGCAGATTCTCGGTTTCTAATCAACAAATTAATATTTCCGTCACAAAACAACTACTACTATCAACCAACAATACTACTATCACTTGGATCATCAATTTCATCATATCTTACTATACCTAATTTGCAATATGAACTAATTCATGAATACACAAATTAAAAGTAGACTTACACTTTGATGAACACTATGATAAAGATGATGATAGTATTGAGTAATCACAATCACAAGCAAGCTTCAATCTAACTTCTTTTGATTCAATTTGAGTTCTAGGTTTTTGAGTTATGATTTGGGGAAAATGGCAATAAAGGAGGTCGGCTCTCCCTATAACCCGACTCTAACATTTGGATATTTTGTACCCGCCTTAATTCTATTGTCTGGAACCTAAAAATATTTTGCGAGAATTATTACTTTATTATACCGTCAACTATAATAATTTAAAACAAGTAATATTTTACTTATCACAATAAGTCCTGGGAATTATTTATAAAGTACAGGATATACCAATCACTACTGTCACACAACCAGACAAGAATACCCGGTCGGAATAATATAGCTATGGTAAGTCCAGGTCGAACATAGGAACACATGAACGATTTTATTCAATTAAATTGGAATTATTAACTAAACTAATAAAGCAGTAATATAGGGGGTACGTTTTAGTTCCGTACGAACGTTCAAGATGAACTAATTAACCAAACCAAATAACATAAAACAAGGTAAAGAGTAAAAGATAAACAATCGGAGATAGACATGTAGTAATATAGGGGGTACGTTTTAGTTACTTATTAGCTCATTCGTTTTAAATTCATTAGTTACTATTATCTTAACCTATCAAACTCAATCTATTTAGCAATGATCATAAACCTAGATTCATAATCATCAATAATCAATAACATCAAAGGAACTCAATCTCAATGACACTATTAACCACGTTAAGTAATAGCAACTAATAATCACCAATAAACAAGGATTCAAAAATAACGTAACAATCTTTAATCAAACAATTCATTCAAAACACAATTATAACCTTCAAACATTCATAATCAAAGGTTATTAAAATAAGCAATTAACAATAAGTCTAATCCATGATTCAATTATACAAAATCAGATTCATATCCCAAAACAAAACACATAGACATGTTTACAATTGAAATCGGAAGATGATACGCAAACCGAATCGTGAACCGAATGACATAGAATCGTTAGGAATCAATCCTAGCTTTTTACGCCTCCGAATCGCCATCGTTTCGATCCCAAAATGGGGGAAAAACCCCTCTGGTCGTCTCTGGTCGAATTAGGGTTTGTAAAATGAAGTTATTGAGTGAAAACCCTAAAAACGGACTTAAATAGCTGGAAAAGTGATCCATACGGCGTATGGATTGAAAAGAAGCCCACAGACTTGGCTCGCGAATTGTCAGCCCACTTTTTCAATCCATACGGCGTATGGATATTCCATACGCCGTATGGATGCAAAACTAGTCCATGGGTTAAAAATGAAAGTTGTTGCCCTGCCTGTTAGCTAAATTCTCCAAATTGAATCACCCCAATCGGAGTTCGTATGAAGAAGTTATGGCCAAAATACTAACAGCATATCCGAAAACTCAGCTTTTACACTTTTCTTCATTTTCAGCTCATCTTTCATTCTTTTTCTGATTCGAGCTTCATTTATACTTCGATCCAATCCTCTCATATCCAATGCTTTATTCTTTTAGCAACTTTTCTTCGCAATAAGCTCGTTTTCTGTTCCTTTTCGATCCAAGCTCCATTTAAACTCCTAAATGCAAATATGAACGAAATGAGTATCTTATTCACATAAAATGCATTAGAAACATATCAAACACCGGGTAAATTAGTACTACAATTTAGTACATTTTGGCGTTTATCAATTGTTTATCTATCCAACTTATGTTGTGGTTTGTAACTTACTTCTAGAATTTAACTAGTGGTACGCCGCTTATTATTATGTGTCTGATGATCGTTGAACTTGACATGGCCGGTGTTCTTCTGGTTAAAATACACCGGAGGGAGACACGGAACGTAGGATTAGAGATAGATTAGATTCATTTCATATAACAAATGTTTTAGAGAGAACTTTCGGAACATTTGTGACTTAAAAATTTATCCAGTTACTCTGCATGTATAAACGGATCCCTGTATGCTGCTCTGCTGCATGTTCTTGTTTGATTGTTGCTTTAGGGTTTGCATGCTAGTATCACTTGTGTTATTGGATATATGATTAGGTTTTCGAATATGAATTAATTGCATACACCAGTTTAACATGCGTAGAATAGTTATGATAGTTTATATGAAATAATGATGAACAATTTAATCAACCGTTAGACCAAACCATCCCAACTTATTCCGGTGGGAGACCCCTGTTCATGTTTTTGTTTATTCAACAATTCATGCCATGATTCGGATATCTCTGATGTCCGAGATTGAGGAACAAGATTCGAGGATGGTTGTTGATTAAATTGTTTGCTGCATTTGGGAGAACTTTCGGTGTAGTTTACATTCCATAGCTGTTATCCTCGAGACATGGTATTTATCTGATTGCAGACAACTCTACGTTAGATAAGTAATAGGCTAGGAGTTGTGGCTCATTAGGAAATATATAGTCCAGGATAGACAACAAGGAATATTCACTGTAGCAACGGAAACGCCGTAAATCAGCCCAGTACTTTGTATAGCGTTGGAAACACCTCTGGTGAAGTACAAATACGTGGAAGCCATAGAAAGGTTGTAGGTGAGATTACTTTGTTACAGTGAATATTCCAAGTTCGTCTGTTAAATCCTGTACCAGCCATCATAGCTAATGCCTTAACCAAAATAACTACCCCTAAATAGCATATACGATTATCATAGTGAACACATACGTTTAATCTGTAGTTCTCGTAGCCACCTCACCCCCTTTACCTTACTTTAGTTTTAATTAGTTAATTATAAAACAAAACAAAACCCCCAATCAAACTCTTGAAAAACCAACTAAATTACAAAAGATAATCAAAAAGCCTAGTACCTATGCTCGTTGTAGTTTGAAGAACGACCCTAGGTCATACCTATCGCTGTACTCACCCATAGCTTTAGTATACTTAGGCCCCGCAAAACATAAATTTTAAAACCCACTGATCGCTGCCAAGCGGAAGGTTCGCAACGACAGGAAGCGATTCCTAAAACCGATCGCCCGGAGCGCATCACCTAAATTATTAATCAATGCATACAAGTACTCACTTCCATATGCTCTCATAATCATATAATCAATATAGATATAACCTTAACAACATTCATAAAATCAATCAACATAAACATATAATCAAATAATCATATAAACATTATTCATTTTAACAAATATGTTAAAGAACAATCAATATTCAATAAGAAATCAAGTTCTAAACATAAACATAAGTAAAAGATCTAGAATCGAACCAAGAAAACTGAATTATTCTTCGTTAGGGTTGCAAGTCGTCAATCCCTAGCCTCCTAGCCTCCAAATTCGACATAGAGTCATTCTTTAATACTTACAATCGACTTTTTCTCTTCAAATTCGTATATGGTTTAGTTTGGCCATGGCCTCTATTTATAGTTTTTCTGAACCGTCAGTCCAACCGCCGATTGGAGTACTTGTTCTCCAAGTTAACCTCTGCGATCCACCGCCTTTATAATAAATATATTCAACCGCCGGTTAGGCTATCCAACCGCCGGTTGGGTCTTCATTCCAGAATCTTCCAACATCGGGCAAGGCTTCACTTTTGTGCTATTAATCTTTTTAATCCGTTTTTCTTCATTCTTTAAGCCCAATTAGCTTTATCTTTGGGTTTAGTCTTCAACTCTGGTCCAAATATCTTCAATCTTCAGTCTTTTCTTTATTTTCATCTTTTAAAGCTCTTTTATCATTCTTTTCTTCAATTAAATACTTTTAGACCTACATTGCAAATATAAATAAATTAAGTATCTAAATCAATATAAATGCAATAAAATACACATAAATGTAAGGATTATTAGTATATAAATATAGCATTATTTGATATTATCAAATATTCCCACACTTAAGTTCTGTTTGTCCTCAAATAGAATATCTATATAAACTAAAATTGATAAGCATCAAACTAATATTTAAAAATCAGAATACTTAAATTAAAAAATATGTTTCATAAATTAAAACTTTAAACACATTAATTAACATGGATAACTATAAAGTACAAATAAAAATTATTATTGGTTGTGCAATATATAACTCATGAATGAGTACTAATATATTTATCCACTTTAAACAATCTATATTCATATTTCTGAATAATTTATTATTATTAGTATGTATATTACTCATGATTTCCATATATGACATACTTTTAAATTTAATTACACAATTTATTTTTATATTCCCAATAAATACATGAAATCCATTTTTAAGAATCAAGACATTGGTGACAGGTCTGCACTTACATGCAACAGAGCGACATAACTTGATTCAGGTAAAGCACTTTTATTTTTAATCAAACCAGCGGTGACAGGTATGTACTTTCGTACAACAAAGCGACATAGTTTGATAAATTTTTATTTTATTAATATTTTTGAAAGATTTTTCATTCTTTTTGCTTTATTTTTAAGAATACTAAATTAGAATCCAGGTCTGTACTTAGTACAACAGAGGAAACAATTAGTAAACCCCCAAATATTTTCACATTAGTATAAAGACATATAAAATTATTGCATAATAAATTTAAAATTTAAGACTTTTTATGTCACACATCATATTATGTATCATAAAATAATATACAAGTTATTTTATTAATTTCTTAAAATTCAGAAATCCTCATATAGATTGCCTATTAGTACATCATATTATGTAACTATAAATTACTTATTATTATGTAGCTTACGTTATATGTACAAAACAGTTAATCCACATTAAAGTCTAAACTTTTATATACAAACAATAATAAATAAAAATATTCTAACTAATAAATACCTAGTTTAAAATTTTTCTTTTCTTACGAACCCCATCCCCACACTTAATTTATACAATGTCGTCATTGTATACTAATGATAAAAACAAAGTGAGTAAAAAGGTAGAAAAGAAATAAGAACGAAAAACTCGTCTGACTATCGAAGAATTCTTAATTGGCTAGAAAAAATTAACTTGGTTGTCTCCTTGATCTTTGAAAATAATATACAACATCCACACTTTCGTAGTTAATCACGATTGCATTTAGCGTATGCAATAAGCCTTTAAACCCCTCGGTATCCCGAGTGGATGAGTTATAGCCTCGTGAGGGTTTTCAGAAAACACACCCACAAAGTTCATAATTTTCCAAAAATTAATGCATTGTTCAACTGAACTAATCACCAACTTCGAAAAGTGACAATGATATTCTAAAATAAAAATAAAGAGGCAAACAAATTAAACATACAAGATAATATAAAAATAAAAATAAAGTAAAAACTAAAATAATCTAAATAAAAAATAAAAACTAAAGTAAGAGCAAAAAAACAAAAATATTGTAAATAGGAAAGAAACACATAACCATATGCTACTAAGTATTGTCACTACTGTCATTCCGCCTAGGCTAATTGCGTAGTAAATATTTAAACTATTGCTGTTTGTTAGGTTATTCTCAAATAAAGTCAACCGTCGGTTGAGATGATCAACCGTCGGTTGAACAAGTCCATGTACGTCCCAAGTCTCTAACCTAGAAACAGCCTATATATATTTTAGTCTTAATGGCCCATAGTAACTACTAGTTTATTAGCACATCTATTTTATAACGTAATATCTTTGAAGCTAGGTATTTTGAAACTTAATCATTAAGTGCTTAAAATTAGATAGCCTAATAAAATCTAATCATGATCTGGATCCCCAATTAAAAATATAGTTTACTTCTTAATGTGCCTAAAGACCCAAACATGTTTTTAACATGTTAACATCTCTACAGCTCCTAATTTGTTAAGATTCCAACTTGTAATAATCTTAATTTAAGATTTAAAAGCCTAAAATAATTTGAATTCCTAAAAAAAAAATATTAAGCTCAAATGATAAGTGTAACCCAAGGAAAAAGATAAGCCTAATTTTAAAAATCAAAGCCCAAATTAGTAATCTTTAATTAAAAATTAAACCCATTAGTTTAAAAAATATAAAAATTATTTTAGCCTATTGTTTAATCAAAATATTATGTATAGCCCAATTCTTTTATTCAAAGCCCAAAATTTTTTTTAGAAAAATTAATAAGCCCATTTAATTAAATTTAAAATTCAATCTTTTAGGCCCAATTGTAATTAATGTAGCTCAAAACTTAACTGACTCAAATCTCCATCATTTAAATGCCACCTTTTAAAAAATTCCATCTATTATTCCTTTAAAATAGACCCAAATAATTGTAGCCAAAAAATTTGCAGTTTAAAAACCCATATGAATTAGCCCAATTAAAGGCAATTTAGCCCAAATTTGATAAACCTGCCCAACCGCCGATTAACTATGTCAACCGCAGGTTGGTTGCTAGCAGCAATTTTCCACAATAACAACCTTTATATCTTGTTTTGTTTATTTAGCCTTTATTTAATTTAATTTACGTACCTGAATTCCAGTAGTGTTTTCTAGTAATTATGGCTCTTATTCCTATCCTTAAGAACAAACTAACACAAAAAGTAAAACCTAGAAATAAAATACCTAAAATTAAATTTTAATAAAACTACCTACGAATTAAAAATACAACCTAATATACAAGCACGGGTTGCCTCCCGAGAAGCGCTTGTGTAACACCCTCAAATTTAATGTTTAGCGGAAGCAAGCTTTGGGGTGCTACTAATCAATAATCAAAACACACAAGGCATACAATGAACGACTCTATATGCGTCATTTTACAAATACATTGATAATATAAGTTTTACAATGTATAAATATTTACAAAAAGCCCAATAGTTACAATGTTTAGAGATTAATCAGCATAACTTAGTTACAAAATATAGTAATGCAAAATAATCTACTGTTGTTGGGTACCTGAGAACACATGCTAAAAAGGTCAGCTAACGCTGGTGAGCTCACAGGTTTGCATAATAATTATGTAAGTGTGAACCACAAGATTTAATGATAACCGTTTGAAATGAATCAAATGATGTATATGTCTGCCATGAGGTCATAGTCTGCGCTTAACGTGGGTGTCAGGATCACAATAAAGTGCCTGATCGTGGGTGCCTCCGGGCGAGTGTCTAATCCACACTCGTATGAACAAAGGTTAATGCGTCCGTTTAACCAGTCAGTGCTTGCTGACTCGGACGAGGATGGTCAGTCCTATATGGTACCATACACTAACATTCGCGCTACATACAATATTACCAGAACTATGATCGTAGAGGACTTAAGAGTGATTAGAAAACAGCTCATGCAGAATATAGCGAGTTTTGTACTCGTGTTCACGTGTAAAACAGTTAGAGCATGTATTCCCATCCCGGGAGTAAAAACAGTAAAAAGTCGGGGCTATGAGACTCACCTGAGCCTGAAGAGTTGCAATGAAGCAAATGTGGTGAAGTAAAATGGGGTGTCCAAAGACTGTAACATGCCGGGCGTTTATAACGCGCAAGGTTGAATAAGATAAGTAGCTATCTTAAAAGATAACATATGCTAGTTGTTCATCCAACTAGTAATGTCCAATGATTTGATTTGATTGGTAAGTTCGAGTTTTGAAAACGTGTACAACCCGTTGGTGATTATTTGCAATAATATTATTATTATGTCAAAGTATCATACTTAAAAGTATTTACAACCTTAGGTGACGGGTGTCCGGGGGCAGCGCCCCTGGTTAGCGGAGTCCCAGGGGTGGCAACCCCTGGCGGGGTCCAAGGGGATGGTCCCTGGCTGGGGTCGAGATGTCAGGTCAGCTCGAAAAATTTTTATTTCCACCATATTGTTATAGAGAAAAACGCATCTAAGATTTGAATTTGGGTAAAATCAAGTGATAAAATTTTAGGTCTCGACACTTAGTAAAAATCTGAGTTATGTTTCATGCGGCACTTATAGCGACACTTAGGGTCTTAGGCGTCACTTAGGATGTGACGCATGAAATAGCAGAGTTTGGGTAATGGCGTCACTTATGGAAGTGACGCATAGTGAGGCGTCACTTAGTGGCTTGGGCGACACTTAGGAAGTGTCGCATAAAATTGGAAATTCTGAGTTTAGGGCGTCACTTAGGTAAGTGACGCATAAGGTGGCGTCACTCTATTAGTGTCGGGTATAAGTGTCGGATAAGGCTTCTAGGCGTCACTAAACAAGTGACGGAGGTAAGTGTCGGGAAAAAGGGGTTTTATGCGGCACTTATGCAAGTGACGCAAGATTAGGGCTTTTAGCGACACTCAATGCGTCACTTAAGTGACGCACAAAGTGACGCTATACTGCACCTTCGTTGCGACACTTAAGGCTGTTAACGAATTTTTGAGCCAAAAATGAGTTTTCGGATTTCCGTTTGGTCTGATTCTTTTACCCAACCCTTATAGGGACATTCTAAGCTTAAAGGAACAACTAGAACCTAAAAATACACGAAATCGAAAGGTTTCGGGTTTTTTCGGAAACTTACAAATCGTCGCGCGGAGAATCCGGAAAGGTGGAAGTGTAGATCGTTGCGAGGTGGTTCTTTTTCTCCAAACGGGTGGTGAAGATCGAAGTCGTTTGGTGGTGTTTTTAGTGAGATTAAGTGGTGGTGGTGTGGTTTAGTTTAGAGAGAAAAGAAAGAAGTAAAAAGGTGAAAGTGAGAAAGAAGAAAGGAAAAAGGGAAGAAAAGGAGGGGGAAGAGAGGGGGGGCTGGTGGGGTCCACCGAGTGTGGGCTTCACCGGTTTTTCGTTCTCCCGCGTACATGTTCCGTGCAGCGTTCGTTTTTCGATCGTTTTGCGTTAAATAATTATTTTACACGTTTAGTTATAAGTTTTAAAATACAATTATTTATTTAATATTGGGTTGAAGTATTTTAACAAATACTTAATAAACTTAAATGGTTTCGTTTGCTTGTGTGTTAAATGTTTAAGTCACGTAGACATTTATTATACGATACGAAATGTAATTGAAATATCATCAAAATAATATTTTAGGTATGATATCGTTATTATATAATTTTATATTGTTTAATAAAATTAATCACCAACGTCCGTATTTACTTGAACCGAATTACATTCGATTTGAAACGTGCTTGGTTTAACCAAATCGTGCAACTGTATATATATATAACAATATATATTATTTGATACACAAATTAGCTTAACACAGTACTAATTACATGTATTACAAAAACGATTAGGACCTAATGACTAGCCCTAATTTGACGGGTGTTACAGCTTGTTTTTGTTCAAGTCACTAGCTTGACTCCAACTTTACTTACCTAAAAATCTAATGACTTTCCCCACACTTAAAAGTAAGCATGGATGGTAAAATCGATAAATATCATTTAAATGTAAATTTATTAAAAGTAAAGTACGAAGATACTTATCGTTTAAAGCAGGTAACTGGTTTTTCTGGGATACTCCACGATTGTCCAAAAATTGTGAGAAATTTTCCTTCCACTCGAATTGCCAAAAAGGATCTTCATATTTGTAAAACAATGAACTTGTGTTTATATATACTTCAACCGTTGGTTGTGTCGACTCAACCACCGTTTGGATTTCAACCGTTGACTGCGTTTCAATCCAAATGTTGTTCGATATCTGATTACCACAAATTCTATTTTTGGTTCCTTCTCCAATCCTTACTAATGCTTGATCATCTTCCTTAAAATGTTCCACATCTGGGTATAATGATAAAAATTCATCAATAATCGTCATTATTTCTGCTTTCGTCATTGCCCCATCCTGGTTTCCGACATCAAAGATCTCCTCGTCAGGATCGTGGTGATCAAATTTTGGCAAAATTGACCAATCTACATCCAAATCTTCTTCATGTTTAATTTCACTAAAAAATTCATTAGAAAATAAGGATTCGGAGAATTGAGAATACTTATCGATTTGATTGTCTATCCCTCCAAGTTGTTGAATGAAATTCCCTTGACTATGGCCAATCGTTTTGGTTTCTTCCATTCTCTTACTTGTCTTCAGAAATTGAGTAGCTAATACAATTGATGGTTGGGCTAAATTCATCAACCTATGTCGACTCATGTATTCCTCAATCGTCATTAGGTAAATAGGATCATTGATCGAGTTTTGAAAAATCTTATGAATGTTATCCATGGTTTGGTAAATACCTGTAAAAACTAAGAGAAAAATAAAAAGAGTAGAAAGGAAAATAAAATAAAAACTAACTAACTAACAATTCAAATTAAAATTTGATTGGAAGTTTGACAAACTGTCTCTAATAAATTAGTAAGTTAATAATTTAATAAAGGTAGTTCATGATTAAGTTCAGTAACTCAAAACAGAATTCAATAATAAAACACATTCAAAATTGAATAAATGAATAAAGATTACCCAAACCAACATCACGAACCACTAACAAATAGTTAGTTAAGTTGGTTAATAAGTTAAGTGAGTTAATTTAAAAATTACAACAAAAATTATTTTACAAATCTAGTTAAAAGTTTTCGGTAGCTCCAATGATCTTACAAAGAAGCGGAGAAATAGGTCAGCGCGAAGCTTATTAAAAACCTACTCCTTTCGAGAAGCAGAGCGACCCTCCTAATACCTCTGTTTTTGTTAGTAATCCCAATGGGTGATTCGATTTTTCGATTGACTTTCAATGTACAAAAATTTATATTTTACAGGGGGAAAATTAAAAATTTACAGCTTTCCCCGGCAGCGACGCCAAAAACTTGATGTGTGCTAAGTATAGCAAATTAAAATAATAACAAGTTTTAAATAAAGGAAATACTAAATAATATTATCACACAATACAGGCAAGACTGACCCGTTCGTATAATATAGCTTTATAAGTAAGTCTAGGTATTGAAAATAGGGAAATGGAATCTTTAATTAATCCCTAAACTAATGTTTACAATATTTACAATTATTTACAATTAATATTACAGATAAAAGGGGGTTACATTTTAGTTCCGTGTAAACTTATATTTATTTTGATACAAAATTAAGATAACTAAAGTAATTGAAGTAATTAAGAGACAACTAAGGTAAATTAGGTAGATTGGAGATATATGTAATCTAAACTAGTCATGTTATATTCAAATTCTCTTATATGTTTACTTTTGTCAGCTAATTGATTTTATGTTGAAATATAAAAGTGGATATCCTCCTTGGTCGGGTTTAAGTATCCTGGATAGCCTCCTATGGTCTGGTTTAAGTATCTTTTATGAATCTCTTCAACGTATATTAAGGTTAACTAACTTCGGGATCTCGAATGTTATTATCTAATCAGTTATAGTTTAATCCAGTAATAATTATAACCTATCACGCAGTCAGGGTATTTAAGTTATAATCAAAACATAAACCTAAATTATTAATCAATGCATACAAGTACTCACTTCCATATGCTCTCATAATTATATAATCAATATAGATATAACCTTAACAACATTCATAAAATCAATCAACATAAACATATAATCAAATCATCATATAAACATTATTCATTTAAACAAATATGTTAAAAAACAATCAATATTCAATAAGAAATCAAGATCTAAACATAAACATAAGTAAAAGATCTAGAATCGAACCAAGAAAACTGAATTATTCTTCTTTAGGGTTGCAAGTCCTCAATCCCTAGCCTCCTAGCCTCCAAATTCGACCTAGAGTCGTTCTTTAACCCTTACAATCGACTTTTTCTCTTCAAATTCGTATATGGTTTAGTTTGGCTGTGGCCTCTATTTATAGTTTTTCTGAACCGCCGGTTTGAGTACTTGTTCTCCAAGTTAACCTCTGCAATCCACCGCCTTTATAATAAATATATTCAACCGTCGGTTGGGCTATCCAACCGCCGGTTGGGTCTTCATTCCAGAATCTTTCAACTTCGGGAAAGGCTTCACTTTTGGGCTAGCCCAATTAACTTTATCTTTAGGCTTAGTTTTTAACTCTGGTCCAAATATCTTCAATCTTCAGTCTTTTCTTAATTTTCATCTTTTAAAGCTCTTTTATCATTCTTTTCTTCAATTAAATACTTTTATACCTACATTACAAATATAAACAAATTAAGTATCTAAATCAATATAAATGCAATAAAATACATATAAAATGTAAGGATTATTAGTATATAAATATTGCATTATTTGATGTTATCACCCGCACTTATACACTGTTTCTATCTTTGACCCATTGGATCAATAATCATTTACCAAGGTTAGTTACACTTAACCCTTAAACACCTTAAAACACAATCACTTAAGCAACTTTAATTTGGAAACTAGCAATATGCTAGAATCCTTATATTACACACATACCTTTGTCGTTTCAACTAATTAACAATTTTTAATCATACACGTATCTAAAACATGTGAAACTTTTTACTCTCATCAAACCTAAAATCTTATCACTTTTACTTATCTAGTTTCACTTATATAGTGAAATATCTTATCATTTAACACAAGGGCTGTCATTTATAATTCTTACATTTTCAGTGACACCATCATTTCTTAAAAACAATTATTCAGGCTGTTAAAGTCTTTACTCAGCCTTTATTCATCATAAACCGACAACACTTATTCATACCAGTAGGTATCATAAACAATTACGAATCTAAAAACTCTTTACGTTTAGTTACATCATAACTACCTTTTTATACGATTTCAGTTTCATCCCCCAATCAGATTCGTTCTACTCTCCCTTTTTATGACTCGTATCCTATTAACATTAATTTAATACTCAGACTTGCACATAACTTGTGTACAACTCATCTTTAATATACCTAGTCATAACGAAACATTAACGAAACTACATGGAACTGAAAACAACATTCTAACCTTTTTAATGTTTGGGTCTATAATGACCCACTAACATTTTAAACAGAAACTAAAATCTCAACTCTGACATAACCCAAATCGCATCGCAATTAACTACATCACGCCACGATTTACATTAAATCGCGTGGCGATCTTATACAGATCGCGCCACGATCCTTACCTGTACAGACCTGCATAATTAGCTTTTAACCACTAACTTTGCACATGTATAACTATTGACTCCGAAACATTTAGAACTTTAAAATTCACAGACACCTTCTGTAACACCCTCAAATTTCGGGTTGCGGAAGCGGTCGGGTCGGGTGTTACCAAATCAAATATCATAGCATAAGATACATAATGAACGACTCTAAATGAGACGTTTGAAAATAATTATACGTTTTCCAAAGTAGGACGTTTACAACGTTGCGAGTTTAATAGAAGTTTCAATTACATAATTTTGAAAATACAAAAGTAAATGCAGTGTGGTCCCCATTGTTTGAAAATATGCGACTCGAGCTAGTTTATCTTGTAGCAATCCTAATCCTGCTGGGCACCTGAGAACACATGCTAAAACGGGTCAGCTATAAAGTTGGTGAGTTCATAGGTTTGTTAGTTAAAACATAAAGTATAAAACCTTTTATGTTTTGAAAAGTAGTTCAGAATCTGCGATTCTGATATGTATTAAGTTGAGGTTGTAATACCAATGTGTATACGATAATCGAGGTATCTAATACCTAAGCAATAATGGTATGTACCAAAGTACATAATGATTGAGGCATTCCGAGCCTGGATACCTATCAGGTATTAAGTAAATCTGTAAGCACAAGGCACTACGTGCCTAAGTACTATCGAGTGAGCGTGTGACTATGTCATATCGAAGGTGTGGCAATCCATGCCTTGATACCTATCAGGTATGAGTAAATCAATTACTTGTGAGGCGAAAATTGCCTGAGTATATTCTGAGTAATTGTATGACCGCGTCATATGATATCGAGTGATGTACTGGTATGCCTACCTGGCACAGCGTATAGTATCCAGTATCATGAATGTGTAGTCCCGCAGAACTATAATCGAGTACTTAGTCAACTACTGAGTTAATGGCCTCGTGTGAAAACTCACCGACCCGTTAACTAATGTGTGTGGATCACGAGCACAAGCTCGCCCATCCATCGATTGTATCGCTTTACCGCGATATCGAACTTGTGCCCACTGCAATACCGTGGCATCGTTTTGTGCCCACTTTACCGTGGCATCGTTTTGTGCCAAATCAGGCATCGACCGCATTGCTCGCAAGCAACGTATGTAATTGAGCCGGCAGTACTACGACATGCCCGACTTGAGATAATTGAGCCGACCGTACTACGACGAGTCCGACTTGAGTATTCATGTTTGTATAATTGTATGTATACTGATATACATATGTAATAACGTAGATAGCACCAGGTGCTCAAGATGATGTACAAGTATGTAGATATATATAAATACCAAACAACAATCACAAGTTGTAATGTGTCATGCCACGCATATAAATGATTTGTTGTACCTAAATATGTATAAATAATACTTAGATTTAAGTAGTACGAAGAGCCTAGGTATGAATACTCATCACCTAGTTGTGTTGTATTAGTATAAGGAGTCTATACTAACGTATGATACTATTGTATACTCCTAGCCTTAAGCCTAGCAAGTATATTAGGGTCCTGATTTGTATGAGCAGTATTAATTCCTAAAAGGGAAACTAATCCTGTAAAAGTATAGATATTGTCCAGTGTAGGTAGAACTAACTAGTTCTAATGTATTCGATGATATCATCCCGCGACAATATGGCTAATGGTTAGTGATAACTTAATCAAGTTATGTATTGGTAATTGTTTTCCAACAATTCAACAGTATATGATTTTAACCTATCTAGGTCAGGTATTGATATTGTCCCAAAATAATGTGTTGGGTGTAATTCCTAAGTATTACGCATTTGTATTATATACAGTAATATAAGTAAGTGCGAATTATAAAGGAATATTAATATAATTCGAAAACAGTTATTGAGCATGTGTTTCACCCCAAAAACAGTGAAACAATTGAAAGAGTGGGGCTAAGAAACTCACCTGAGGAGTTAGCAATCCTACGATACGCGCGTCGTCCGATGGGTAACCTCCTAGTGTCCTAAACACGTGAGGTTATATGAGTATGAGACAATCAGTTTGTCTAAGTGAGTTGTGTAAGTATTCATTTGTCGTTCAGGTTTGTAAACCGTGTACAGGGGTCCGGGGGCAGCGCCCCTGGTAGCGGGGTCCAAGGGGTGGCAACCCCTGGCGGGGTCCAAGGGGCAGAGCCCCTGGCTGGGGTCGAGCTATGTGCGACATAAGGGTTGTGTCGCTATGTGCGACATCCGCAATTTAATGCGATATAGTGTGTTGTGTCGCTATATGCGACGTTCGGATTTTCTGCGACATAAAGGCTTGCGACATAAACCTGCGACACAGGTTGTGTCACAGTACTGTTTTTTGTCCCTGCGACACAACGATCTGTTCGACGATTTCAAGATCCAAATCGAGTTTTGGCTCGATTTTTGGGCGTTTAGATGTTATAGAAAGCTTCTAACATGTATAAACATTAAATCTAAGTAATTTCTAGTGAGGGAAACGGTTTCTAAAGAGAGAAAGTGAGAAGTCTTACTTTGGAAGTAAAAATGGAGATGATGAAGATGGAGAGGATGATGATGATGCGGCTGTTGTTGTTGTTCCTGATGATGATGATGATGATGATGATTCCGAAATGATGATGATGATGTTGTTGTTGTTGATTATTGTTGTTGTTGTTGGTTGTTGGTGAAAGAGAGAAAAGAGAGAGATGGAGATATAGATGTGTGTGTTTTATGGTTTTGTGAAACACAAAAATGAGGAGGGGGGGAAGGGATGGCCGACCCATCATTTTTGGTGGGTTTGGTTGTCCCCAATTGTTGCGTTAAATACCCGTGTTTGCGTACCCGATCGTATAAAAATGTAATATTTTAAATTCTACAAATTTATTTATATTCTTTCGAAATGTTTTCGAGTGAAAGTATTTTATAAAAACACTATTTTAGAATTAAAATTTATACATGTTTTCGAGTGGTCTCAGATAATTAGAATGCGTTTTAAATTAAAACGACTTGCGTTTTTGAACACTTTATTATAATCGCATATAAAAATATAATTATTTGAAGTTTAAATTTGGCGCAAAAATTGACTTTTTGACCAGGTGTTACACCTTCACAATACCTTAATACAGGTTTTCTTTTTTACACTTTTCCAAATTTCTCATTAACGAAGAACTTAGACCAATAATCAATTAAAGGTCAATTTGGGTCACTTTGGTAATCAAGATATTATGTAATCATATGCCTTCATAATGTGTACTTTTCAACATTACAACATCATCATTGCCTTTTAACTCTTTAGCCATTAACTACTTATGCATATACTAACCCCTTTTTGACTATGGGTGCACTAACGACCCAATTAGAACACTTTTGACCCATTTTATCAAAACACAAACAATTAATACCACTTAACACTCTAATTCATGTTTTCATACAAAATTGACCATTTCAAAGTAACAACTAATTGTCGTTACCTCTTTGGACCAAGTCTCAATTTATCACTTAACCACATAACTGAACTATATATATAATCAACAATCGGCAATATGAACCGTTTAAGCATATCAATACCTATGTAACCCAAATCGAGCACCAACTGACCCGTCAGGGGAACTAATAACTTTTATCGCATATCCTTTACTTTTGACATTTCATGACAACACTTACATGACTAACATTTCTAGAATAGTATAGTCAAACCAAACTTCACTTGGACATTAAACCCTAACTCTATTCAATTACTAGTCAATGTGACCTTGATATAAACACATCACATAATCATGCACATGTATATATTCAAACTTATTTCTGCTTTTACTCAATAAAGAGTTTATATTAATCTTACAATTACTCACCAAGTCACATTAAGTCTCTCTGATAATTAATGGCCTCAACAATTGTCATGTAACATAGCATAATATAATTACGTTGGCCATGCGTAATTAGATTATGTAATTCACACTTTCATTCTCAGACTACTTCATATCATTAAATTTTATTGGGCTTATCATTGCACTCTTAATCACATAACACAACAATTCTACAGCAAATAAATTTTAAATTTTAAATTGCTGTCCACATAATCATTTTCACAAAATCAAATAATTCTACATAATCAGTCAACATCTTATATAAGGTATTCATTAATGCCTCTGAAAACTTTATCTTTTCACATACTATTCTTTACATAACATCTGACATAAGTCAGTATTTCTGATTATTTGGAATTTTATACACGTATGACATTTACCATCACATCAATTGTGGCTAACATAAGTCAGCTAGTCTATCATTCAACTTTCAATATAATGCTAATAGACATATTAGCATTTATCAGTAGGTCTCAACATGTGGCTAACATTAATTAGCCTATTTAAACACCATCGAGCTAGTGTCGATATCACTACTCAAATATACTATATCCATCTACCCAATTATATGAGTAATGGAAATTCAACAAGTATGCTCACATCATATAGATATCAGTAAAGAATATTAACAATACCTTACAATAATTTATTAAGTCTGACATTACTACTTTCACATTTTCTTTAACATTTCAGGCATACTAACGTTCAACTAGAACTATTTAGGATACTAGTATCTCAATTAACATTTTGTTACCCTTAGTCCCTTACGTAGGATCTGATTGGATCATTTAAACAATTGTAAATGCGGAATAATAAACAATCGATAATTGATTCACGAACACGAACGATTTCTATAAGCTTTTGTTTGTATTCACAATTGAGTATAAACGTTTACAAGCCTTTTCTCTCCTCTTTCCCTCTCTGGAATATGCCTCACACACAATCTCACCAAGTCTAACCCTATTTCTGTCCTCAACACTTCTATTTATAATGTAATCTGACCTACCTGCGACACTAGCCAAGTGTCACAGTAGCTGAATCTTGCGACACTAGCTAAGTGTCGCAGGTCTATACTTGTATACTATTTTCACTTTTCATACACATTTCTATCTATTACATATCAACATATACATCACACACTCAGATTAATTGACTTTGACACGTACAGATGCTTGACCAACTGACTGACACACAAAAAGCACCAACAAACTCCCCCATGTCAGCAGCTTGGTCAAATAAGTCTTCAATTAATCTGAACCAACAAACTTCTTCATGTCTTCAACAATCAGAAACTCCCCCATTGAGATAGCATGGTCTTCATAGAAATCTTGATGTCCAAATTCACGTGACTGACACAAATTTATCATTGATGTATGAAAGTATAGTCAATTAAAATAACAAGTTTTAAATAGAGGAAATACTAAATAATACTATCACACAATACAGGCAAGAATAATCCGTTCGTTTAATATAGCTTTATAAGTAAGTCCAATTATCGAACACAGGGAATGGTATTTTAATTTAACCCTAAACAATTATTAACAGCTATTTACAATTAAGGTTACAGATAAAGGGGGACGTTTTACTTCCGTGCGAACAAATTAAATATCTACCTTGATATCGAACTAGGATATACAAGACAATTTAAAGTAATTAGAGAATTATTTAAGCTGCATAAGGTAGATAGAATATATATTTTATCTAGACTAGCTAAGTTGTATTCAAATTCTCCTATATGTTTATCTTTGTCAGCTAATTGATCTATGTTGAAATATAAAAGTAGATAAAGGCCTTAGTCCAGCTCAATATCCTAAGATTAAGCTCTTCAACGTATATTAAGGTTAACTAACTTCGAGGTCTGGAATATTATTATCTAATCAATTATAGTTTAATCCAGTAATGACTATAACCTATCACCAAGTTCTCGTTTATCTAGGTATAATCAAACATAAACCTAAATTATTAAGTCAACCCACACAAGAGTTCTCTATATAGCATGAATATCATAATCATATAATCAATATAGACAAAACTTTAATAACATTCATAGAATCAATTAAAATAAACATATACTCAAATAATCATACAAACATCATTCATCTAAAAAAATATGTTAAAGAAATAATCAATAATCATTGATAATAAATAGATTCCAAATACAAGTAAACAGTCATTTACCAAGTAAAAGGACTTAGAATACAAACCAAAGATATTGAATTACCTTTCGTTAGGTTTGAAGGTCTTCAATCCCTAGCCTCCAAATTCGACTTAGAGTCGTTCTTTAACACTAATAATCGACTTTTACCTCTAAAATTTGAATCTGGTATATCCCTTGAAGCTGGAATGAGTTTTATATTTATAAAAGCTGAAGTCGGCACCCAACCGGCGATTGGAAGGTCCAACCGGCGGTTGGGTTACTTCCTATCCAAGTACAACTCTTCATTCCCACCGACTTCTAGAATTATCGATCCAACCGCTGGTTTAAAGGCCCAAACGGCGGTTGAGTTTTCTCCAAATAAGATTATTGTTGTAGCTCTATATGTTTGTAACACCCCCAAATTTCACTGTTGGCGGAAGCAAGCTTTGGGGTGCTACTAATCAAATATCAACCACACAAAGTATATAGCAAACGACCTCTAAATGAGACGTTTAAAAATAATTACATTTCAAATATAAAATTGTTTGAAAACATAGAGTTTTCGATTACAAAAATATTGTTCCCTAGAGTCCACGCGTGTAGCGGGAGATTCTATTACATAATCATAATATACAAAAGATAATGCTAAGAATCTCCGTTAAATGCAATGTAGAAATCATGCGACTCTAGCTAGTATCCTAGGGTAATCCTACTCCATCTGTGTACCTGAGATACAAAGCTAAAAAGTGTCAACCAAAAAGGTTGGTGAATCTTACAGGTTTAGTAATAAGTAATCGTTATGAACCACAAGTATGTACCAGTTTTGCTATCAAGCAAAGTAAGTAAACCAGTAAGTCAGCACAGTTGCCATGAGCTCATAAGTTGAAGCTTAACAGTGTGTAAGTATGAATCAATTAAGAATCATATAAAGTACCCCCCGTGAATGCTATCCCGACACTCATATGTAACAAATATTAATATGCCAGTTTCTACGGTGAAATCCGTGGTAGCGCTACTACCCCAAGCAGGGATTGTCCGTCCCAAATGGATCCATTTACTAGTAATCGCGCTTAAGTCCATAACTAACAACTTACGATAGGAGGCTTTCAGTGGATAAAAGTAACTCATGCAATGTGTGTAAAAGTAGTGTAATCAGTTCAGTACATTATGTTCATATGTAAAAAAGTTGCTAAGTATCTCACCCCAAGGTAGAAAAACAGTAAAAGTGGGGCTGTAAGACTCACCTGAGTCTAGCAAGTATGTTTGGAAAATCAAAAAAGTAGAGCGGATGTAAGTCCGTAAGGGTGTCGGCTGTAATCCGGTATGTTGGTTCTCCGAACCCTGCAACCTTCTGGCGTCCAAAATGCACAAGGTTATAAGTAAACAAGTAAATAAGTTGGTTTCTTAAAAGATCACCCATGCTAGTTGTCCACTCAACTAGGAAATGGCCAAGTGTTTGTTTAGTAATCCATTTGTAATTTGAAAACAAGTATGGCCCGTTGGTGACGGTTTGTAATAATAATCCGAAAGTGTTATTATTATATGTATCGTTGTATCATGTTTCATTATTTGTAAGTGTTCGACACTTAGAGTGAAAAGTATTTACAAGTTCCTGGATGCGGGGGTCCGGGGGCAGCGCCCCGGGTAGCGGGGTCCAAGGGGCAGAGCCCCTAGCTGGGGTCGAGCAAGTCTCGACTCGCAGGTTTCGACTCGCAGGGCAGGTCAGTCTGCAGGTCAGGTCAATTCGCAAGTCAGTTCGCAGCTCGGTTCGCAGGTCAAAGCTCAGCTCGCAAGTCAACTCGCCAGTCAGCTCGATTCGCAATTTCAGTTCGTCTCGCAGGACGAACTGCATCTGGGATCTCAACTCGCAGGACGAACTGCTCGAATACTTAACTTTAAAAATGCATTTTCAAGTCGGTTTTTGGGCAAATCTTCGTTGAGTAAACGTTCTAGCATGTAAATAAAAGCTTTACAAGTAATTTAAAAGAGTTTTAAGGCTTCTTACCACGAAATCGAAAATCGAAGAAAATGGAGATGGAGAGCTCGAGATGGTGATCGTTTTTCCTTAAAGAGCCTTCGTGATATGATGCGTTTTTGGTGTAGTTTTGGGCTGTGTTAGGTCCGAATATTTGAGAGAAAAGGAGATGAAGAGAAGTTGGTGGTTATGGGTGTGTGTGTAAATGAAATAAAATGAAGAAATGGAATAAAAGAGGGGGAGTTGGGTCATGGGTCGGTTGGTTTGGGCTTGCGGGTTTGGGCCGACCCAACTCGGGTCTCGGGCTCGCGTGTTTGTATTTCTTAATATCATGGTATGTCTCGTAGTCGGTTATATCCTGTAGTCGTTTAATCGTGAAATCTTTTTAAGATTTATAAATATGTTAAAGTATATCCGAAAATTCGTATAATATGTTATCGTAATATATTATAGTAAATAATGTTTGTTTGGATAATTCCACATTATTTATAAGTATTATTACCAACGTCCATATTAAATAAAGTCGGACCTCGTCCGGTTCATAAGTGTACGATTTAAACAAATCGCGTATGCGTGTATGTAATTACACAAAATATCATGTATATTTAGATTAACACAAAACTAAGTACACGTAATTTCAAGTAGTTTAAGCACTAATTACGGTCTTAATTTGGCGGGTGTCACATTCTCCCCTTGTTAAGAAAATTTCGTCCCGAAATTGAGCTCAAGTCGTATGAGTAGAGTCAGTGAACAAGTGTGGGTATTTCAGTCGCATTTGGTCTTCTCTTTCCCAAGTGAATTCAGGACCGCACCTCGAATTCCACCTGACCTTCAATGGGAATACGACTCTGTTTTAAATGTTTGACCTCTCGGTCCATTCTTTCTGCGGGTTCCTCGACAAAGTGTAGTTTGTCGTCAATGTGTATCTCATCGAGGGGTATAATCAGTGTCTCATCAGACGGACATTTCTTTGAGTTAGAAATGTGGAAAATGGGGTGCACGCTACTGAGTTCAGGAGGTAGCTGCAGTCTGTATGCCACTGGGCCAATCCTTTCAAGGATTTCGAATGGTCCAATGTACCTGGGATTCAGTTTCCCTCGTTTGCCAAAACGGATAACGCCTTTCCAAGGCGATACTTTCAGAAGTACTCGATCTCCAACTTGAAACTCGAGGTGTTTGCGTCTCACGTCAGCATAACTTTTCTGATGATCACGCACGGCTTTCAACCGGTTTTGGATGCCGATGATCTTTTCGGTTATTTCGTGTATGATTTCTGGACCGGTGAGTTGTGTATCCCACACCTCAGTCCAACAGATAAGTGACCGGTACTTACGACCATAGAGTGCCTCGAAAGAAGTAGCCTTTATGCTGGTGTGGTAGTTGTTGTTGTACGAGAATTCGTACAATGGTAAGTGGTTTTCCCAGTTTTTACCGAAGTCAACTACGCAGGCTCGTAGCATATCCTCCAGTATTTGTATAGTTCGCTCACTTTGGCCGTCAGTTTGCGGGTGGTATGCAGTACTCATATCCAAACGGGTACCGAGTGATTTTTGTAAGGATTGCCAAAAGTGGGAAGTAAATCGGCTATCCCTGTCAGAGATAATTGAGATGGGCACGCCATGTCCTGACACAATCTCTTTCAGGTAGATCCGTGTCAAACGTTCCATCTTGTCAGTTTCCTTGATAGCCAGGAAATGAGCAGATTTTGTGAGTCGGTCGACGATCACCTAAATGGTATCGCAACCGCTAGGTGTTTTCGGGAGTTTAGATAATGAAATCCATGGTGATCTGCTCCCATTTCCATTGTGGGATTTCCGGTTGTTGCAACAAGCTGGATGGTTTCTGGTGTTCAGCTTTAACTTTGGAACAAGTAAGACAATTGCTAACATAATTTGCAATGTCAGTTTTCATGTTGGGCCATCAATACATTTCTTTGATGCCATGATACATTTTGTCGGCACCGGGGTGTATAGAGTACCTAGACTTGTGAGCTTCATCCATCACCAAGTCTCGAAGGTTCCCAAAACTTGGTAACCAGATTCTGTTAGAGAAGTATTTGGCCCCATCAGCTTTTGTTTCAAATTGTTTGTCCATGCCCCGCAAGGCCTCGTTTTTCACATTATCATCCTTGAGTGCTTCGAGTTGAGCGGTAAGGATTTGAGTAGTAAGGTTGTTGTGGATTGTCATACCGAGGGCTCGAACTCGAAGTGGTTTCACTCGTTCTTTTCGGCTTAAGGCATCGGCAACAACGTTTGCCTTTCCCGGATGATAGCGAATCTTGCAATCGTAATCGGTAAGTAGTTCGACTCAACGATGTTGTCTCATGTTCAGGTCTTTCTAGTCGAATATGTGTTGAAGACTTTTGTGATCAGTAAAGATTGTACACTTGGTACCGTATAAGTAGTGTCTCCAAATTTTGAGAGCGGATACAACAGCCCCCAACTCTAGGTCATGAGTCGTGTAATTATTTTCGTGGACTTTGAGTTGTCGAGAGACGTAAGCAATGACTTTGTCTCGTTGCATCAGCACGCAACCGAGACCTTGGTGTGAGGCATCACAATACACCATGAAGTCATCATTACCTTCGGGTAGTGATAAGATGGGTGCACTGCAAAGTTTTTGTTTGAGCAGTTGGAAAGCTGACTCTTGTTTTTCGGTCCAGTCAAACTTCTTTTCTTTCTGAATCAGTACGGTGAGAGGTTGGGCTATTTTCGAATAGTTCTCAATGAACCGCCTATAGTATCCGGCGAATCCTAAGAATTGGCGTACTTCAGTAGGTGTAGTTGGTGCTTGCCAACATTTGATAGCTTCGATTTTTGAAGGATCAATATGAATCCCTTGGCTGTCAATCACGTGTCCAAGGAATTGAACGGTTTGCATCCAGAACTCACACTTAGAGAATTTGGCATATAACTCCTCGTGCTTGAGCAATTCTAGGATGATTTTCAGGTGTTGCGCGTGTTCTTGTTCATTGCGCGAGTAAATCAGAATGTCGTCGATAAAGACAATGACAAATTTGTCAAGGTAAGGCTTGCACACCCGATTCATAAGGTCCGTGAATACAACCGATGCGTTGGTTAAGCCGAATGGCATCACTTGGAATTCGTAATGCCCGTAGCGAGTTCGGAAAGCAGTTTTAGGGATGTCATCGTCGCGAACTCTGAGTTGTTGATAACCTGACCGTAGATCGATCTTTGAATAAAAACTCGACCCTTGGAGTTGGTCAAACAGGTCATCAATGCGAGGAAGTGGGTAACAGTTCTTGACATTCAATTTGTTGAGCTCCCGATAGTCGATGCACATACGTAAAGAACCGTCTTTCTTTTTCACAAACAGAACCGGAGCTCCCCAAGGTGAGGAACTTGGTCTGATAAATCCGTTGTCCAGGAGTTCCTGTAATTGTGCAGACAACTCCTGAAGTTCGGATGGAACTAAACGATAAGGTGCTCGTGCCACGGGTGCTGCACCAGGCACAAGGTCAATCGAAAATTCGACTTTTCTGGTTGGCGGTAGGCCGGGTAAGTCTTCAGGAAAGACTTCTGGGAAGTCTCGGATAATAGACACATCCTCAAGTCGCTTCTCCTCCGACTTTTTCTCTATGATGTGTGCGAGGATGGCCTGGTACCCTTTTCTCAAGTATTTCTGGGTTCTCATGCAAGAAACGATGTTTATTCTCGTCCCACCGGTCTCCCCTTGTATGATAACGGTTTCACCGATGACGAGAGGAATACGTACAATTTTCTCAAAACAAACGATCTCGGCTCGGTGCTTGGATAACAAATCCATGCCGACGATGATGTCAAAGCTGCCGATCTCAACGGGTATCAAGTCAATGGAGAAAGGTTCAACAGCTAAGTTTAAAGTGCAATTAGGTATCACATTGTCGGCCTCAATAAGTTTGTCATTTGCCAATTCTACTGTGTACTTAGAATCTAAGGCCATAGGTGTAGTGTCAAGTAGTGGACAAAACTTATCAGAAATGAAGCTTTTATCAGCACCAATATCAAACAATACAGAAGCAGTTAAACCGTTGAGTAGGAACGTACCCGTGACCACATCAGGGTCTTGACGAGCCTCCCTTGAGTTGAGAACGAAAGCTCTACCTCGAGCGTTGTTGTTGTTCCTTTTTTTGTTGTTGTTTTCCAACTTGGGGAAATCTTTCCTGAAATGCCCAGTACCATTGCACTCATAGCATGTCTTGGGTGCGTTGGTGTTGGTGGCTGTAGTGGTGTTTGCTCTGCAGTCCTTAGCCAAGTGCCCGAATCGTTTGCACTTGTTACATGGGCAAGAACCATCATGGTGAAGATTGCATTTAGAGAAATATGGTTTGCTCCCAACATACCCTTTCTTGTTATCAGAACCCGAAGTATAGGCCTTAACAGTCTCAGGCCTCTTGTTGGGTTGTTGGTTTTGGTGATCAGAGGATTTGCGTTTGTTATTGGAGGATGGGAGAGGTGTCTCACGGCTAATGATTAGTGCCATGAGTTCGTGTGCCAACCGGATTGCAATCTCAATAGTAGTTGGCCTAGATGAGGCGACATTCCCCTAGATATTCTCTGGGAGGCCACGGACGTATCTCTAGATGCATTTTTCCTCCGGATCGACCAATCCCGGGCATAACAAAGCAAATTGCTGTAATTTGGTAGTATACCCAGCAATATCAATTACCTGCACAGTCAGGTGCCAGAACTCTTCCTCCAACCGATGCAGTTCTTCTTCGTGACAGTATTTTTTCCTTAATTTCTTCTTCAATTCAGCCCAACGAAGTTGGTTTGCTATCTCGATGCCCATAGAGTTGGCGTGGGTATTCCACCACGTAAGCGCACCTTCTTGAAAGGTATAAGCAGCGAATTTAACTTTGCTATCCTCAGTACAGTTGCAGAGACTGAAAACAGATTCCATACATTCTATCCATCAGATCAGGCCAATGGCACCTTCCGTGCCCTTGAAGTATAATGGTTTGCAACTGAGAAAGTCCTTGTAAGAGCAAGGTTTGATGACAGGAGTAGTGTCAGCGGTGTCATCACCTCTCCTAGATGTTCGTAATGATTCCCGAGTAGCCAGGGCTTCGGCCACAGCTCGGGAAATGAGAGCAGCAATATCAGCATCACTGTAACTTTTCTTCTTTGGCGGCATGATTCTTCAAGAAAGAAACAAGAGGTACATGAGAGATTGCACCATAATGATAATTGAGGTAGATGTATATATATATATATCACATAATAGCCTATTGAGTGTCTAGCACAAACATGTTTGAGTCCCAATTCTCTCGGGGTCAGAGTCAACTAGTGTATCATGTTCAGTCATGACTCCTTTCAGATCTCACATCATATTCGATTAACTGTACATAGTTGATCAGGCTATGTTAAATTAAACCAATACAATGTAGTCGCTGAACCTAATCATACTTAATTAGGAATACTGCCTAACGGTCATTGTAACACCCTCAAATTTCGGGTTGCGGAAGCGGTCGGGTCGGGTGTTACCAAATCAAATATCTCAAGCACAAAGGTAAATAATGAACGACTCTAAATGAGACGTTTAAAAATAGTTATACATTTTCAAAATAAAAGTGTATACAAGTTGCGAATTCGCAAAATAATTTCAATACATAACTTGTAATACAAAAGTTATGCAGAGAAATCCAGTTGTTTGAAAACATGCGACTCGAGCTAGCAAAAGCCTGTAGCAATCCTAATCCTGCTGGGCACCTGAGAAAACATGCTAAAACGAGTCAGCTATAAAGCTGGTGAGTTCATAGGATTGTTAGTTGAAAACATAAAGTATAAAACCTTGTATGTTTTGAAAAGTAATTCAAAATCCACGAATTTGATACGTATTGTATTGAAGTTGTAACACCAATGTGTATATATCCTACAAGGTATTTCATACCTAAATAATGATGGTGTGTACCTAAGTACATAAAGATTGAGGCATTCCGTGCCTGGATACCTATCAGGTATTAAGTAAATCTATCAATGTGAGGCAATACATGCCTAAGGACTATCGGGTAATTGTATGACCACGTCATATGATGTTGCGTAATAATTGGTGTGCCATGGCATAGCGTGTTGCATCCAGCAACATAATTGTAGTCCCACAGACTATGATTGAGTGTTTAGTCAAATACTGAGTTGACAGCCTCGCGCGAAAGTTCGTCGATCCGTTAATTGTACAGATCACGAGCATAAGCTCGCCCATCCGTATATGTGTGTGGATCACGAGCATAAGCTCTCCCATCCATCGAGTGTATCGCTTTACCGCGATATCGTACTTGTGCCCACTGCAATACTGTGGCATCGTTTTGTGCCCACTTTATCGTGGCATCGTTTTGTGCCCATCTGGCATCGACCGGATTGCTCGCAAGCAATGTATGTAATTGAGCCGGCAGTACTACGACATGCCCGACTTGAGTAATTGATCTGACAGTACAACGACATGTCCGACTTAAGTAATTGAGAGCCGACAGTACTACGACATGCCTGACTAATGTAATCATGTTTGTATAAGTGTATGTATGTCAATATACATAAGTAAGTTGTGTGTGGCACCAAGTGCTCGAGGTAGAGTACGAGTATGTATATATATATATCTATGTGTGTGTGTGTGTGTGTGTGTGTGTGTGTATAGTCAACAAACACATCTAATAAGGTATCATGTACATATGATAGTGATTTATTGTATCTAAATATGTATATACAATACTTAGATATTAGTTGTATCACAACAAGTCTAGGTATGACTAAGTATTACACATTTGTATTACATACAGTAATTTGATTAAGTGTGAATTATAAAGGTTTATTATTATAATTCGAAAACAGTAATTGAGCATGTGTCTCACCCCGAAAACAGTAAAACAATTGAAAGAGAGGGGCTATGAACTCACCTGTGAGTTGTCAGCGATCCTAAGATACGCGTGTCGTCCGATGGATAACCTCCTAGTGTCCTAAACACGTGAGGTTATATAAGTAAGAGACAAATCAATTTGTCTAAGCGAGTTGTGCAAATATTCGTTCGTCGCTCAGGTTTGAAAACTGTGTACGGGGGTCCGGGGGCAGCGCCCTTGGTAGCGGGGTCCAAGGGGTGGCAACCCCTGGTGGGGTCCAAGCCCCTGGTTGGGGTCGAGCTGCCAAATCAGCTTGAAAAATTTTTATTTCTACTATATTGTTTTAGTGAAAACGCTCCGAAATTTCATTTCGGAGTAATATTAGGCGGTAAAATTTGAGTTTCGACACTTAGTGAAAAATTTGTATTTTTTGTTTTTAGCGACACTAGGCTAGTGTCGCTATAGGCAACACTTAAGATTGGCGTCACTTGGGAAGTGACGCCTAAGGGGCGTCACTTAAGGCGACACTTAGAGGCGTCACTATTTGCGTCATTAAATGTGACACTTCCATGCGGCACTAAGATGCGTCACTACTATGCGACACTTACATGCGTCACTTAGGCAAGTGACGCTGCACTGCAGGTCTGTGGGCGACACTTCCATCTGTTCGACGGGTTTTCACCCAAAAACGCAATCTAGCCCATTTTTAGGCCGAATCTTGTTGTTATAATGTTAATACATGAAATATTAATTGTTTTTATCAAGAAATAACAAAGAAAAGTGGATGATTCCTTACGATTTGAAGATCGAGGGTTTGAGGATGATGATGAACTTGATGGTGATCTTGATGAAGAAGATGATGATGATGATGATGATGATGATGACGATTTGTTGTTTTTTATGTTAATCTTGTTGTTGTTGATTATTATTATTGTTGTTAAAAGTTTAGAGAGAGAGATGAGATGGAGAAAAAGAAGAAGATGATGAGAATGAGATGAATGAGATGGGGGTTTGGGTTGTTGTTAAAACTCAGATCCCCAATTTGGGGACTGTGACCTCCAACCACAGTATAAAATACTTGCGCTTTGTACCCGATTGTAATTTAAAATAATATTTTAAATTTCAAAAATTCATTTATATATTTTCGAAATATTTTTGAGTTGAAACATTTTATAAAAATAAAATGTTTGTGTTAAAATTTTATAACTTGTTTTCGCACGGTTTTAGCTTAGTGAAACACATTTTTAAATGAAACAAAATGTGTTTAAATCTTTTCCGAATAAATAAATATCATTTGCGTTATATATATCTATATATATACAAAATATTGAATTCTTTGGTTCTAGGTGCGTACAAAGTACGAATATTTAAAGTTTAAATTTAGGCACGAAAATTGACTTTTTGACCAGGTGTTACAGTCATAATCTAGGCCCACTAAATGCAACCTAATTCACTATAACCTTAAGCTCTGATATCAATCTGTAACACCCTCAAATTTCACTGTTGGCGGAAGCAAGCTTTGAGGTACTACTAATCAAATATCAACAGCACAAAGTATATAGCAAACGACCTCTAAATGATACGTTTAAAAATAGTTACATTTCAAATATAAAACTGTTTGAAAACATAGAGTTTTCGACTACAAAAATGTTGTTCCCTAAAGTCCACGCGTGTAGCGGGAGATTCCATTACATAATCATAATATGCAAAAGATAATGCTAAGAATCTCCGTTAAATGCAATGTAGAAATCATGCGACTCTAGCTAGTATCCTAGGGTAATCCTACTCCATCTGTGTACCTGAGATACAAAGCTAAAAAGTGTCAACCAAAAAGGTTGGTGAATCTTACAGGTTTAGTAATAAGTAATCGTTATGAACCACAAGTATGTACCAGTTTTGCTATCAAGCAAAGTAAGTAAACCAGTAAGTCAACACAGTTGCCATGAGCTCATAAGTTGAAGCTTAACAGTGTGTAAGTATGAATCAATTAAGAATCATATAAAGTACCCCCGTGAGTACTATCCCGACACTCATATGTAACAAATACTAATATGCTTGTTTCTACGGTGAAATCCGTGGTAGCGCTACTACCCCAGGCAGGGATTGTCAGTCCCAAATGAATCCATTTACTAGTAATCGTGCTTAAGTCCATAACTAACAACTTACGATAGGAGGCTTTCAGTGGATAAAAGTAACTCATGCAATGTGTGTAAAAAGAAGTGTAATCAGTTCAGTACATTATGTTCATATGTAAAACAGTTGATAAGTATCTCACCCCAAGGTAGAAAAACAGTAAAAGTGGGGTTGTAAGACTCACATGAGTCTAGCAAGTATGTTTGGGAAATCAAACAAGTAGAGCGGATATAAGTCCGTAAGGGTGTCGGGTGTAATCCCGTATGTTGGTTCTCCGAACCCTGCAACCTTCTGGCGTCCGAAACGCACAAGGTTGTTAGTAAACAAGTAAATAAGTTGGTGTCTTAAAAGATCACCCATGCTAGTTGTCCACTCAACTAGGAAATGTCCAAGTGTTTGTTTAGTAATCCGTTTGTAATTTAAAAACAAGTATGGCCCGTTGGTGATGGTTTGTAATAATAATCCGAAAGTGTTATTATTATATGTGTTGTATCAGGTTTCATTATTTGTAAGTGTTCAACACTTAGAGTGAAAAGTATTTACAAGTTCCTGGATGATAGGGGTCCGGGGGCAGTGCCCCTGGTAGCGGGGTCCAAGGGGCGGCAGCCCCTGACGGGGTCCAAGGGGCAGAGCCCCTGACTGGGGTCGAGCTGCATTACTTTATTAAAAAATTTTATTAAAAATCGCTTTATTAGCCAAGTGTCGCAGTAGCTGAACCTTGCGACACTAGCTAAATGTCGCAGGTCTACACTTGTATAGTATTTTCACTTTTCATACACATTTCTATCTATTACATATCAACATATACATCACATACTCAGACTAATTGACTTTGACACGTACAGATGTTTGACCAACTGACTGACACACAAAATGCACCAACAGTTATCAATTCAACAAGTAACAATCATCGAATAGTTCGCTATAGGGAAGCATATCAGTTCAGTCTACTCCACTTTACCACACATAATTAGCATAATAAATTATGCTATTCACCTCGGTTTAAGATTAAGCAATCCTATCATGAATTACCTAATTCTCTCAAACCATTGCTCTGATATCAACTTGAAACGCCTCAATTTATTTCTTTTTATAAAACATATTTTATATTCATTTCATTTTATTCCAATTGTAATATTATAACATTTCTCTCATGTCGATGACTTTATAAGTTAAACAAATACAAATTTTTACAATTTACAAACTCCTCTTTTATTAAACAATTGACACTAATAATATAAAACTGGGCGACTTATACAAGTGTCATCATTACAATAGTTTAAAAGAAAGAGAAGTTTGTCTACCTATACAGCAAGCTCCAATCCACTTTATCTTCTGGTAACCACAATCTAATCTTTAACCCTATTGGTTCAACCGTACCAATACCTACAACATAAACCACCGAAAAGAGTAAGCCAAAGCTTAGTGAACATACGAGCAATTAAATGAATAATCTATCACACATTATCATATAACACGTATTATTTTATATATATAAATATACACATATCAATTGAGCAATTGTAGAAATCATTTTTGAACTCTACCCCTTAGTATCCCACCTCTTGGGTGATAGCATACTAAGTTATGTACCATGCTAATTGCCCAATCCACAATTAGTCTTACAACCTGTTCACCAATTAATGCCCGCGTATCAATTATCATTAATTGTGAACTGTCCAACTACCGCGCGGAAGTAGTGGAAAAACCCCAGACACAAGTCCATTAGTAATTTCTACAATTTTCAATCCACATAATTCACATATCCACATAATAAGTCATTTTTACAGTTAAGCATCCTTAACTATTATGCCATGCTAATATATACAATTAGCAATCATCATGTACAAGCTAATAACCGCAATCATTACTTGCAAACCATAACCATCCAACTAATGACCGCAATCATTTCTAGAACCCACAATTACAACATAATTCATATATAATCGGCTTACCATTTATCTGTATGCTATATTATAACAATATATAAGTGTACATCTCACAATTTATATACAAATAAAAATTCACCCGATTGTGTAAGCCTCTTGCTCAGAAGCAATCTGGATTACACAATCATTACCCATATAACTCCCATAATACTCACCTTGACTTTTTAGACGAGTAAGCAATTAATCACAATGACTGTGAGTGCCACGTCTCGAATCTCGAATCACCTAATAGATAACATTTAATAATAACACATTTAGTTTTCAATATTTATCAATGTCAATTACTCATAATTGTCAATTAGTGATTTGTTAAATGGGTCAACTTTAATTTCTAGTTAAACCATATTTACTTTTACTTTTCCTAACTAATAATTCGATTGTACGAATTTATCTATTAAAACACATTCTCATTCTAGTTGTATTGTCAACTAATTGATTACAATTAGCTCATCGCTTAACATACTCCCACATTAGTTTATGCGTCAAATATTCGATTAAAATATGTCTTAAATAACCATAAACGACCCAAGTAGTTTATCACTTGAATCTCTAGTCGAATAATACTCCTTAATCGTCATCACAATATGTCATCACTTTTATATTACATTACTAACATATCTAGCTCAATTAAACAACACCACAAGTTTTGGGTTAACATAAATCGCGCCGCGTTTTGGGCACAATTGCACCGCGTTTTACTTGATATCACGTCGCGACCTGTATTCTTCCTCAGGCCTACGTTTTCCTTTTCTTCCTAAGCAACTCGAATCCTTTAAACAAACAACCTGAAGCAAGGTTGTTAATTACCCAAAACCAACTAAATAATATAAACTAACTTCCTTCTAATTCCAACTTTATACTAATTCATTACTCAATATTAATTTCACCACAGTTAAACTTTTAGGTTAAACAAATATTAAAATCAAACTTACCAATGAATCAAGAAGAGATAAGAATGATGATCATAATTTCTAAGTCTTGAATTAGGATGACTTTGATGGTTTCTTGTTTCTGGGAAATCCACAAAAGTTAGAGGGACGATTCATGTGTTCCTCTTTTTATTTCTTTCTGTTTTCTAGAATAATGGAGAAAGGGGAGGGATATATGTATATATATCCGTACATACATATGTGTATACTTTTAATATAATCCCCTTTATTACCTATTATCGGAACTTAAAAACTATTTGCGATTTCTAATATTTTATTTTTCTTACAATCTATTAAATTAAAACAATTATATATTTAATTGTCACAATAATACTTTTAGATTTTGGAGTGTTACAACATTAATGTGGAATACGTCAATGACGAACTAAAAAGGGCTTATATATTGACTAAAGCTTACCCCAAGGCTAAAGTTTGTCACTATGCGACATATGCTCAGGTTTCAAGATCTAGGACGAAGCAACGATAGAGATTAAGGGGGAGAATGTAGACCTAATCCCGTTCATTGCTCGGATGTTATTACGTAATTAGTATATTATGTAATATTTGTATAACCTAAGGGCCTAGTGTGTCAAGAATAAAGTTAGTAACTGAATAGTCGGTTATAGGAAATTACAGGAAGTTAGCAACCGAAAGGTATGACTATTGGTGAACAGTCACGATTACAAATATACATGACTTCTCGTTAAAAGTCATGATGGTTCGGTTTATGTCTATATAAACAAGTGTCTGTAATAGAATTCATTAACCTAATAATACGATTATTATTTCAGTAGACTTTCTATTTCATTGTGAATCAACGATTAAGGACAAATTTATCTACTCTTTGAATCCTACAGAAAGAATTATTATTTTATTTATTATTATACATTTTTTTAAAGGTTAAGTGGATGCTAAAAAATATGAGTAATAACACTTTCTTCGTGATTTTTACAGTCTCGTGAGCTGGTGAATCACAATCAACATGGGTTAGAGAATGAATGCATGATATAGGTGTCAGATGTAGAAATACAATGTCAGTGAGCCATGACAACAGAATTAAGATAACTGAATAGAAGATGTTAAATTGTTTCAAATATGCAGATATATAGAAGAATGGAATTTGAATTTGCTAGTCATAGTTTTGATGTTTGGGAGAGTTGGACGTTTGAAGGCTCTTTGGAAGAATGTAGATTGGTTAACTGTAGAAATCCTTGGGTAAATATTTTTTTCCACCACAACTTTATCGTGTGCTTCATTTCATGGCGGCTGGACTTTTAAACCCAACACCCCCCCCCCCCCCTTGTCATGCAGTTTGTTTTATTTATGCAATTTTTCATATATAACATTATAATCTATGCAACTGCAGGCTGATTTAGATGTACGTGTGGAAATTCTAGCAACTGTTGGTGACGATTTGGCTTGACTAATCCTATTAACTCAAGAAAACTAAGAAACCTTGTGTAGAGGATTTCAGTTACACATTCTTTTTCTTAAGGTTTGTTTGTTTCAAAGTATTTCGTAAAGCTTCCAGTTTTACATACATAAAAGCTCTCCAAGACCGTGATTGTTCTACTTGTGATCCAACCTCAGTTTTGTTGATTTCTTTTGAACACCATTAATCTAACCCCAAACCCCAGTTCCATATGATTTTATTCAGGCATTATTTGTGTAAACAAGTAGGTGGTCTTCATGTGTATTTGTTATCAGGCTCTTTTTAAGGTCAACTCTCAATTGTCTCTGTTTTCCGTTTCGTTATGTCATATTGATTACATATTATTATAGGCCGCCATGATACAGGACCACATGCACTAGTCCTATTATTGTAAATGAGGTACTCAATGTTCAGTTTTTACACTATTTATTAGCTTGAAAAAATTACTATGATCAATATGACTAATATACTATTGGATGTTAAACTAAACTTGTTATAATTTGTGTCAAGTATTTAAAGTATAAAGTATGTATTAGAAAGTATAAGGATTGTTTTTGTAATAATGAAAGTCGAATAGGTATTTTGAGCCATCACAATGGTTCATAGTGTCTAGTCATGGGCTATAAATAGCCCTAAAAACTCTGTAATTAAATGTTGATCTATTCTATAAAGTTATATCTATTACGTCAACCAAATACACCCAATCCACAATCACAAACCGTGATCATTCAAACATTTGGATTGATTATCAAAGGGACCAACAATTTGTATCATAGCAGGTTTAATCAACCAAGTTCATCATATACCATATACCAAGTTAGTTTCTGTTTGAATCAAAAACAATAGCAACATTTTTCAGTCAAGAAGATTGAACACCCGAATCAGATTATCATCAACAGCAAGTGTTTAAAGAAAAACAGTCGGATCCATCTTTGTCACTAAGGATTCAATCACATACAGTGATTAATTCAAACCGGCATCAAATAGGTTCCAACAACAATTTGCAAATCCTTCATACTTAGAACAAACCGAAAAAAATCACAGATTATCAATTTCATCAATCAAGGCATGGTTACGGTTTTAATTTCAAAGATTCAAAACAGAAAGCATCAAAGGGACAACGGTTCAGATATCATCAAAGAAAAAGGGCAAATATTTACAACGGTGCAAGCAAGAAAACAAAAAGAACACACCTGGCTTGTAATTGAATCACAACCATCGTACGAATCATCAAAGTGATTCAAAGTTGTCCAGCAACAGATCTAAGGAAGAACGGGTGCGAATAGGGCAAATCTCAAATCAGTGAAACCCTAGGTTTCGCACAAAAGGAAATCGAAAGGGATCCCAACGGTTCAAGAAGAACCACCAGCGATTGAAGAATAGGAGAAATGGTTACATTACCCAATCGGCGGTTAACCATAGTTAAGAGACGCAACAGTTTCTTCAAAAAGAAGAAGAGGCATCGCAGGAACCAACAAAGGGAGGCAGCGGGTCATGATGTGCGCCGAACTGTCAGTTTAGGAATTACTTCCTGTGGTTACGAACCTTACGCTCGGCAAGGCAATAAGTGGGTTTTAAATATTATATTTGCTGGGCTAAGTATACTAAAGTTATAAGTGACTACAGCGATAGGTATGATCTAGAGTCGTTATTCAAACTACAACGGACATGAGATTTAAGATTTCAATTATCTTTCGTAATTTATCTGGTTTTTAAGAGTTGATAGGGGTTTTATTTTGTTTTTTTCTAACTATCTAATCTAAAAGTAAGGGAAAGTAAAGGTAGTGAGGTGGGGAAGTGATGAGGTGGCTACGAGAACTACATGTTAAACGTGTGTGTTCATTATGACATTCATATATGCTATTCAAGGGTAGTTACTTTAGTTAAGGCATTAGTTAAGATGATGGACACAGGATTCAACAGACGAACTTGGAACATCCAATGATTTAACAAAGTATTCTACCTACAGCCTTTCCATGGCTTCCACGTATTTGTACTACACCATAGGTGTTTTCAACGCTATACCAGACATTCAGCGGTTTTACGGTATTTTCGTTGCTTCATTAAAGGTTCCTTGTTTTCTATCCTGGACTGGTTATATATTTCCTAATGAGCCACAGCTCCTAGTGTTATATCTATCTAACGTAGAGTTGCCCGCAATCAGATAAATAACATGTCACATGGATAACAGCTATAGAATGTACACTACATCGGAAGTTGTCCCAAGTGTAATGACCAATTTAACCAACAACCATCCTCGAGTCTTGTTCCTCAATCTCGGACATTTGAGATATCCGAATTATGGCATGAATTGTTGAATAAACAAAAACATGAAGGAGGTTTCCCACTGAAACAAGTTGGAATGGTCTAGTGTAACGGATAATTAAATTGTTCATCAATATTTCATATAAATCATCATAACTATACTATGCATGATAATCCGGTGTATGCAATTAATCTATATCATAAAACCTAATCATATATCCAACAACACAGGTGATACTAGCATGCAAACCCTAAAGCAACAATCAAACAGGAACATGCACTAGAGCAGCATAACAAGGATCAGTTTGTTCATGCAGAGTATCTAGATAAATGGTTAAGTCACAAATGTTCCGAAAGTTCTCTCTAAAACATTTGATACATGAAATGAATCTAATCTATCTCTAATTCTACGATCCATGTCTCTCTCTGATTTATTTCAACCAAGCGAACACCGGCCATGTCGAGTTCAACGATCATCGAACACGAAATAATAAGCGGTATACCACTAGCAATTGGCCAAGTCTAGTAGTAGGTTACAAACCACAATATAAGTTGGATAGATAAGCATTTGAGATTCATTTCATAAATTCTCATGATTAAAGCATAACTACCCTATCATAACGATTATCATAGTAAACATAGATTTGTTTGGCTTAGCATGACAATAAATCTAACAAGCATTCCTAAATAAGCATGTCAATAGCACAACATATTTAAAAAAAACAAGAGAGATTATAATAAAACCTGACGAAGCATAAATACAAATCTTGCGTAATCACAGTCTCGGAGCACCTCCACTACAAACAAGCTCGAAGCTTCTAATCTACTAAATAAGCTAACTAACTAACTAATTTTTTTCTAGAGAGAGAGAGTAGAGAGAGAAAGAGAAGTATTGAATGAGAAAACATGATGAGTAATGGTGAGGAGGTGGATATAATTATAGGAAACGCACAACCAACCGTATTCTAACCTTCAAACACACAACCATATCGCACAACCGTATAAAAAACCTATTTGGTATACATGAACGCACGATACGGGTGGTTTTGGTCGTATACGGCTGAGCTGGGGTAAATACGAGTGAACACCAACCGTATACGATTGGTTTCAGCCGTATACGGATGAACACAGGCCGTATATGCTCTAAAGGCCGTGTACGGTCTGAAGGCCGTATATGGTTTGTGTCCAGTCGTATACGGTCTGGGCCAGCCGTATTCGGTCCTTCGGTTCTTCGTTTAAGCGTAACTTCTTCGTCGTTTATCAGTTTTGATTGATTCTTGCGCTCACGGTTTTCTAATTTCATAACGAAGAAAATGACATAAGTTAGAGGTCATAATTCTAAGTGTGGCTCAATAAGTGCTGAAACGAGTGAACGAGAATGCTTATGATCGTTTTTGTTGGATTTATCGTGTTTTTCGACCATTTTAGTTAGTTTTTGAAACGTTGCCTATATTTTAGCCCATGTGATGAATTTTAGTAATAAATCACTCATTTCAGATGTTTTCATTATAATGTGGGCTAAAACGATGAGAATAATGCACGCAAAAACTTGACTTTTTGTGTGTCATTAGGTCATAATACCCATCAGGTTCCACAATTACAAATTAAACCCTTCACTATATATTTTTGCAAATATATAGAATTAGATAGGAAATAGGTTGTTATAAAAAATTAAAGACAAAACCTCACAATAAAGAATTAGAAATATAGTATTAAAAATATATATTTTAAAGTTTGATAAATGATTTTTCAAAATTATTTGCTACTTTAAATTCTTGTGGAAATTACTAATTGAGATTAGTAAAGACAATAAGACCTTGATAGCAAATAAGACTTTAGTGGCAATTAAGACCTTAATGGCAAATTAAAACCTGTGTGGTACAAACAAGGAAGAAAGGATGACTGGATAAGCATCCACAACAACACGTGAGCAAAACATAGCACTTCAATGCCCAAAACTGACCGAAACAAACTACAAAACATGAGCAATTATGATGGAGACGATATCAAAGGCATATGGTTTTTGGGAAATGATGGTTGCAGCAACAACAAATGAGGAGAAGGAAAACACATCAAAGGCAATGATCTTTCAAATATTGCCACGATGTTTTATTGCAAGTTGCTCAATACTCGAATGCAAAAGAAGTATGGGACTCGATCAAATTCAAGTATTTGGGAGCCGATCTAGTTCAAAAGGCACGACTACAAACCTTGAGCATTGAACTAGAGACATTAAGGATGAAACCAAACGAAATTGTAAGTGATTTTCGAGGAAAGTTAAGTAGTATAAAAGCCAAGTATAAAGGCCTTGGTGGAACTTTGGAAGATAAGGTACTAGTAAGGAAACTACTTAACTCCATTCCAAAGAAGTTTCTACTGATCGTAGCAACTATTGAACAATATCAGGATTTAGACAAAATGTCATTCGAAGAAGCCGTTGGAAGATTTATAGCCTATGAAAAACGTCTTAAAGGTCAAGATCAACCGGAGACAAAGAATGAAGAAGGGCTACTGATGGCAAAAGAAACTAATTATGATAATTGGCAAAGAAAATATCATAACTACAGTCCAGGACGAGGAAGAAACTTTAATAAAGGAGAAAGAAGTCGAGGAAGAGACATACATCAAGGTGAACGAGACAAGAAAGACATGAAATGTTATAGATGTAATAACTATGGACACCTTGGATATGAGTGCACCTAATTGAAAGAAAAAGACAAGAAGAAAGAATCTCTTCTCGCTTATTACTCAGATGAAGATGGAAAGTTACTGTGAAGACAAGTCAAACAAGTCGAAGACTCACCTTGGACTAGTTTAGTTTAAAAGGGAGTATTGGATGTTAAACTAAACTTGTTATTATTTGTGTCAAGAATTTAAAGTATAAAGTATGTATTAGAAAGTATAGAGATTGTTTATGTTATAATGAAAGTCGAATATGTACATCAAACCATCACAATGGTTCATAGTGTCTAGTCATGGACTATAAATAGCCCTGAAAACTAAATTGTTGATCTATTCTATAAAGTTATATCTATTACGTCAACCAAATACACCCAATCCGTAATCACAAACTGTGATCATTCAAACACTTGGATTGATTATCAAAGGGACCAACATATACTGCTCACATATTCTGTAATGAGTTGTGTCAGTTCTCATTTAGGATGTGTTTCAAGTTTCGTATCATTTGTGTGGAAATACCAGATGTTAACCATGTAAAGTAGGTACTAAAATCTGTTGTATGATAGGATGGGTTCGAGAGAAATGCAAAGTAGGTACTAAAAAATATGCACATGAAGTACTAAAATATGTTGTATGTAGATACTAATATAAGGGTTGCTTAAAAACTTTAGTGTTAATAAAAAACAGAAAGATGAAGTATTATGCTCATAACATTTCGTTATGTTATATATCATCCGAGTGTTTGATTATATAATTGAATTTATCAAGTGTTCCATGTAAAATAATGTTACCCGGGCAATATAGTTTTTGCATTTATGCTTAGGGAAATATGATGCATACTCATCTATTTGTTTATTTCTTGGTTGATAGCTATAGTATAATGCTTTAGCTTGTACTAGCCTCGTACTCGCGCATACCAGCGTTGAAAGTGGTGACAGTGTATAGATGTGCGAATGAATGTTTTAAAATAAAAATATATTGTACTCCATCCGTCCCATTAAAAATGTTCACATTACTATTTTGAAATGTCTCGTTATAAATGTCCACTTTAATATTTAACCAATCAAAAAAGACTTTAGTGGGTAAATTCATATTTGATTGATTAAAAGTGTAGTTAGTGGAGTTTAATCAGTAATAAATAATAGATAATGGGATAGTGGAACCCACTTACTTAGCTGTAAAAAGAATTGAAGAGAGAGAGGGTTAAATGTATTATATAGTAGTATAGAAAACGCAGCCATGAAAAGAAGTAAGGGTTTATTTATAATGTTTTTCTGCTTTAGTTTTTAAAGGTGTAGTGTGTACACTTTGATGTGTTTTATTAACCTATGAAGGCATGAAATTGATGGTTCTTGATTAGTTCTCGTAGTTAATTAGGGCCGGGCATTCTTTTCTTGAGACATTATATTGTTGGTTGGTAGAGCTAGCAATACAAGGGAATCGATGGGTTTTCAAGTTGTTTGCTAAACACCTTAATCATATAAAGTATATTTGATGTATACATACGTGTGTCCAATTTCAATAAAATTTATTGACTTTAATTTAATATGTAAACATTCAAGTTGATACCTACTACTTGATTTTGATAATAAACACAACGTTAAATACGTATAAAAAGGTATCACTGGGGCAAGTCCGAATATTACACTAGTTATATTTTGTTCGAATTAAACTAACTACAATATTCTTCATTTTCATACAATCTACTAACTTTCAACTACCGATAACTTTTTCCGTGGTGTCATTTTCGATAATCACTGCAATGACAAAACATAAATAGAAATGATAGTTAATTTGGCAAAAATATATTGTAAAATTTATTGGGTAAAGTTAGTAGCTAGGACCTGAGGGTCAGTTACATTTTGAGGAGAATGATATAGTTAATTCAGCTATTGATTTCTATGATCAACGATTAAAATTTGCAACATTGCATTTGAATTGAACCATTGATCATATGAACAATAGTTGAGATCGTTTGCCTTTTATTTCTCTCATATTGTATACATTTATATATACTAAAAAGTAATGCAAACATTAAAATTAAACATGGCCGACTTCATGGGAACGATTGCCTTTTTTCTTCTTCTTTTCATAAATGTATGTTGATGTTGATGTTGATAATTGAAAGTAATAGTCAAACAAAGAATTTTGTGAATGGTTGGTTATTACGAAAAGGCTATATAAAAAACTTGTTTCTAATATTGTATATTATTTAATTTTATTATATTACATGTTATTTTAAAATATACCTTCTAATCATTTTGATTAGATTAGATGTAGATTTAATTTGGTGTTATTAGTTTTATTTAGAGCATCGTTTCCGTAGATCGCAAGGAGGAATTAATTGTTTATTGTCATTGATTTTTATTATAATAAAAATAAAAAGTTGTTTTATGGTTATACGTTTTCATACGTGAAGCTATAATAATAATGTTTAACAACTTTCGCCACTTGTTATTGTTTATTTACTTGAAGGTGTTTATCAATTATATTTGTTGTTCTCATGAGATGTCATGTCATACTATACTCTTTGCCATCCACCATTGAACATAATAATGGTAATTTAATTAATTAATTAATTAATATGCGTTTTTAAATATAAGTTCTAGATACCGACATACCGTAAATCAACAAAGAATTGAAAATACATTATTGTTAATTGGTTGCGCTGATCTAGTAACGTTTTTTATATGATGTTAGTTATCACCATTACTAAAAAAAGGAATGGACCACAGTAAAAAGTATAGGTAGACCACGGATATAGTGGGGTGTTCTATTTAGGGGAAGTATATTTGATAAACAAAAGGAACACATATTTTTTGGATGGTCTATTTGACAAAATGACTACGGGTCTCACGCAGAGAATCATAGTCTATTTAACTAATTATAGAAAAAATATATATGTTTAGTTTTTCAATTTTATTTATTTTATGTTGGTTCAATGTATAAAAAGTATCTATAAAAATTATGATTTTAACAAATATATAAATAACAATTTGCAAACAACTTATTATCTTTATTTTTTTTAACACTAACACAACTACTAACCAAGTATTACAAATTGTGATATTGAATATTAATTACTTATGATATGCCTACAAAGAGAAACTAATGTCTTAAACTATACAACCAATCACAAAACAAAAACAATGACAACATATTAGGATGAGTAGCAGGCCCAGGATCCAAAACACATCCAAAACATAACTAAATATTACCTTCAGCTTTGCTTTTCCACCGCGACTACGAATCTTCACTATCTTTTTCCGTAAAATTTTGAAGTATAACCCGACGAGATATAACCTCCATATAAAAAAGTCGTAGAAAATTAAATAACTTTAAAACCAACATCGAAGCAACAAGAACAAAATGTAGAGCCAAAATCGAAGTAACAAATGAGTAAAGAAATAAAGTAAGTAACAAATCACCTGAAACAAGCTCATTGGGTAGTAAAATTGAGAGAACAAACTTTAGTTACGGACGTAGACCTAGAGAAATTGAACGAAAGAACACCCAATCCTACAGAAGTGGTGTTTTGATGAAGATGATATTTGTAGATTCGATTTTTGTTTTTAAACTATAAATTGGAGATTAGAAATAATGAAAATGGAGCAGATGAGGATTTTTGTGCAAAAAATGTTATAGGGGGAAGTGATAAAATATAGGGGAATCTGAAAAAATAAAGTGGGGAAGTTCAAAATTTTAATTTTTTAATACAATAGACTACAGTTCTCATACTAGGTTCCGTGATCCTCATGAAAACTCAAATCATTACTACACAAATTGCTTTTATGATATGTTAAATATGTAATATAGATCAGTTTTTGAACCGAATTAAAATACAATAGAAAAGTTTGGATATAAGGCGGTTGAGTTAATTGATCTAAAAAATATTAAATAGTTCGGTTCATAGCAATGTGTTCCAAAAGATAATCAAATAACTCGTTTATTGTGAACCGATCTACAATTGAATTTAAATAGCACGTTGAGTTAATCGATCTAAAAAATATTAAATATTACGGTTCATAAGCAATGTGTTCCAAAAGATAATGAACCGATCTAAAGTTGAAATAAAATAGTGCAACAGAATTTAATCGTTTTAAAAGAGGTGATCTATATTATACTTTATGTAGTAATAAATAGACCACGGTTTTGCCAATGGGAACGGTGGTTCTTTTGAAAATAATAGACCACTCCTATGTAATTAGAACCGCGGTCCTTTCTTTTAAGACAATACACCGGTTCACAAGTGGGAACCGTGGTCCGTTTTTTTAAACCGTGTGCTATCACAAGAAATATAAAATTGCGCAATTTTTGACACATGGATCACGAATTTTATGATTTTTTTACTATTTTCGTAGTCTATTAGGGGTGATCTATACGTGATTTTGTAGTAGTGTACGAGTAATAAAAAGTAAGGTATTGACAGGGAAAAAAAAACTCTTTAACCAATTAAATTGCGAGGAACGCATTAACTTTTATAGTCATTGCTCTCCGATTTTTTGACACATATATGTTGGATCCTTCTTATTTACTTAAGAGCACTTAACAACATATAAACTGGACATGCTAAGAATACTGATATTTAACCATTAATTATATCGAATAATATAATTATGCTATTAATATAATTTAATTCAAAAGGTCATACGACAAAGTGTTTCAATACAATTTATAATCAAGGTCGTTTTACTTATTTGACAATATTTAGTTTTTTATCACGTTTTTTGGTGCAACTCTAAATCCAAATCTACATCCCTTTTATGAAGAAGGGAACTGAGCACATAAGCTATGAGCCTACGACCGTTGAATTCCAAAATCGACAGACTTGAGTTATAATTAATTTGGACTCATGGTGTGGTGTCTATGTGCCTATGACCGTTGAATTCCAAAATCGACAGACTTGAGTTATAATTAATTTGGACTCATGGTGTGGTGTCGTAATTTAAGAAAATCTAACCAAAGAGCCTTTGGTCTATCGGTATCGTGGTGACCCTTCCAACCAAGAGGTTGGGGGTTCAAGTCCGGATGATCGGATATATATTCGTGAATTAATGTAAATATTTGTAGTATTTGGGTGTATAAGTACTTGCCTTTCTAAATTATTATTTTTTTAAGAAACTCTAATATTTTTCAATGTCATGATTTTATTTGTTTTTTTTTGAACGGCAAACTACCTACAACCATCACAAATATTTACAATTCACCACTGCCTCAAGTGAGGTTTGAACCCTCAACCTCTAGGTTGAAGAGTCTCTCCCATACCGCTAGATTGAAGAGTCATGATTTTTTTTGTAAATGTAATAATTAAAAATTAAATTAGAAATATACACGGAGTATAAAAGCATGGATATCCTGACAAAACTATATAATATCACCAACAATCACATACGCCTAATATTTATGGATTTTGATGGAGAATAAACCCATCAATTTTTGGGACAAGATAGATCTTCTTTTTTCTTTTACATATGAAATAAGGGATCAATTTTGACAGTGAACGATTTTTTACTTTGTTCTTTTCACGTTGATGTAACAGTTAATTTTTCGGTCATTTGTCATTGTAGTATGTGGCTTAATGATCATTTAGACAAATAAATGTAAAAAAGTTAAAGTTAATGAGTACTACTATATTATGAAATTGTAATACATTATATTATTATTATTATTATTACTATTACTATTTACTATTTACTACTGTATTATTATTATAGGGTGGAGTTTAAATGAGAATAGGAATTTGTGTGAGAATGAGGGAACCAATGATATCAAGTCATGTGTACAAAGAGAATGTTCACATGTACAAAACTCATTTACCCTCAACATCAATTATCTCACAAACGACAAATCAAAAAATTATGAAAATTTGCACCATTAAATTCAGCGTTTCTCCCCGAAACCCCAAACCTCAAACCCTAAACGCTTTACGAAACTCTAAACTCTAAATCATACTAAACCCTAAACCTTAAACCCTACTAAACCCTACTAAACCCCTAAACCCTAATTTTGACCACAAATTAAATACACAAATAATCACTAACACATGTGTTACTAATTTGTAAAACCCACCAAAAAATAAAGAAGAAAAAAGTTGTCAAAAGTATGTCTTGAGGGACGGCAAATCGAAGAGGAGAAAATGCTGAATTTTATGGTGCAATTTTCATGATTTTTTGACTTACCGTTTATGAGATATTTAATTTTTAAAAATGTGAAGGAGAGAGAATAAAATGACACATTGCATAAATTTGTTGGTTCCCTCATTCTCACTCAAAATTGATATACTCATTTGAAACTTACTCTATTATTATAACAAAGTAAAGTAGTGGTTGTGCTTATAAAAGTTGAAAATGATGTTATTTCTCGCCAAGGAATCAAAGGATAGCCGCCTCTTCATTCCTTAATATGGTAAACGAAAATGATAGTTCGCATAATAACCCCTAGACCTTTGAGGCTTTGATCCATTTTACAATTCATACTATAAAAACATTATACTTTAAATACAAGTTTGAAAATACTTACGTGTTAATACATTTTATACTCCATTTATGTATTTCACTTTAAACGGTTCTTGAAGGTTGTAAAATTATTTAAAGGAAGGGATACGATTTGTGCTTTAGAGTGCGCAATTCAAATATACACTTGGCCAATTAAATATTAAATTTGACAATTTATTTTACACCTTTTAACCCCTTAATTTTTTTAAGAAAATAAAAGTTCAGTCACTACTTTTTAATAATAGCACATGTTGTTGACAACACCATTTATTTTCCCTTTAAAGAATTTTGTAATGCACATTCTTTCGTTAGACATATGGAATTGCAATTTTGATTTATTAAATATCATTCTTGATCAGATCATTATATGAATGAGCTAGATCGTCATGTGAGTTTATTTTACCTATCTACTCTATTTATAATACGAAAGGTATAAAATATTTAAAATCGTTGATTTAATTTTGAATGGAGAAATCCCGACCTTCAAACTAAAAGGTCAACATTAAGATCTATCCTTACGTTCATTTGCTGACATTGTAATCATCGATCTAAAAAGACAATAATACTCCCCCTAATTTTTTGTTTGTATTACATTTTAATTAAATTAAATTAAATTTAACTAAATTAATTTAAATTCACATTCAAATTTCAATTCCAAATTTCAAAATCAATTAAAAACCCATGAAAGCAGGTATCGTATTTACCAATATAATTATTACTTCAATTAAAATACAAAACAATTAACAAATAATAAATTTCAATTGCAAATTTCAAAAACAATTTAAAACCCATGACATGTATTTACCAATTCAAGTATTAATTAATATTTCCATTAAATAAAAATAATTAACAAAAAATAATAAAATAAAATTGAAAGGTCACAATTCGTGACTGGCAAATGCGAGGGTTGGATTTGCATAAACGCATCAAATTCAGGAACTTGTGAAATAGAGATTGAATTTGTATTGCTATACTCTTAATCTTTGGATTCAATTAACATAGTCGCTTCAAATGCTTATAAGGAATGAAGTCTTAGGAATCGATTTACATAATCACTGGTTAGTAAGTATTCGTATATACGATTTTAAATTTATGATCCTCTTATTTTGTTAAGCCTAATATGAAATTTGCAATATGTAGACATTGAGTATATGATATATTGATATATTGCATATTAATGTTTGATGAAATGCCTCAATAAATAGGCTTAATTACTCAACTTGATTTCATCCGTCAAAATGTTGAATTGTTTTATGCATTGTTACACATGCATAATAATCTATAGGTTATACCTATACGATATTTCTTCTCGTCTTTCAGATGGATTTCTATTTAGCACTCTCTATTTATATGCTAAATTAAATGGATTAGTGTAGGGGGATGCATCCAACTTGTAAACGGGGTCTATTGTTTGTACCCAACTTAGTTGGTCTATTGTGTGTATCAATTTTCAACTTTGGTCTATTGTGTGTATCCAATTACTAAGTTGATCACGTGTCAAACGTATAATTTACCACGTTATTTGACACGTCGTTGACACATCATCAAAAACGGGTGCCACGTCAGCCTGATACACACAATAGACTAAAATTGAAGATTGATACACATAATAGACTAAAAAAAAAGTTGGGTACATACAATAGACTTCGTGCACAGGTTGAATGCATTCCACTGCACTAAACCCTAAATTAAAATGTTGACGCTGTTTTATGCCTATTTTCTCAATTTCATTGTTTAACAAACTAACACAAAGCTTATACATAAAATATATATATATATATATATATATATATATATATATATATATGCTTTATAAAAATTAAATTTTACATACCACACATATGTAAAATTACCCATAAAATTATAATTTAAAACAACAAACTTATTTTAGAGTAACTTAAAATATTATTGCTATTTAATAATACTAGATTATGGACCCGCGACGATGCAAGATACACTATTTTGTTTTATAAAATTAAAGCTGTGGTTGATAACAATTATATCAGATTGGATAGGATCATAAAGTTAAGAAAAAGAATAAAAAAAGTATGTAAAAAGTGTAAACAGTAATATAAATAAAACGCTATATCCCTCCGGACAAAAATGTAAACTACATATATTAAACGAAGCTAGCATGGAAATAGTTTAACATAAACGATGTTAAAAGATTTTAAGATTCTTCGGTAGAATGCCAAATTCTACTGAATACACGAAGGCGAGTAAAGTAGTCATGTATTGCAACTAATGCACATGCTGATTGTTGAATTGAAAGTATTGCATGCATCTGATTAATTAAAAAATTTCGAGTATAAGATAATAATAAAGAATACACTATACATGGTAAAGTAATTGGAAAAAAATGGAATATGAAAGGAACAATAATAAAGTAAAATGAATTAGTTATATGAATAAGAATTACCTCGCGAAGGAAATCTTTGAGTAAACTCAACTTTCCTATTCCCATAGATCGAGAAGGTATTGATAGTTAGATACATTTATAAACCAAGAAGAAACAATGTTCATTAGAGAAAATGGGTTATAATTTACCTTGCCAATCCTTCACTTTTTCCATTCGAATCATAACAATAACATGGTCACTGGAATTGCGGATTGCATTGACTGTGGTAAATAACTGAATTGCGAAGTCATCCAATAATGCACAGTTTAGTTTGTTCCCACTGATTACATAAGACAGGTAATAAGAAAATGAAATAGTAAGCATTTACAGTTATTATGATGCAACTAATAGGGACATATTTTTGTACCTCAAGTCCTGTAATTCAAAAGTAATAAAGCGTGATTTCTTGACTCCTTCAGTAGTGACCTTCATATCATCACTCTTCACTAAGTGCCTAACAACATCTGCATAGTTATTTTCAAAAATTCAATTTATATATGTAAAGAATACTAATGACAAAAACACAGAGTAAAAGTGAATATCATTTTAACTGGTTTGGTATTACCAAAAGCAATCCTAGCATTGATATTTCAGTTGAGTATATCAACAAACGGAACCAAAAAAAGACCATCAGCATCATTTTCAAAGGGCTGACAACGTTTAGCCCGAGTAGATTTGTAAAAGTTAATTTTACTCTGGTGTTCCACAAGGAGATAGTTTCCAGCATTTGGAACAACTCCGAAATTGGACAATTCAAAAACACCCCATTCTTCCCGTACATCCTCAAAGTTGTCTATCGAATTCTTTTTGATAATGACTTGGATTTTGTCACCCTAAAAATTTAGATGAAGTTAATAGAAGTTTTAAATAATTGATACAACATAATAAATGTAAATGATAATACAATATAATTAAACGATTTTTATAAAGTCATCGATAAAGATAATGCCCAATGAGGCGACACTCTTTATGTTGTTTTTGTAGACCTGCTTCCAAAGCAGCGTAACCTTAAATTTAAGGTTCCATCCGTCCTTATCATCATTGACATTAGCAACTCGATCAAACTGAGGTACGACAACCATTAGCAATACAATATGTTTGAAGAGTGAACAAGATGATTATAGATTCAAAGAGTAAGTAAAATACGGTGGTTATCAAACCCAAATGAAAAACCTAAATGAACGATGCTTTTATAGTGGGAGGAAATGAAAGGTGTAGTCAGATCCGAGAAGTTTAAAGGTAGCCTTTAATTCAAGATTATTATATAAATATATATACCATATATATGCCATAAACTTTCGATCAACAATTGGGTAGCAAATCATCATCAATTATTGTAAAATAGGAAAGAAGATTTTGGTTGACAAAATTGATTAATTGAGAAGTTTACCTTAGAAAATTAAAAGTCAACATATGATTACACGCTCCATAGCTCTGTTAAATCTCTGTCACTAAAATCATTCTGAGTACACGCTCCATATTTTGGTTTATCGCTTGTTCAGAAAAAGGGAGAAATGGATTTAGGGTTCAAGAAGGAAGCCGGTTTAAATATTCCACAATAAAATAATTAGAAGTACCTTTTTTATTTTTTACTATTATCTATCTATTATCTCTATTATTCTATTATATATTTATCTTTTATTTAAAAAATCAAAAAATGCACATGAGATTGTCGGACGTTAATTACTCCCTTAAAAGTTACCACTTATTAACTAGTACTTAATTCGAATGTTGCTCAGCCGAACGATAGTCATATAAAACAAATAGGGATATTGTGTATTAGATGTACATATAACTTTTTAATAGTATGATACTATTTAACAATTATTTATTTCACTCAAACTTAAAAGTAGCATTTATGTATACACAAGTATATCATATAGAATATATGTTCTTAAATGTGTGTAGATGTTGCACTTAAGACATACACAAGACGTTTATCCATAATGAATAAACAAACCGAATAACACAAAGTAATAATGACATTACTATATATGCATGCAAACTAAGTAGCTAAATGATGATAGTCAATACGAGAGTGAAATCTTCACTCCCACAATTTAATCGTGTTGCAACTTCTTGACTTCTTTGTGGAGCTTGTATGACCATATCATACAAAGTAAAGTTGATTTTTTAGGGTTCCTTCTATTTTGTCTATTTGTTTTGTAAAGTCGAATAAGTATATTACCCTTTATTTAAAGACCATATCTTTCTACTGAATAGAAGTTGAATTTAAGGATGACATGATACATATATACCTAGAAAGACTTGACTAACAATAAATTTCAACATATAAATGAAAAAAAAAAAAGTAATTGCAGTGATCTCCTGTAATATGTGTTAGTTTGAGAATTTTGAGTTTGGCGTAGCTTTGTTTCTTGGGCTTGGAATTTGAAGTTTGGGTCTGGAATTTTTTTTTCGTGCCTGGAATTTTTTGTAAGAAGTAAAGAAGCAAACCCTTCATCAAAGAAGCAAATCACCAACTTAAACATAAAACTTATACAACAATGAATTTTTGAATATCATTCAATACTCTTCTGCATCAAAGTCAAAATGTTAAAGCAAACTTTGCACTTTGACATTCTTGTTTGAATAACCAAATATAGTTTTTTATCTTTAATTTGAAGGAAACGTCTAACCAATAAGTAATTGTTTTTGAAGTGCAAAAGATTCCTTGCAATCCAAATTAAAGAAATTACATTACAGTACATAACCTAATAGTAATTACATGAGAGTAATTTCAGTAATACAATATTATTAAGAATCATTTTAGCTTTATACGATTTTGCTTAATTAATAACCGATCGCCATTCTTGCTAGAAGTTCTTGATAACAAATGCAAACTTGCCATTAGTTTTGTTACTAGTACAATCATGCAAATTATGGTATGGTATCCTAAAACTGATAACTGAATCAGAACTAGTATAGTAGTATACTAGACTTTAAACGCTAAAATACAACAAAAAAAAGTTATCGTCTTTATAGCTTGGTTTAGTACATGTGACATTTCAGATTCGAACCAAAGTTGTTAATGAATGTAATTATGTTTATTCGTTAGCCTAAAGTTTACATTAGATCCACAATTTAAATTTGAGACCGAACCAATAATGGTTCCCATAGTCTCAAAATTTCGATCTTAGTTTTAAGAAATTATGTAGCAACTACATGACATTTCAAATTACTTTAATTTTGAAAGATAACAATAGTGGTTCCCACTAGCCTAAAATTACTTTTTAAGAAAATAATTAAGGGTGTGTTTAGGTCCTGCTTTCGAGATTTTGATAGAAAGAAAAGAAGAGAATAAAATATAAAACAATAGAAAATAAAAGAAGATGAAAAACACTTTTGTGTTCCTGAGTTGTTAAGAAAAGAAAAGAAATTGAAAGGTTTTGTGTTCCCGAGTTTGAGAGAAATGAAAGGAAGTGATACAATATACCTTTAATATTCTTCTCTCCTTCCAAATCTTCCCAATTTTGAAGAGAAAATTTGGAAAGAAAAGATGTTTAAAACCTCCTCACATTTCTCTTCTCTCTTCTCAAATAAAAAACTCGGGAACGAGAGCTGATTTTTGTTCTTCCCACTTCTCTTCCCTTCTCTCGAAAATACAACTCGGGAGCAGGTCCTTAGATACGGAAGACTCTTCCACTTTTCTAAAAAATTTTCTAAAAAAAACTAGAAAACTAGAAAATGTGAGTTTTTCAAAAAAAAATTAGATGATTTTTCAAGTTCTATCTTGGAAAAAGAAAACTTCATCCCTCAACACATTTTATAAGGTTTCAATACTTTTCTAAAGAAATTAAACTCTCTTCATTTTCTAAAAAAACAAAAAATAAAAAATGAGAAAACTTTTATGTAACTAAACATACCATAACTATTTATTTCTTATTCTCTTTCAAAAGAATAACTCATTATCAAACTCATTTACCAAACATACGTACTCTTTGGTTTTGTTCCTAATTTATCAACAATTACATCTCACCAATTTTGATATTATCACCAATTCAATACCTTCAAATCCTAATATCGTATATGGTATCATCAAACAAAACACATGTAGAAACATTTTGACTTTTACCAATCGGACATAGCTCAAGGTACCACTCGCAAATGCTCATACCTCACATGTGTAACTCACAAGTCAAAAGTTCGAATCCGTGCATCAGCACGTATGAGTGAATTATGAACAAGTGATTTGCCTGACATTAATGCGTCTTTTGAGTGAGATGGATACGTACCATTGAAATATTGTATGGGGATTTGAGGTATCATTTAAATTAATATTTTTTAACATAATAACTTTTATATGGTGTACTGAAGTTGGGCTATATTTTTTCCTAAAAAGATAAAAGGAAATTCGCTTTGAGTTCAACAACAATTGCTTAAGCACATAAATAACTGTTTTTGATAAAAATTTCTTCATAATTAGCTACAAAGCATACATCAAATTAAATACCATAATCTTGTGTACAAGAAACAATAACCAATGACTTTTGTTGACATTCATACCATCAAAAAGGTCAAACCTTGAAGGCTATACTTGTAAATACATTAAATTGTCAAATGGACAATGACATTCATTATTCATTAAATTAAAGATTCTCATTCCCCCCATTGGGATGCCATGGAATCAATAACAAATACATAAAACTTCCAAATACACCACAACCAATAATTTCATCACATTTTTAAAATACCTCCAAAAAATACTCATTTGTGTCTTTAATAAAATCTGACCATTTCACTCTCTTTTTCTTTCTCCATTCCTTTTCTTTAATTCTTTCAACTTTTTGACTGGCACCATTTGATGACCACCTTCTAACAATGTCTCCGGTTACCGATCTTCGGCGACCTTTAATACGTTCTGCCGCCGGCGCTGGCCTGACACATACCGATGACAATTCTCCGTCCCATCACATCTTAACCATCAATGATCAAGTGGGTTCTCCCCAATTTGCAACACCCACAAATCAAGTTTCGGTTTTTAATGATACCCAATTGGAAATTAATGATGAGTATGTAAGAACAGAAGAAAACCCATATGGGATTCTTGGGTCTGATGGATTTGAAGCTCCCGGGTCAACCACGGTGGATCCGTTTAGAAATCGAACACCGAAGATTGAAGGATTGTATGAATGGGTCAAGATGTTGGTTATTTTGCCTATTGTTTTGGTTAGGCTTGTGTTGTTTCTGCTGTGTTTGATAATTGGGTATGGTGCTACAAATTTTGCATTACATGGTTGGAAGGATAAACAGAACCCAATGCCTAAATGGAGATGTAGAGTTATGTGGATCACAAGATTGTGTGCAAGAGGGATACTATTTTCGTTTGGGTAAGATCAAATGATGACTTATTTTAATAATTATATAAAGTTGTGGTTTTTGCAATTGTGTTTATATTTTGATTTGCTGATGTAATAAATTTGGGACATTGATTTGTTTTCAAACCAAAAGTTTGAATGAAAAAATGTGAAGATATCTTTAGCATAGCTTATTCGGCTATTCTCAACATTTAATTAATAGTCGAATATAATGAAATGATTGGAATTTCATTTTGGGTAGAAGAATGAGATATTTGTCGATTAAAAGCGTAGTATAGTGTTTTGGTTTGATATTGATTATTCCATGTTTTTTCCTTAAAATGATGCAGCTACCATTGGATTAATCGAAAAGGGAAACCTGCTTCAAGGGACACTGCTCCTATTATTGTATCTAATCATGTATCATACATTGACCCAATATTCTTTTTCTACGAATCATCTCCAACAATTGTTGCATCCGAGTCCCATGATTCAATGCCTTTTGTGGGAGTTATAATTAGAGCTATGCAGGTAAATGAAAGTATTAATTAATATGAGTAATATGTAAGACTTATTTTTCAATGGTTATATGGTAAAAATCTTGACTTGTTTCTTTTAATTCTGATTTTCTTATTTATGTTCATTTTTAGGTGATATATGTGAATCGATTCTCATATCAATCACGGAAGCATGCTGTAAATGAAATAAAGGTAACAAGCCTTCGTTCCTTATTTTTCTGATTAAACAATTTTGTTATTTGATGATTCTGTAATACGAATTGTATTTTACCGGCTTCAAGCTTTCGCCTTTATGCTTGTAAGAAGATGATTATTATAAAGAAAATGTGGTAGAATATCACACAACTTATGGTGTTAATGGCAAGTACTACTCCCATAATTTGTGGGTTGTTTCTTGTTACCTAACCTCTTCTTTGTTGAGAATTAAATGACATTTTGGGCTTCTTTATGGTCAATAGTTATATTTTTAGAGTACTTTGAGGAATCTAGAAATACTGATGTAAACGTCCTTGCCTAATAATATCTCTTTTTAGATGGAAATTGCAATTCTGAGATAGTCCCATACAAATTGAAACATTACTTTTTATGGAAATTATTTAAGTTACCCATATGCCCACCTTTATCATCAAAACAAGCCGTTGGTCCACGTAATTCTTTTATATGTACTTATTGAAGGGTATTTTCTAAAATTATTTGCCAAGTAAGGTGGACCTATCTGCATTGATGGGTGTTCACAATTTCACATACATACCCTACACATGTTTCTTTTTTGTAATGTTTTGCAATGTAAAAACACAAAAAGAACACTTTATTACAGTTATGGTAGTGCATACCCCGGTCGAAAATCTTGGATCCACCAGTTAGGCAAGCGTAGTATATAATTTTTACTTTTTACAATGCCTTAAAGATCAGTGACCCCGAAGTTTATTTTTGACTCCATTAAAAATATAGTTGTATTTTGTTTGTTATAAGTTTTGCTGGTCAAAATACTTAGTAATTAGAGATCTTGCATTTTATCAATACATAAGCAATTTGATACAGATGTTTGTTTTCAAGGACGTAAAAACAGAGAAAGGCATCAAGCAATAGATATCCTCGAGTACTTTTGTTTCCCGAGGGAACCACAACCAATGGAAGGCAGCTTATTTCTTTCCAACTTGGTGCATTTATTCCTGGTTATCCCATACAACCAGTGGTCATCCGCTATCCTCATGTACATTTCGATCAATCATGGTAAAACCGAGTCTCATTTAAATGAATTAATTGTCGTCAATATGATCTTAAAATGGTGCATTACTTTGCTATAGGGGTCATATTGCTTTAGCGACACTCATGTTTAGAATGTTCATGCAATTCCACAATTTTATGGAGGTATGCTTGTTTGTAACTTCTTTATGGATTTACAACCTCAATATAGCTTCCTTTCCAGAAATTTAATTTGTTTTATTATGTTTGATGAATCAGGTTGAATATCTTCCAGTAATTTCACCCTCACAACATCAGAAAGAAACTGCCGCACGTTTTGCTGAGAAGGTTAGTTTATTTCTTGATTTATGTGGTTGCTTTGTTAAAGATGGTTCATTGTGATTTGCTTTTCTTTTTTTAAATAATCTATATGCACAATATATAAAACTAATTTTGTCATACGATTAAAAATTTTCACCACAATAAAAAAATTAGATGACTAAACGGTAAGACCATAACTTTATGTTTGATTAAATATGTGTTCATGCAGACTGGTAAAGCCATGGCGTGTGCTCTCAATGTTGTACAAACATACCATTCTTTTGCAGATTATGCGCTTCTTTCAAAGGCAGCAGAGACTGGACAGGTATATATCTGATTAATGGACATACATATTCTGAAAAATTAATTTTAGTGTAACAAGTAAAAAAAAATAATTCATTAGGGTGTGTCTTTTTAAGGGTGGTGCATATCAGTTCGGAAATCGTAATACCACTGCTGAATGTATGCTATATTTTGAGAACGTACGCCATAATATGAGATACAAATATATTATATTTTTACAGTCCATTTGAGTGTAGTAATTTGTGAGCTGTAAAGATTGATGCTATGTTTTGAGTCCAAAGTATTTCAATATGTTGTCCTTTTAAGGATTTTTTGGACAGTTCGCAAATAATAGGATGTTTCTTCACTATTGTCTCCGACAAAACATTGCAAATTATTTAGTATGGAGGAATATAATCAATATTTTTTTTCATTTCCAAAATTTGGGTTGCTTAAAAGATGTAAGATTAAGATTAATGTCACTTTATGTTATAATCGATCATAGAAGGGTTTAGTCTTATCTTTTACTATTTCAGGTTTGTTAGTCGTGTAATTGAGTTAGTGAAATAATGTTATGTATTATAAATTGAATTGTATTATGTTCTTTTTGCAGGAAAGTCTGTCACCCTTTATGGTTGAAATGGCAAAAGTTCAAAAAGTGAGTTTGCAGTGTTTATTTTTCCCCTTAGAAAGTTTATCTTATCTTGTGCCTGACTGGCAAATATAGTTCAATAGAAGTATTTGACTAGCTTCAATTTTTTTAGATTGCCCTTAACCATCATCTACAATCTTGTTGAAGAAAAAAATGTAATAAACAAATTTGTAATGATGAAGAAAACAATTTTTTATAGGGTACTTTGGAAAATCATTGCGATGATCATGGGAAAAATGACTTTTTTAATAAACCTGCCACTACTTCCTGTTTGCAATATCTTATTATTCTTATATAAGAAGTATTTATTTATACTTATTTTCTAACTTTGGTGATTTGTGTGTCAAAAAATTGCTTCTCAGCTATGTCATTTAACCACTTCAGAAGCTGTAGACTTCTTGGACAGATTTCTTGCCATGAAACCAGATAGCAGGTATATTGCTATGAATTTATATCTGTTTTTAAGCAGAAGAGTTGCTGTGGACACGTTAAAAGTCAACCACTTGCATTTATTTTGCAGTGGATGCGTTAATTATCAAGATTTCATTAGTGTTTTAAGATTGAAGCCTTCTATCCTTTCTGAAAATGTCAGTAAGCCAGCTACTTCTTTCTCTATAACCATTTGTCTCATTGTTTTATATTAGTTATTAGTTTTCGACTGTTAATCCTGTATTCAATAGTATTGTACGAGTATTTATAAATCTCAAATCTGTAAAGGTTTTTTCTGCTTAATTATGTTATTGTACATTCCAATGCAATTCTTGATATTTTCTGTCATTAATTTTAAATGCCTGAGTTAACATTTGAATTTAAAGCAGGAGAACTATTAGAAAACATATGTAGTATTTTATTCAAAAAATATTACGACGCTCTGCCTGTCATGGATGACTTGAAGTTTTCTTCCTTGTGACAGATTTTTGGATATCTAGATGGCGACAAGAATGGATTCATAACCTTCAAAGAGGTAACTTTAAAGCATAGTCTTTATTTGGTGTTCTTCATTTTGTGGGTCACATTTGTGTTTGTATGAAATCGAAAGAAAGAGATCCACCAAATGAAAGAATCTTACAAAATGTAATTTATGGGTTCCATTTCTGACCCCTGTCAAGCCATTCGACCCATTTCATATGTTCCCTTTTTGCTAAACATTATCATTAACCATTCTTCTGAATAACCCAAATCGGTTTACTCATTAATAAATGTGTCAAGATAATACTGACATACTGTGATAAGACATACATGACCATCCACTTAAAAATGAAGTGTACATTGTATGGCTTCTATTGATGTCCCATGTCATTCTTGAGTCTTGTCGGGTTGTTTATATCCCGCCTATTATGTGGCTCCCATCTTTTCGTTCATCATCATATCATAGAACTGGGACCCAGTTCTTTGGGCCTGGTTTCTGTATTACCGTTAAGCTTATAGGGTCGTTATTGTTTGGATTATGTAGTTCTTGGTAGGATCTACTCATGTTCTGAAGCTGCCATTATTCCGTCAAGCATGTGAAGTGGCTTTTAATGAAAGCGATGAAGACAAAGATCAATACATTTCCTTGGCTGAAGTAATACTAATTAGCTTTTATATTACCTTCCCTTCCAATTTGGTTGCTTTCTTGCAACTACTTACATATGTTCTAATATGTGTTTTTATGCACAATTAACAGTTTGAATCTTCCGCAAGACCAGCCATTCCCTCCTTGACCTCAAGCGAGGTCAGTTATTCAAAACCGTACGAAATATTCTTTAAATGATTGTTTGTATTCTAATTTGTAGATTAATTGTATACAGATACAGTTGCTCTTCCATCTGTTTGATACTGATGGTGATGGAAAGATTAGCAAGGATGATTTCATTAATTGTTTAAAAAGAAATCCATTGCTCATAGCACACTTCAATCACCATTTCATGCATACAGATTTGAATGCAGAAACATCTTTGGAAGAAACAGTTTGATGGGTTGGATAAAAGTTCCTTTTTTTTTTGGCTGTTTCTATATAGTTGTGCCTTTCTAAAAGGACCAAATGTAGAGTAAGTACAAGTTTCTGTGCATGGGGTGCAAGTCATCATAGGTCAGGAGAAGGAATTATTTGTTTGTATTGGTTTTCAGGGGGGGGTAGGGGCAGGAGGGATTGCAAGTGATCTCTCTGTGTGGTATAATCTGATTGTGAAATATATGTACTTATTAGTGAATTTTGTTTTTCACTAGTAAAGCTTGACTTTGACTTTGACTTTGGTTTTTTGATTAATACAAATATAGTTAAGGAAAATTCTTTCATGTTGTGTTGCTAATTTTTCATCCTCTACTTTTTAACTTGAGAGTCGAGAGATCATGGTTTTATCTTTGCATCATGATTAGTTTTAGACTTTTAGGGGGATCTTTATTGGGCCTGCTAAAGACTAAAAAGAGACCAGCTATTTATGTTCAAGAAAATGCAATTACACTTATTTATAAAAAATAATAATAATAATGATAATAATAATTTTCATAACTTAAAAGTCAAACTTCATGTTAAATGTTAAACACATTAAGCAATACATTCCTGATTTTTGCAACTCAATTTTTTTGTAGTATACTGAAAACAAAAGGTGACACTTATTAATTAAATATATTTTGTGGCATTTAATCACTAGACATACAAAGGTTTTTTTATTTATTTATTATTATTTGTATTTGTATCAATACATAAAGGCTACTTTACTAGTGGAATGGAATCAAAGATTAAACGTTAATATAATCAAAGGGTTAATCGGAATTTGAGTTTAACCACAGGAGGTGATTTATGAATACCATTATTGTCACAAATTCAGTACACAAAAATCTCCATGCATCCTACCACAAGTTACTCGGCTTATCTCTTCATGTTGACTGTGAGATCGATCAGTAGATACTACCAGATGATCGGTTTTACCCTGATAAACAAAACCACTATACTTTATTAGACTAGAAAAACACGTTTAACGACATGGTTCATGAATGTTGAAACATTAAGCGACTCATTAAGGAACAAACAAATAAGCCCTAAAATATCTAAAATCATACTTGTTTGCGTCATCATTTACTTTCAAATGCTTTTTCCATTTTACCGGCCACTCAACTTATATAGCCATCGTAAACCCCAACTCTATAATCAGGATTTTGGGCCATTTAATAACGTATGGACTATGGAGTATTAAAATAGCGTATTGTTTATGTCCCCTAATTCCCATGTTAGCCCTATAATTCTTTGGTCTATTTAATAGAATGATAATGGAAAATTTGGTGTGAATGAAGAAACCAATAAGAATGTATCACGTGTCATAAAATTCATTTTCTATCACACTATATAAAATCAAATCTCTTACAAACGGTAAATCGAAAAATTATAAAAATTACAACATAAAAATCAACATTTTTTTCTCTTCGATTTGCCATCTCACAAAGTACACTTTTGACGATTTTTTGATGTTGTTGTATTAGTATCACATGTGTTATTAGTTGGTAGCACATGTGTTACTCGCTGGTAGCACAAGTGTTACTCGCTGGTAAAGATAAACTTTTATCGTGGATAAAGAGTCATACATCCTCACGATGCACTGATTATTTTAATGTTGACAATCCTTCTGACCCCCGAAGGATGACAAATATCATTAGACGTTAGACGTTGATATTTCTCACTAGTCATAAAAGAGTTGATAATCATTTACTTCACATTTTTGGCGAGACAACTTATTATCTATGAGAGGACACTCATTGTCTTGCATAAATATAAAACATTTTTCAACTTGATGGATACATCAACGATGATGGATCCATGACTTATCTCATAAAATTTTTTGCTCTATAATTTCGATGAGATGATATTATTTGTCAACAAGCTCACTAGTGATGCGATTATTAGGGGAGAAAATAAATGTTGCAATTTTTTCCTTGACCATGGTTTTGTCCCACCGGGTTTTCTTGGCAAGGTGTTTAACAAGGCAACATCCCTAAACATATTAAAAGAATTATATACTCTTTAATCCTTAACTAGATTTTTGTCCTATCGGGTTTTATCTAGTAAGGTTTTAACGAGGCATAATCATTAAACAATGGACATCTAATGTAACGTCCTCAATACCGGTCTGGTAATTTCTTTACTTTTAAATGATTATTTAATAAGTTATACATAAATTAAATATTATTTGCTTAAGTGTAACTTATTGTGAATAGTGAAATGATATTTGTTTTAAATAGTTATAGGTGACAGTAAAATAAAATAACTATTTTCGCAATCGGTTTTTAGGTTCTAGACTGTAGATTTAGAACGTGTATTAAAATACCCAATTTGGAGTCGGTCATTAGGGAGACCGACCTCCCCTTTTGTGATTATTTCCCCTTCTCTGTAATTGAAGAACACTCTCAAAATCCACTCTCTTTAACCTCAAACTTCAAGAACTTTGATTCCTAAACAAAATTGGTGATCTCAATTTGTGATTCTTTACAAGTAATCATCTTCTAGTTGCTAGTGTCTTGTTCATCATCAAAGTGTAAGTATTCTCTTCTTTATGAACTTAAGTGTTATTAGGTCAAATAGAGAATTGATAAATTGGTTAATTAAAGTAGCTTATGTGATGATTGAATGATGATATTAATGTATAGAAACTGAAATATTATAATTTTAGATGTAGAATCAAGTTTTTGAAGTGTGATTTTAAGATTAAGTGAACCAAATGGGTTCTTTGAATTTGGCATGAAATTGGTATCTTTTGATGTTGTTGGGATTGAATAGTAATCTTATGATGTCTCTTTGGTGTTAAAAACGTTGTTTAAGTGATGTGGTATTTGAAATTTGTGATTTGTGGAGTTTGGTTCGGAGCTGTGAAGGAACAACAAGTTGTAGGTCATTTTCTTCTTGATTACGCGATCCCAGCTTTTATTTCCGGATCGCGTAAGCTAGTTAAAATTCATCACATGTCAAATTTAGCCTTGGATACGCGATCCCATATTTGTTTCTGGATCGCGTAAGTTAGTGCAAATCGGTTACAGAAGAAAATGCACTATGTTACGCGATCCTGTATACGTTTTCTGGATCACGTAAGCTAGTGTAAATTGGTAACATAAATTTTATAACTGAGCTACGCGATCTGGCTTGGATTTTCTGGATCGCGTATGCAAAAGTAAATTTGAATATTAGGTCAAAAATAATAATGAAGAGATTAGTAATATTGGTGTAATATTATAATCTATTGTAATTAACAAATCACTATGAAAGTTAAAGTCTAATGTCTTGATTATAGTTAATAGCTTAATGTGATTATGAATATAAGTTGTTTACTTGTTTAATTACTTAATATTTAAGTATGTTAAACGAAAGAAGTGAGTTATTAACTTGTTTACTTTGTATTCTCAAATCAACAGAAGACTCAGTGATATAGAAATCCTGAGTGTGGAGACGACAGAGGTATCGGTGAGTGGATTTAGAACTCACTCTTTGATTTAGTTGTAATTACTTTGTTGCAACGAGTAATGGTTGACATGTTGATAGAGCTATTTACTTAGTGTTATTGATTGAAACTGTATATGCTAGTTGACATGTGAATATATGTTGTTTTGAGGTCAACACGTTGGTTGGGCTAGTTGGTTGTTGTGTGAATTACACATAGTCTTACTTCATTTGTTGTGTGTAAGAATTGTATTTGAGTACGATAACCACTAGCTATCGGTCTATTCCGTATTGGCCATACGGATTGTTGGATAAATGTTCTTGAGAGCCACCGCGGCAGTAGGGTTTCTCAAGAACCACCAATCCTCATAGTTGAAGTATTGATTGTTGATATAGATGTATACCATTGTTTGGTGTAAACAAGTGATTATACTAAGTTAATTAGTGTGTGATGAACTCATTCACTTAGCTTAGTGCTAATCCCTCAATCTACTTCTTGCAGGTGTTATTTTGATATGTGGGTTTCAAGAAGGGAACGAAGAATGTTTGATATTAGCAACTCTGATATAGTTTATATGAAACTAGGTTTTTGTACAATATAATAGCCCGTTTATATTAAGTAAATGATGGTTTTGTAAATATTAAACTTATGGTGCATGCTAATATTATAAGTTTATAAAATAATATTTTGTTTAATACGCTTCCGTAGTCGAAAATGATAAATTAATATCTTAAAAAAGAGGGGTGTTATATCTAAGAGGGAGTAACGTGCATTAATATAAAATGGATGTTCACATCTTCAAAATATTATCTATCTAGATATATAGATATGTCAAAACAAGGAAACTCTGGCATCAGTTACATTTGTCAATTGCAAGCTTCTTGCAAACTTGTGATGGCGATCTATGACTTGCTTCATGTGAAGGGCTTCAACAATGTGATGAAAACTTTCTCAATTAAGAGATCGAGCTTTATTAATAGCTCTTCTTTTCCTCTACCTCTTGGTTTGGTGTCATTATTTATAACAGCAAGGTGTGTATTACCCATGTTCTAATAATACCATTAATATTAAAGCATGTGCTTACTAACTTTCTAAAAAGTATTTTGTTAGCAGCAGTTTACCCTCATTGATACTCTCTGACAATCAAATCTGGTGGAAAACTGCAAAATTAATTTTTGATACTCTGCTTGAAGCGGAATCTGGTTTACAAGTCCTGCATCTCTCAGAAAACAAAGTGAGTGCATATGTTCAACGATATGAAGCATGCTTGTCTCTGACAATCAACGTTTGTACTTACTAAGTGTCGCAACTACCGACTCTTGCGACACTAGCTAAGTGCCACAATCTGCGACACTTATATAAGTGTCGCATGTCAACACTTGTATATTTTCGTATTCACTATTCAATTACAGACTCAAATATACAAACTAAACACTTCACATTCTCAGACTAATTAACTTTAACAAGTACAAAAGTTTGACCAACTGACTGACACACATTATGCACCAACAAACTCCCCCATGTCATCAGCTTGGTCAAATAAGTATTCAATTAGTCTGAACCAACACACTCCTCCATTGTGATAACTTGCTCTTATAAAATCTTGATGTTCAGTTTCATGTGACTGACATACAGTTAGGTCTTCAAATTCAGTGACCAACTCTTTCTCATTCATCAACAACTTTTCCAATAAAGTTTATCTTCAAAGTCTTTGAAGAATAATAGACATCCTTTACATCTTCAATATTTGACTTTAACAAGATATGTGATATTTGAAGAAGATAACATAGAAATAAAATCTTTTTGTATTTTTCTTTTATAAATGAAAGGTAAAGAATTACATAAACACAAAGATTTAAAATAAATTTAGGGATGTGATTTGTTTTAGGGCTGCTTAGAGATCATATAGGCCAACATGCAATGATTAGGAAATAATAAGTGTTATTTCGATTATCAGTATATATGTCAACTTTAAATTAACTTAACATATTTAAGCACATTTTATAAAATTTATTTTAAGACGATTATTGGTATTGTTTGACCACCTAAACACGCTACATCCGTATTTGTGAGCTAACCTTTTATTGTTAGTATTAATATTACTCTATGATTCCCACCTATGACATACTCTTGTAACTCAGACATGAGCATAGTTTCCATATTTAAAAAAATATTAGAAGTTCATTTTTAAGAATCGAGCCATTGGTGACAAGTCTGTACTTATGTACAACATTGCGACGTAACTTGATTCAGGTTTAAGCAAAACCAGTTTTAGTCAACCAGTGGTAACAGGTTTGTACTTTCGTACAACAAAGCAACATAGCTTGACTAGGTTAGGTATCTAAAGATTTTAAGACTTTGCAAGCACTTTGACTCACGTTTGCTTAGTTTTGAGTTATACCCGACGGAGACCAGGACTGTACTCAATACAATAGAGGAAACAGTCAATATACCCCTCAAATGATTTCATATAAATGCTCAAAATATAAAAGTATGTCAAGCTACATTCAGGAATTAAGACATTGAGCGTACGTCATAGAGTGTTTACCACAAAATAACACACAAAGTAGTTAGACTTACTTCTTAATAACTTAAAAACCGGTGTGTAGCCTGCCTACCAATACATCATATGATAAAGTTAATGTTTATAAAAGTTGTTTTAAATATACTAGATAAACCTACTGACACATCAAACATAAACCTTAAAATTTCCATTTGGTGCACGTGTTGGTGCATTTGGTGTGTCAGTCAGTTGGTCAAACGTTTGTAATTGTCAAAGTCAATTAGTCTGCGTATGTATAATGTTTAGTGTGTATATGCGAGTCTGTAAACGAATAGTGAAATAGAGAATATACACAAATTAAGTGTTTATGCGACACTTAGCTAGTGTCGCATATAGCGACACTTGGCTAGTGTCGCTATAGGGTTTGGACAGCCTATAAATAGAGATTTATGTTTCAGTTTTAGGGTTGGTCAATTTAGAGAGATAGAGTGAGGCGTTTTTGTGTGTGTGAGAGAGAGAGGAGAAAAGCTTGTAACGTTTATACTCAATTGTGAATACAAAGAAAACGTTATAGAAATCGTGTGTTTATTTATTCGTTCAATAATCGCTAACCAAACGGATTCCGCACATTTGGTTGATTAAACGATCCGTTAGATCAGAGGTACGGGAACCTACATGTGGTATCAGAGCCGTGAATCAAGGATTCGACGGTTTCGGATCGTGTTTTGAACGTTTTTGGTTGATTCGCGAAGGTATTAATCGATTATTATCAGTTTCTAGGTTATTTGTGTTGATTATATTGAGTTTTGGGTTGATTTTTGGTACAAATTCATTCGCCGTTCGTCAATTTTTGTTAGGGTTTCGAAAATTTCGATTTTTAGGGTTTTTGGAGCTGACAGCCGCGTTTTTGCGTCACTCGTTGCGTCACTTGATAGCGTCACTTACCTTCAAGCGTCACTTCGAGCGTCACTCAAGTGCGTCACTTCTTAAGTTTCAACTAGGGTTTTGCCGACACTCAAGTGCGTCACTTAGTGCGTCACTTACCCTCTAAGCGTCACTCCTTAGCGTCACTTGCCCTCTAGCGTCACTTACCAGTGCGTCACTTACCTCTTTTTGTTGTGCGTCACTTTATAGCGTCACTTGTGAATTTTAGCGACACTTACCTAGTGTTGCTCTAAATTCGAAAAAAAAAAAAAAAAAAAAAGTTTTTTGGCGGGAAACTCCAGAAATTTTTTGCGTTTTTAAAATTTTTTTCATAGGCTTAAAAGTGTTCAATTTTAGTTTGGAAAAAGTTTCATTTTACCCGGTCATTTTTGGACGTTTTCGGTTGAATTTTTGGCGGGAAATTCGTGAAAAATTTGTAGTACCAAATTTGTTTTTGAGCTTAAAAGTTCATAATTCTAGTTTGGGAAAAGTTTAGTTGTGCTCGCCCAATTTTCAATATTTTCAAATCAAATTTTGGTAGGAGAATCTGGTTGTCTGGGTTTTGCTAAAGTTCTTGTTTAAAAGATGTCACGCTTGCATAGTGTTGGCAACAACCTTCCGATGTTAACTCCAAACACATACTACTCAAGCTGGAGGAGAGCTTTTGAAGACTATATCTCTTTTAATGATCCAGACATGTGGATTACATTGACTGAGAGATATGAAATACCAGTCATGGAAGGAACAAAAATTGCAAAATTATATAGATCAATGACTCTAGAAGAACGTAAAGCATGGGATAATGAACATAAGACTCTCAACGCAATTAAATGATCTTTATCTACGGAGGTCTTAAAGTTGTTTAAGAATTACGAAAATGCGTACGATCTCTGGGCTGCCATTGAAAAGCGTTGTGGCTATAAAAGGGAAGACCAACCTCAACATAGTGCAATAGTGGATTCGAAAAACAAAAACGTTGATTCTAATGCACCTGAGGTACAAAAGGAACCAATTGAGCCTTTTAATTGTGCTACCTGTATTCAATTGACTGAATCTCTTGAGGTCTATCAAAAGGATAACTTAAACTTGCGGGAAAAGGTCGTTAAACTTACAGAATCTAATAAGTTTTTGCTAGAAAATGAAAAGCTTTATGAACAACACCTGAGGCTCATAAATTAGATACCGAAACTTTTAAAGCAAAGGTCTTTAGTCAGCAAGATGCAATTAAAAGTTATCTTACTGAAATAGAACTGTTAAGAAAGGAGCTTTCTGATTTAAAAAGTGAGTACGATAACCATAAAAGCAAAATTTTAGGTTCTTCATCTGCAACGTTTGTCTTTAATGAAATCGTTAACAAACAAGGGACAAGCGGTAAAAAGAAGGAAGGACTTGGTTATCACCAAGTTCCACCACCTTCCCATGCCGAATACTGTCCTATGCCTGTTAAGGAAGGCACTGAAGAGATTCCAGTCGATTATGTATTGCTTTATGGTATTAAATCAAAAGAAGCAAAGGAAAACAAACAGGCAAAAGAGAAAACCAAAAGGTCAGAGTATCCCCTGCCTAAGTTTGTTAAACCTGAAAGTCAATCTCAAGTTTGTGTTGGGGAGATTGTGGAGGTAGAAGATACACCAGAAGAGTCTACCATTAAGGTTGAGAAAATAGCTGTCAAACCTGACTGTCTTAAATGCAAAGGCAAAGCTAAAGTTGATAATGAATCTTTCAAAGTTAAAAATGTTAAAAGGGATTCTAAATCTACTAACTCAACCTCAGGAACATCTACTTCAACATGTACACTTAAGAGTGCATGTTCAAGAAATGTTCCTGCTAATAGACCTTCTGTGTATTGTCCTCCACCGAAACACTTTGAGGGAACTCATTGGAATACATCTTTTGTGGAGCGTCGTTCTTGTTATCGTTGTGGTCAACAGGGCCATCTTATTAGGGATTGTAGGTTATTATCCCTAGATAGGTTTGGTAGAGGGATGCCAAGAACTTCCTTTTTCAGGAATTCTTTTTCAAAACCTTTTTCAAGGCGTTGTTCGCATTCGCCTGTATCTAGTTGTGCATCAAATTCTCCAAAACCTATGGCAAGAGTAAACAAAGTTGTGCCTAGTAGACCTCAAGTTCAACAGCATAACATTGTTGAAAACAAATCATCTGAACCTAAACAGGTTTGGAAACCCAAATCCACAAACAACGCATCAATGAAATCTTCTTAGTTTTTAAAATATCATAAACTCGTTGATGTGATGATTATGGATGATCATGGACAACCCAAGTCTATCAAGGCTTGGGTGTCCCTTAAGTACTAATGTTTAATTGTTTGTGGTGATGCAGTCAGTTTCTTGTAAAGTTATATTTTTAGTGACTGCATGGATGTGGATATAGTTGGTCGAATGTTATGATGATTTCTGAAGTTTCGTTGTGGTAAAAGTGCTAAACGGCATTTGACTTGACTTGATATGTGATTTTGATATTTTTCTTTTATATTTTATCATTATTGCAACAACCATTCTTTGTACTTGTTAGTATCAAAGAAATGCAATGTTGCGAAATGTCTTAAATAAAAATTACAAAAATATGTTCAATGTTTAAGGGGAGTACATTTAAATTGAATTTCTGAAAAGAATTTGTTGTTCAGGGGGAGTAATTAAAATTCTGATTATTTGGATCAGAAATGTGAACAACAAAATTCTTATTCATAAAAAAGATATCGGATTGTGTCTGTAAACAACATGGGAAATGATTGTACATCAGATGACATGCATAAAACGGGAAATTTTAAGGTTTATGTTTGATGTGTCAGTAGGTTTATCTGGCATATTTTAAAATAGCTTTTATAAACATTAGCTTCATCATATGATGTACTGGTAGACATGTTACACACCGGTTTCTGGGTTCTTAAGAAGTAATTCTAATACGTGTCTATGATCTTGTGGTAAACACCATATGATGTACGACTAAATGTCTTAATTCCTTAACATAGCATGACATATTTCTATACCTGAAGTTTATTTGAAATCATTTGGGGGTCTATACTGATTGTTTCCTCTGTTGTACGGAAGTACAGACCTGGTCTCAATTAGTATATGCTTAAAAGTTAAGCAAACGCAAGTCAATGAACTTGAAAAAGTCTTAAATCATAAGATACCTAACAAGGTCACCAAAATGGTTTGACCAAGTTTGGTTTTGCTTAAACCTGAATCAAGTTATGTCGCTCTGTTGTACGTAAGTACAGACCTGTCACCGCTGACTTGATTCTTAAAAATGATATTCTTATATTCTATCTGGATTTGGAAGTTTTGCTCATGTCTGGGTTACAGAGGTATGTCATAGGTGGGGACCATGGAGAAATATTCATACTAACAATAAAAGGTTAACTCACAGACCCGGATGTAACATGTTTAAGTGGACAAACAATACCAGTAATCGTCTTGAAATATTTTTTATAAAAGGTGTTTTAAATATGCTAAGTAAATTTAAAGAGGACAAATATACTGATAATCGAGATAACACTTACTATTTCCTAATAATTGTATGTTGGCCTGATATGATCTCAAAGCAGACGTAAAACAATCCTATCCCCAAATTTGTTTTAATCTTTGTTCTTTCTTTTCCTTTATAAAGAAAATACAAAAAGATTTTATTTCTATATTATTTTCTTCAAACATCACATATCTTGTTAAAGTCAAATTTTGAAGATGTAAAGGATGTCGGTTATTCTTCAAAGATTGTGAAGATAAATTCTATTGGAGAAGCTGCTGATGATTGAGAGATGGTCACCTAGTTTGAAGATCTTATTGTATGATGAATTTGTGTCAGTCACATGAATTTGGACATTAAGATTTCTTTGAAGACCATGCTATCTCAATGGGGGAGATTCTTATTGTTAAAGACATGAAAGAGTTTCTGATTGTTGAAGATATGAAAGAGTTTGTTGATGAAGACTAATTGAAGATTTATTTGACCAAGCTGCTGACATGGGGGAGTTTGTTGGTGCATTTGGTGTGTCAGTCAGTTGGTCAAACGTTTGTAATTGTCAAAGTCAATTAGTCTGCGTATGTATAATGTTTAGTGTGTATATGCGAGTCTGTAAACGAATAGTGAAATAGAGAATATACACAAATTAAGTGTTTATGCGACACTTAGCTAGTGTCGCATATAGCGACACTTGGCTAGTGTCGCAATAGGGTTTGGACAGCCTATAAATAGAGATTTATGTTTCAGTTTTAGGGTTGGTCAATTTAGAGAGATAGAGTGAGGCGTTTTTGTGTGTGAGAGAGAGAGGAGAAAAGCTTGTAACGTTTATACTCAATTGTGAATACAAAGAAAACGTTATAGAAATCGTGTGTTTGTTTATTCGTTCAATAATCGCTAACCAAACGGATTCCGCACATTTGGTTGATTAAACGATCCGTTAGATCAGAGGTACGGGAACCTACAGCATGTTACCTGATGTAATATCATTTTCCAAGTTATTTATAGACACAATTCATCGTCTTTTCAAGAATTAAGAATCTTGATGTTCATATTTATAATCCAAATAATTAGAACTTTTAATTTTTAAAATTACTCTCCCTGAACATCAAATTCTTTTCATAATTCCAATTCAAAGGTACTCCCCTTAAACATTAAACATATATTTTTGGAATTTTTAATTTAATAAATTTCGCAACATTGCATTTCTTTGATACTAATAAGTACAAAGAATGGTTGTTGCATTACTAACAAATAAAAATATATAATGTTTAAATAAAAGTTTCAAAATCACACATCAAGTCAACCAAAATGCCTTTTGGCACTTTTACCTCCTCGTAACACTTCAAAAATTTCATTCATCCAATCTTCTCCACACATCACCACCTTGAAAACAACATTTAACAATATCCATATCTTTGCAGTCGCTAAAAATATTAGCTGTAAAAAACCTGACTGCATCACCACAAATAATCAAATATTAGTACTTATGAGACACTCATACCTTGATAGACTTGGGTCGTCCAAGATCATCCATAATCATCACAGCAATAAGTTTATGATATTTCAAAAACTCATAAGATTTATTTATTGATGTGTTGTTTGTGGATTTAGCTTTCCAACCCTGCTTCGGTTCGAATGATTGATTTTCAACAATGTTGTGCTTTTGAACTTGGGGTCTACTAATGTAACACCCTAAAATTTAAAGTATTGTAAGAAATATTAATTTAAATTATTATTATTTTTAGGTGGAGTAAAATAATAATAATTGTAAGCCGGTTTTAAAGTCCAGACAATTATAAATACGGGGAATAACATATATAAACTCCAATCTATTTTATATTACATACGCATACACACACATATCATTCTAAAATGTTCCAGAAAGAAAAGAAATAGAGAAAGAGATCGAGACTGGGAGAGATTTTGATATATATATATATATATCGAGATAGTGAGAGGGAGATCGAAAGAGATCGCAGGAAACCTTCTAAACATCAAATTGAAGATAAAAACATCCAATTCACTATCTCTTGATACTTATTAACCATAGGTAAGTGTTAGTTCTTGAATTCCTTAATCTAAAAATGGTATAATGGAGTTTTAGTGGGTCTGAGTTTATTAGTGATTATAAATCCGAATAAGGGTTATAAATTATTGAATTATTGTTAGTTAACCTATTAGTGATGATTAGTAACTCAAATATAATCTAAAAGTTGAGGAATTACAAGTGAGTTCATGATGATTTTATTGGGTTATGTTAAATTCCTCCAAATTAATGATTTTTAGTTCACTTCGGAGTTTAGAAGTATTATTATAAGAGTTATATGAAGTTTTGTTTAATAATCAAAGAAATATTTTGAAATAGCTAAATAGTAGTTTAAAGTATTGAAAGCTTGTAGTGAAGAAAAGTTGATTAGTGAGATTAAAGCTAAGCTAATTAAGAGGAAATTGGATTAGTTGTATTAATGAATTTAGCTAAATGATTTCTAAATGTGGTGTATTACTATGTGATAATGAATAGGTGAGAAGAACGTGGAGCTTCATATTGCTCATTGGATTGTTGAATTGCCTAATACACCAAGGTGAGTACTATAGGGGTTAAACGGGTAATGGTTGTGTGTTCCGGATTGTACCCGTGCAAGAAGCTCACACAACCAATGAAAGTTATTAATTGTGTTTTAGTTTGTTGTTGGTTGTTGATAATTGTGTTAAGTTGTTGATAGTGTATAAAGATGTGAATTAGATGAGGTAAAGATTGAATTGTAATGGAATGGTTATAGCACATTAACTATGGTGATGATTAGATTGACTTGTAACTTGTTGACTAGTGTGCAAGGATGTGAAAGGTACATAGTAAAGATTAGTTGTAATTAGATTAATTAACCCATGGTGGTTATGATTATGATTAGTATGACTAATTTATATCAGCTATAGTTAAGATATGATTGATTAGTAAATTATAATTGTTGTTTAATTGTAAAAACTGCAAGATGTGATGAATAGTTGAAAGAAATTGTTAGTAATTGTTAATGGTATAAATGATCGGATTTGCTAACTTATGTTAGTTGTTACAGGATTACATTAGCTAACTCATGTTAGCTATTGTGATTAGATTAGCTAAGTCTCGTTAGCTATTGTAATTAGAGTAGCTATTCAGTTAGATACAATTTTGATTAGATGCGAAGGCACATGTGCTCAGCAGAAAGTTGAAAGTAGATCAATCCAGCGAATAAAATGATGTCCACAATGGTTCAGAAGTTATTTGTCAAGAAAATATGTATTATTGATAACTGTTATATGTTGATTAGTTTGAGAATTATTCATCTAATTTCTCATGTATTCCCTAAGCTTTATGCTTACCCCATTCAATATTTTATGTTGTAGGTGCTTGGTTCGGTTGAACCAAATAGATAGAAGGAGTATATTTTGGTTACCAGAAGATAGCGTGGATAAGGAGCTTGCTTTATGGTTAGATAAGATTCTTATTCTTTTAAATTATCGTTATGAATGACCATTTTGTAAATCGCCCAAAACAAGTTTTGATAAAATGGAGAGATTAAAGTGTTAAGTGTTTAACGAGTGAGAAAGTATGTATTTGACTTAGTAAAGTCAATGTGGTATGTTGTAGTGTCAAATTGGGAAAGATTATGTTCATAAGTGACGAGTTGGTTATAAGTGTGAATGTGTGGTTCTGACCATGTTTTGGATAGAAATATGATTATAGTGTCAAAAATTATATTTTGGTTTAATTGTATGGAAATGGATCATTAGTGATAATTATATGTAAAATGGAAGAGAAATTTGATGTTAATAATGATTATGTTGTTAGTATTGGTGAAAGTGTCAAAATGGACCCTAAACGGGTCAAAAAACTAAAGTAAACCAATAATCGAGGTTTGACGCTTTTGTTCTTGGTTTACGACTCAGTGTACATAGTAGAACATGTTGGTAAAAGTTCAGAGTCGGAAACCAAGTGGTTGGAAACTAGGTTGGTTTTAAATATGGTCCAAACGGTCCGAAAATGGATTACGGTCCAGATTTTGAGCTAACGGGTATTTTGAAAAAGTGTAAGAATGGAAATTTTCATTTTGACATAGTAAAGGTGCATGCAAAATTTCAGGGTTTAACTCTTTATGAGCTAAATTGTATGCGCGTTTGAATTTGATCAAAAATATGAGTTTTGCAGAATTTATTGTTTGTGCATGAGTACAAGATCCCAGTACGTTTCTAGGATCGCGTACCATAGTGCATTATGAAACATACACGATCCCAGCTCTTTTCCAGGATTACGTATTGTAACACCCGCCAAATTAGGGCTAGTCATCAGGTCCTAATCGTTTTTGTAATACATTTTATTAGTAATGTGTTAGGCTAATTTGTGTATCAAATAATATATATTGTTGAATATATACAATTGCGCGATTTGGTTAAATCGAGCACGTTTCAAATCGAATGTAATTCGATTCAATTAATACGGACGTTGGTGAACAATTTTATTAAATAATATAACATTATTTAATAACGCTATTATATCACAAATATTATCTTGATAATATTTCAAAATTATTTCGTATCGTATGAACAAAGTCTACGCGATTAAAAATATTAAACACGCAAACAATCAAAACGATGATGTGATATATTTTATAACTCAATTATTAAGTAATTAGTAAAATACTTTAACAAAATATTGATAAAACTTTCGTATTTTAAAACATATATTTAAACGCACAAATAATTAAGTTAAACGTTTAAACGATCGGAAAAACGAACACCGCACGGAGCGCGATTGCGGGAACTGAAGTGTGGGGCTTTCACCAAAACCCCACTTCCTCCTCCTTTCCTTCCTCATTTTCCACCCTTCCACTCTCTCTCCATCTTTCTTTTTCTCTCAAATACCCACCATCCACCATCACCTTCAAACACTAAATTACACCACCAAACGGCCTCGACTTTCATCGCCCATTTGGAAGAAAAGAACCACCGCGTCACGATCTACAACCCCATCTTTTCGAAATCTTCCGGCGTTAACTTGTAAGTTTCTGACAAATTCTCGAAATCACTCAAATCCTTGTTATAATGCTTGTTTGTTGTTTATTTAAGCTTGAAATGTCCATCTAAGGGTTGGGTAAAAGAATCGGACCAAACGGAAACCGGAAAACTCATTTTTGGCTCAAAATCCGTCGATCAAACCTAAGTGTCGCATAGGCCGTCCAGTATAGCGTCACTTCTTGCGACACTTAAGTGCCGCATTGAGTGACGCATAAAACCCTAAATTTGCGTCACTTGCCTAAGTGCCGCATAAAACCCTTTTTTCCCGACACTTACATCCGTCACTTGTCCAGTGACGCCTAACACTACTTACCGACACTTCTAGCGTCACTTGCCTAAGTGACGCCTATAACCCAAATCTGATTTGTACCGTCACTTGCCTAGTGATGCTTAACACCTTTACCCGACACTCACACCTGACACTTTCTTAAGTGTCGCATCTCATCCATCACTTCCTCAAGTGACGCTAGTACCCCAGAATTTCTCATTAGGAAGTGTCGCATAGACCCTAAGTGTCGCTATAAGTGTCGCATGAAACAGAAACCAGATTTTTACTAATTATCGAGACCTGAAATTTTATCACTTGATTTTACCCAAATTCAAATCTTAGATGCGTTTTTCACTATAACAATATGGTAGAAATAAAAAATTTTCGAGCTGACCTGGCATCTCGACCCCAGCCAGGGGCCATCCCCTTGGACCCCGCCAGGGGTTGCCACCCCTGGGACCCCGCTAACCAGCCAGGGGCCAGCCCCTTGGACCCCGCCAGGGGTTGCCACCCCTTGGACCCCCGTCACCTAAAGTCTGTGAATCCTTTTTAAGTATAACACTCCAAAAATCATAACAATATTAATGAGATTATTATTACAACCAGTCACCAACGGGCCGTACACATTTTCAAAACTCGAACTTACCAATCAAATCAAATCATTGGACATTACTAGTTGGATGAACAACTAGCATAGGTTATCTTTTAAGATACCTACTTATTTTATTTAAACTTGCGCGTTATAAACGCTCGAAAGGTTACAGTCTTCGGACACCCCATTTTACTTCACCACATTTGCGTCATTGCAACTCTTCAGGCTAAGGTGAGTCTCATAGCCCCGACTTTTTACTATTTTTACTCCCAGGGTGGGAATACATGCTCTAACTGTTTTACACGTGAACACGAGTACAAAACTCGCTATATTCTGCATGAGCTGTTTTCTAATCACTTTTAAGTCCTCTACGATCATAGTTCTGGTAATACTTTATGTAGCGTGAATGTTAGTGTATGGTACCATATAGGACTGACCATCCTCGTCCGGGTCAGCAAGCACTGACTGGTTAAACGGACGCATTAACTTTTGTTCATACGAGTGTGGATTAGACACTCGCCCGGAGGCACCCACGATCAGGCACTTTATTGTGATCCTGACACCCACGTTAAGCGCATACTATGACCTCATGGCAGACATATACATCATTTGATTCATTTCAAACGGTTACAATTAAATCTTGTGGTTCACACTTACATATTTATTATGCAAACCTGTGAGCTCACCAGTGTTAGCTGACCTTTTTAGCATGTGTTCTCAGGTACCCAACAACAGTAGGACCTATTCACTCAGGATGCCCATAGCTCGAGTCAGCATACACATCAGGATATTATTTTGCATTACTACATTTTGTAACTAAGTTATGCCGATTAATCTCTAAACATTGTAATTATTGGGCTTTTGTAAACAATTATACATTGTAAAACTTATATTATCAATGTATTTGTAAAACGACGCATATAGAGTCGTTCATTATATGCCTTGTGTGTTTTGATTATTGATTAGTAGCACCCCAAAGCTTGCTTCTGCTAAACAGTAAATTTGGCGGTGTTACACGTATCAAAGGCAAAAATCGTCACAGTGGGTTTTTCAGCGTAAGTACGCAATCCTACCTCTTTCCAGAATCGCGTATGATAGTGAAAAATAGAAATTTTAGTTTTAAAAGCTTGTTTCAACTATGGAACTTTATTATAGATCAAATATACAAATGTATAAATAGTGGAACGTTGTCAAGAGCGTTATAAAAAAAATAATTTCTTAAAGTTTTAGGGCATTTCAACTAGGCAAAACTTTGTTTACTTTCTCCACAGATTTGGGAGAAGAGATTTGGGAGAAGAGGAACCACACCTTAAAAAAAGATTTTGAAAATGAATTCCTAAATGAGGAATTTCTCGGCATCCCTCTTCCAAATCTTGACATAGGCAAAGATGAACCACACCTTATAAAAGATTTTGAAAATGAATTCCTAAATGAGGAATTTCTCGGCATCCCTCTTCCAAACCTACTTAAGGATAACCTACAATCCCTAATTACATGTTCTTGTTGTCCATAACGAAAACAAGAATGACATTCCACAAAAGATTGATTCCAATGACTTCTCTTAAATCGTTTAGGTGGAGGATAATACATAGAAGCTCTATTATCAGAAGCATTTAATGAACATGAACCCTTAGATGAACATGTTTCAGTAGATGTTTCTGAGGTTGAGCTATTTGATGTTGAACATTTATTATTTTCAGACTTCTCAACTAGTATATTTTTAGACTTCTCAACTGTGAATTATCTGAAGATTTTGATTTGAAATCCTTTTTAAAAAATTTAACTTGTAAGGATTTATTGTCAACCTAAGCTTTTCCTTTGCACTTAAAACATTCATTATTTCCTATTGTAATAATGAAATTTTCAGTTATAACATTTATCTTCTCAACCTTAATTGTAGACTCTTCAGACAAATCCTCTACCTCAACAACCTCCTATGCACTAACTGGAGGTTCACTAACAGACTCTTTAAATGGTTTTTCAAGAGATTTTGTGTCTTCTTTTGATGAAGTAAAATGCATAGAATTTTTTATTTCAGCCTGATTAGGGCATTGGTGAATAGTCGGCAGGAGGAGGTACTAAGTTATACCCACGACCTGCCTTGTTTTTCGTATTCATCCTTTGCTTCTCCAGAATTTGATCAAAAACAATGGATGATGTTGAAAAGTTTGAAATTTTTCGTTTAAGATCAACAACTTCAGACTGAAGGTCAATAAGTTCATTCCTAAGTAAAGTTAATTCTTTCAAATAACTATGTATAACATCTTGTGGACCATAGATTTTAGCATTCAACTCTTTAAACTCAGTCTGTTGAGCTTTTAACTTATTTTCAAAAAGCTTTTCGTTATCTTTTAAAACTTTATTTTCCAGCATTAAATTTTTTAAGATTAGTTCACAGGTTCTAATTATCATTCATGTATATGTTATTAGCACCAGTTAATTTAATACAAGATAAACATTTAAAAGCATTAGAATCAACCTCTTTTATTTGAGCCACCAATGCAGTGTGTTGATCCTCTTCTTTATTTACCAACATTTCCTCCCTGACCACCACGTTTGAGCTTTTATTTGAGCTTTCCTTTTGATCGTAAGCCTTTATAAGAGCGTCCCATAAATATGTAGAAGTTGATTGATTATTAGAATTATTAATCACAACTTCTGGCAAGCACATGATAATCATCTCATACGTGTCGTGGTTTCTCATATCGTTCAATAGTTGAGGACGAATTCCATAAGTTGGAATCTTTGTATTCAATGAAATGCCTTAACTTAGTCTTCCAACTAGTAAAATCACTATAAAACAAAGATTTAGAAGGAGGCATTTTCGCAACAAAATCCATTTTCGAATTTTGCCATCAAAATTTCATCCAAAAATGCTCGGTTGAAATAAAATTTTCCCAAACTCAAACAAAGAACTTTTTAAAACAAAATTTGGTAAGCAACAATTTTACCGTGATTTTTTTTTTTGTGTGACACTAGGGAAGTGTCGCTAAAAGTGTCCTGAAAGGTAAGTGTTGCTGAAAGGAAGTGTTGCAGAAAGGTAAGTGTCGCTAGAGGCTAAGTGTCAATGGTAAGTGTCGCTGAGCGCGATTTCAGCAGCCCAAAAATCCTAAAATTCGTAAAAATGCGAAACCCTGATGAATTTTGACGAAAGAAACACCAAAATTCTCAGAAAATCATTCTAGAAATGATCTAAGCTATCACCAATGATCATAAATGAATTAAAACACGTAAATCTCTCATGTACCTTCATTTTTAACCCGAAAACACGTTCAAAAATGATCCGAAACCGTATAAAATGAAACCGAAAGCTCTGATACCACTTTGTTGGTCATATTCTCGGGATTTAATAGATCTTTTAATCAATTGCTCGTGCGGAATCCAAACAATTGAATAATAAACGTTAAACGAATCAAACACACAATTCTCTATAAGCCTTTTGTATATATTAAAACTTGAAAGAATAAAGCTTTTACAAACACACTCTCAATCTCGTTCTCTCTCTCCACGGCTCACGAATGTCTCTCAAAAAGTCTAACCCTAAACTGAAACATAATACTCCTATTTATACTTCTGACCTGACGTACCTTCGACACTTAATAAGTGTCGCACTACCGACTCTTGCGACATTAACTTTGTGTCGCAATATGAGACACTTGCACAAGTGTCGTAGGTCAACACTTGTATATTTTCGTATTTACTATTCGATTACAGACTTAAATATACAAACTAAACACTTCACATTCTCAGACTAATTAACTTTGACAAGTAAAAATGTTTAACCAACTGACTGACACACATTTAGCACCAACAAACTCCCCCATGTCATCAGCTTGGTAAGAAGAAACCTGATTTCTTCTTGTCACATTTCTATCCATCATGTCACAATCTCATCCATATTAGGATTGATTATTCTTAAACTATTTTGAATGCATGATTACGAATTGTAGTTGCATTTTAGCATGTTTCTTGTGATGTAATTAATTGTATGGCCTCAAGAATGGTTTTTTCCTTAGCTTTATTATGTTTAAGAGTGATGAATAGAGATGTGTTATTGGTCTAATATGACTACGTCTGGCCAATGCAGTTATATTACACTAATGCACATGGGGATTCAAAACTTTTAAACACACTATGGTTTAGGTGATATATTGATCTTAATGGTCTAAGTAGAGAGTTCTTAAATTGTTGCATTATTATAGGGGTTAAACATGTTAACTAAGATTGTTTATTCTTTATAGTAATTGGATGCATCTACTAACAAGGGTGACGAGAGTTCTCGGGAACATTCTCCCCCTCATGAGGAGAATATAGACGAAAGAAACTTACACCCCGAGGATGAAGCAGTACTAAAAAAGTTATTGGGCAAGCCTTCAAGAAACTTATCCCAACCGTGTATTCTAGAGTCGATCAAATAATAACCACGAGACTAACCGAATTTGAGAAAAAGCATCCAAACTTAACAAATCCTCCACAACACGCTAAAACTCAAGCTGCTCAATGTGAGATGCATAAAGAAAAAGAGAAGTTTGATTATAAAAGTTTTGCAAATTTAAAGCCACTGGAATTTCATGGAGAGTTAAGTCATGTTATTAGCTCGAGGTGGTTGAGTGAGCTAGAAGAAGCTTTCATTTTATGTGATTGTCCCAAGAGACTAAAAGTACTATTTGTGGCGCATAAGTTAAAGGGTGGTGGACATGAATAGTGGGATTCAAATGTTAAGATCTACGGTTTTGAGACAACTTCCGGATTTTCTTGGGATACCTTCAAAGAGATGTTTATGGGGGAACTTTCACAGCCAGCGGAAATGGAGAAACTAAAGGGAGAATTCCTCGCAATTAACCAATGAAGTATGTCGATGGCTGAATACACGAGAGTATTCTGTGAGAAGTCTCATTTTTGTCCCGAATATACTTCTAATCCAAAGTTATTGTGTGACCATTTATATCGTCACATGAATCCAGAGTTTGTTGATCAGACTTTATATGACTCCATTCGCAAGATGTTAAACAAAGGTATGCACGAGAGAGAGACTTACAGGCCAAGGAAAGTGAGGCCGCAAGTAAGAGAAAGGGAGAGTGATGACACGCAAAAAGTCAAGTTTTAACGTACCTTTTTAGCTCAACTTATGATGAAAACATCCAAAATGAGCTATTTATTACTAAAATTCATAACATGGGCTAAAATATAGAAAAAGTTTCAAAAATCAACTAAAATGGTCGGAAAACACGATAAATTCAACGAAAACGATCATAAGCATTCTCGTTCACGCTTTTTAATGCTTTATGAGCTACACTTAGAATTATGAACTCTAACTTATATCATTTTCTTCGTATGGAAATTACAAAATCGTGGATGCAAGAATCGCCTCAAAACGAATAAAAGAGGACGAAGTTACGCTCGAACGAACGAAGAAATGAAGAACCGAAGAACCAAAATATGGCTGGACTAAGCCGTATACGGCTGAACCATACCTTATACGGATGGACACAGACCGTATACGGCCTACACAGGCCGTAGACCGTATACGGCCTGTGCCAACCGTATACGGCCCAGTTCAGCTGTATACGATTGGTGTTCACCCGTATTTTCTAGCCTAGCCATATACGGTTAACACTACCCGTATAATGTGTTCAGGCATACAAAATGTGATTTTTATATGGCTGTGTGATACGGTTGTGAGTTTGAAGGTTAGAATACGGTTGAAGAATACGACTGTGCGTTTCATATAAATATAATCACCTCCTCACCATTTCTCATCATTCATTCATCTCATCATCCCTTTCATTCAATACTTCTAACTCTCTCTCTACTCTCTCTTTAGAAATATATTTGTTAGTTAGTTAGTTAAGCTAGTAGATTAGAAGCTTCAAGCTTAATTGTAACGGATGTGCTCCAAGACCGTGATTACGCAAGATTTGTTTTTATGCCTTCGTTAGGTTTTATTATAATCTCTCTTGTTATTTTAAATATGTTATTATATTTCCAAGCTTATTTAGGAATGCTTGTTAGATTTATTTCCACGCAGAGCTAAACAAATCTGTATTTTCTATGATAGACGTTATGCTAGGGTAGTTATACTTTAATCATGCGGTTACTCTGTCTTTATGCTATTAATATATATTAGAATTTGGCCAATTGCTAGTGGTATGCTGCTAATTATTATGTGTCTGATGATCGTTGAACTCGACATGGCCGGTGTTCTCTTGATTGAAATATATTGGAGGGAGTCACGGAGCGTAGGGTTATAGATACATTAGATTCATCTCCGGAACATTTGTGACTTGACCATTTATCCAGATACTCTGCATGAAATAAACTGATCTCTGTTATGCTGCTCTACTGCATATTCTTGTTTGATTGTTGCTTTAGGGTATGCATGCTAGTATCACTTGTGCTATTGGATACATGATTAGGTTTTCAGATATAGATTAATCGCATACACCAGTTTAATATGCATAGAATAGCTATAATGATTTATATAAAATAATAATGAACAATTTAACTAGCCGTTAGACCAGAGCATCCCAACTTGTTCCAGTGGGAAACCCCTGTTCATATTTTTGTTTATTCAACAATTCATGCTATAATTTAGATATCTCAAATGTCTGAGATTGGGGAACAAGACTCGAGGATGGTTGTTGGTTAAATTGGTTATTACATTTGGGATAACTTCCATTGCAGTGTACATTCCATAGCTGTTATCCATGTGACATGTTATTTATCTGATTGCGGACAACTCTATGTTAGATAGATAATAGGCTAGGAGTTGTGGCTCATTAGGAATTAGATATCCAGTCCAGGATAGACAACAAGGAATCTTTAATGTAGCAACAGAAATACTGTAAAACAATTGAATACCTGGTATAACGTTGGAACCACCTCTAATGTAATACAAATACATGGAAGCCATGCAAAGGTTATAGGGATAGTACTTTGTTAAATCATTGGATGTTCTAAGTTTGTAAATTAAATCCCGAGTCCGTCATCTTAACTAAATACCTTAACTGTGACACCCGACACTTTAGGTTAACTGTTAAACCTAGCTGAAACCCTAATTACTTGTATTTAGTTTGTATTAGGCTAAATATTTGTAATTACTTGTATATTTTAATATACACTTACGTGATTACTTGTTTATTTGTAATTACGCGAAACAACCGAACGGACTCCGACACTATATACGACGTTGGTGAAAACACTCATATAAATAGCGTAAACCTATTTTCTGATTTAAATAGTAGTTATTTACATATTATTATTATTTCATATAATAATACACGAAAAACCTAGACGTTTTATTCAAAACGTAACAAACGCGTTGAAATCGCACAAACTAAACCCAACAACCAAACGAAACCCTAATTAATATTTCGATAACTCAAAATAAAGTATTTTAACAATACTTCAATGAAAAATAATCCCAAACATATCGTGAATTAAAACGACGAAAGAAAACGTTACGCGATTTAACATTTTAACGAAACAAGGAATAAACGAACACAACACGTAACACAGTCTGGAATCGAAGTTTGAAATATCAACACCCACCTTGTGGGGCCCATGTGGTCCAGCCACACCTCCCCCATCCCCTCTCATAAACCATGCAAAAACATGATTACATATTCTCCCTAAAACCACTTAAGTCTCATGCATTTTTCATCTACCACTCAAACACATTTCATTTTCGCCTAAACCCACTCACTCTCTCTCTCAAATTATGGAGTTTTCCAGCCTCTAGCACCACCTATCACCACCACAAACCACCATACAATCACCACACAAATCTTCATCCATTTCTCAAGATTTTTCAAGATTTCAAGAGCTCAAGAACTCCCCATCATAAATTTGTCCTCCTTTCTTCAAAACATCATTGTGAGGACATATTCATACTTTTACTATTCTTAATAACAAGTATTTAAAGTTCAATCAACAAGTATGTAACAAAATATGGCTCAAAAACTATTTTTTACAACATGAAATTAACCAAAAGTGATAAATACTTTCTGTCCAGCAAGTTTTGATCACTTCCACAATTTTTACAAAAATAAATTCTTCATGAAAATGGACGTTTTTATAGTCAAATAATAAGTTCAAGAAGTAAGCTTTCCAATCCCGCAAACCTCATACTTTTCTGAGCTAGAATACTATTTTTAATAATTTTTGTAAGCACACATACACAATATGCCCAGAAAAGTCAGAAACTATAGTCTTATGATTTTGACCATATATTAAGATAGACAACATCAAATGACTTGAGACCACTGCCAAAACCTCACAAATTTTGTTAGCTACAAATGTTATATTGGCCACTTGTCTTGAAAACTTATAGATTTTGTCCAGTAATATAGTTTTCATGCATGTGTGCAAATTGGTCAACTGTTGGACCTTAGAGGGCACATATAATTTCTAAAAATATTTAGACTTCTCTAAAATTTATGGAAGTAAATGACATATAGGTGAATCACTGGACTTTTCTTTGGAATTAATTCGAATCATAAGAGTTTATAAAAATTCGACAAAGTGATGCTTTTTATGGAAAATAAAAAATATGTACTCATTTTCATCAACTTATAAAAACCAACACTTGTAAGCTTGCTAAAAGTGGAAAAATCAACTTTTAAGGCTTAAGAACATATCTAAGTCTTTGGGGAAAGTTTTGGGTCAAACCGAGTAGGTTTGACCAAGTCAACAAAAATGGGGTTCGGTTTCGAAAACGTCAAACTTTCTATTTTTGGAAACTTGCCATTTCTGGAAGAATTGTTAACAAAACGGGTTTGGGTGACATATTTAGTTACTTTGACCAAAAACGAGACCCAAAAACACACCCGACCGAAAAACCGACACTTAGAACACTTGGATCAAATTAGAAAACCAATCAGACCTTTAGTGTCGCCATAACTAGTGACACTAACCTTCAGTGTCGCCAAGACTAGCGACATAACCTGATTGTAACCACAAATGCTAAATTGACACAAACCTGCGATACTAACCCCCAGTGTCGCCACCCTAGCGACACTAACTTGAGTGTCGCTATACATAATGATTTCTCACCAATTGCGACACTATGCTTAGTGCCGTCACATGCTTAATTTTGCAACTAACGACACTAACCTACTGTCGCCAACCTCAGTGTTGCTAAAAACAGAAACTTGAAAATTTAATTTTCACTAAGTATACAACTTGGGTAACAATTTGTAGTTACCTAAGACAACAACGCGACAACACATGATACTTACTAATGTATAATATACAATGAAACAAACCGAATAATAATGTCTTAAAGAATTATTATTACAAACTTTCACCAACGGGTCGTACACGTTTTGATAAACAAACTTGAACAACTTACTTGGACATACTAGTTGAGTGAACTAGCTTTAGGTGGACATTAACCCTCTACCTAGACAATTGGTTTAAGTGAACATTAACCCCCGCTTATACAATTGCTATAGATGGTCTTTTGAGACATCTACTTACACAACCTCATACGTTTAGGGCGTTAGGAGGTTGCACTCGGGACGAGAACACCCACTACCTGCTAATAATTTGATTATGTGCTCGCTATTTGCTTGACTCTGGTGAGTTTTTTTAACACCCTCTTCACTGGTCTGGTAATTCTTTTATTTAAATTAGTTATTTAATTGTTTTAGGAATTACTTGATATTATTATTATATTGTAAAACTTAAGTAAATAAGTCTTAGGACTTATTGTGAATAGTAAACTATTACTTGTTTTAAATTGATATAGATGACGGTAAAATAAAATACTATTTCTCGCAAATGGTTTTTAGGTTCCAGACAATAGATTTGGGACGGGTATAAAATTATACCATTTAAATATGTGACTCGGTTTGTAAACCGACTTTGCAACTCATATGTTTTCAAGTTTTAACACTTTCTTCATTTTCACTTTTCAAACTCACAAGTTCAAAGAAACCATAACCAAATTAGAATAAAGCTAGGTTTCTGTGATTTCGATTTCGAAACAGCAACATCATCATCATCTTCATCATATCACCTTCATTTTCCATTCTCAAAAGTGAGTTAATTTTGAGTTATATGAAATGGGTTTTGAGTGGGTGAATCAAATTAATGCTTATTGTGTTGTTATTTAGTGTTATTTGATCTTAATAAGATGATAGGAACTCAATAGAACCCATTTCTATGTTGAAATCATACCTGGAAATGAGATTTTGTGATAATTCGTAGTTTTTGGGGTCTGCAGAACTCAGTTCGCAGTTCTCAGTTCGTCCTGCGAACCGAGCTCATGTTGCGAAGCGAACTGGGATGCTGCGAAGCGAGTTGAGTTTTGCTTTGCGAACCGAGTTCTGCGAAGCGAGCTGAAATTATCTGCGAACTGAGATAATTAGCAATGCGAGTTGAAACTGCGGTGCGAACCGAGTTTCTGCGAACCGAATTGACTTTGCGAGTTGAGATAGCTGCGAACCGAGTTTTTTTAAAACTTTTTATTTCATAAATTTTGAAAATGTGCAAGTCTTTTCGGGGTAACGGACAGGTGACAATTTCACTAACTCGAATTGGATTAAATTCGCATGGTCACTCGGAAACGACCTAATGATCCCGGCTCTATTCTAAGAGTCTAGGCAGTTTTTGGCCATTCGGGGTCATCTAGGGCCCGAAAATGGCATTTTTCAGTTTTTAAACGTCATTTCGGGATTTTCTAATTTCATTTTGAATGAACTTTTGTTTGACTAGACTTCAGGGATTACCTGATTTGATAAATATGCTCTGATGATGATTATGGAATGAATTTCTAACTTATATTTGAATTTCTGTTTCAGATCAACCTAAGACTCAGTGATATAAGAATCCTGAGTGTGGAGACGTCAGAGGTATCGGTGAGTGAATTTAGAACTCACCATTTGAATTAGTTGTAACTATTTGGTTGCAACAAGTAAACGTAGATATGTGTTAGACTGTTTAGTCTTGATTATTGACTATGAACCTACGTGATATGTGAATATATGTGTATCAGATTATTGAGGTCAACGTGTAGTTGGACTTTTGATTATTATGTGAATTACACAAGTTTTGATTCATTTGTTGTGTTTGAGACCTGTGTATGAGTTTAATAACCAATAGTTATCGGTCTATTCTGTATTGGCCATACAGATTGACGATAAGTGTTCTTTGGGAATCCCCGGGTATTATGATATCCCAAGAGCCACCGATCCTCATTGAAATATGTGTGTTTACGATTAATTGGTGTAAACTCATGGTTAAGCTAAGTTGAATCGTGTGTGATAAATCTATTCACTTAGCTTTGTGCTAACCCCTCATATTACTTCCTGGAGGTTTTGAATAGATATGTGGGTGGACAGGAAGTGGATGCCTTTGGCATGGAATGTTTGACGAATGTGAACTCTGATGTATTTTGATAAATTAAAGTTTGGAATTATATAATACCCCGTTTGTGTAATATGTGTAATGTGGTTTCAATAGTTTTAAACTATTGTGTATCGGAGTTTGAAAAAGATTATACACTTTTTATGATGTATATTAATAAAATATGTTTTTAAATCAATGCTTCCAAGTTAAATTGTATAATATTCATATACTGAAAGAGGGGTGTTATAGTTTCATAGCCCCTTTTTACTTGTTTTGAACTGTTTTGGGGTGAGAATACATAAACAGAATCTTTTACAGATTTTTACTTATGATTGCTAGAAATAGAAACAGAAACTTTAACAGATTTTTACTTATGATTGCTAGAAACAGAAACGGTAACTTAAACACAAACAGAACATATACTTATTGCATGAGTAGCAGAACTAATCCACCAATAAGACCTCAATTTCATGGTTCGTTAATGTAATAAAACGCGAATAATTTTGAATAGATCTATTGGGATTGACAATCCCGTTCGAGCTGGTCGCTCCAGCTAACCCATGGGCGCATAATTATTTGATTCAGGATGTGTCCCGGATTAGACACATAGAGGCAGCAAAACTTGTTAAAGCTTCGAATACATGAGCTCATTGCAATAGTATACATAACAGGATTCATACAGAAACTTAATTATTCAGAACTTGATTATTCATAAACTGTACTATGTTACAGAACTTCATTACACATAATCTTTATGATATAGAACTTTATTTTACAAACAGGGAACTTGGTTTTTATATGATTACTTTACAGATTAAATCTATGAACCCACCAACTTTATGTTGACCTTTTAGTATGTATTTCTCAGGTAACCCGTCACAGTAGGATGCTTTTGGAATCTTCTATATCGAGTCGCATATTTTCAAACAACAAGAGATTAGACTGCATTTACTATATTTTGTATTAACATTTATGTAGTAGGAATATCTAGACAATTGACGCGAACTCCAAGAAGTTTGTAAACATTTTAAATTACGGAATGTAACTATTTTCAAAACGTCTCATTTAGAGGTCGTTTGTTGTAATCTTTGTGTAATAAGATTGGATTTGGTCGGCGCCCCCGTGACACCTCATACTTCCGCTGCCACGTGTTCTGGGGGTGTGACAGATTGGTATAAGAGCCTATGGCTATAGCGAACTAGGATTGCATTAGTGACCTAGACTATAACTGTTAGGTTTGTAGTCCTTGTTAGGTATGACTGGTTCAGCAAATGCATCATTTGAATTTTATTTAACATAGCCTGATCAACTATGTATAATTAAAGGAGAATCGATGCAAGACCTGAAATGTTTCTACTAAATGGGAATACATTAGCAGACGTAGACTTGTGATAAAAATGGGACTAACCCTTATATGTACTTATGTGCTAGGTTTCTATATATACCTATATATATATAACCTTACTTATACTAAACTAATTTCCACCCTTCATGGCAACCACTCCACCGCTACGTCACCTGACACAGAAAATGAAACTCAAACCTTACTTACTACTGTGGAAACTTTCACGGTACCCGCTCCCCTAACCGTATCGGGCAATGACATAATCGAAAAAAAGACTCACTTGAGGAGAATTCATCTAAGGATTCGCCACCTAAGCAAGTGACACCTACTTCACTCTTTTCTTCCCACACTCATCCTAATCATTCAGGAACACGTATGAAACTAGAACCGCACGAGAATTCACCACCGAACCACGTTACATTTACTTCCTCTACTCCACACTTTTCCTCCCCCACTTACTCTAGACCTATTAATCGTATGCGTTATACACAACTAGAAGGACTGATAGACCACCTTGAACTAGACCTTACACTATTCATACTACTAATACTGATACTTCACCCACTAGGAGATGTCGTCGAACAGATGTCCGCTATTTCACCAACGTGAAATTCTTCCGACCGTTCTTGTCACATGACTAGGAAAGCACGAATGAACTACCAGGATATTCCAAGATAGTCCACATCCCACTCCTACGAACTTTATTACTCTGCGTTGTTAATCATCATGCTATGAAATTCTATGTTTTTTCTTTGTATACACCTATGATAACTCTCGTACGCAAAATCTCATTTGTCTTTTACCTTCTTTCTTTTAAGAATCATGCCTCTAAGATGCCCACCAATGATCCCTGAGGAAATTGCTCAATTGTTCTCTCAAAGAGTCGTTGATGCTATTGCAGCTCATGAAGCAGCTAGAAACAATGGTCCCGAAGGTGCAGCCAACCCACCACCAGTGACCAAACTTTGTACTTACAAGGACTTTCTGAACTGCAAACCCATCAACTTCAATGGCACTGAAGGAGCCATCGGGCTGTTGTGATGGATCGAGAAGATCGAATCTGTATTCCGTATATGCAATTGCACTGAGGAAAACATGGTTAAGTTCTCCACCTGCACTCTTTCTGATGGCGCACTCACCTCGTGGAACTCTTATGCCCAAACCGTGGGTATTAATACCGCTTATCAACTCCCATGGGAGGATCTCAAAACAATGCTCAGGGAAGAGTACTGCCCAAGAGAGCAACTACAACAGCTCAAGGAGGAATTTTGGAACCTCAGTCTGGTCTTGTCTAGCCGAGATTCCTTACTTGGGATTCGAAAGCTTTTAACAAAGTCAGTTGATCTCTTAAGATGAGATCATCCTGGTCTTGTCTAGCCGAGATTCCTTGAATGACTTGTATCACGGTGTCGTCAAAACTATAGGTTTGTGAGGAAGAGGGCTCAGACAGTTCGGGTTGGTAAGTTAGTGGGCTATTCCTAGGTAGGTTAAAGGAAGGGTTATTTTTGGGCGGAGTTAGATGAGAGTGAGGAATTTTGGCTGAGTGGTTCAGATTAGCACAATTAAGGCATGTTTGAACTTGACAGAGTTGTTGTTGTTGACTTTTCAATTCCTTAATCTCCTTGGTTAGGTCAGCCACTTGCTGAGCGAGAGTTTTGATAGCTTCATTTCCGAGTGTAGTTGGTGGATTCACTATTGAGGAGTGATTTCCACTATTCCAGTCATGGTTGTGTACGGTCATTTTCTCAATAAGGCTCCAAGCGTCGTTGGTCTTACAATTCATGAAACTGCCTCGAGAGGCGGTATCAAGTAAAGGACGGTGATGTGGGAAGAGACCATTGTAGAAAATGCGCAACTGGTCTGAGCGCTCAAATCGATGATTTGGACATTTCTTAAGCAATCCTTTGAAGCGTTCCCATGCATCGTAGATTGATTCATCATGCATTTGACGGAAGTTTATGATGTTGGACCTAAACGTGGCTTGTTTTGATAGGGGGAAATATTTGGCCAAATATTTGGTTGCTAATTCTACCCAGGAGGTTATAGAGTTAATCTCTAGTTCCTCAAACCAGGTTAGTGCATTGAGAGTGAGTGAATAGGGAAATAGGTATAGATAGAATATGTCCTGATTAACCCCAATTGGCTTAAAGGAGTTGGATAAGGAAATGAATTTGTCAGGGTGTGAGTTGGGATCATCATTTGATAGGCCATGGAATTGACAGAGGTTTTGGACTAACTGAACAATGTGTGGCTTTAACTCGAATGATCCTCTACCAATTTCCAGATAGACAATTACTCCTCCTCGACCTTCAATCAAAGGTTTAGAGTCTTCAGCGAGAGTTATACATGTAGCTGTCATAGTCTCATTGGCAGGTGGTTGACTAGTTGAGTGGATAGGAATAACGTAATTTGTAAAAGTCGTAAAAGGAAGGAAAAATAAAGAAAAACGTAGGGGTCTAAGGAGAAGAGTTAATCCTAAAGGTTCACTAGCTAGTAAGTTCATCTTGACGCCTATGGATCGTAAAGTTGGTTCCCCGATAGCGGCGCCAAAAACCTAATGCGTCACCAACGGTCGGTAAGGATTTTACCCTTGTCTTTGCACCGGCTACTGGCGACGGCCATCAGTGTGTGTTTTAAATTTGTAATTGTGAGGCCTAAGTTTTCCATAACAATGCTAATCCTAAGGGTGAGCAAGTGGTAGGTATGACCTAGAGTCGTTCTTCAAACCGACTGAATTGAAACTAAGGCGTGGCAGATGAGGGCTTTCAAACTAGTGAAGGGTTTATAAAATAGTGGGGGAGTTTTGATTTTTATATTAACTAACTTAGGCAAGTAAATAAGTAAAAGCGAAATAAAACGTAAAGCAGGTAAGATAAAGATAGTGTTTGTTGAGATTTCATTAATTAAGTTATGGGATGATATTTGGAGAAACTGTTTTAATAGATATTTGCTAATTATCATTCTTGAATACTTGTATGTAAACACTAGATTTCCTACTAATTAAAATCCCATTAGCATGTCACACCGGGAGCTAGGTTATGGTAATATTACAAAGTATTTAGAATAATAAGCAAAATCTTAATTATGGTTTAATAATACTTTCATATGAACGGGAACAAAATCTTAAGGTACTAGACATAACTGAATCATGATTCCTCGTCATCATAACAGATTCGTATATTTAAAAAGTTCATTTATGACTTTAAACTAGTCCTTGCTTAAGACTACCCAATAAATCCCCTAATTATCCACATCGTTCCTCATTTAAAGTGGTTCCACCGCTTCAAACTTTGGCCATGTCTTGTCCTATGATAAACCCCCATGTAGCCTTGCGGTTCCATAGTTTCATACCTTTGACAAATTATATTGACACAGATGACTGACTACCTTTCAATTGGACGTCGTTAAAAAGGTGTTGTAATCACGTCTATTGGTGGAAATGCGATTAGATTACTTTGAAGTTTAAAAGTCTATTTAGAAAGGTTAATTAAACTAGGTTTCTCATTTTATATATTAGTCCGTAATATAACTACCTTCGGTCATTACACAGCTTCCACGTGTTTATACTACACCCAAAGTGGTTCCAACGCTATACTGCATAACAGTCGAATAGGGGCCATCATATTACTTCGTAATATCGTACCATTTTGTAATATGACTACCTTCGGTCGTTCTTCAGCTTCCATATATTTGTACTCCACTTTGAAGTGTTTCCAGTACTATACCGAAGAACAGTCGAATAGGGGCCGTCATATTACTTTAATATTTAATTATAAATCATCCCATAATTAATTAACTACATCGCAAACAAACACAACAAGTGTACTACTCTCTAATTATGGCAATAACTAAATCTAGCCTAATCAATATAAACGTAATTAATTAAGATAGATAAGGTTAGAAAGAACCAGGATTAAATGAGAGAGAATAGACTTGAATTAATTGACACAATTCCGAGCATACACCGAAGATTACAATGCATTCCGCACTTTCCTTCTATTCCTAATTAAACTTCTAAACTAGTTTAAATACTAGTTAAAACTAATCTAGAGAAAGAATGTAGAGTGAGAAAGTTGGAGCTTATTTCTAGAGTGAGAGAAAATATGCTAGGAAGGTGTGTGGTGTAAGAAAGGTGTGATAAGAATGGTGGGTGGTGTGTATTTTAAATGAACCAAAGGCACCTATTTATACTTGAATTTTGGTGCACTTTAGCAACTTGGGGCAAATGTTAGCAAAAGGTGGAAAATGCAGTAGCACATGTACCCTAAAGCGCGGAAAGGTCTAGCACATGTACCCTAAAATTGCAGAAAGGTCTAGCACGTATGCTAGGCGAGTACGAGCAAGGACGGAAAAGCGGTCGGGAGACGGGGGACAGGTGGCCAGCGCTGCCACCACTGTGGCCGGTGGCAGCTGCATGGTGGCCGGCGGCAGCTGCATGGTGGCCGGCGGTGGCTGGCCTTCACCCGTCCCGGTTCGTCGTCTTTTGCTCGGTTCTTGATTCGTGCGTATCTTCTTTGTTATGCGTCCATTTTCGTTGATTCTTTTTGCGTTGGATTCTTTTTCTAAAATGAAGACTACGATGAAAAAAAATCTCTGAATTGTTTCTCTGATCTTTAGAAGTCTCGTGCGAATCGTTTGAATCTTCCGGTATACGTAGAATCTTCGTTCTTCATCCGTTTTTATTGATTCTTCTTCTGTTAGATTCGTAATTTGAAAACGAAGACCTTGGATAAGAGAAATCTCAGTGATGGGTAATTTATCTAAAATCTTATCTCGGATGCCTTGAATCTTTAACGGTGTGTGGAATCTTCGTTTTTCGTCCGTTTTGCTTGATTTTTCTCTGCAACTTCATTTTGACCTTCTTGGCAAAGTTTCATTGATTTGTGCATTATTTGAGTCCAAATGCCAAGTATTGTTCCAGAATGAGAGAGATATCGATGGTAAAAAATGACTTTTTACGCGATATCACACCTTGTGGGAAGTGCAAAATTATTGAACATCAGGCTAAAGATTGCAAGTTTCCCACCACGGCTACCAACCCTAATGTGACAAGAGCTTGTTTCGAGTGTGGTGACGCGGGACATTTCATGAGAGATTGTCCGAAACGGAAAAAAAATAACAACCAGAACGACAACGCCCGAAAGGACCCATAACCTAGTTACGGGTATGTTCTTTTCTCAATGAATTAACTATTCCAAACTTATTTGGCAATGATAAGATATAGTCCATTACACAATCACACCCCACTGACTTAGAAGCTAAGAATATCGTAGATTTAACAAACCGACTCAGGCCAGTAAACATAATTCAGAAACTCAATTCGAAATTAGCAGATAAAACTTTTCAACCTAGATGCCATCTAAGAAACCCGTCAGAATCGTTGCTAAGAGAAACCCATACATATTCTTACTGCTACCATTAGAACTCTGATCTAACAAGGGGAGAAAACTTGAAACAAGATCACTTCGTTAAGAAAACTACAGAAACCCTAAAACAGAAAACCAAGAACCTAGACCATGATGGCATACCCATCATCAAGGCCCTGTGAATGTCAAGACGAGCTCCTGATTTCACTTGTGGATAGGAAACTCGGATACGCTAGAAAGACACGCTTTCTCACTGACCTCACACAATCCGTGACCACAAGCTAATTTCGGGATGAAATTCTTCTAACAAGGGGAGAATGTGACACCCGACACTTTAGGTTAACTGTTAAACCTAGTTGAAACCCTAATTACTTGTATTTAGGTTGTATTAGGCTAAATATTTGTATTTACTTGTATATTTGAATATACACTTACGTGATTACTTCTTTATTTGTAATTACGCGAAACAACCTGACAGAGTTCGACACTATATATGATGTTGGTGAAAACACTCATATAAATAACATAAACCTATTTTATGATTTAAAAAGTAGTTATTTACATATTATTATTAATTTATATAATAATACACGAAAAACCTAGACGTTTTATTCAAAACGTAACAAACACGGTGAAATCGCACAAACTAAACCCGACAACCAAACGAAACCCTAGTTAATATTTCGATAACTCAAAATAAAGTATTTTAACAATATTTCAATAAAAAATATGTAAGTCCGTTTGTATAGGATCGATAACGAGGTTATCTTTAGGTATTAACGTGCGGAATCCGTCAATACTAAGTTCACGGATAGTGAACGATTGTTTCGCAATATACTAGCGATTCGGATTATCAAATATGACTTTGTATCGATTCAATATGTTATTCTATCAATACCTAGTCGATTAGAATGCTTAAATTCGCACCAATCCCTCTGGAAATTCGTATGGGCAAGTCCTTTTTTACGTTTAGGGTTTAATTAATATTTATAGTTTGAGTTTGCCGAACTTCGCAAGCCTTCCTGGGCTTCTGCGAAGTTCAGGCCCAGCCTTGCGAAGTTGGGCCTCTGCGAAGTTCAACTGAACTTCGCAGGTCAACTTCGTGAGTTGACTTTTTCAGTCAAACTAATACTTTGATTTACATCTTTTAGCATTTAAACAATTAACTCTAAAATGTCTATCAAATCATATTAAACGTTTGCAATTAACAAATCAATAATACAACTTGATTACAACTAACGTTTCAACTATTACAAGCTAGATCTGTTGTCACACACAAACATGTCCCAACAGACTCCCCCTTGACAATAGCTCTAGCGTCAAAATTCAAAAATCTTCAAGTTGTCTTTGATTATTCTTTGTATAGTACACTCCCAAAATGTATTCCCAGTCTTATTCATTTTGTAACCATTGACTGATAATATCTAGCTGCATCTCTCCATCCTTCATTAGAAACTATCTTGATCTCATCTAATTTGATCAAGTCATTCTTTGATAGATTCATTAGATGCCTGCGATCATAAACTGTCAAGATAATCTTTTCTTCATTCTCAACTTCATCATCATCTTCAATCATGACAGCTTCACCAGTCACACAATCAACTTCCCATCGTTTCAACTTGCCAAGTATATCTTGTGGCATTTTCTTGATAGGAATTTGTTTAATGCACTTGACTTCTGGATATACCTTGATTCTCCTTCGTCTTCCTGTTCTCTCACTAATCTGATCAGTTTTGTGAGTTCTTCCCTTCCTTGGCTTAATCAAGTCAGATTTTCCTAACCAAACAGCAGATCTAATAATCCTTTGAATATATTTAGCATATTCATCTCCACTTGGATTATTCATCTCTAATCCAGCCAAGTCTCTCACATCATATCTTGATAGAGAATTGAAGACTTTATAATTCCTTGCAAAATACTGAACGCCGTCATATCTCTTGATTGCGAACAGCTTCAAGTCTGAATCATAGTACCATCCTAGAATACCTCTTCTGGGAATTCGATTTCCAGTTATATCAACTTCAGATATTCCAACCTGCTTCTCCTTCTCTTTCTCAGGTTTCCTGAACCATTTATCTCTTTTGCTAATTGGTCCTTCTGGGTCAGCTTCAGAATCAGTTGAGTCTTTGTCAAGATCAACTCTTTCTCCAGCTGCTGTTTCAATAACAAACTCTGTGGCAACAGGATCCATAAAATGTTCATCCACATGAGAATCAGGATCTACAACTTTATCTGTCTCAACCACAGAAACAGAAGTCCAATCATCTGGCATCCAATCATCAGGTATCTTGAACTCTCCCTCTTCAAGTTCATAATCTACCTCATCTTCTGGTTCATCTGGAATCTCTGAATCTGTATCACTTTCGGCATTCTTTTCTGTAACCAATTTAACTAATATAAATTAGACAAACAATATAAATTCTTTCATTGATTTCCCTGAATCAATCTAAGAATTTCTTTATTTATCTCAATTGCATTAATTATACAAATATGTTTTTCACTTGTCACATAGATCTCAAGTCTAAATCATATTTAGTAATCTTATATCATTAAATATTTAAACTTAATTTACATCATTAATCTTTAAAAGTTATTACAATCTAAGACTAATCAAATGTACATAAAGTTTAACATTACAAAATATTCTCAAAATACTAACTACTTAAACAACTAAGTAGTCATACCAGCTTCTTTTCCACCAGCGCCAGCATCATCAGCAGCAGTAGATCCTGACTCCCCCTGAAGTTGAGTCGGCTCACTAGTCTGTTTCTGACCAGTCGGCTCACTCTCCTTTTCTTTATTAGCCTCGGGATCATCATCTCGATCTTGTCTGCGTTTCTTCCTAAGCTCATCTTCTTTACACCCTCTAATATATGCCAACATCTCCCCCTGAGTCGACGGGTCTGGAACTATTCGCACAAGTAAGCGTCGCATACGCTGAACTTCTTCAACTAAATCAGCATGCATGTCATTCAGTTCCATATGAGCTTTCATCAACGCCGAATATGCCACAGATTGTTGCTTCATTGCTTCAGCCATTATTGCATTTTGACTCTGCAATTGAGCAACGACATCTTCTAGGCGTTCTCTTGCTGGCCTTGGATGAGCAGCAGCAGTCGTCAGTCTAGCAGCTTTAGCACCAGCTTGTCGTGCCAAGTCCTCAAAGGATTCTCTCAACAACCCAGCTGCTATACGACTCTGCTTTGTCGTCTCAAAATGAGAAGTAGTGGTATCAACATCATGATAAGCACTCTCCTGTAATACAATATAAGTTAATATTTGTCACAGCAAAAGCCATCTCAAATATCTACTAAGTATTACAAAAACCGATTGATAAACAACGTCTACAAGTCACAAATCTTTATACCTTTGCAGATCCGCGCGTAGTCGGACGTTGCCTCATCGGTTCTCTAACCGGTTCGCGGCTTAGATTCGAAACTGTCATAGAAAAATTTCTATCTCAAATTCCTATCTCAAGGTAAAGCCTAAAACGTTAGAAAGATAAACTATCAATAGTTAACCTGGCATTCCGCCTATATTCAAAGCAGGAGCAGAAGTCCTAACACGCACTGAACGCGTATTCTTAGGAGCTTCAGCAAGCGGACGCTTACCCTTCCTTTTATCTTCACGAGTAACCAACCGAGCACTATCAGACTCAGTGGAACTCGAATCAGAATCTACTAATCCCTCTCGTCTCGGAGGACCTGACGGAGCAGTAGCAGCAACAGGAGGTTGAGAAGTTGTTCCCTCAGATCGAATGACCTCTGGGACAACAGTCTCAGAATCCTGTTCAAGAAATAATCACAAATATTAAGTTCAAACATGCAAAAGACAATGTTTGAACTCAATTCGTACCCAAAGATAATCATCTTACATATATTAACCGACTATATCGGAATACAGTTAATACTTGTATTAATGAAAACTTTGAACTAGAATTAATAAGTGATATATGCGTAAATATGGCAAGTTTATGATAAAATGAGAGTTATACCTTAAATCCTTCAATCTCTTGAAGATCAGGATCATTCTCATCATCATTACGCACCAGTACTTCATGAAGAAGAACTTCACGAACCTCAGGAATGGATTCCTGATTCAGTACTTCATTTATCAAAACCTGAGTGTCAGCTGCAGGTTGCGGTGCTTGCTGTGGTTGTTGTTGCGGCTGTTGCTGTTGTGGTTGAGGTTGTTGTGGTTGCTCTGGGAGATCCTCTTGATCACCAGCAGCTTCAGCAGCTGCCTGAGCCTCCACAGTATCCATCCACCCATGATTAGGCAGAGGTACATATGCAGCATCAACTACAGCACCAAAAAGATCAACATCTGGTGGCCTGGGAATCTCTTGCTTCTTAACAGAATGAAGCCACATTGACCCATATCCTCGAACAGTCATACGGGCCACTGTTTTGTTGCCCTGAACTGCTAGATCAGAAATAGAGTGTCGAATCAGAAGCATCGTGAATCTAGGATATATCAAAAACGGTGCACTCCTGGTTTGCCCAGTCACTTGTCCCACAAATGAATCAAAAATGTAGCCACTGAAGTTGTATGGCTTGTTATAAACCAAGGATAGTAGCATAGACATCAACTCTGGACTCGCATCATCAAATCCAGACTTCTTGTTTGCAAAAACTTTCACGATAACATGAAACAAGAATCTCCACTGGCCCATCAAAAATGACTTGACAAACTGTTGGCCTCTGGAGGGTCCAGAATATCCTATCCTGCGTGCAGCACCCCATATAAACCTATGCGGGAAAACTTGGGGTCCATTTTCCTGAGCAGCATCTCCAAGTTGAAGAACCTCTCGTACCGTATCTCTTGAGAATACAACCGGACGATTATTCACGGTTGCACGGATGACAGGAGGGTTGACTGACTCATCATATACAATGTCGGTCCAAAAGTCAGTGAGAACCGCCAAATTCAGTGCAGGATTCTCAGAGACAGCAAAACTAACTCTAGATCGAGCTAGAAATGCTTTCATCTGCTGCACTCTTTCTCCTCCTACTTCATTTACGTCAAGATTGACATAAATGTTTTGCTCTGGAACAAACGGTCTTGCAGCAGCCATATCTGTAAACAACAGCAAATAAGAGATAAACGAACATAAGTTAACTTGAATTTCTACGTATTATGACCTTACGATCATCAAACGTCTAATTCACTATTAACAACTAACTTAATTTAGTAAGCTTAATTGAACCTAAAAGTATAATCTTTATCGTTCAATTATAATATGTAAATTAAATCAAAGTTCGTTTAAAACATAAACTTGAATTGTAACACCGCCGAAACTAAAGTTACGGGACACGCCGCTCGACTACGCTATGAGTCGGAAGACTTTCGATATTAACAAGTTCAAAGTTTAATAATTTATAAGTTATAATACCGCTGATAATTAAATCAGGACACGCCGCTCGATTACGCAATGAATCGGAAGACTTTCGATATTAATAACTCATTATTAACATGTATTAACTTATAACTTAACGTCCGTAAGTTCTAACACGTTAAAATCTAGTAACTTGTAATTTATTTGTAACTTAAAAAGTCCGCAAATAAAAAACAAGTTATAAAATCGAAAATTTTATGTAAACTTTATTAACACAAGTTAAACTAAGTGTAAACGAAATTCTCGAGTTGAAACCGTCAGCCAAAGTTAATTTAAAAGTTAGATTTTCTCAAAATAAGCTTTGGTCAACGCGGGTCAACGAGGGTCAATTCCGAAGTTGACTGATTCGCAAAGTTCAGCTGAACTTCGCAAGGCTTTGCGAATTTTAGATTAACTTCGCATCAGTCCAACCTGGGTCAACCACGAAGTTGACTGAGTCAACTTCGCAAAGTGGAAACTTCGTCACGAAGTTTGACCAGGTCAAACTCCGCAATGAGGAGCGTTTGCGAAGATCGCAAATCTGAACTTCGCAACTTCGCGGTTTCAAATTTTAAATCACTCAAATGATGATCTACACGAGTTTTAAGCAATTAATCACTTCGAACATGTTATAGATACATCGATTAAGTAATATCTTCAAGTATTTCGGTTTTACAATCACTGAAACCAGTTGAATCCGTGAAATCCCAAACCAAAACCTTCGAAATACATAAACAATCGATTACGAGCAAACTACACGGTGAAATCTTGTGAAACATACCTCAAAATGATCACAATCGAAAGTGAAATAAAACTATCGGAGTGAAAAATCCTTCCTCTTTCGTGAATTTCGTAAAAATCGTGCAAATCAAGTTCGTTTGAACTTCGCCGTGAGAGAGCTTTGCGATGTTTAAGTGAACTTCGCAAGTTTTTGGGAAAAGTGAGGAGGTTGACTCGTTGACCGTTCCTTTTATACTCTAAGTCTAATTCACGAAGTTTGACTGGTCAATTTCGCAGGATTTGACCAACTTCGCGAATTTAACTTTAAAAATAAATTGAACGATAATAATTTTACACAAGTCAAAATTTTAATTTCCCAAGACGTATTTGTCACATTCAATGATTCCGGAACGATTAAAGATAGAATAAAGTGCTTCCAAGGTATAAAACATGACACATAAAAATAAAATTGAACTTTATTTATTAATAAACAAAAATTACAAATGCGAAAAATAAATAAACCAACTTAATCTAAATAAAATAAATTTTAACCTAGATAGAATTTCAACTGCTTCGGGATCACATTAGGAAGAATAAGCATTTATTAATTAGCTTACGTTAAGTCTAAGACGAATTGCTAGTAAAATTTCATATAAATCTCATAGAATTATGTCTTCACTAGTGAAAAGCTCATATTTATAAAATTATATCTTATTTTACCTTTATCCACGTGACATAACTCTTTTATATCAATAATATCTTTACATATATTTGGACCTAATTATTCACATAAGTGAACGATCCAAGTGTCTCGCTGATAGTTCAAGACGATTATCGGTATAATGATCCACATAAACAAATTAAACCTAGATTAATGAGCAAACCTTATTATTATTAGTTGTGAACTATATCCAATATGTTCCCCAATATAATATACTGAAGAATTTCAAGTAAAACTAAAACACTGCATATATTAAAATTTTCAAGGTAGCGGTTATTTTATAACATACACTTGACTTTGCTTTGAGTTTATGACAAATACCAAACATCATTTAAAGATACTAGTGGCTTCTGGTCTGTAGATACTACAACAATCGTCGCCCTTAGTATGAGTAAACTAGTTTGGGACTATTAATGAAATTAGTGGCTCCTGGTCTGTAGATACTACAACAATCGTCACCCTTAATTTCATTAATAACCATTACCATTTGCCTTTACTCTTTAAATTTAGATTTTTGATAACAGTGTATAGCAGTACTATCATTCAATCAATTAAGACGTTGTGTCATACATTATAAAGTTAACCACAAAAGATATAGTCACATCATGTTATTGCTTCTTAAATGCTCAAAAATCTAAGAATACTTTGCGTACCAATACATCATATGATGAAGCTATCTAGACTTGTAGTACTTTTTCAAAATATCACATGTTATTATCAGTGAATATAGGTGCATAACAAAATAAATATAAGCTCTTTACTAAGTTAAAGAATTAATTCTAGTAAGACTTATAGAAACTTACTAACGACTTCTAGCAAGCTATCATTCCTTGACCCGTTATTGGGATTCGTAAAGTTCTATCGGTAAACCGAGATCAATAACAGACCCGATAAGAGGTTAGAAATAACAACTTACCAGAAATTTCAACTCGATCCTAGAACTTAAAGATTATTATTGTTATGCTTACTCCCCTAATTTACTATCATCTCCCGAGTTTGTACAGTTAAAACTCAAACAAATTTCTAAAAGAACTACAGTTGTTCTTTTATTGGAGGCGTTTCCCCGCAGGTAACAAGCAAATTAATGCCATACGCCCCCCTCATTTTTTTTTTTTTTTTTATTTTTTTTATTTTCTTATTTTTTCTTAACACATAGAACTAGAAAAAGAAAAACAAAACAGAAATAAAAGTACTTAAACAAAAAGACCTTTGGAAGACGCGTTATTCCGGATTTTGCATGCCGTTCCTTTGAATCAGTGTCTCAAACCGCGTCCTGTCGAAAGCCTTAGTATACAAGTCTGCCAAGTTATCAGTTGAGGGGACCTTGACTAACTGTATAAGCTTTTTCTCCGCACAATCCCTTATAAAATGATGACGAATCTCGATGTGTTTCGTCTTACTATGTTTCACCGGATTGTTTGTAATCGAGATCGTGGACTCATTGTCAATCAAGACGGGAGTATTTGTGTAATTAAGACCATAGTCTCGCAGTTGTTGTTGTATCCAAAGAACTTGAGATACACAACTCCCAGCTGCAACATACTCAGCTTCACATGTAGAAATGGCTACTGAGGTTTGCTTCTTACACTGCCAAGACACTAAACGATTTCCCAAAAATTGACATCCACCGCTCGTCGACTTTCTATTTAAGTTGCATCCTCCATAATCTGAATCTGTGTAAGCCATAAGATCCAAGTCTCCCCCAATCGGATACCAAAGTCCCAGCTTAGGTTTCCCTTTAAGATAACGAAGAATCCGTTTTACAGCTTGCATGTGAGATTCCTTAGGATTGGCTTGATATCGTGCGCAGATACACACTGCAAACATAATATCCGGCCTGGATGCAGTTAGATACATTAGTGATCCGATAATAGCCCTATAAAGAGTAGGATCTACATCTTTATCACTCGATGTATCCGGACCAAGTCCATGACCTTCTTGAATAGGAGTCTTGTAAATTCTTGTATTATCCATCTTGAATTTCTCTAATAGCTCATGTGTGTATTTAGACTGATGAATAAAGAACCCGTCTTTCTTTTGATCAACTTGCAACCCCAAGAAAAACTTCAACTCTCCCATTGCAGACATCTCGAACTTTTTCCTCATCACTTGCTCAAATTCTATGCACATCTTTTCATCCGAAGATCCAAAGATGATATCATCCACATAAACTTGAACAAGCAGAAAGTCGTCATTCTTCCATTTCACAAAAAGTGTACTATCTATTTTTCCTCTAGAATATCCATTTTCGAGTAGATAAGTAGATAGTGTTTCATACCAAGCCCTTGGTGCCTGATGCAATCCATATAGAGCCTTATCTAGACGATATACTCTATCAGGATAGTGTGGATCAGAAAACCCTGGAGGTTGTGAAACATACACCTTTTCTTTGACATCTCCATACAAAAAGGCACATTTGACATCCAACTGAAATACCTTGATCTCTTTGAACGTAGCAAATGCCAAAAACATCCTTATTGCTTCTAGTCGTGCCACAGGTGCAAACACTTCGTTGTAATCGATACCCTCCTGTTGATTGAATCCTTGAACAACTAAACGAGCTTTATTGCGAACGATCACTCCTCGATCATCTCGTTTGCACTTAAACACCCATCTAGTACCAATCGGATATTCTCCATTTGGTAGATCAACCAACTGCCATACCTTCAATTTCTTGAATTGAAATAGCTCTTCTTGCATCGCCTCAACCCATGAATTATCTTTCAAAGCCATTTGAACATTCTTTGGCTCTTCTTGAGAGATAAAACACGAATACATGCACTGATGAGCTTCACTTTCACGGAAATTGGCTTGATGTGAATCGGTAAACTCTGAGATTTTACTAACACTTCCTCTAGTTTGAACAGAAGCCTGAGGATCACCAATAATATTTGAAGGGGGGTGATCTTTCGTAGCTCTTGAAACACTAACCGATTCACGTCTTAAATTATCACCCAAGTTAGTAGCAATTTCTTCCACATCCTCATCATCTCTATCAAACATGAAATCTCCTGTAGAGGATCTGGAGGGAAGAAATACTCCATTAAGAACCCTTTGTTGATATTCAAGAAACGCAGGATCTACATAGTAAGTAGGAGTCTTTGGAGGAGTTTTGGGTGATTCAGGAGATGAATCATCTGAACTCGAATCATCCTCCACTTCCTCAACATCCCTATCTGCATTGAGTTTTGATCTTGGAGGTGTATCTTCAGCATCGGTCAATGCATGATCTGGAATGTCGGGATCAACCTTGTGGTCACTCACAGGAACTTTAAAGGATTGAAAAAGATCTGAATAATCAAACTGCCAATCTAGTCCTTTATGATTATCATGTGTATAGCTCGTAACTTCAATGTTATAAACTATGTCCACACGACTTGTGACTTTGTTGAAAACTCGTTTATTTGGAGAATTTGGCACATAACCTAGGAAATATCCTTCGTCAGCTTTCTCTCCAAATTTAGATTGATATTGAGTCTTCAACAATGTACAAGACACACCAAATGGTTCAAAGCCTTTCAAATTTGGTTTCTTCTTGTTCAAAAGTTCATAACAAGTCTTGTTATGCTTCTTAACAGTCAGAACCCTATTCAAAACATGACATGCTGTACTCACTGCTTCTGCCCAAAAGATGACAGGAAGCTTTGAGTCTGCAAGCATAGTTCTTGCGGCTTCGATCAATGTTCTGTTCTTCCTTTCAGCTACACCATTCTGTTGAGGCTCATATGGTGCACTGAATTGATGTTCAATACCCTTGGACAAACAGTAAACATTGAATGTCGAGTTCTTAAATTCTGTACCGTTATCACTACGAAGTCTCTTTACTCTCGTTTTATAGACATTCTCAATTTGATCTAGGAATTGCATAAGTATTCCAGGGGTTTCATCCTTAGATCCTAAAAAGAATACCCATGAGAATCTAGAAAAATCGTCGGTGATGACTAAACAGTACCATTTACCACCTAGACTTCTTTTGCTTATTGGGCCGAAGAGATCCATGTGGAGCAAATCAAATGGCGAGGTGATAGAGTTTATTGTTTTGGACTTGTGTGGTTTCTTGTGTTGTTTTCCTTTCATACAAGATACACACCTGTCTTCCAACCTAAAACTCTGTTTTGGCACTCCCACTACTAACCCATTCTTGGTTATATAATTCATTTTTCGAAAGTTTAAGTGTGCCATTCTCCTATGCCATAGTAAAGAGTCGGTTTCTGAAGCCTTGGACAAAAGACATGTAGATGCCATTGAAGAAACTGGAGCACCCATGTTGATAGCATAGATATCCTTCTTCCTTGGTGCCCTCATTAATATCCATTCTTCAGGAACTTTAAACCCTGGCTTCAAGATTAAGGCCTCCTTTTCATTAAAATGAACTGGATGACCTCTATCACAACATTGGGAAACACTCACTAGGTTATGAACTAGTTGCTCAACATAGTTCACATCCTCAAGAGTCAAAGCTCCATTAGAAACTTTTCCCTTCCCAGTTATCATCCCTCCTTTATCTCCAGCAAAATTTACACGCTGTTTCAATCCACCCTTGAAGTCTTGAAGAAGACTTCTATCCCCTGTCATGTGTCTTGAGCATCCACTGTCTACATACCACCAACTTGTCTTGTTCACAGTAGGCTCCTGCACATGACATTAGTGCACAATTAGTTCGTAAGAGGGACCCAAGCCATAACGGTCTTGGTATGTCCCTCTTCATCGACAATCTTAGTTTCTTTAAAGTAACCATAGACATTTCCATCAGGAACCTTGGCTACTTTAACGGGAACATAAGGTTGTGGATGAATAGTGGTCTTGGGTCGACTTGGAGACTTGGAGGTAAATCTCCTTGACTCATAACCTTGGGATTTAGACTCATGATTTTTATAATCATATTCAAAATTCATCCCTTGAGAGCGAGAAGTAGTGCCATTTTCATTACGACTATGGCCTCTACTTGGTGTTTGAAACCTAGACGGTACTTTATCCTTAGAATGAAATGAAACATTAGCATTAGGAGTTAAGATCCGTTTAGATTTAGGTGGAGACACACTGTGTGTTCTGTCCCTCTTTAAAATGTTTACAGGTTTAACAATAGATTTACTTCCCAACCCTGGTTTAGCATTTAACCTGTCCACATTAGTCTTAAAAGCTACAGGAGTCACAATATTGTTAACCTGTCCTAGACCTGTTTCTAGTTTCTTATTTGGACAACAAGAAGCTACGTGTCCTTTTTGATGACACTTAAAACAAGATCTTTGCTTTCTAGACTTAGATTCTTTACCCATTTGAGGAACACTATTAACGTGAGTTACTAAATGTTTCTCCTGTTTATTAATCACCTTATCATCTAATTTGGTTTCATCCTTACTAGACTTAAGGTCTTTATCAACAGGCTTTTCTAACTCAGTTACCTGTGGGATTTCCGCTTTTGGTTCTTTGGAAACATCAGACATTTCCACATCAGTTGAAGTAGGTTTGTAGTTATCATTATAAGGTGGGGGTACTTCACCATATCCTAGTCCATACCCATCCTTAGAACTACGTTGTGAGCTAATTATAGTATTTAAGGTCAAAGAAGAAGTTCTAAAACCTTCAAATTTACGATTAAGCTCAACCATCTTCAACTTAAGATCAGCCAACTCCTTATCCTTTTCAGCAATGGTTTGATTTAAGTTAGCCACATTTAGATATAACCCATCTATAGTCACAGCTTGATCCTTAACAGTATCACTAAGGGCGGTCTTATCTAAGTTAGCTAACCGAATCCTATCACTCAAATCAACCTTATCGCTACTTAGCCTACGCACATCACTTTTAGCTTCTCCTAGTTCCCTAATCAAGGCATTATGGGAATCTACATAGCTACCTAATTGAGCTTGTAGACTAGAAACTAAATTGCATACGTCAATCATAGTAGCAAAATCGAAACATACCCGTTTCTTGTTGGTTTGAACATCTGCCATGTGTGCCACGAAGTCCTCAGCAGTTAGATCCTCAGTTGATCCAGCATCATATACATCATCTTTAGTCGGAGGAACAGTCATATCAGGTACCTTGACTTGATATTCCTCAGCAGTCGGCATATACCCAGTTGCTTCAACTGTCTTATCCTCATCCACAATTTCAGCCATGAATGCTTGATCAGCCATAGCACTCCAGTCAAAGGATCCATCCAACTGTTCAACAACTAAAGCCTTAGAAGCTAAAGTGTCGTTCTTTGGATTTGCGTTTTTATCAGCTTTAGGTCTTTGGCAATCCCTAGCAAAATGTCCATTGTTTTTGCAATTATAACATTTTACTTTGGACATATCTAATCCACCTTTTCCTCCTATTGTTTTCTTTCCAGTTTTTCTCAAAAAATTCTTAACCCTTCTTGAAATCATAGCAAGTTGCCACTGAAGGTCAATTTCCTCTAGATGTTCTGGATCGATTTGATCATAATCCTCATCATATTTTGAAGGATCCGTGATCTTTCCCTGAATGTAGTTTTCATAACAAGCTATGAACGATGCCAACATAGACAATTGTTCTTCAGCAGTCTTAACACTCATTGGCATGTTAGTGTATTCCTTAGCTGTCTTGAGAGCTACTTTGACAGGAGGTTTTGCTTGAGTACTACCACTTGTGGAAGAAGACACTAAGCACAGTTCATCAGTAACAATCTCACTATCTTCATCTGCTTCACCAATAGTCAACAAAGCTTTGGTCGAGCTAGAAGTAGCCTGATTGAGATTGGTATTCCCATGATATAGTCCTGGATCCTGAACCTGATCAGAATCAGAGTCTCTTGTCTTCTTATCAAAATCATAACCTTTTAGCCGGTCAATGACTTGCTCTAAGGTCATGGTAGAATAGCGAGTCTCATTATCTTTCAACATCACTCCATACATCTCCCATTTCTTTGGTAAACCTTCAACAAATTTGTTGACAATTTTAGCATCAGTATAGGCAATGTTATGTGTGATCAGCTCACTTAACAAGTGGTAATATCTTTCAGTATAAGCCTCGAGGTCTTCTCCCTTAAAAGCTTTGAACATCATCCACTGCTTCTCAAGGAGATTGGTCTTACTAGCAATAACCTGAGGACTACCTTCACCTCTTTTCGCAAGAGCTTCCCAGAGCTCCTTAGCAGTATGAAAAGATCTCAGTTGATGATTGATGTCCTTAGGTAAGCTCATCCTGATAGCATGAAGAGCTTTACATTCCTTCTCATAAGCCTTAGTTTCTTTGTCACTCATTTTATCATAAGTGATCTCAACAACTACTCCATTCACAACGTTTGTTGGAGGGGTGTAACCACACTTGATACATAACCATATGCTTATGTCATGGAAATGACAGTAAGACTCAAACCTATCCTTCCAACCATAATAGTCTGAGAGTCGGAGTAACTTAGGTGGTCCACTAGCCTTACCAACTTCGTGTTCCATCTCAATCAACTTACTAACATCAGACATCTTGGCTAGCTTTGATACTTAAAAACGCAAATTTTTTTTTTAAAAAATCTGAATTTTTCACGAACTTCGCACGAACTTAACTTCGCACGAACTTAACTTCGCACGAACTTAACTTCGCACGAACTTAACTTCGCAAAATCTGAACTTCGCAAAGACTGAACTTCGCAACTTTCTGAACTTCGCTAAATTACTGAACTTCGCCAAAAACCCCAACTTCGCAGAATCGGCTGAAAAACCCCAAAAACGAAAATTTTAGATTTCTAATCGACTAAACCCTAAGTTTTCAGTCAATTACGAATCTAAAAACTTCCAGAGAGTGATTTTAATTGATTTTACGCAAGAATCCACGTACAATCAAACCCAAATCAATCGTTATTATCCGAATAACCCCGAACCTACGCGTATCTAGCTGTAGGCTCTGATACCAATTGTAAGTCCGTTTGTATAGGATCGATAACGAGGTTATCTTTAGGTATTAACGTGCGGAATCCGTCAATACTAAGTTCACGGATAGTGAACGATTGTTTCGCAATATACTAGCGATTCGGATTATCAAATATGACTTTGTATCGATTCAATATGTTATTCTATCAATACCTAGTCGATTAGAATGCTTAAATTCGCACCAATCCCTCTGGAAATTCGTATGGGCAAGTCCTTTTTTACGTTTAGGGTTTAATTAATATTTATAGTTTGAGTTTGCCGAACTTCGCAAGCCTTCCTGGGCTTCTGCGAAGTTCAGGCCCAGCCTTGCGAAGTTGGGCCTCTGCGAAGTTCAACTGAACTTCGCAGGTCAACTTCGTGAGTTGACTTTTTCAGTCAAACTAATACTTTGATTTACATCTTTTAGCATTTAAACAATTAACTCTAAAATGTCTATCAAATCATATTAAACGTTTGCAATTAACAAATCAATAATACAACTTGATTACAACTAACGTTTCAACTATTACAAGCTAGATCTGTTGTCACACACAAACATGTCCCAACAAAATAATCCAAAACATATCGTGAATTAAAACGACGAAAAAAACGTTATGCGATTTAACGTTTTAACGAAACAACGAATAAGCGAATACAACACGTAACACAGTCTGGAATCGAAGTTTAAAAAATCACCACCCACATTGTGGGGCTCATGTGGGCTGGCCACACCTCTCCCCCCCCCCCCCCCCCCCCCCTTCACAATCCATGCAAAAACATGATTACATATTCTCCTTAAAACCACTTAAGTCTCATGCATTTTTCATTTACCACTCAAACACATTTCATTTTATCTCAAATCCACATTCTGGAGTTTTCCATCCCCTAGCACCACCTATCACCACCACAAAAGACCATACAACCACCACACAAATCTTCATCCATTTCTTAATATTTTTCAAGATTTCAAGAGCTCAAGAACTCCCCATCACAAATTTGTCCTCCTTTCTTCAAAACATCATTGTGAGGACATATTCTTACTCTTACTATGCTTAATAACAAGTATTTAAAGTTCACTCAACATGTATGTAACAAAACATGACTCAAAAAACATTTTTCACAACATGAAATTAACCAAAAGTGAGAAATACTTTCTGTCCAGCAAGTTTTGTTCACTTCCATGATTTTTATAAAAATCAATTCTTCATGAAAATAGACGGTTTTATTGTCAAATATTAAGTTCATGAAGTAAGCTTTCCAACCCCGCAAACCTCATACTTTTCTGAGCTCAAATACTATTTTTAATAATTTTTGTAAGAACACATACTCAATCTCTAGACAAGTCAGAAACTATAGTCTTATGGTTTTGACCATATATTAAGATATACAACACTAAATGACTTGAAACCACTGCCAAAACCTCACAAATTTCTTTAAATACAAATTTCATGTTGGCCATTTGTCTTGAAAACTTATAGATTTTGCCCAGTAATATAATTTTCATGCATATGTTCAAATTGGTCAACTTTTAGACCTCAGAGGGCACATATAATTTGCTAAAAATACTTAGACTTCTCTAAAATTTATGGAAGAAAAAAAATGGAAGTAGATATCATATGGAGGAATGAGTGATATTTTTCTTGGGAATTAGTTCGAAACATATGATTTTATAAAAATTCGACAAGTTGATGCTTTTTCTGGAAAATATAAAGTGTGTACTGATTTTTATCAACTTATAAAAACCAACACTTGTAAGCTTGCCAAAAGTGGAATTATCAACTTTTAAAACTTAGGAATATATCTAAGTCTTTGGGAAAGTTTCGGGTCAAACCGAGTAGATTTGACCAAGTCAACAAAAACGGGATTCGGTTTCAAAAACGTCAAACTTTCTATTTTTGGAAACTTGCTATTTCTGGAAGAATTGTTAACAAAACGGGTTTGGGTGACATATTTAGTAACTTTGACCAAAAACGAGACCCAAAAATACACCAGACCAAAAAACCGACACTTAGAACACTTGGATCAAATAAGAAAACCAATCTGACCTTTAGTGTTGCTATAACTAGCGACACTAACCTTCAGTGTCGCCAAGACTAGCGACATAACCTGATTTTCGCCCCTAATGTTAAATTGACACAAACCTGCGACACTAACCCTAAGTGTCGCCACCCTAGCGACACTAACTTGAGTGTCGCTATACATATTGATTTCTCACCTGTTGCGACACTAAGCTTAGTGTCGCCACATGCTTAATTTTGCAACTAGCGACACTAACCTAGTGTCGCTAACCTCAGTGTCGCTAAGAACAGAAACTTGAAAATTTAATTTTCACTAAGTATACAACTTGGATAACAATTTGTAGTTACCTAAGACAACAATGCGACAACACATGATACTTACTAATGCATAATATACCATGAAACAAACCGAATAATAATGTCTTAATGAATTATTATTACAATCTTTCACCAACGGGTCGTACACGTTTTGATAAACAAACTTGAACAACTTACTTGGACATACTAGTTGAGTGAACTAGCTTTAGGTGGATATTAACCCTCCACCTATACAATTCGTTTAATTAGACATTAACCCCCGCTTATACAATTGCTATAGATGGTCTTTTGAGACATCTACTTACACAACCTTATACGTTTAGGGCGTTAGGAGGCTGCACTCGGCACGAGAACACCCACTACCTGCTAATAATTTGATTATGTGCTCGCTATTTGCTTGACTTTGGTGAGTTTCATAGCCCCTTTTTACTTGTTTTGAACTGTTTTGGGGTGAGAATACATACACAGAAACTTTTACAGATTTTTACTTATGATTGCTAGAAACAGAAATAGAAACTTAAACAGAAACAGAACATATACTTATTGCATGAGTAGCAGAACTAATCCACCAATAAGACCTCAATTTCATGGTTCGTTAATTTCATAAAACGCGAATAATTGTGAATAGATATATTGGGATTGACAATCCCGTCCGAGCTGGTCGCTCCAGCTAACCCACGGGCGCATAATTATTTGATTCAGGATGTGTCCCGGATTAGACACATAGAGGCAACAGAACTTGTTAAAGCTTCGAATACATGAGCTCATGGCAATAGTATATAGAACAGGATTCATACAGAAACTTAATTATTCAGAACTTGATTATTCATAAACTGTACTATGTTACAGAACTTCATTACACATAATCTTTATGCTATAGAACTTTATTTTACAAACAGGGAACTTGGTTTTTATATGATTACTTTACAGATTAAACCTATGAACCCACCAACTTTATGTTGACCTTTTAGTATGTATTTCTCAGGTAACCCGCCACAGTAGGATGCTTTTGGAATCTTCTATATCGAGTCGCATATTTTCAAACAACAAGAGATTAGAGTGCATTTACTATATTTTGTATTAACATTTATGTAGTAGGAATCTCTAGACAATTAACGCGAACTCCAAGAAGTTTGTAAACATTTTAAATTACGGAATGTAACTATTTTCAAAACGTCTCATTTAGAGGTCATTTGTTGTAATCTTTGTGTTATAAGATTGGATTTGGTCAGCGCCCCCGTGTCACCTCATACTTCCGCTGCCACGTGTTTTGGGGGTGCGACATTAACTAAAATAACTACCCATGAATAGCATATACGAATATTATAGTAAACATATGTTTAATCTGTAGTTCTCGTTGCCACATCACCACCTTTACTTTCCCTTAGTTTTAAATTAGTAAGAAAAAAATACAAAAAACCTATCGACACTTGAAAACCAGCTAAATTACAAAAGATAATTGAAATCATTTAATCCCATGCCCATTGTAGTTTGAAGAACGACCCTAGGTCATACCTATCGATGTACTCACCCATAGATTTAGTATACTTAGGCCCGGCATATATAAATATAAAACCCACTGATCGCGGTGCCCAACGGAAGGTTCGAAACGATAGGATGCGATTCGTAAACTGAACGTCGATCGCGCATCAAGTTTTGGCACCGCTATCGGGGACTACAATGACCGATTTTAGGAATTTAGTTATCTTAGTTATTTAGCGATCCTTTCAGAAGATCAATATCATCCGAAAGTTCCTTTTCCCTTCTTTTCTTTTCTGTAACCTTTCATTTCCAAAACTCTCTTTTCTACCAATTAAACCCAAACTTCCATCAGCCATGATGAATCGTCTCACTCTCGCTTCAACCTGCAAACCACTACTAGAGAAAAGAGGAGGACCCATCGTACTACCACCTGACGGGAACTTTGAAATTAAGCCTAGCATTATCAAATTACTTATTACCTTCTGCCAATTTCATGATTTTCCTCTTGATGATCCAAACTTACATTTGGACCAGTTCATCAATATTTCTGACTCCTATGACCAATCGAGAACTTCTAGAGACGTCATTCGACGCTATCTTTTTCCTTATTCTTTATCTTCACGTGCTCAGGCGTGGTTTGATGAACTCGAACACAATTCGATTCATACTTGAAAGGAGTTGGCTACTATGTTTATGACTAAGTTTATACCTCCTTCCAAACAAACCAAGCTTAAAGATGATATCATTAATATCCACCAAGGAAATGGTGAATCATTATTTTCGACATGGGAACGATTTAAGAAATTGCTTAATAGATATCCAAATCATCAGATGGTTAAGACGAATCTTATATGCATATTCCATAACGGTTTAAAACCTCACCACAAATCAACACTTGATGTTACTGTACTAGGAAACTTCATGTCACACACTTTAGAAGAAGCATGGGAGCTAGTTGAAACGATGACGATGCATCAACATGACTGGGAGTCTGGAGAAACTACTGAGGAAGTAAGGAGTACTTCCGATCGAAACTTAGAAGATTCGCGAACTCAAGTCAAAAATCTTACCAAAGTCTTCAAGGATCTACAAGAATCTTCTAAACCTCAACGGAGGAATGATCCCCAAAAATCTTCCCTTTGCAAAGGTACGGAAGAAATTCTTGTCACAACCCTAAAAAGCCCTGAACCGTACTTTCATTTTAAATCTCTTATTCGGCGGCCAACCAAAACCTCACCCATTCAACCTCTGTCTACTTCACCCTCCACTCTATTTGATTCCTCCTTAAACTCTCAACAACAACATAACGAAACTTTGAATAACTTCATGATTGAACAAATGAAATTAAACAGATAACTACTAAATTTTCAAGATAAAATTGATGCTTTACATAGAATATCTGAAGATTTAATCAAAAACCTGGAAGTTAGTCTTAAGCAATTATTTTCAAAAAATTTAGGAAAGTCAAAGAGAAATCGCGATCGATAACACCGTCCTAGTTGTTACTAAAGGAGGTAAAGAAACCAGAGTTGAACAAACCTCGGATAATCCTTCAAACAAACCTCCCACTTCTACTGAACCATCCACTGATCCAGTGCCCAGTAACACTCCTATCACTACACCAGATCTAGTGTCCTCTCAAGCCCCATAAATCATTCCACATACTCGAATACCCTTTCCTGGTATGCTTAAGAAAGAGAAGCAGGAAGCACAATTTGGGAAATATCTTGAGATGTTTAAAATCATGCACTTCAATGTTAGATTATTATATGCTTTAGTAGAGATGCCTAGTTGTGCAAAATTCTTTAAAGAACTCATTTCAAACAAAGAATAATTAAGACGCATAGTTAGTTTACCCTTAGATGTTGAATGTTCTGCAATTTTGCTTCATGGCCTTCTACCAAAACTAGGAGATATTGACCATTTCACTATTCCCTATTTTCTTCAAAATATCCAAGTTAGTAATGCCTTAGCTGACCTAGGTGCTAGTGTCAACCTTATGCCTTACTCACTCTATAAGAAACTAGGATTAGGTGAACTGTTGCCCACTCATATGACCATCCAATTAGCTGATAGATCAGTTTAACTCTTCTGGAGGATTGCCGAAGATATAATTGTCCGAGTAGGTAAATTTGTCTTCCGAGTTGACTTTGTCATTATGGATATTGAGGAAGATGCTCACGTTCCCCTCAACACTGTCAAGGCTGTTATTGACATAAACAAAAAAATCTCTAAAACTGAGGGTCGGAACGGAAGAAGTCACCTTTAATGTCGATAAATTGATGAAACAACCCATGGAAGAAGATCTTGTTCTTGTGGACACCATGCACAAAATATACGACGAGCATTTGATGTGACAACTGACAGTTTAGGTTAACTGTTGAACCTAAGCTAGAACTATAATTACTTGTATTTAGTTCATATTTAGGCTAAGTACTTGTAACTACTTGTATATATGTATATACACATACGTGATTATTTGTAATTAAACGAAACAACCGGACGGAGTCCGACATTATATAAGACGTTGGTGAAAATTTTTTCATAAATAATGTAAATCTATTTGATAATTAAATAGTAGCTATTTACACTTATATTATTATTTTGATATTATAATAATACGCGAAAAACTTAGACGTTTTGCTTAAAACATAACAAACGCGGTGAATACGCGCAAACTGAATTCGACAACCAAACGAAACCCAATAAATATTTCTTTCACTCAAAAATAAATTCTTTTAATAATACTTTAATGTAAAAATATATCAAATTAATCGTTAGTTAATAACTACACGAATAAATGTTTAATGATTAACCGAATAACGAAAATAACGAGTAAACGACCACCGTAGGCAACACAGTCTGAAAATTGAAATTGATTCACCCACCCATCTTGTGGGACCCATATGGGTCGGGCCACCATGTGACACCCCTCCCCTTTCCCTCTAAAAGTTCATGCAAAATACAATCATTGTGATTCTCTTACAAGACCACATATCACTCATGCAACTTCATTATACACTTTCACCAAAAAGCTCTCAACACTCTCACTAGATTTCTCTCTCAATTTCCTGGAGACTTCCAGCCCTCTAATAACCCTTTACACCACCACACAACCACTATTTGACCACCCTACAACCACCATCTACCACCACAACATAACCTCATTTTTTAACAAGGAAACAAGCTCAACATCACCTCCTTCTTCCCTTCATTTCGTCCCCATTGTAAGGAACTTATTATATCATCTTTATTTCTTAAATAACATGCATTTAAAGTTCACTCAAGGATCTATGTCCAAAAACTTGGTTAAAATAGTTTTTCACCACTTAAAACTCATAAATGTGCAACTTTCACTTTCCGTCCAGGAACATATACGAAATTCACCTAAGTGTTTCTCACTCAAAACTTAATGAAAATGGATGATTCAAAAGAGAAAAATTAAGTTTAAGATGTTAGCTTTAATTTTCAAGTGATCCCATAATTTGTGGAGTCCATCTACTACTTGAGATAATTTTTATTAAAATGTATAGACAATCTGTCAAGAAAGTCAGAAATTTGGTCCCTAAAGTTTGGGTCATAAGTTGAGCTATATAACTTCAAATAATATGAGGTTTTCTTCTAAATTTCACAAATGATGTTAGGTACAATAGCAATCATCATCAGAAAAGATACGAAAAGAAGTAACCGTTAATAAAGCATAGATTGAATAAGCGTCTGAAAGAATACACAAGCAGAACTTCCGCAATATCTTCTAGAATATTACAAATAAGCCCCTGAACTATTCTTCACGCTATTACACTAATAGTCCCTCTGTTAGTCTTGGTTAAATATTAAACAAGAACTAACTGACATAAACCCTAATCTAGAGAGAGTTTTAGAGAGAGAAAGAAAAGAGAGAGAGTGTGTGTGTGTGTGTGTGTGAGAGAGAGAGAGAGAGAGAGAGAGAGAAAGTGAAAGTGGGGAAATGAAAGTAATGAAGAGTTGTATGAGTTTTGTGAAATGTGAAGGAGGGGTCTACTATTTATAGGCAAAGTCTCAAATCACACGTACAAATGAAGCAACGCAGCGTACAAGCAAACAAAGCATGATATGGGGCAAGGGGTCATATACAGCCATTGTAGGGCCGTAGACGATATGTACTAGGCCGCATATGGTGCCTATGCGGCCGTATACGGTCTCCAGGGCCGTATACGACTTTCATCAATTTTCGTTCATTGCTTAAAACGCCCGTATCTCCTTCGTTACATGTCTGTTTGACCCGATTCTTTCGCCCATGATCTCGTAATTCCGTTACAATTCTAATGGTACCAATTTCATGGAAATAGGATGTGTGTAGCTCAATCATATCCGGAATGACTTTTAACGATCTGTAGAAGCCGTATCTCTTACATTCTTTATCCTATTTGCACGATTCTTGATTCTTCCGTCTCATTTTTACCTATGACACCGCATAAAAAGGTTAGAATATATTTCTCATAAGGTAAATAAGGGTGGAAGAGTTGTTTATTCACTCTGTTTTGCTCGTTATTTGGACATTTTTATTTATTTTCGTAGCAACGTCTATATTTGGAGCACTTTAGTGAATTTTAGTAAATAATGATTATTTTAAAATGTTTTCACTAAAGATATGCCCAAAAAGTGTGGAATATCGTACTTAAAAACATGACTTTTTGCGTCACATCATGGGGCGTTTCGCTAGTGTCGCAATTGCGATACTAGTCTAGTGTCGCAATAGGCGGCCAGGGTAAGTGTCGCAAGGATCAAATCAAAGTTGTATAAATAGGGCTTAGGGTTTCGTTTGAAGGGTGACAAAATCCTAAGTAGTGTGAGCCGGTTTTGAGTGATACTTTTGTAATTTCTATACGTTCTAATCAATAGAAAGTAGAAGCATTAGATATACATTTAGTTTCATGTTTTGTTTAACGTTCAATATTAGTTGTAAAGATTCCGCATTTATAACTTGATTACGATTCGATAGATCCTGACCTAAAGAACATATAACTACCCTATTAGGTCTTTAAGTAGTATATATATAGCTAGCTTAGGATACCATCGTGCTCTCCACTGTGTTGAGAGCGCAACAGTGGCCTACTTTCTAATTGTTATTTAATTGTTGTGTACTACTCACTTGATTGCCAATATGCTCACTAAGCATATTGCTTACTCTTTAAAAATTTGATGGTTGTAGGTGAAAGTGGGTCGCAAGATAAGGGCGATCATTGGGAGGGTAAGGCACTAGCAAGGGATTAGCGTGGATTGCAAATTTGTTAATACCGAGTTTGCAAATAACTTCCTTTTGAATTATCGTTATATTGCCAATTGTGTAAGCCACCCGTTTTGTGTCCTTTGGGAAAAATACATCGTGAAGAGTTGTTGTCGAGTCAAATGATGAACATGTCTGCTTGATTGGTCAAATAATATTTGTTGGCATAATTTGTGGTAATGAAGGTGAAAATTAAGATCGTTGGTTGATTTTGAGTTTGTGTCAAAATGGGTTAAGTTCACACTCAAAGCGTGTTTGTTGATATATTAGACAAATATATGGTATTAGCATGTTGTTGTTTATCAAATTTTAGAGGTGATTGTGATATTATTGAAAATGTCCATAATTTTGTAAGATGTGGAATTTGTTGCAAGTTTTGGAAATGGTCATTTGGACCCAAAGTTCAAATCTACCCCATTTGTGATAAATTTTGGCAAAACGTCTATCGACTCATCTTTGTAATGGTAAAAGATGAAAAATTGCAAGTTTTGGTATTTTGAAAGTTTCCGAATCACAAGTTATGCGCGTTTCAATTTCGTTAAAAATATGAGTTGTTGTGCAGGGCCCTTACCTGGCGAGTAAGGCTGCTACCCAGTTGGTAACCCCTTACCCGGCCAAGCTACCTGCCAGGTACCCATCCCCTAAAGGGTAGCGCTTTAAAAAAGGTCACAACTCGTTTTGTTTGTTGGAGCATGTCACTCATACCCGGAGGGTAACCCTCTTACCCGATGGGTATCTGTCAACATATCATGAAGTGTGGTTTAGTAAGAGCATTAATCTTAAGAAAGTAATTAATGTTTAATATGAGTCCCTTAATGAATGATTAAGCTATAAAATATTGTTGAGTAAAAAAAATTTGATCGCTTCAAAATAGCCTTATACAATTTTATCTATATATGTATGAACAAATAAATATCATAAATGTGCAAATCGTACATCTTATTGACAACTAGTATGATACCAGCGTTTTACAGCGGAACATTATGCATAAAAAAATTGACAAAACATTGGGATTAAAATATAAGGTTACAATAAATTTGATGGGAAACAAACTAAATATGTGTGGGAACAAAATGGAAACAATTTACGATCACATATTAATATACGTTACGCATTATGTAAAATTTTCTGGTTCACCCAATTTGAAGTTTAAACTATGGGTAGCTTGAACTTTTTATTAGGCTTCATTAACATCTGTTTAGTAAATATTGATATCTATCTAAAGAGTATCACGTAAAATTGTCAATGTGAAAATATAGATTCCGAAAGCTGCACACCAACTTTTGAATTTTTCTTGAGCTTTAGCTTTTTTAATCGAAAAACTAAAATTCTAGAATATGTGAATTGATTACATAAAAACAAAATTAAACTTGTAAATAAATGTGAAAAATTTATAGTTGCTCAAATGAATAAAGTTAAGGGTTCGTTTACTATTTTTTAAAAGCTTAAAAACGTACAAAATTAAGGGAAAATTGAAATTGAAGGCTTAAAAGGTGAAATTTGTCTTGAAAAGTGGACAAACCGCTTTCGGCAATTTGCCAACACGTTTGTCCCGTTCTGACATTTCCGTACATAATTGCATGTCTCGTATCTCTTTACGTTTAAAAGTTATGTCAAATTTTTATTAGTAATGTTATAATGGGTATTTTTGTAATTTCAAGTAGGTTCTTCAAATATTAATAGCAGTGTTAGGGGTTGATTAGTAAATTCCCTTGAAAAACATTACAAATGTGTTATATATTAGTATAGATGATTAATTAAATTATGTTATAAAGTTACAAAGTATTACACTTATTTTGGGGAGCTAATAAATACAATAAACAAAATGATTCAAACACCAAAATAATATAATGGTGTACTTGTACTATATGCAGAAACTATTATACAGTTTGGTGTTAGTATCACTTTTTTTGTTGTATTTATCAACTCCCTTATTTTGTACAATTCACTTATCACATTTATTATCGTATTATGTTTAATGAGACGCAACTCACTAACTGATATTTAATGGGTTCTTAAATATATTTCAAAAGCTCTTCATCAATCAATATCTATATACGGAGTATACATTTAATACAACGAGCGGGTTTTAGCCCGTGCATTGCGACGGGAGTTTTTCGATTTAAAAAAGAGTAGAATATGATAAAAAAAACGGAGTTTTTAAAAGTTCGCATAATATGTATAAATGTAGTTTGCATAATTTGAAAAGAAAAAGGTGTCCATATCAATAAACACTATATAAGTTTTGTTAAGTTAAATTAGCGTTTGCAATTATTTGTATAATTTTGTCGATAAAAAAAATTTAGTTGGCGAATGTATGATCTATTTATGTTTTTTATTATTTTTTATTATACTAATATATATGCTTAATTAAAAAAATGTAAATTAATACAAATTCGATAGAATACTACATAAAAATGTTAAGTTAAATTATCGTTTGTATTTATTTGTATAATTTTGTAGTAATAAAATTACTATAAGACTTAGTTGTAATCAAAGGGGAAAAAATGTATAAGCTATTAATTAAAAAAAAAAGGTGAAAAAAGTTAAAGCTAAAATCTAAAGGGGGAAATGGAAATCGTTGAAACCTAAAGGGTAGGAAATGGAAAAGTGATCAAACTTGAGATGGAAAAAATGAAAAATAGCTAAAATTTAAAGGGCAAAAAATAGAAAAATGGTAAAACTTAAGGGGGAGAATTTTAAAAATTAAAGGGTGGAAAATAGAAAAAGTACTAAAACTTTAGGGGTAAAAAATAAAAGTTGTTGAAAAAGTAAAGGGTAGAAAATGTAAAAGGACTAAAACTTAAGGGGTGAAAAATGTAAAGTAGAAGGGGTAACTATTCATACAATAGTAATGAATAATACATTTCCCTGGTAAACGTTAGAGAGTTAATACCTTTGTTGATGCATTTTGATATGTCTGTCAGTTGGTCTAGTTTGAGTTTGTAATTAGTTTTGTGTTTACTGATTTGTGCGACGTTGTAAGTAATGTCGCACATGCGACGTCAGTTAGTTGGGCCTGCGACGTTGACTATGTCGCATGGGCCTGGACCTGCGACGTTGTGTGTAACGTCGCAGGATAAAGTGTTTAGTATATAAACACGTTTTGTAATCAGTTTTAGGGTTGACGAAAAACCCTAAACGCAATCAGTCGAAAATACCTGTAACCTAGTCGATTATTATCAATAAATAACTGTTTGAATTCGTTTATATCACGTTTGTCTTATTGATTCGTTTGAGTGATTATTCAATTGGTGATTCCGCCATCAATTGATTTGTGTGACTTGATTCAAGATCGAGATTACGGACTAACAACTGGTATCAGAGCCACGGGGGCTCGTTTTCAGAGCATCGGATCAAGTTTTGGTTTAAACTAACGATTAATATTTTTGTTTTTCGTGAGGTTTTCGTGTTTTTCTTGTTTACAGGTTAAAGATTGCGTTTTCTGGGCTATATTGAAAGGATTGTTCGTTTGACATTCGTAAAAATCGATTAGGGTTTGATTTTTTACGAATTATGGTTTTTCGGCCGCAGCTGTTTGCGACTTTGCGACATAAGCTGCGACATCATCTGCGACGTCGCCTGCGACATTATTATTTCTGACCTAATTTGGTTTTTGCGACGTAGTGTTGCGACATCATTAGCGACGTCCTTGTTTTGATCTTAAGTGGTTACTGCGACATACTGTTGCGACTTCTCGTTGCGACATTGTGGTTATTCTGCGACAACAGTAGCGATGTTATACTCTACGTCGCACTTTTGATTCTTCATTGAATCCTTATCCTTTTGCGACATTATCTGTTACGTCACACAGAACTTTTGCGACATTACACCTATCGTCGCAAGTTTCAGATTATAATTTAATTTGACTATTAAATGGCCGCTGATAAGGAAGATATTAGAGGAATTAGGGAAATGATTAAACAGGGAAATGATATAGGTTCTAGCAATAAACCTCCGTTGTTTACAGCAGACATGGACTATGCATACTGGAGAGACATATTTGAACAATTTGTAGACTTTCACTGTCCAGAACTTTGGGGTCCATTAAAACAACGATATGAGGCTCCAGTTGCAGAAGGAAACTATCGTGGAATTCCTCCAGCAAAAACGTACAATGCCATGACACCTCAAGAGAAAAAGGAACTAGAGATAGAAAGGAAGGCACATTCTGCTATATGCATGTGTTTAACAAAGGATGTTATGAGACTCTTTAAAACTCATGACACAACTTATGATTTGTGGAAGGCAATAGAAACGAGGTGTAGGGGGAATAAAAAATACAAGGAGGCTAAGTTTGAATTAATCAAGAAGCAGTATGATCTGTTCGACATTTTCCCTAATGAGACTACTTTTGGATTATTTACCCGATACTCACAGTTAGTTAGTGAGTTAATTGATGGAGGATACAATCTCACTGCACTTGAGATAAACAAGAAACTGTTGGATGTGTTGCCAAGTGCTTGGGATGTGAAGGTCCAATTCTTAAAGGAGAACCAAGAATTAGCTATGATGACTTTGGACCGATTGATAGGTGTTCTTCAAACTCATGCTATGGAGTTGAAAAAGAAAGAATGCAAGTCAAGTGGATTTGTACAGAATCCCACACTATATGGAGGACAAGTAAACTCTGGCAAGAGTTATGGTGGAATGACATTCATGACAGATACCAGTTCACCATCTTATTCAGTTGGGGCTCACCATGCAGCCTATGTATCTGGTACATCTCAAGGGTCACAACAGCAACTTTCAGTATCACCAGCTATACAAGAGCAAGCTGCAATTTATACAGCTTTTCTAAGCTCTTACAAAGATTTGGTTACTCAACCAAATACCACTTTGGAAATGACCAATGAGGACTATAGTCAGCTGGATGATGATGATTTAGAGCAAATGGATTTAAACTGGAACATTGCTATGATCTCAAGGAGGGTTCAAAAGTTCTTGCAGAGGACGGGACGAAAGAGCTTGGATGGAAATGGGAAGACCGGATTTGGTTTTGATAAAAGCAAGGTCCGATGTTATAACTGTCAGAACTTGGGTCACTTTGCTAGGGAGTGCGAGAAACCCAAGATGCCACCATCGGGTCTTACTAAGCCTGATCCGCCTAAGGCAAATGAGAAAGAAGAAATCAAGTCGTTGGCTGTGGACAATGCTTTGGTCGTTTTTGAGCCAACCGATCCTGACTGGAGTGTTCAGGCTGCACAATTTCAGTGTCTGATGGCTCACATCACACCCGAGGTACAAAATGAACCAATTGAGCCTTTTAATTGTGCTACTTGTATTCAATTGACTGAATCTCTTGAGGTCTATCAAAAGGACAATTTAAACTTGCGGGAAAAGGTTGTTAAACTTACAGAATCTAATAAGTTTTTGCTAGAAAATGAAAAGCTTTATGAAAAACATATTGAGGCTCAAAGGTTAGATACTCAAACTTTTAAAGCAAAGGTCTTTAGTCAGCAAGATGCAATTAAAAGTTATCTTACTGAAATTGAACTTTTGAATAAAGAACTATCTGATTTAAAAGGTGAGTTTGATAATCATAAAAGTAAATCTTAGGTTCTTCATCCGCAACGTTTGTCTTTAATGAAATCGTTAACAAAATGGGACAAGTGGTTAAAAGAAGGAAGGACTTGGTTATAACCAAGTACCACCACCTTCTCATGCCGAATATTGTCCTGCGCCTGTTAAGGAAGGCCTTGAAGAAATTCCAGTTGATTATACAAAGCTTTACGGTATTAATGTAACACCTGCTAATTTAGGACTTTAATTAGTTCCTAAACTACTTGTAATTACGTGTATTTAGCTTATGTTAATCTAAATATACATGATCGTCTGTGTAATTACATACACGTTTACACGATTTGTTTAAATCGTACGATTATGAACCGGATGGATATCCGACAACGAAAATATGGACGTTGGTGACAAACTATTAAAATAATGTGGAATTATCTAAACAAATATTGTTTACCTTAATATATTGTGAGAATATATTACACGTACTAAATATCGTATAAAACACTCAGTACGCGACGAAAATGCACGAGACGCACCCGACGGATAAAATAAAGTCAAACTACATCTTATATCATATTATTAAGTATTTTAATAAAATACATCAAGTTAAAATATCGGGTTTTAAAATCTTTAATTAAATATGCGTAACAAATGTTTAACGCCTAAATAAATATCGAAACGAATGGGTAAACAAGCACCACCTTATTGTAAACTGGGAAATTAATTTAACACACCTACAAGAGTGGGACCCCCTTGAAATCTGCAGAAAATCAGCCAAGTATGGCTTCCCTCCACTATCATAAGATCTTGACCAAAAACCCACACAAACACTTAAACCATTTCACACTCTTTCACCACCTCACCTTCACTTTCTCTCTCTAATCCCTCCCATCCTCTCTCTGGCCGAATTCAGGCTGTCACCAGCCACCCCCACACCACCTAGACGCCACCGCAAGTCTACCATATCACCACCATAGAGCCATCACGAACCGCCACGCCGGAAATTAAGAAAACGCAAGAAAACGAGCATTCGGCCTTCCTTTCTCCTTCTCCTCATCATTTCTTTGTAAGAACTCTTGAACTTTCATTATATTACTTTGAAAACATATAATTACTTGTTATAATGTCCACTTAACGATTACATGTCCAAAACATAAATCAAAACGCAATTTAAATCTAGAAACTATGAGTTTATGTTCCTGTCCAGATTCTATTTCCGCTTCCACGAATTTTATAAAAATCATTACAACAACAAAATGGACCTTTCTTAAGCCTAGAATGTAGTACAAGAAGTTATCTTTCCAAAAAAATTAGTCTCGTGACTTTTTGACTCAGTTTGCTACTCGAAAACATTTTTCTCCGGTGACATAGGTTTACTGTTCCGGCAGACAGGAATTTTCAGTAACTTCTCGAGACCATATCTCGAGTTCTAGACCACTAAAACGTATGAGACTAGTGCCAAAACCTCACATATTTTGTTAACTTTAAAAAGTTCTTCTATGACCATTTCCAGAAATGTCCCTAATTTCGAGTATAACTCAATCTTTGAACATATAACCGTTTTGGACCAAATCTGACCACCCTTCATAAACATTTTTGTTTAAAATAGTAAATGAACTCATAAAAGTACCATAAAGTTCAGAATTTAACAAAACATCTAGGAGAAGATGTGTGATTTTTGGTAGGTCCTGATTCGACCTAGAACTAGTCAAAACGAGAGGACAAAAATGAGTAAAATCTAATGGGATAACCTCTTAGGTCGCTGACCCTTCAGCGACTAACCCTTTTAGTCACTGACCCACCATCAGCGACTAGTAACTTAGACCAGCGACTTAGATCAGCGAGACCAGCCACACTTACCCAAGTGACGCCTATAGCGTCACTTACCCTAAGTGACGCACAGAGTGACGCCCTGTGTGACGCCTAAAACAGAATATAAACAGTGGGAAAAAAATTATAACTAACAGTGGTAACGAGTTATAACTAACAGTGGTAACGAGTTATAACTAACAGTGGGAAAGATAACTAACAGTGGTAACGGGTTATAACTAACAGTGGGAAAGATAACTAACAGTGGGAAAATTATAACTAACAGTGGTAACGAGATATAACTAACAGTGGGAAAGATAACTAACAGTGGCAACGAGATAACAGTGGGAGTTATAACTAACAGTGGCAACGAGATAACAGTGGGAAAGTTATAACTAACAGTGGTAACGAGTTTAGCGAACAGTGGGAACAAAGTATAACTTGTATTCTAGAAAATCATTGGTCCGTCAATCCTTATTGTCGCATGAAACAGAAAGTTAAACACTTTTATGCTAAGTATTTCAAAACACTGCACTTACAAGATATACAAGCACAATGAATTACATAATAATAATACTTCAATTATTATTACACCTCCGTCACCAACGGGCCACACTTATTTACAAAATGATCACAAATGTACAAACAAATACTTGGACATAACTAGTTGAGTGGACAACTAGCATGAATGGTTCTTGGAGACATTCACTTATACATACAACCTTATATGCTTAGGGAATTAGAAGGTTGCGGATTCGTGGAACCTACGGGTTAATACTACTTTCAGACTTCACGTTTATTTAAACGCTTGCTTGTTTGACTCAGGTGAGTCTTACAGCCCCATTTTTATTGTTTTTCTAAACTACTGGGGTGAGATACTTAGCTACCGATTTACATGTGAACGCAATGTACTGTACTGATTTACTACTGCTTTTACACAAACTTTGCATGAGTTACTTTTATCCACTGAAATCCTCCTATCGTAAGTTGTTAGTTATGGACTTAAGCGCGATTACTAGTAAATGGATCCATTTGGGACTGACAATCCCTGTCTGGGGTGGTAGCGCCACCACGTACTGATTTACACGTAGAAACAGACATATTAGTATTTGTTACATATGAGTGTGCGGATAGCACTCACGGGGGTACGTGATATATTCACACTACACGGTTAAGCTTCAACTTATGAGCTCATGGCAACTGTGTGTACATACTGATTTACTTACTTTGCTTGCTAGCAACACTGGTACATTACTTGTGGTTCACAGACGATTACTTCATTACTAAACCTGTGAGATTCACCAACCTTTTTGGTTGACCTTTTTAGCTTTGTATCTCAGGTACACAAACGGAGTAGGATTACCCCAGGACTGATAGCTCGAGTCGCATGCATACAAACTTGTGGAGATTCCATTGCATTACTTTTTGTTTATCAGTTATGTATTAGAATCTCTAGGAAATCATCTTCGAACTCGAAGCTTGTATTATGATTCAAACAATGTAATATTTTTGTACTATTGTACGACGTTGCATATAGATATCGTTTGCTTTACTTTGGTGCTTGATTATTGATTAGTAACACCCAAAGCTTGCTTCCGCGCAACAGTAAATTTGGGGGTGTTACAATTAAAGCTAAAGAAGCTAAACAAAACAAACTGACAAAGGAGAAAACCAAAAGGCCAGAGTATCCTTTGCCACAGTTTGTTAAGTCTGAATGTAAATCTTCAGTTTATACTGATGAGGTAGTTGAGATTGAGGACATTACTGATCAGGAGTATCCTGAATTTAAGAAGGTTGAAGTTAAACCTGAAAAAGTGGTTTTAAAAATTGAACCTGCAATTAAGGTTCAAACTCAAACAGGAAAAGACAAGGTTTTAAATTCAAAATCACAAACTTTACAGTCACCGGTAAAGATTTTGCAACATAAAGTTTTAAATGATAAACCTTCCACTTCAACCTCTCCACCAAAACAAGCAGTTTCTAAAACATGCACGCAATGTTCATGCTCTAGAAATGCTTTACCACCTCCTATGGTAAGTCCTCAGCCTCAACCTTTTGTTGAGACTCGTTCTTGTTTCTACTGCAAGAGACAAGGACACTTAATTCGTGAATGTCCAAAACTTTCTCATCAGCGCTATGGGAGAGAAATGCCTAGGACATCAGTTTATCGAAATTCATTTTCAAAATCACCTCTTAGGCGTTATTCAAACTCTCCCAAGCCTGCTGAGAAACAGAGTAATGCTGGGCAAAATCCTTTGTCAAAATCAAAGCCCGACACTACTCCCAAGCCAAATCCCGAACTATCTAAAGTTTGGAAGCGAAAAGAGTCTATTGTGGACTCTAACGTCGTCAACAATAACACATTGGATAAAAATTCTGATTTGTTTAAAAATAAAGTTCTATCTGATGTGCTTATTGTTGATGATTTCGGTAGACCTAAGTCTGTAAAGGCTTGGGTCACCGTTTCTCACTAATCTCCTTATTTTTATGTGTTGCAGCAGTCTGAACGTGTGAAAGATAGTGAATGGTTTATGGATAGTGGCTGCTCGCGACACATGACTGGTGATGTGTCTCTACTTGTGGATATTAAACCATACGTAGGAGGACATGTGGCCTTTGCAGGAGATACGGGAGGAACAATTTCTGGTAGAGGAACGCTAACAAATGGAAAGGTTAGCTTTGAGAACGTAAATTATGTGGCAGAACTTCAACATAACTTGCTAAGTGTTTCACAAGTTTGTGATAAGGACTATACCACGTCATTTACAAAGACTGAGTGTGTTATACTGAAGCCAGGGTATGTCATTCCAGAGGAATGGGTGTTAATGCGAGCACCTAGAAGAAATGACACCTATGTGATGAATATGAGAACAGTGGAGACTACAAGTGAATTTACTTGTCTACTCTCCAAGGCTTCAGAAAAGGAATCACTCCTTTGGCACAGACGGATGGGACATATTCATTTCCGTAAAATGAATTTTCTGATTAATAATGACTTAGTGAGAGGAGTTCCAAAACAGTCCTTTGCTTTGAAGGATGACTGTATTTCTTGCCATAAGGGCAAACTCCACAAGAAGTCCCATAAGTCTAAGGTAGTGAATTCCATTGTTGCTCCGTTGGAACTACTTCATATGGATCTTTTTGGTCCTGTTTCTACAAAGAGCATTGGTGGTCGGTCTTATTGTTTGGTAGTTACTGATGACTACTCAAGGTTTTCGTGAGTCTATTTTCTGGCTACAAAGGATGAGACAACGGGAATTCTGGTTTACTTGTTGGATAAGTTGGCAAATTTGTGCAACTTAATGGTTAAGAGACTGCGAAGTGATAATGGAACAGAATTCAAGAATTCAACTCTCGAGCTATTCTGTGCTTCAAGAGGCATTGATCATCAATTCAGTGCTCCAAGAACTCCTCAACAGAATGGAGTTGCAGAACGAAAGAACAGAACTATTATCGAGACAGCTCGGACTATGCTAGCAAATTCAAAGCTGCCTATTAGTTTCTGGGCTGAGGCAGTTAATACTGCTTGTTATGTTCTGAATCGGGTGCTCTCAGTTAAGAAGAAGAACAAGACATGCTATGAGCTTTTCAATAACCGCAAGCCGAACCTACAGTTTCTGGAGCCGTTTGGGTGTCCATGCATGATTATGGTTACTAAAGAACGTATCTCTAAGTTTGGTGATAAAGCTGTTGAAGGAATATTTCTTGGATATTCGGTTAATTCTCCAAACAAAAGAGTCTACAACAAATCGACTAATCAGATAGAGGAACATTTTGAGGTAAAATGTTTAAGGTATACGGAACCTCCTCAAGGTACGGGTCCGGATTGGTTTTTCAACTATGGTAAACTCTTTAACTCTTTCAACATTCCGGAAGAAGATGATACGGAAGAGTTGGTTACCTTGCTTCATGGAATCAATATTTCTCAAGAAACATTTGGTTCTTCTTCTAAACCATCCGATCCAAAACCCGATGTGACACCTAACCAACCTTCTCCAACACCTACTCCAATACATGCATCTACTCCTTCACCAACACCCACACCTATACCTACACGACCATCTTCTGATATTCCTTCTACTTCAGGAAATATCAATGCAATGGATCTTCCTGATGATCAAGACATGCCTCCTTTAGAAGAAGACGGAGCAGAAGAAGAAATGGTTTCTTCTTATCTCTTTACTGATGAAGCAGATGAAGAAGCAACTCTTGTCACTGAAGGAGATTTGAACAACTTGGGATTGACTCTTGTGCCGGAGGTTATTCCAGTTACTCGTATACATAAGGATCACCCCATTGAGAATATAATTGGTGATCCTTACTCTAAAGTTCAAACGCGAACTCAAGCAAAGCAAACAGCTGAAGTCAAGCAAACTTCGACTCAACAGGTTTTGGGCCTCATGGCAACTGTCGAATCATGCCATCTTTCTCAAATTGAACCTAAAAAGGTAGAGGAAGCATTGAACGATCCATCTTGGGTCGAGGCCATGCAAGAGGAATTGCAGCAATTTAAGAAGCTGCAAGTTTGGGATATTGTACCATTACCCAAAGGTGCTCATCTTACAGGTACTCGTTGGGTATTTCGAAACAAGATGGATGACCGAGGTGTGGTAATTCGGAATAAAGCACGTTTGGTGGTTCAAGGCTTCGGTCAAATTGAAGGTTTGGACTACGATGAAGTATTTGCTCCTGTGGCTCGATTGGAGTCCATTAGGATTTTCTTAGCATTTGCTTCTTTCAAAGGCTTTCGAGTTTACCAACTTGATGTAAAATGTGCATTTCTTTATGGTAAGGTAGATGCTGAGATATACGTCAAATAGCCTCCAGGCTTTGAAGACCCTGCGCATCCTAATCATGTGTGCAAACTGAGCAAAGCTTTGTACGGTCTTCATCAATCACCAAGACTTTGGTATGAGAGGCTTACTACGTATTTGTTGAAGAATGGTTTCACGAGAGGCCAAATCGATAGCACACTTTTCACCAAAGGAGAGGGAGAAGATTTGCTACTGGTTCAAGTTTATGTGGACGACATCATCTTCGGTTCTCCAAATGAGGCTTTGTGCAAGGAATTCGAGGTTTTAATGAAGTCTGAGTTTGAGATGAGTGCGATGGGAGAACTTACTTTCTTTTTAGGTGTGCAAGTTGAGCAATCAGTCAATGGCATTTATATTCATCAGTCAAAGTATGTCAATGATATGTTGACTAGGTATGACTTGCTTGATTGCAAAACCTATGGTACTCCCATCGACATAAATCACAATCTTGGACCCGATGAGCATGAAGAAGACTGCAAGGAGAAAGACTATCGTTCTATGATAGGGTATCTAATGTATCTTAGTGCCTCAAGACCGGATATTGTGTTTGCGGTTTCGTTATGCTCGAGATATCAAGCGAAGCCTAAGGTGACTCATATAAAGGCTGTAAATTTTTGGGTACCTCAAATATAGGCCAACTCTTGGTCTATGGTATTCAAATGAGAAATCATTCGCTTTAACTGCCTATTCGGATTCGGATCATGGTGGCTGCAAAATGGGTAAGAAGTCTACCACTGGAGAATGTCAGTTTCTCGGATCGCGGTTGGTTTCTTGGCAGTGTAAAAAGTAGACCACGGTTGCAACTTCTACAGCTGAGGCCGAGTATGTTGCTGCTGGAAGCTGTTGTTCTCAAGTCCTTTGGATCCAGCATCAACTACATGATTACGGGTTACTTCTTTCTATGACTCCTATTCATATAGATAATGCTGCAGCTATTTTCATAACACGCAATCCCGTACAACATTCTAAGACCAAACACATTGAACTTAGGCTCCACTTTATACGGGATTGCTATGAGAAACACCTGATAGACCTTGTCCATATAGACACCCTTAAGCAAAATGCCGATCTTTTCACAAAAGCTTTTTCACGCGCTCGTTTTAACGAATTGGTCAACATGATTGGTTTGAGGTTCTTTCAAACTAAAAAATGATTTGTGACTTGGCTGTGTTTTGTAAATGTTTGATTTTTTTTATAAAAAACAAAAAAACAAAAAAAAATGCAACAGCCACTCTTTCTACTTTTTAGAATTAAAGAAATGCACCGTTGCTATATTTTAAAATAGACGTTGAAGTTGTGTCTGTAAACAACTTGGGATATGATAGTACATCGGGTGACATGCATAAAATGGAATTTTAAGTTTTATCTTGGATGTGTCAGTAGATTTATCTGACGTGTTGAAAACAGTTTTTATAAACATTGCCTTCATCATACGATATATTAGTAGGCATGTTATGCAAAACTCTTTGAGATCTCTTAAGAAGCCTAATAGTTAATTGTCTATTTCAAGTGGTACAACATCATTAGATGTATGACACAAGTCTTAATTTCTTACTTATGCTAGACATGTTTTCGTGAAAGAAGTTTATTTGATATCATTTGGGGGTATATATTGACAGTTTCCTCTGTTATACGTAAGTATAGACCTGGTCTCTGTTAATATATACTTAAAACTTAAGCAAACACAAGTCAAAGTACTTGCAAAGTCTTTAAAATTAAGATACCTTACAAGGTCGCCAAAATGGTTTGACCAAGTCTGGTTTTGCTTAAACCTGAATCAAGCTATGTCGCTTTGTTGTACGTAAGTACAGACCTGTCACCGCTGACTTGATTCTTAAATTTGATTTTCTTATATTCTCTCTGTAAATGGAAACATGGTCTATGTCTTAAGTTAAGATGTATATCTATGGTGGGGACCACAGCGAAATGTACATGCGAATAATAATAAAATTAGCTCCTATATGTGAGTGTAACATGTTTAAGTGGAAAAATATACTGATAATCGTTTTGAAATAATTTTTATAAAAAGTGTTTTTAGCATGTCAAGTAAATTTAAAGTGGACAAATATACTGATGATCGAAATAACACTTATTGTTCATAATAAATGCATGTTACTCCGATATGATCCCTAACCAGATTAACTCAACTCCGTCACCAAAAAGAATGTGTTCATTATATATTTGTAAATTTGCATTAAGTTTGTGTTCACATATTTTTCTTTTTCTTAATTCGTATTATTACACCAAGTTACAAGTTAGTTTTACAAATCGCGCGTCGAAAATTTGAAATCAAAATCGAATTTGATATTTCTGCCATATCCATCATGCGACATCATTATCGACGTCGCACGCCACGTCGCAGTTAGGGTTAGACTATATATAGTTCCACCCCGCGACGTCCTTTGGTACACTATTCAAATTATTTTTGCGACGTAGACTGCGACATTGGCTTTGGCGATTGCGACGTCGTGACCATCGATCCGATTGTGATTTCTGGCTTTTTTCACTTCTATTCACTTACGATTTCTTGTTCTACTCTCTTTCCTCGACTATTAGGTACTATTTTTACCTCCTTTAACCGTTTAATTTTGGTGTATTGATTGAATATATATTGCGGTGTTAAGGGTTTTGGTTTACGGGTACATTAAATATGTAAATGTGCGATGCATGCGGTAAACTTTGTGTTTTCACGTTCCCCTTGATAAGCCGCATCGACTGGTATAAGTGATTTCGTAAAAAACCCAATTTTATTACTTAGGGTTTTCTGGGTTGGGATGCAGTTCATCTTTGCGACGTCGGCTGCGACGTAGCAACTGATGTCGCATTTCTTTGGTAATTTCATACCTGATTGCGACGTCCTCATGCTACGTCGCATACACTGCGACATCACATGCTACGTCGCATCTATTGCAACATCCGGTGCTATGTGGCAAATTTTTGCGAGTTCACAGGCGACGACGTGGGCTACGTCGCATTTTCTAACTTATGTGATTAAATTCACCATTAATTACAAAATGCGACGTCACCTTTAACGTCGCTCCCATTTTATGCGACATTGTGCTTTACGTCGCTATTGATTTTGAATTGATTTATGCGACGTCCTTGCAATTTGGCACTCTCACCTGCGACATCAACTGTGATGTCGCAGAACACAGAATGTTTTTTAATATGTTAAGTGCCTTTGTTTGTCGTTTAACCTAACGCTTTTCGAGTATATTTGCTGTACTGTCTTTTCCAGATATGGCTTTAGCTTACGAACCGCGACATAATACGGTTGCATTTTTGGACGACACGCTTTCTAAGGCCGAGCCTTTTAGGCCAATGATTGCTTTTCTCAGACACTCACGTATTTTTCACGCTATATCAGACTCCACTGTGGTCTATAAGAATTTAGTGGGTCAGTTCTGGAGAAATGTGACGGTTGTTACTGAGAACGAGATTCCACGTTTGATATCTACTGTGTTCGGAACGCAGATTGTTATCACTGAGCAGGGAATTCATGACCTGCTTCAACTGAACGATCATCCCGACATGCCTGTTCTCTTCGACAACGCTTTTATTACTGGCGGCATGCATAGGATGGGTTATCCGGGGATTCCGACAGATCAGTATCGCAAGGCGAATCTTACACGGGTCTGGAGATATCTTATGCATATCTTTATTGTTTGTTTAGGAAATCGAAAGGCTGGAACAGACGGTATCAGTCATCGTCTGGCTTCGGGTATGCTTGCATTGGTCTACAACAAGCCTTACAACTATTCTGGGTTCATTTTCAAAGCCATGGTAGACAATGCCAACGCTGGAACCAGTAAATGGGTTTATATCCACGATTTGTGCAACTGTTCCTAAATCGTCATCACCCAGAGCTTCAACAACAGGGTGATGTTGATAATGTTCTGAAGATCACGCCAATGATGAATCGTATCTTTGCAGTTTGCTCCGCTCATGAAAAGGGGGTTCAGGCACCACCGGATGTTCCTTTATTCGGTGCAATTCTTGATGAGCATTATGTACTGCCGCCGGATCCTGAGTTTATGGATGTTCAAGCACCCCAGCAACCGCAGCAACCACTTGTGAATATGTAACACCCCCAAAATCACTGTTCAGCGGAACCAAGCTTTGGGGTGCTACTAATCAAATATCGCAGCACAAAAGTAAAGCAAACGACATCTATATGCAACGTTTGTAAAATTGTTACATTTCCATACATAGAATGTTTGAAAACATAGGGTTTTTGGTTACAAAATGAAGTTCCCTAGAGTTCGCGCGTATAGCGGGAGATTCTATTACATCATCATAATAAATACAAAAGATAATGCTAAGAATCTCCGTTAAATGCAGTTGTAGAAATCATGCGACTCTAGCTAGTATCCTGAGGGAATCCTACTCCGTATGAGTACCTGAGATACAAAGCTAAAAAGGTCAACACGAATGTTGGTGAATCTCACAGGTTTATAAATAGTATTAGTATTTGAACACAAGATTTCATCAGTAATGCCCGCAGGCGTAAATCAGGTATTTGCAATCCCGCAAATGTAAAGTAAGTAAGTTATACCGTTGCCATGAGGCTCATGATCGCAGCTTAACCCGTAAGTAATAAGTTGCTCCCGTGACATGCTCGTAACTGAGCAAGCATAAGTAACGAATAATAGTCGCCCGTTTATACGGTACAGTTCGTGGTAGCGCTACTACCCCGGGCGGGGAGGGTCATTTCCCTAATGGATCCATTAACTAGTGTTCGCGCTTAAGTCCATAACTAACGATATATGATGGAGAGACTTCAGTAAAAGTAAGTAACTCATGCAATCCCGTATAGTAAAATGAGTTGTTCGTACTTGTGTTCAAGAAAAGTAAGCAATGTATCTCACCCCATATGTATAAAACGGTAAAAGTGAGGCTGTAAGACTCACCTGAGTCTAGTAAGTATGAAGGTGTAATCAAGTAAGTAAAGTGGATGTAACTCCGTACGTGGTTCTCCGAACCCTGCAACCCTCTGGCGTCCAAAACGCACAAGGTTGTGAGTAAGCAAGTAATCAATTAAGTAGGTATCTCAAAAGATTACCCATGCTAGTTGTCCACCCAACTAGGAAATGTTCAAGTCTTTGTTTAGTATTTCGTTTGTAGTTTTGAAAAACAAGTATGGCCCGTTGGTGACGGTTTGTAATAATAAGCCAAAAGTGTTATTATTATATGTATCGTTGTATCAGATTTCATTATCTGTAAGTGTTTGACACTTAGTGTGAAAAGTATTTATAAGTTCCTGGTAGCAGGGTCCAAGGGGCGGCAGCCCCTGGCGGGGTCCAAGGGGCAGAGCCCCTGGCTGGGGTCGAGCTAATTAAGGAAAATTTTTAATTCTACTATATTGTATTAGTGAAAACGCTCCGAAATTTCATTTCGGAATAATATTAGGCGGTAAAATTTAGGTTTTGACACTTAGTGAAAATCATAGGTTTCCTTAGTTCTGTCATCTGCGACATTGTGTGCGACGTAGGTTGTTATGTCGCAGGTTATGACTGCGACATTGGTCTTGGCGTCGCTAAGTGCGACTTCGCAATTTATTGCGACGTTGAGTCTGATGTCGCTATATGCGACGTTGTTGGTCTTTGCGACGTAGGAGTTGATGTCGCTATGTGATTGTACTGCGACGTTGGAGTCTACGTCGCTATGTGCGACGTTCGTGATTTAGTGCAACATTGGAGCTTACGTCGCATTATGCGACGTTGAAATGTTTTTGCGACGTTGGCTGCGACGTCGCAGCACTGTTTTTGGTCCAAAAGCGACGTCGTCGTCTGGTCAGGTCCCGGTGGCCGGAAAAACGGCCAGACGACTTCCGTTTGGTCCGAAACTTTTACCCAACCCATTTTTGGACATTTTTAGCTTAAACAAACTATCAACATGTAAAAATAAGTGAAAACGATGAATTTCGATAGTTCGTCGGAAACTTACGAAGTGATGAATCGAAATTCCGGAAAGATAGGAGTGTAGATCGTGACGCGGTGTTTCTTTTCTTCCAAATGAGTGAGTCGATTGGAGCAAGTTTGGTGGTGATTTTCTTAGATTTAAGGTGATAGTGGTTTTGGTGAAAGTTGAGAGGAAAAGAAAAGAAAGAAGAGAAGGAGAGAGAGTGAGAATGGAAAAGTGAGGGTGAGGGAGGTGGTGACCCTCACCTTGGCTGATTTTCGGTGGGGGGTCCACCGGGTGTGGGTCTCCACTTTACTCCCGTGCAATCGCGCTCCATGCGGTGTTCGTTTTCTCGTTCGTTTAAACGTTAATTAACCGTCTTATACGTTTAATTATATGTTTTAAAATACAATTGTTTATTTAATATTTTTGCTGAAGTATTTTACCAATTGCCTAATAATTTAAATGGTTTCGTTTGTTTGTATGTTAAATGTGTAAATCGCGTAGACGTTTGTTATATGACACAAAATGAAATTGAAATATTATTAAAATAATATTTGTGACATAAAAGTGTCCTCAATTAACATTACATTATTTGATATAAATGTTCACCAACGCCCGTACGATTTGAATCGAATTACATTCGATTTGAAATTCGTACGATTTAAACCAAATCGCATATTAGTATATATTCATCAATATATATTTTGATACATTAATTAGCCTAGTAATACACTAATTACATGTATTAACAGTTAAGTAGGAACTAATTACTAGTCCTAGCTTGGCAGATGTCACAGAATATTTCAGTTCAAGTTGCGGGGGAGGATATTGAGGATGTTTTGGTCCAGATTGAACAATTTGGACAGGTTCAGCAACCGGGTTCCCCTTAGGATATTACTGATGAATCATCTTCTTCTGGTTCCGCTTTTGTGACACCGAAGGATGGTGGTGAGACGCCCACGGATTCTGATGGTGACGTACCCCACCCATCACAGATGGACCGGAATAGGGTACATGACTCGCGTCGATATTTGAGAATTCAACGACGTATTCGTGAGGGCAAACGTTACATGGGTAAACGTCCACGTGCTGACGATGATACTGAATTTCAACCTTCTTCTCGTCGTGCACCTCGTATCTCTACTGCTCCGACTCCTCAACCATCACAAGAAATGGTTGTTGAGCCCACTCCTGCATTCCTGCAACAGATGATGGAAAATATGCAGAAGATGCAGCAGCAGATGAAAGAACAAGCTGAACGGAATGCTTCCCAGTCAGCAATCATAGAAGTCCAGTCCAAGCTGACAGCAGAATTGCAGACTAGGGTTTCTGTTTTGGAGGCTAGGTCTATTGCCTCGGGGGAGTCTGGGTCCGGGGTACCCAATGTTGAGTCAATAGGACCAGATTCTGTAACTCCAACCCTTGTAATTGAAAATATTATTAATGAAAATGTTCAATGTTTGGATTATTTCAGTGTTGATGATATTCCAGGTCAGCCAAGACCATTAGCAGTAGATTACTCTTTTGCTGATTTGACATATATTCAGAGAATGGTCAATGATACTGGTTCGGAGACTGAACAAGGATATGTATTTGACATGGATGATGATGTGTCGGTTGATGATGAACATTTGGGTTCAGATGAGTATTATGATGATGCACCTGTTATTGAGACAGATTCGAGTGATGATGAGGGGCCTGCTAAAACTTCTCATGGAGAATCTAGTTCAGCTTATGCAACGCCTACTCAGGATTCTGCATCAGTACAACCAACTCAAGAGGCGTCTAAAAGTGAAACTGCTGAAGAAAGAATAGAAAGAAATAAGCAGTGGTGGCCTCAAGGTAGATCTGCAGAACCAGTACCTGTGACTTGCAAAATTTACAAGGTTCGTGGAGATTATACCGGTTTGATTAAGAGTTGGAAGGTTTGTCAAAGAATGATTATGATTAAGAGAATGGACGGCATTCAGTACTTCAAGCTTCGGTTCAAACAATTAAGTACGTTGCCTAAAGGAGAGATCAATTGATTGGCACAATTAAATTTGATTAATCCTTTGAAAGATGATTATGCAGATTATATTCAGAGAACTTTGCGTCAAGAGGTTCGAAGCAAAAGATATAACAAGATAAAGCCTACACTTGGTACGCAGTATACTTTCAAGAAGAAGCTGGATCCAACGACAGGGCAGCCTATGGTTAAAGTTCATTATTCGTCGGTTGACTGTTTGACAGAGATTCCTTTGGAATCAGTTCCCTATAATTTTCTCAGCAGATTCGTTAAATGGGAGCTCGATCCACATACTGGTGAAGCGGTGATTACTTTTATTCCAGATTCTGAACCGCGATTAGAATTCGGAGGTATTTGGAACTTGCGACAAGCAACATTCAGAGTTTTTGATCCTATGAGTCTGATAAATATGCATGAAAAAGATCTAAGACGACTCTTCGATGATAGAATTCGGGTTAATGCAAACAATGAATTCAACAAGAAACTTGCAGATCAATTTCAGAATGTGGTAAAAGTTTGTGTGACACATGGTATTCATGTCGATGGAAAGTTTCCTGTTGGATGGGCTTAACTAAAGAAATTTGTGAAGACCAAGCTGAAGACACGGGGGAGTTTTTTGATGCATTTTGATATGTCTGTCAGTTGGTCTAGTTTGAGTTTGTAATTAATTTTGTGTTTACTGATTTGTGCGACGTTGTAAGTAATGTCGCACATGCGACGTCAGTTAGTTGGGCCTGCGACGTTGACTATGTCGCATGGGCCTGGACCTGCGACGTTGTGTGTAACGTCGCAGGATACAATGTTTAGTATATAAACACATTTTGTAATCAGTTTTAGGGTTGACGAAAAACCCTAAACGCAATCAGTCGAAAATACCTGTAACCTAGTCGATTATTATCAATAAACATCTGTTTGAATTCGTTTATATCACGTTTGTCTTATTGATTCGTTTGAGTGATTATTCAATTGGTGATTCCGCCATCAATTAATTTGTGTGACTTGATTCAAGATCGAGATTACGGACTAACAACGTACAAGTATCCATTTTTAAGTATTTCCTATTTTGATAACATTTTTCTTTGTGCTCACTTTTGTAGTTTTGTTACATAATTAGCTAAGAGAAGTGATATTAACTGATGTTCATCGTAGACAGTGCAGTGTCAGTTTGTGTCAGTTTTGGAAAAAACTGACATGACGCTGATGTGACAGAAACTGGTGCGTTAGTTTGTCACAACCATAGTGAGCGGTCTAATAGTACCAATTTGTAGCAATGTTTAGGTCTCTCTTTTAACAATATATTCTTTCTTAAAAAAAGTACTTCAAGGGAAATGATTTATACATCACCAAAATTTCTCGGTACACCCCAAACTGTACTTCATAGTAATAAACACTATTACTACAACATAAAATACAATTAGTGAACCGGCGATTGGACACATTCAAATGATAATTATTGAAACATATACTCCCTTCGTCCCAATTTTAGTCCCCAGACAAAAAACACGCAATTTAAGAAAACATAATCATCTTTCTTACTTTTTGGTAAGATGACAGTTTTATCATCTACTTTTTACCTACTTTTTTATCTTAGCTATATATACTAGGGTTAAAAAAGAACTTTATATCATTATTCTTATCTATTTATGTAAGTGAATAGTAAAATTAAGACATTTATAAAAGAAATACTGAATTATAAAATTGGGACGGATGAAGTATATACTCCCTCCGTCCCAAAATTATTTTTCACAGACGTGAAACAAGCAGTTTAAGAAAACATAATTATTACATTATACTTTTCTGTACTATGACAATTTTACTCTTACTTTTTACCTACCTTTTTCTAACATACATATAAAGTAGGGGTATAATCGGAAGTTTGGTTATTTATATTATACTACTTTTGGAAGTAGACAATTATTTTAGAATGTATAAAAAAAGACATAAACTATAAATATGAGACGGATGAAGTTTTATATAGATACCCCATATATATATATATATATATATATAGACGGAGTATATATTACGGTATATATATATATTAAAAAGAAGAAAACAAAATGCCAAGTTATAAAGAAACACACAAAGAAGTAGTGAAACCTACCCTAGAGTAGGTGGACCCAGGAGGAACCTCAACCTGGTGGGTGGGTCCAGAATAAAGACTGGGCCACCACCTGCTTTTTGCAATGAAACTCATAGGCTACCCGATGCGTTTTCGATATCTCATTGGTTCCTACTCTTTCTATTATCGTACTATTGATGTTGACACTTTTTTTGGCCCTCACACTGTACGGACACCCTTTTTTAACCATTGTACAACACTACTTGCACACTTTACAACCAATTATGCTGTTAAACAGGACTGCACTAATTACCTATTTTAGACATAAACAAAATCTAATTTATACGGAGTACTTCGTATAGTAGAACACTACCTAGACATACTCCTTATATATTTCGAATTCAAATTTATATGTTTATTAAATAGTGTATAAATTGAAACTCACAAATTTTTAAGATGCAAAAATGATCTTAATATAGAATATGGAAAGGTACATATGAAAATCACTTAAAATTTGAGAAGTTATGAAAATCATAAGGATATGTGAATGCTCACATGTGATTAACTTTATACATATGTGGAGATTAATACTCCTTATTTGTTTAGAAGAGAAACCAAAAAATATAATAAAAAAATTGCAAGATTACATATAAAAATACTTAAAAGCATATATGTTCACAATTGAACAGTTCACAATTTCACATGTGAATAAATCGGTTAGAGCTGCTTAAATAAAATAAATTCTAACACATAATCTTTTAGTTTTCAAGGTTTAATTGATTCTTATCAATATTTTTATAAATATTTCTACTTTATGCACATAAGAACAATCATATATTCTAGTGATTCTCAATGTTATCAACTTTCAAGTGGTTCTCATTTGAACTATCTACATACAAACTAATTGTGTAAGATGTTTGTTTATTACTTTATTTACATTTGTTTTTTTATATATATAAATAAATACTCTCACCGTTCACTTAATTAATACTTTGTTTTAGAAATCTTCAAAAACTATAAATTTAACCAATCAAATAACACATGTACCCACTAAAATTTCTTTCAATTGATGGTTACATTACATGCATGAAGATGGACACTTTATTTGAAATAATATAAAATAGTAATCAAGACACTTGAAATGAGATGTAGAGAATAAAATTAGTTAAGAAAATTTTAGCAACATTAAAGTTAATGCAAAACTAACTTGATAAAGTAATTATCAATTGTCGAATATAATTTCTTAATAAACATATTGTCAAACTAATTTACACCATAACATGTATATTTATATTTGTATCATGTTTTGGTTCATTGGATCAAGGTGTTATAACCCATTCGAGTATTTTTAAATATTTTAAAGCTTGTGGAAATTGTACCACATTCTTCTTTTGGGGTGTGAATTTTATACATACTAAAACAAGCAAAGGGCCGGGTAGGTTCTACTAGCATAATAATTGTCACTCCCAAATTATTCACTCCTCTATTGAAATGCAATATTTCTATATAGTTATTTTAGGAGGGGTAATGTGTGGTCTCGTAACATACATTAAGGTATATTTAATGAACATATAGTTTTTTAAATAACTAAATTTATAATTAATATATTAATAAAAAATCAAATATTAGATTGAATTAATTATTATTAAATGAAAAATTCTAATATTTAAGAAAATTTTAACTTTGTTAAATATACTCTATCATGTGTCATAGGGCACACATTAACAAAAGCCTTTAAAAAGATATGATATCATTTGTTTTACTTACAACTTAAAAATATGTAGAAAATAATACTACTCCGTGTATGATTCTTTCTGATTTTGCCTGTTTTTCTTTATTTCATTTTGTGGCATATTAATTTGTGGATATGATTAATCAAAAGTATGTGTCATATTAATTTTATATCCTCGAGATGTTTTTGTAGGGAGCTGAGATCCTCTCAAGTTCTAATCCCTTAAGTTGGTAGAGTTGATCGAGTCAAAACACATTAAACATGATAGGATCCCAATACTAAGGGGTCTACTATACGTTTTGTTTACCCTGACAACTTAACAACTTGATCGAAAGAATTAGAACTTAAGAGGATCATAATCCGTTTTTGGTCTTTTGTAAAACTATTCGTAATGTTTGTAAATGAGAAAAAACTTGTTAAATAAAGGGATACTTACAAGTTTACACAAATATTTTGGTTGAAAACATTAGAAATAATACGAATCGTTTCACAAAAACACAACAAATAAAATCAAAAATGGATTATTTAATCAAATTAAACATGCCGGGGGAACTATTGAGTAATTAACAAATCTTGTTATAAAAAGGGAAAGTTGTTAAATTGGGTGAGTTTAGTTTCCACTTTCTTTCTTTTTTGTGGTATACTCCCATAAAAGAGGACTCAAACACCAATCAATCACCTCAACCATCCTCAACCATTGGCAATTTTAGGCCTATCCCTATGTCTCTAGGGTTCCTTGTGGGTTAATTTTAAGGTTACCATTTTTCCAATCTAAAATCACATACCCACAAATAAGTGCAAGTACCAATGTACAACTTACAAGTCATGATAGCAATATAACTCTAGCTTCAACTACTTCATTACTCATTTAAGTTATTTCCCAATTTTCTCCCTAGTCCATACACTCCATCTTTGAATTTTCTACACATATAGTATTTCCTCCATCTCTCTCATCTAAGAAAGAAAGAAAGAAAGAACAGCCTTTTTCTGGGATTTTTCCTCTTTTGTAAGGTTACTTTTTCTTTCTTGAACAATATCTACTTGTAAGAGTTGATATATTTAGCTAAATACTGTACCTTTTCAATCTATTTCCTTATTAGTATACTTGCAAAAAAATGTCTTGATTCAAGAATGGATATGGATTCCATGGTTTTGGTGTTTAAATGTTTGATGGATCTTGATCACATATATAAAGTTTGAATCTTTATGTGATGGGGTTCCCTACCATCTTCGTCGAATTTAATCGATAACCGAATTATAGTGAAATTAAGAACTTATACTAGATTTTGATTGATGTTTTTTTTTTTTTTTTTTAACTTTATTTATTTATAGATTGTTGAATAATTTAAAGATGGTGAGAGGAAAGACTCAAATGAGGAGGATTGAGAATGCTACAAGTAGACAAGTGACCTTCTCCAAAAGAAGAAACGGTTTGTTGAAAAAAGCTTTTGAACTTTCTGTGCTTTGTGATGCTGAAGTTGCTTTGGTCATCTTTTCTCCAAGAGGCAAACTTAATGAATTTGCAAGCTCAAGGTACCATTTTTCTCACTCAATTCTTGATTTTAAATTTGTGGGTTCTTTTCATTTTCTTATATTTAATCATGGGTTTCACTCTTTTTTCATCCGCACAATGCATAACATATGCACTACATAAATGTGCTTGATCAGATCTTTGAACTAATTCCGAAGGAAGAATAAAATACCAAAGTTTTGATCTTTTGCGGATTCTAATTAATGGGTTTTCATTCTTTTCTTGATCTTATTTCTGGGTTTAATTCTTTTTTTAGTGATTTCCACTATATCCATGAGTTAAACTTGCATATATTTTACGATGCATTAATCGACACATGGTTTCTTGTTAGCTGGATCTTGAGAGACATAATTTAAGACTATAAAATCACATGTTTAATTTGTGATGATGGTGTGATTTCCGCTGATTACTAGCTGGATTTGAAGCTTTCTCCCAATTTGTTAAGAAACTTTAAAGTAACTGAAGATTCAGAACATATAATTGGAAAGTGAGGTTAACAGTTGTGGTTGACCATGTTTTATATGTAGTCATGAATAAACCAGTAAAAATAGAGTATACAAATTTAAATATATAATAATATAATATTAATATAATTTCATAAACGGATAAACCATTTCTAAATAGCTACTATATTAATTTATTATTATTTTATTGTAACACTAAAATTCATTGACTCATTGTCTGGCCTATTTTGATCACTTAACTTAAACATATATAGTTTGGTTCATACTCATATATGAAGAATGTCACAGCTTCTGCTTTTCTGAATTTTACCATTAAAAGCATCTGTTTACAATTCATTATAGTATTATTAATAATATAAAATATCTATATCTATATTTGGCCCTCAACAATGATTTGAGTTTTGTTCATGTGTGTCCTCGGTCACACATTTCATATTTTATTAAATATTGAATTAACAAATATAAAAATAAAAATCAAATCACGTACAGTAAGATAAAAATTTTAAGTGACATTACAATAATAACTAATCTAAGCTTGTTTTATACAGTAATACGGTTCTTATTTTTGAATTATTTTATCAGCAAATAGCTCTTTGTTTGACTTTTAAGTTAAAAGTCAAAACTCAAAATCAACATATGATCACAGTTTATGAGCTTTCGTGTAACCGAAGTGTGACAAAAAGAAAGTCGTTTAGATTCAATTTTTTGTGTCGGCTATGTTGTAGAAGTTTATGGATCGAAGATTTAAAAAAGAAACATGAATATATATCGATATAGTAACATTTTCCTTAAAATTTAATTTATTATATAACGTACTCAATGTCTATATATACTATATAGTCGATCAAATGACCCTTGGGAAGTGATAATTGATTCATTTCGAGCTACCTTGTTTTATTGGTAATGTTAAAGTATGAACAGAATATATAAAGAACGTGCATGAACCAATAATAAAATCGATCAATATAATAACATTATACAAATTTGTTGTTGATTAAAGATATATTATATTTAAAACTTCTCTTGAATTTTGTAGTGAGGTTATTCTAGATAAAGTAATAGTGTATTATATACTTTAATAATTTTTTTCATTTGATGTTTTTGATATAACACGACTATTTGTATATATATTTACTAAAAAGTTATAATAAAATAAGGTGGATCGCATGATTTGTACATAGAAAATAACTTAACTACTTGGCCAGACATCTCCCTTTTCAATAAGTTGCATTGCAAGTAGCCAAGCATATAAGGAACCATAGTTTTGTAGAGAATCAAGGAGACAAGGTCTTGTATGTTTTGAAATTTCTTGAAACATCCACTTCCCAAACTAAGTTTTAATATACTACTATATCATCCACGCAATGCAACGGTACGTGACACATAAAAAATTACTATCCTAATGAGTCATTAAAATACAATTACGTTAAAAACCAACATATCATATTCGTATTTAAATGATGAAGGTTGAACATTAGTTGAAGGTAGGATAAACATAAACATTTATATAGACCTAGAATGTCATGAGCATAAACGACAATTTTACAAAGGATATTGTAATTTCAAAAGACTTTTCACGCATGTTGAAAAAATTATACATAAGTCAATTTGTCCAATACTCCGATGATATTAAGAATTTGCCAGTGTTAATTTTTTTCAATTTACTGTAACAATTTAAAAGTTGAAAGGAAATTTTGCTAAAAAATATTGTTTGGCTTATACTTTATTTCCAATTATAAAAATATTGCTCAATATGGTGAATGTTATTTTCGTCATTTTGCATTTTGAAAACACTAAGGCATAAAAGAAAGGGTAAGTCCATCGAAATGTAACCAACTTTGACCCGATATCTATTGTGTGTAATCGACTAATGTGTGGGTGTAAGAATGTAAGTAACTCTCAAAAAGGGTGTTTTAATGTAATTTGTTGACGTGTTGATGACTTGTCAAACTCTCTGGATGCCACATGGCACCTTCAACGAGTGACATATCAGCAAATTACATTAAAACACCCTTTTTGAAAGTTGATTACATTCTTACACCCACACGTTAATTAGTTACACACAACAGATTTCGGGCCAAAATTGATTGCATTTCGGAGGATTTATCCCTAAAAGAAAATACTAATACTAAAACCCTTTATAAGGGAGAATAGATACTAGATGTGTTTAAACTCACTATTTAAATCTAGATCAGGCAGTTTTCATCAAATATAGAAATAGTTACATACTTAAATTTTTTATTGATGAAAATCTTGTTGGATAGTTACACTAACACGCAATATCTGTACATATTCTATATATATAATCGATAGACTAGGTATGGATGAGACGTTATGACCAGTAATTTATAGCTTTCTGATATTCGCAATCTTTGATATATATAACAACTGAACTACTTTTAAAACAATGGTCCCTAATTTGTACGCATATATACATATAAACACATACATGCATGTCTACATTTACCATACAAACAATCCTAAACATACTTATAACTGAACTTGTATTGAATACTAGCTCTTTTCCTAATGGTTTTATACTCTTTAACATGTTTTTGGTCCTCAATACATTTGATGTGAAACTTTTTCCATTGATCACCTCTATATATTGGGTACTGATTGCATATTTCTTCTGGTAATCAGCATGCAGGAAACTATTGAACGATATAAAAATCATGTAAAAGATGTTCAAACTGATACTTCAAGTGTTGAAGATGTTCAGGTTCAAAGACTTGTGAATTGAGAAATATTCAGAAACTTAGGCCTTTTCCAATGGGTACAAGCTCCATTTCTTCAAAATAGAAATTTGGAGCATTAAAAATGGAGAATTCATACACCAATGTTTGCTTCAAATTTGGAGAAACTTTTTGGAGTAAACTTGTTTTCCTCCGTATTTGGAGTAAAACACATTCACTATTTGGAGTTTAATGTTTTGGAGGAAATGGTTAATTGAGACGAGAATTTTTGGAGGTATATTAAAAAAATGCTACTTATTTCGAAGATGAAAATGGAGTCCGAGTACCCATTGGAGAAGGCCTTAACCCATAGTTCTTGAATCTGTGCGTGGGTTTTTCTTGTTCTTATGTTGATTCAATTGCAGCATTTGAAGCATGAAACAGCTACCATGGCAAAGAAGGTAGAACTCCTGGAAGTTGCAAAAAGGTGCATTCAAGTTTAATCTCTTACATTATAAAATAAAGTAATGCTAAACTGTATTTTGATCACAAACATATATATGTGCTTGATTGATGATATCTTAATTGATTCTTGAGGAAAGAACAAAAAAGAATGGTTTTTAAATATAAGGCAGGCATATGGATATGATGCAACTTAATTATTTGTCCATACTCATTAATTAGAAATATATCGCAATGTACCATGCATGCTTATAAAGATCAATATTGAAAAGAAATAAAAAGAAGCGTGTCTTATGATCTTAGAGTCGTAATGCAGGAAGCTTTTGGGAGAAGGATTAGGCACAAGCACTATTGAAGAACTGCTTCAGATTGAACAACAGTTGGAAAGGAGTGTACGAATTATTCGAGCACGAAAGGTATTACTTCTTGTCAAATTAATCCTTATTTTATTCATTCGGATATTGATTTTAGTGTTTAAATGTGTTTATTATGGTATATTAATTTATTTTTGTTGGATTTATGATATTTTAGATGCAAGTTTACACTGAACAGATTGAGCAACTAAAGGCAAAGGTACACCTCACAAAAATATTGCATGAAATACAAGTTGTCGAAGCTAGATTGCTCCAGGAAAAGATATATAAATTTTCTGAATAATTATTTATCTTTTTCCCCCTAATATTTTGATGCAAATATTCAGGAGAAGATGCTAGCAGATGAAAATGCAATACTTAATGAGAAGGTCAGTAATTGTTCTCCTATACATTAATTAAGCAGCTGCAGACGTTTTTTTCACTAAATTAAAGTGTAAATACAAATCATCAAAAGTATACTTTATAATATAGTTGTTATATTCTAAAAGATCGTATCGAATGTCTTGTCTTTTTTAGTGCCAGATACAAAAAGACCGAGGAACAGAAGAAGTTAGAGCGGACATACGTGTTCTTGAAAATGGAGAGAACTCTGATGTGGAAACGGAATTGTTTATTGGTCCACCAGAGACAAGGATGAAGCAAAGATGGCCAAAGTAATCGTTACGATATACATTTATATTATATATATATATATAGGCACATATATTTCTATATATCTATATCGATCGAGAAGATAACGTTATGTCACCAATGTTAAAAATATAAGTGCTTTACGCATACAAATATTGTTGTACGTTTTGCAACAAATTTTCAATCGACAGAAGTCTAGAAATATGCATCAGACTTTGTAAGCTGATCGAACTCTAATTAAGTTACTTTTTCTGATAAAAGAGATCGATCGATTATTGTACAATGTACATATGACCATTTGAAACCTAAGAAGATTAATGTTTCTGGTCACTAGTGTTTCTCATCTTTATATTGCGCATGTGGTTATCGACTTAAGGCCTTGTTAAGTTTAGCTTGTTAATTTCAAACCGGATTCATGTTTCCGTGTTTATTGCTTGTTTTCATGGATTTGAGCTTCTTAAGTTGTTGTCATCAATAAACAGAAGATGTATTGTTCCTATAAAGATAGTTAATATATAGTACATTTGGTGTTGTCTGAGGGTGGTGGCTGAGTCACATGTATTAACAGGCCACCGGTGCGTTAAATATTGCTATAGTTTCATAGATACTATTTTGTTAAAATGTTGGAATAGGCCACCGAATTTATTTTTTTTTGGAACGACGGAACTATATTAAAAACTAGCAAAAGCTAGAAAAAGACACAATTACAAAAAAGAAATGTTAGCTATGGGATTATCTAACCATACTATCCAACTAAATCGCATCTTAGGATTTCTAGATGAGATCCATGTATACGATTGGTATACAATAGAATTTCAAAGCGTCACCTTCTTAGGTTTAGAAGCAGAGAAGGTCAAAGCATTGCGAAAATTTCATATGGATCACATCATCGTAGCTGCAATCCCTTCAAGAATGAGTTTGGCCGCCTTCGTCACCTAACAACCGTCTAGCCACGAGAACCACTCCCCTATATTAAAAGCAACCGGAATATTCAATTCGCACCATCTAGCCAATAAAACCCAAAGATCCCGAGCCATCCCGCAAGAGAAGAAAAGGTGGTCAACATTTTCTACATAATCACTACATACTGGACAAACTCACATGGTCAACTCATCGTGATTGCATAGAATATGACGATTGACGAATTATGTTGTGTTTCTCACAGATTTGGCTTCTTCCAAGTTGGTGTGATTTATCTCCATGAATCTCACTTAGGAAATCACAGACCAATATACGCCAATAATAAGCGAAACGAAAAAAGAAATCGGACAAGTCACATATATACAATCTACTTACGTGAAAAATCTTTTAAGAGAGAGTTCACACCATGTTATTCATAGGGAGCTTAAATCCTCTGTATGAAAACTAATGATATGTAAAACACGCTAATTTATTGATTTTATTATTAAATTTCATACATTATAGTATAATACTAGCTTGAATAATAATAATAATAATAATAATAATAATAATAATAATAATAATAATAATAATAATAATAATAGGTGTATTTTATTATCTACATTTGAAAATAAGAATGATTCATGAAGGTGTTTACCTAAAAAATACTCAGATTTACTAGTTTACTAGTGTACGTAATAATTAACTATAGATGCTTTAAATCGAGGACATAAAATAAAATTGAGGGGTTAAAGTGTCACTTTAATGTTGTTACAGGGGGCATGGCCGAAAAAGGCTGCTAAAGTTATTGTAAAGCGTGTAGATGTTGAGGTCTTCCTCACCACCTAACCTAATCTTATTTCCAACCATTAAAGAACTTTATTTTCGAATATACAAATTGTTTTCTCTATCGTACATTACTAATTAATACAATGGTATCAGATCATTCAAAAAACATGTTATACCGATAGTTGAATTTTGAATTTTAAGCCCATGAAATATTAGGGGTCCTGTACGTGCCATTGAAAAATTTTAAGCCCATGAAATATTAATTGGCCTAGGCCGGGCTCTTACATGAAAAAATTTATAATAGTTGATGCTACTCTTAACACTTTTGAATACACTATGACATTTCTTAACGGTAGTTTAGAATAACGTCGATCTAGATATTATTAAATCATCGAAAACTCACGTTACGAGAACTCACACTTCAATTCAAGTCTATAGCCTATGAAGGTCATCTATTTTTCTTAACCTCCGCATAATAAACCTGACATGACTCCTTGTATTCATTAACAGGGTGAGGTTCAAATGACACTAAAATTTTGTATGAGACTAAAGGAACCAATGATATCATGTTACATGTACAAAGAGAATGTTCCATACTACAAAACCCATTTACCCTAAACATCAATTATCTCACAAACGACAAATCGAAAAATCATGAAACTTGCACCATAATTTTCAGCGTTTTATTCTCTTCGATTTGCCGTCCCTCAAGGCATACTTCCGACGAAATTTTTTTTTTTCATTTTTTTGGTGGGTTTCATATGTTACTAACACATGTGTTAGAGTGTTGCGTTTAGGGTTTAGGGGTTAGGGGTTAGGGTTTAGAGTTTGAGTTTTGGGGTTTCTTCCCGAAACCTCAAAACCCAAACCCTAAACCCTAACCCCAAAACCCCAAACCCTAAACCCTAAATGCTTTATAAAACTCTAAACCCTAAATCATACTAAACCCTAAACCCTAATAAACCCTAAACCCTACTAAAATATAAGATCTAAACCCTAAACCATGAACCCAGCTAAATCCTAACCCTAACCATGACCGTAAATAAAATGTACAATCAATCACTAACACATGTGTTACTAATTTATAAAACCCACCAAAAAACCAAAAGTTTTTTTTTATCGAAAGTATGCCTTGAGGGACGGCAAATCGAAGAGGATAAAACGCTGAAAAATATGGTGCAAGTTTCATGATTTTTCGATTTGTCGTTTGTGAGATAATTGATGTTTGGGGTAGATGGGTTTTGTATTATGGAACATTCTCTTTGTACATGTGGCATGATATTATTGGTTCCCTTAATCTCACTCAAAAATCATGGACTCATTTGAACCTTACTCTTCAGTAACATAAGGTGGGGTTCAAATGAGAATAGGAATTTGTACGATAATAAGGGAATTAATGATATTGTGGCATGTGTACAAAGAGCATGCTCCACACATACAAACCCATTTACCCAAACATCAATTATCTCACAAACGACAAATCAAAAAATTATGAAACTTCCACAATTAAATTCGACGTTTTCCACTCTTCGATTTGCCGTCCCTCAAGGCATACTTTCGACGAGTTTTCCCTCCCATCTTTTTGGTGGGTTTCACATTTACTAACACATGTGTTAAAGAGTTGCGTTTTAGGTTTTGGGTTTGAGGTTTAGGGTTTAGGGTTGAGGGTTTAGGGTTTTGGGGTAAAACCCCAAACCCTAACCCTAAGCCCTAACCCATAAACCCCAAACCCTAAACCCTAAACACTTTACAAAATTCTAAACCCTAAATCACACTAAACCTTAAAACCTAAACCCTACTAAACCCTAACCCTAAACCCTGCTAAACCCGAACCCTAAATCTTAAAACCTAAACCCTAACCCTAACCACAAATCAAATGTATAACCAATCACTGACATATGTGTTGTAAAACCCACCAAAAAATGAATAAAAATATAAAGTTGTAAAAAGTATGCCTTAAGGGACGACAAATCGAAGAGGAGAAAACGTTGAATTTTATGGTGTAATTTTTATGATATTTCGACTTACCATTTGTGAGATATTTGAGTTTCAAAAATGTGAGAGAAATGAGTATTTTATGAAAATGAATAGCTGCGATTGATTTCTCTATTCTCACTTAAAATTGATGTACTCATTTGAACTCTACTCTATTAACCTATGCAAACAAACAATCCTTATCTTATTGCATAATAAATGAAATTCTCAATTAAAACATGCTCTCCAAGTTCCACTATATTAGGAAATAAAATAATTAACGGTATATGCTAACTAAACATAACTTTTTAAAGGCATGTAACAAATTAACAAATCAGAAGTATACCCGACATAAGAGTGACACGATTAATGTACTTACTAACGTTATTATTGTATTTATAATTGTCCATATATATAGTTGTTGGTGAGTTGAATCGGTGGTTACATGTTGACTTTCGTTTACACTAGTCAGATCTACCTAACTTTTAATCCTGACCGTTGCAACTTGTATTTATTGGTTATCGACGTTTTTTTTTGTGTCAATTTTTTTTTTCTGGATGACCCTCTCCAACCTATGCACACAAATATTAGTTTTAATAATATATTATATGTTACTTATTTAGTTTAGGTAATATCTTTCTTTTCTTTGATAACTTTTTATATATAATGCTTGGAATAATTCTGAATATATATTTATAATCAGTGTAATTTTATATTCATTTCGATATAAACTTTATCGTCATATGATATATATTTAACGAAAGTATTTTATTTGTCTCGAAATCAACTTTTTTTTGTATCAAAATCGTAGATAAAAAAATAAACTGGTCATAGTGGTATATTTGGATTAATACAAAAAGTTATATAAAAAAAGTTAAAAGCGAAAAACACAATAGTATGTTAATAACATTATTTGAATATAATATACATTTTGATATTAATGCCCATGTATGGTTTTTAGGTTGTATTCGACCTGCATACTTTCAAACCTCCATTATCAATAACAATAATTAAGGGTCTGTTTACACGTATCATTTTTTTACATATGTAATTATGTCAATGGTAATGTTCTAATATATTTTATAAGTTTATTATAAATTGAAAGTTTGTAGGTTTATAATTCAAACATAATTCAGTTGTCAACTTCCTGTGTGATCGTGGTGGTATTTACCAACATTGTTAAAGATTTAAATACTTAATTGAGCATCATTGTGTTGTTACACACAGACGCATTGTTAAACGTTATTATGCCCAAAAATTTGTTGTATGTTAAAATCTTCCATGCAAATAGAGTTATATATGTACATTAACTTTACGATATTAATGAGGTTTTTATGTGGCATCCATTTAACTGGACAACGTCTGGGTTATATACTAGTTATACTTGGCAACGGTTCACAGGCGAAGGGAAGGGGGAAGGAAAGGGAGGGCAGGGACTATTTTGCACCTGCCCGAAAAACTACCCACAAATATATCAAAAAAATGTTATTTTTTTTTCAATCAGAAAACTCGCTAATATGCAAGATTAAGTTAAATTGCTAAAATACGTAAGATGCAGTAACAAATATACTCAATGTAGTCAACAATTACTGCTAATTTTTTAAACTCGAGAACTATATCGATATTTACAAACAAATAAAAATGGTAAAAAATATCGGATGCAGTAACAATATACAAGATGCTGTAAATAAAGTACTAGTAGTTTTTTATTACAACACATAAAATTTAAAAAAAAAATATAAGATGCAATAACAAATATACAAGATGCAGTAAACAAGTACTAGTAATTTTTCGATTTCAAAAATAAAATTAAGTTGTAGAAACACATAAAAAATGTTTAAAAAACATAAAATGCAGTAACAAATACAAGATACAGTAAATAAGTACTAGTACAAATATATATCAACCGAATCTACGATGCAGTAACAAAATACAAGATCCGGTAAATAAGTACTACTATATATATATATATATATATATATATATATATCAACTGAATTTACGATCCAGTAACAAAATACAAGATGCAGTCAATAAGTACTAGTACAAATATATGTCAACTGAAATGATGATGCAGTAACGTAAGATGCAGTTAAAAAAAAGCAGGATGTAGTTGATTTTTTTCAGATCTAAAAAGTAGATCTAGATCTAAAAAGTAGATCTACTTTTAGATCTAGATCTACGCATTTTCAGATCTAGATCTATAAAAATGGAGATGATAATAAAGATGATGACGTAAGTGGTGGTGACAATTTAGCGGCGGTGGTGGCGTTGGAGCGGTGGTGGTGGAGCGGAGGTGGTGGCGGTGGAGTGGCGAGAAGATAAAAACGATCACGGTTGGTTACGTCCGGTGGAGGCCGGTCACCAACGGTGGTGGTTCACATCTCAACTCTTTGACCTCAAATTCATCGTCGTTTCTCTGCCTCTTTTTTCGGTCACAACGTTGTGGTGGTGATGGCGACGTTGGTGGTGGTGGTGGACGGAGGACGGTGGTGGTGGACGGAGGACGGTGGTGGTGGATGAAGGTGGTGGTGGATGGAGGTGGTGGTGTGTGATTTGTGATGAGAGAGATGGAGTTAGAGAGGATTTGTGTGTGTTTTGTGAAGAGAGATAGAGTGAAAATAAAACTGACCTAAAATTTTGCCCACATTTTACATCTTTGATCATATTTTAAATAAATTTCATTATAGTCCCTCTATCCAATATAATTGCAAAGTAACTCTCGTGACATGGCATGATCTTGACCATTGATCTTGAAACGAATGGTGAAGATGAACCTGCCCCTTCTAGCTCTCCTAAATACTCATTCCCCTCTGATCTCAAATCATTATAATTATAATATATCGTACAATGAAATTAATATATTAATATTGTGCAAAGTGTTTTTTCGTACCAACTTGAATTTTATAATTTTAACTTACTTTTGATTCTAACCATGAACTTCACATTAACTTTAAAACGGATATTTACATTTAATATTGATTTCTTTTAAATTTTATACTATTTCCGGAACCCTCTTTTTTCTAAGTCAAATCATTTTTTTCTATAAAGTTTTTCAAAAAAAAGTACTTCTAGTCTAGTCCTATAAGAGTACAAGAAGTGATTGTCCTTGTGTTAACGAGAGTAATTAACAATAGAGGGTGAAACCAGTTTTATAAAGTTTTAATATCAATGTGTTCAATTTTATGTTTAATTGAATAGTGAAATTTAGCAAGGTTAAAATTTTGAGGGGGAGTGCTAATGGGCCCACAAAAATGATTTTGAACTAATCAAATATGAAATATAGGGAAACATTAGGGTAATTTTATATGTTTGCAGTTGATTTTATTAGAGTAGTTTTGGGTTGAAGGAACTTTTAGAAACGATGTAGTTGTAAGGTCGTTTGGTTTAGTTATCGATATGATTGTAATTTTTAGCATCTTGCTAGTTTTTTCATTGATGATAATATTGTACCTCTTCCTAATAAATAAATAAAGCGAAAAAAAGTAATAACCATTTGAACACGACGCAGAATTGAAAGCCGGACTTAAACACCGAACCGATTATGGTGAACACCGGATCTCGGTGTTCATGTTTGAAAGCTGTTTTTTTTCCTCTGAAAATCATGTTTCATCGTAAATAAGTTTAAAATTAGGCTTCATCGCAAAAGAACTTCTAGCCCAATAACAAACTGAAAGCCCAATCTCTAGCCCACATATAAAGGCCCAAATATCGAATTTAGGTCCAGACAACCTTTTTATCATTAGCATTTGCAGTTTCTGCAGATACAAAATTACAGTGTCGTTATTATTAATCGTAAATTTCAGTTTTAATTTGAGCTTCAGTTGTTGTTATTATTCATCAATGGCAGCACGCGGAGGTGATGGTCCAAGAAGAGGTGGAAGACCACTTCATCCATCGGCACGTGGACCTCCTGGTCCTCCTCTTCACAACAAACCTGGACCTCGTTTCGAACCAGTCGACCGCGAAAAGGTTAGGGTTTGTAATAATTTTGTTATAATGTATTTATTTTAGTGTTATTTATCATCTATTAATTAATAATATCAATTTGTGTTATGTTTAATTGTTGACTTGTATGAGTTATTTTAGCTGTATGAAGTGTACCTAGGGTTTGTAATAAAATGTTATTATTATGTTGTAAAAATTTACTGTTATTTATTTAGTTATTTATTTTAATTTTAATGCTTTTTGGTTTCATAAATTGGATTGGTTTTGTAGATAGATGAAAGTAGGAATACTTGATAATTGTAATATTTGATATAGTAGAATGTTTATTGGTGTAAAGACTGGTTTTTATAGAGCAATATGGCAAGTAGATGGTTTTGGGTTGGGGATATATCAGAATGGATGATGTTGTGATTCATGTTAGAGGGACATGATACGTTGTTTAGAGTAATAGGTTTAGGATAAAAATGGGGCTAGAGTATTTTGGCTGTACGCTGTTTTTGAGCCGTCTAAGAACACATTTTACTTGATTTTGTTATACAAGGACTGTGAAAAGTGGAATGTATTCTGTTATGAGTTATGATACCCAAGTAAGGTGTAAGTGGTTAAATGGGTGGTGTGAGGGAAGAGGCTGTAATCTAGCTTACGAGCCAAATATGTAGAGTTTAGTTATATGGGCAGCATGTCGCTTAATTTTTTTTCTAGTTTGATAGTTTTTTTGGGGGTGTTTGAGGGGGCTTATTTTCCCATGCTTATTTTGTAAGCTAATAAGCTTAATTTGATGTGTTTGATTGGGCTTATCTCGAAGAGCTTATTGTGTTTTTTGCACGAAGAAACTAATAAGCATAAGCCAAGATTTTAAAGCTTATTTGCTTATGCACATAAGCAAATAAGCAATAAGCTAATGAATAAGCCCCCCAAACACCCCCTTAGTTTTAAACCACACATTATTAACTGTATTGTTATTGTTGGTGTATGATATTACATTTATGTTTTGGGTGGCAAATGGCTATTGAAGATTAAGATCTTATAGGAAAGAATGTCCTATTCAAAGTACAAGAACATGCAGTGTTGCTAATTAATCATTTCCATGTTTTTATTAGGAAATGCAATGTAAAAAAGAAACTTTTGTTAGAAATCAGATGGGATTGAAACTATGAAGAGGGGAATACCCATAGGTTTTGAAACAGCCTTCCACTCTTTAAAGTGGCACTTGCTAAGGAGAATGGATAATTAAGACAATGTTCTAAAAACCCGCTCTCGAAAGTTTCATCTCTGCTTTACTTACCAACACTCATTGTTATGTCACACATGCGTCATGTGTCTACACTCCCTTAATTAGAATCTGAGTTAACTGTTTTTTATGTGATTGTATCAGTGTACATGTAAATTAATCATTTGGGGAACCAATTATATCAAAATGGTTTACTACTCACTTTTTTATTTCCACATATCATATTTTGGTTCTGTTTTTCTCTCTAGGTTAGTGATTATAGTGACATTTTATTTTGAAACTCCTATCTATTATTTATGAAGTGTTCTCTTTGACATGCAGACTTGTCCACTGCTACTTCGAGTTTTCACCAAGGTAAGAGTGCCTTTTTAGACACTGTAATAATTTTGTTTCTCGAAGGCTTGGTTTAAAAAAGCGCGCCTAGGCAGCAAGGCGCTTAATTTTAGGTTAGGCGCCTTGGATTTCTGCTGGACTTTTGCCGACTTTTGTTGACTTTTGGACCTGCATTCGACGTTTGGACTGCAGTTGACTTTTTGAAATTTGGTAATTTCCTTACGTGAGGCGAGTGCCTTGGCGCTTAGCGCCTCGGCTTTCAAAACTCTAGCGCCTCGGATCGCCTAGAGCTTTTTTAAACCAAGCTCGAAGGTGGTGAAAATAATCTTTGGTGCAAAACAGATAAGTACAGTGGTTCCTTTACGGGTGAGTTAAGAGTGCTCTTGATTTTAAACAGGTTGGTGGACATCACAGCCAGGCAGAGTTTGCAGTCAGAGGCAAGGAGCCTAAAGACGAAGTCCAAATATATACCTGGATGGATGCTACACTTCGGGAGCTAACCGATCTGGTATGTCAAACTGTATCTGTTGTTCTCTGACCATTTAAGTTTAGACATCTCTCTTAACTTACGGGTTTCAAAGTTAGAAGTCTATTACCCGTTCCTTTTTCCCCTTGAACATTCATATCGGTTCAAATTTTGACACTTGTGAAATTTAGTCATTTTTTGAAGTTACCATTCCGTGTTACAATTAGACAGATTACATAAATTATATGTATCCGAATATTGTGCTGTAAAGAGATTTGATTGCAAAGAATAAGGAGGCAGACAGATTAGCTGCAAATCAGCTAAGTTTGTTTGTGGGGAGTGGTGTTTCTTGCATTTTTGCATATCCCTAATAGTAGGCAGACAAATTAGCTGCAAATCGCCTACATTTGACTTTTTAACCATGATACTAGGCTTTTCGTGTTGTGCAAAAACCTGTCCAGACTCCAGACCAACAACACGAAAAATCAAACTGGGACTGAGCTGTAGATTTGGAATTGGCTATATTTTCTTTGATTCTTGGTTCTTTGTTTGTTAGATAAACGATTTGTGGATTGGTTCTTAGCTCTATAGTTTCTCAAAAACAGGCTCTAGGTTCGATCTGTTCCAACCTGGACAGAGCAGGTCTTCGTTGACTAGTTAATATTTGAAACGAATCAAATAATATCGTTACACGCTCCCGCATTATATATAGTGTTTAATACCAAATTAGATACCCCTAGATTGTATTCAGTTAATGGTCCGGTTTGAAACTGAACCGGATTAGGTCTGTCCAGTTAAAGTCTTATTAGTTTGTAATTCGGTTTTGGTTCACCCTGGTCTGGTTTTGACCCAATGAAAGCCTTTAGTTACAAATTCAAGCAGGTACTTATTAATGTTAGTATTAATCCTTGTACACAGAAATGCCTTTTTATAGTGTGCTTAATATTTCTTATTTCTGTGCTGGTATCTTTCGACTCTACTTGAGGTATTGATTTTTGCATTCATTTTACTTCTGATTTCCAGGTAAAGGAGGTAGCTCCAGAAGCTAGAAGAAGAGATGCTATGCTGTCATTTGCTTTTGTATATCCTACTAAAACTGGTCATTTTACGGTGAAAGAGGTAACCTTCTTTGTTTTGTTTAACTTCACTGTAAAAATGTTTGAAACTAGTCTTTGATAAATTCTATACAAGATAAGAGATTATTTTTAATAAAATTAACTCAAGCACAACTACTGGGGATGTACATCTTAGAACAGTAAATTGTGGACTTATTATAGCTTGTTTGTACGGATAAGGAGTACAAACATGAAATGGTTCGATACTTTTATTTGAGCCATTCACCGGTTTAAAACAGACCTTAATGTCAAGAGTGCTCTATAATTGTGTCATCGACTTTTAGGCCATGATTACTTGACAAATGACAATGTTTGCTCAAAACCATGTGTACTTGTGGAATTTAGTGTTTCTGGTTTGCATATTTGTAAAAGGACGAGTTCTTTATAATTAATGTTAATAACTTTTTAAAAATTAAGTAAAATGGCTATATGGTTTTGACACATTACTCTTTCCATGGTAATAACTATATGATCAGGTTGGAAAAACCTTGTCTTACCCGAATGCAAGAAGACCGGACGATGGGAGCAAGGCCCTTGGCACCCTTAGCTTTGAGGTAAATAACCACATTGCCAATTTTGTAAAAATTGATACTAAAAATGGCAATTTTAAAGCATTTACTTATAGACATCTTGATTTGGGTTATGTTTTTTCTTTCATCCCTTTTTTGAAGGGGTGGAATGGGTGAAAGTCACGTGACTTTATCTTTCAAGCACCTATTTAGATAATTTACTTCAATTAAAGAATTAGACTAGTATTGTAATACAGTAATACTAGTATTTAACCCACAAATCAATTACAGACAAAAAGTTTATCGCGTCAAGTGGGTCTGAGCTGTTTCAACCCTTTCCTAAATTATAACCGTTTTGACCCATTATCCAACTTGAATGGCCTGCTGATTTTTTAACCAAAAACTTAAGCTAACACTACATTTTTACAATTTCACTCGCTGGAGAAAGGCATGTATTTTGGAACTTCTATATCTTAGTCTTATCTCTAACCGGTGGCTGAATTTGCAGATTGGAGATTACCTAGATGTTGCAATTCTGTAGACTTTTATACAGTCTCTACCCACCTTGCAATTACTAGTGCTAAACTTAGTGCATCCTGTTATCATGATTTCAGCTCTGTTAAACAATGTGATACATTATGCTTGTATCTAACAATACCTTTATGTCGTTTACTATGCTTTGGCTAACACATTCTAGACATGTTCTATATTAGTTTTGTATGGGCCTTTGCGGACCAAAACGAATCAAACTTGAATGTTTACAATGATGATTTGAACTGTTTTTATTTTTGTTCTTTTGGTGGATTTTTATGTCCGACACAAACAATTTTCCTTTTAGACATCATGTCCATCAGAAAGTGTTATCAGAAACTTGTAGAAGTAGCGGGTCATATTTGTGTCATTTCTGCCTCTTAATTACTGTTTGTCATGTTTATTTAGTGCTGCAACTATTTGGGAATTGAATATTATTCACAAGATGGGTCATATTTGTGTCATTTCTGCCTCTTAATTACTGTTTGTCATGTTTATTTAGTGCTGCAACTGGTTGGGAATTGAATGTTATTCACAAGATTCATTTGCAGGTTTATTGTTTCGTTATGTATTACTTCATACTTTTTACCATTGTATGAATCGAACTTTGATAATTTTTATTGTATGTATTGAACATGTAAATATCGTTTATTGTACGTACACTTATTTTTTGGCATTGACAAAAACGGAAACTTTTCAATTTTAGCCTTACCCAATAAAGAGAGTATACATCCAATATATGATATTTACAAGTTTAATATATACAATAGAAGTTTTCAAACTTCGAGTCATAGAATAGCAAAAATGTAAAATTTAATGCATAAGGAAATAATTAACCTTACATAGTACAGTAGTTAACTTTTATCGAATTCTTGCTTTGAATGGGTCATGTTAGTTAATAAATTCGTTAAGAGTAACATAAAAATGATGCCAAAGGATGGGTTTTGTTAAGGAAAATGATCAAATTTGGAATTAAATTGGGGTGTGCATGGTTGTTTGGCTAAAACCAAACTGTAAGTTCAGTCATAGAATAGAATTTTTCAAACTTCGAGTTCGAAGTTTTCATAGAATAGAAGTTTTCAAACTTCGAGTCATTAAATAGAAAAAATGTAAAGTTTAATGCATTACGAAATAATTAACCTTACATATTATCCTTCGTCAATATAAGTAGTACAGTAGTTAACTTTTATAGAACTCTTGCTTTGAATGAGTCATGTTAGTTAATAAATTCGTTAAGAGTTACATAAAATTGATGTCAAAGGATGGGTTTTGTTAAGGAAAATGATCAAATTTGGAATTAAATTGGGGTGTGCATGGTTGTTTGGCTAAAACCGAACTGTAAGTTCGGGTTTTGGAAAATAAAACAATAACTGTTTGGATTTTTTAGTTTCGGTTTTGGTTTTTAATTGTTTCTTTCGGTTTATCTATTCGGGTGGGATAAGATAAATTAGATATAAACACATTGTGTATATGTATATAGCGTAAGAATGAAAGAAAAAAATTAGATTTTATATTAGGAAAACTTCTATCAATAAATAATTTTTGTTAATATACAAGTACGTAAGTTAGTAGTTTTATAAATTAGTGAGTAATTCAAGAATAACAACAAAACACTTCATATTACGTAGTACATCCATATTCTTTATTATATTGTTGAATGACCAAGCATATTTCGGCTGTGTGAATGGAGGAAAATCACATCTTTACTCTACATAAATGTTGTAACCCGAATCGAGATTGTTCTCATTGATGGTGGTACATGGTGATTGAGAATACCTATCTAAGAAGATGGGATTTTGAGGTGAGGAAAGGATGGAGGCTACATATGTATGTGTGTGATATGAGATGTCCCCTCGCATCTATATATAGTGGGGGGTTCAAATGAGAATCACTAAAAAATTGTGAACTTGTAAGAATTACTCAAGTAGGTGATTGTATACATATGATAATGCCAAAAAATATATATAAGTGTTAATAGTAATCAATAAGACCTTGAAATTCGATAAATTAAGTGTAAACAGTTATTTTAGCTTACTTTAACCGATTTGTTCACATGTGAAATGTTCAGTTGTGAATATATGTGTTTTTACGTGTTTTTATATGTAATTTTACATTTTCTGACGACTTTTTATTTCTTATTTGAACAAATATTAATGTTCACGTGTGTAAAGTGAATTACATGGAGAAACAATTAAGTGGTCAAAATGTAATATTTATCAACAAATTTTAAACATTCAGGGGTAAAAAGTTACATTCAATTGATTCAAAAAAAGAAAAATATAAATTATAATTGGGAAGCATTTAAAACCCATCGGTTTGTTCGTTAATAACAGATCATCTTCAACAAAAGAGGTTTTTTTTATTTTATACTCGTAATTATTTTTGTTCTTCTTCCAATATCATGTATGTTCTCGAAGTAAAAAAATTGTTGAAAAAATTAAAAAAATTCCACACATTATTCAAATTAATTAATTTTATGTTTTGTATGCTCATCCAAATAAAAGATGTATATATTCCATTTTCGAATCATTCTACCTGTGTAGTGAATTTATAAATCACAAGTAATGTTATTACTGAACAATGTAATGTTATCAACTAGTGTTACAAGAATGTCTGGATTATGATGAAAATATCAATGTGATAAAAATATGATTCACTATTATAATTTTTGAATCAATTCATTACAATTTTTAATCAAACTTGAAAATTTTCTGAATCGGTGGCATGCATAAACATGCATTGTAATTGTTGCATTAATAACAACTAGAATTTAAACTTTCACTTACTATTTGGCTAACTTGCATTGTAATTGTTGCATGACACCTATTTATATTTTATTAATCATCAGCTTGTTGGACATGATTTCGACGAATTGGTGTTTTATTTTCGCTACAAAAGCAAAAGAAGTGATGATTTTAATACATAATCTTCATTAATTGAGTGGAGTATCAAATGTAAATGGATCTCACCTATTTTTATGGGAGCACAAACTTTATTGATTATGGGTAATTCACGTGAACTTCATCCCCTACAAAATTGGAAAGGAAGAAACTGCCCATTTAATTTATATCGATTAAAAGAAATGGTATTTCATATTATTAATTAAACTAGAATTTACTAGAATACCCTTTGATATTGAATTTAAATGATTAGTTCATATTGCTTCTCCCCCTTCTACACCCAAATTCCCTTCTTTTTTATCCCCTACTCTCTATATATATACACACACAAGAGAAATGGACTTTAGGAAAAATTTACATCAAGTTACAAACTATGCTTGTCCTATGTAAATGGTATCTAATTTCTATTTCTTATAATGCAAAAAAATCCAACAATTTATATATATATATATATATATATATATATATATATATATATATAAAATTCTTTTGGGAGCTGTTTAAGATTGTCTGTTTTGTTAAATTATAACTTGTCTTAATGTCCTTGTTTAACCATATTTTAAGTTGTTGTGGGTGATATATGTATAGTTTACATATGTTGTGTTTTTAAGTATATTTTTAATCAACCTATAATTTGTCCTTTATAGTTTAGATTCTCTTACCTTTTCATCGTTATCAAACACCATCTTTGTACTTGAATGATCGTGAGATAATGGAAAATTTATAGATGTTGAAGGTTAACAACTTTCACCCAAAAAGATGATATGTTCACTATGAAAATATGTTTCCCTAGCTTTGACAAAAAATAACAAATCTTTAAATAGAATAAATAGAATAATACGGAGTAAAGAAAAGTAGTTATCAGAAATTTTAACTCTGAATGGCCATATACTTTATTACTATACTATAAAATTAAGCTACATACATCTGGATGGCCAAATATTATATTACTATTACTATTACACAACTAAGCTACATACATTGTTCTCTTATATTATTAACTACTAGACTTCGAACCTGTTTATATACACGATGCATTGAATTGTATTTGATATTTTTTTAATATGATATTTTTTTAATATGTGGATAATGCATTTGATAAAATTATATCGTTTCATATGAGTAAAAAAATATATACAATAAAGGTGCATATTAAATTACTTTACGTAATATGTATATAAATTGTAACGTTGGTGTCATACTCCCTCTGTCCTAAAATTATTGTCCAACAATAAAAAACACAGAGTTTAATAAAAGTGGACCACAACACCTTTCAACAATTCAAATAGAATCTTTACCTACTAAAGTCTTCTCCCATTGGTTGAAATGGGAAGTGGACAATTTGAGACGTTCCAAAAAAGAAAGATAAACTATAATTTTGGAACAGAGACAGTTTTGGTATACTAATTTGTGTCAGTACAGAGTAGTTCCATTCCATAACCGATTTAATCTTCCATAACATTAATTGTGTGACTATTTATCTCGTCCAGATAATTAATCGTTGATTTATGAGAGAAAAATTGATTAGTTCAACTGTGGATTGTAAAAGTTTGAATGGGAACAATTTTAGTATTGAGTGAATGTAAAGTGATATTTGTAAACAAAAGTTTATAACATTAATGGGACACCCGACGATTTAGGGTTATTGATTAACCTACTAAAAACCCTAATTACGTGTGTTTAATTTAGTATTAGGCTAAATACTTACAATTACTTGTAACTACTTGTTTATTTATGAGAATATACACTCCCGAAATTGATTTATATTACGCTTACGCAATTAGTTGTAATTACGTGAAACAATCGGACGGATTCCGACACAATATGCGGCGTTGGTGAAAACATTTCTATAAATAACTTAAATCTATTTTTAGAAGTTATTTATCATTATTTATTATTTTTTTAAAATAATACACGAAAAACTTAGACGTTTCGATTAAAACGCCTTAAACGCAACGAAAACGCGTGAATTTAATTCGGCAACCAAATAAACGCCAATAACTAAATTGACAAATTAAATTAAGTATTTTAAATAATACTTCAATGGAAAATTTCCCAAATTATATCGTTATTTTAAATAACTCGAAATTACGTTACGCGATTTAACGTTTAAACGAAATAACGAATTAAATAACACAGTACGCGAATACAGCCTAGGATTAAAAGTTAAATCACACAAACCACCATGGGGGACCCACCTATGGCTGGACCATGTGGTCACCACCCACATGAACCACTTAAAACCCATGCAAAAATCATCATGAGATTCTTTTCCTACTAACCATCCATCTTTCATGCAAATCCTCATTTTCACACTCAAACTCATTTCCAACTTTTCTCTCCATCAATACTCTCTTTACTCCTTCAATTTCCAGAAATTTTAACACCAAAAACCACCTAATATCATCACAAAAATCGTCCTCCATCATCATCCTCAAGAGCAAATCAAGAACATCAAAGCTAGGAACAAGAATCAAGCTCATTCTCACCATCACCTCTTGTTCTTTCTTTTATTTCTTGTAAGAATCCTTAAACAAATTGCTAGATTTTACTTTTATATTACTGATTATGATGTTATATAGCTCCATCAAAAAGATTATGTCCAAAATAATTGTTAAAATACGTTTTTATAATTTATTCATGAAAGATACATAATCTGTCTACAAAAACACAACTCACTAAAAACGTCATATCTTAAGTTCTAGGAGGAGTTAGAAGATGCATTTTTGTTTTCAAATTTGCGTATTTGAAAGATATACAACTTTCATGGTTTACGTTTTTACCATTTACGTACGTGTTTTTCTCTATAATCTGATTTGTGGGACTTATCTGTATGAAATCAGAATCTGAGATAGGAACTTTTGTGGATTTTATTTATATACTTAGATGACCTTTAAAATGGTTAGAAAAGTTATGTGATGGTCTAGAAATGTAGAAGATCAGTTGGTTAGAGTTGTGGAACCTAATTTGGATTAGAAATAGTAGAAATCCTATTGCGAACTAAACCGACAAAATCGAAAATGTGAGATTTTGAAGTTTTAACTTGTGTTTTATAAACCAACACTTTTGGGCATGCTAGAAATAGAAATAATGAATTTTTGGGACTTTTAAACGTATATAAGAGTTTTGGGGAAAGTTTCGGGTCAAACCGGGTAAGTTTGACCAAGTCAACAAAAACGGCTCGGTTCCTAAAAACGACAAAAAATACTATTTTTAGAAAGTAACAACGAAAATGTGTTTGAGTGGCTTAATTAATGTCTTTGACCAAAAACGAGACTTGGAAAGTTTCCCGAATTAGAAACCGACACATAAATTGATAAGTGACTCTATGGTTTGACCAGTTTTGACCGGGTTGACCAGGTTTGACCGGGTTGACCAGGTTTGACCGGGTTGACCAGGTTTGACCAGTTTTGACCAGGTTTAACCAATTTTACCAGTTTGATCAACTTTGACCTACGGTTTAAGACTTATACAAACCAAAATAATCTGTTTGCAACACACGATGTGTACTAATGAATAGTATACAACAAAACAAACTTGATAATGATGTCTAAATGAATTATTATTACAAACTTTCACCAACGGGTCGTACGCGTCTTTGATAAACGACCACGAACAACTTATTTGGACATAACTAGTTGAATGAGCTAGCTATAGGTGGACATTAACCTTCCACTTACATAGATGATCTTTCAAGACATCTACTCATACAACCTTATACGTTTAGGACGTTAGAAGGTTGCACATTGGATCACACTTTACTTGCTATTTGACACTGCTTGCTTACTATTTGCTAGAACTCAGGTGAGTTTCATAGCCCCTTTTTACTTATTTTAAATTGTTTTGGGGGAGAATACATACTACAACTGCTTTACACAACTACTTTAACTTGAACACATGTACAAACTTGCTATTTTACAGACTTATAGACTATTAATGTACAGAATACATACACACATGTTTATACAATTGCTTTTACCTGAACACATGTACAGACTTGCTATTTTACAGACTTACAAACTATTGATATACTGATTTGCATGAGTTACGATTAATCCACCGAAGGCCTCTGAATCATAGTTGTTAATTATCGACTTAAGCGCGAGTTTTAGTAAATGGATCCATTTGGGACTGACCATCCCCGCCCGAGGTAGCACGCACTACCATGAACCGTATTGTATAAACGGGCATTTCTTACTCGTTTCACATGAGTGTTTTTGGATTAGCACTCACGGGGGCAAATTTTCGGGTACTTGATTGTACTTTACAGACGTGTTAAACTTCGACTATGATGCTCATGACAATTGTATATTCACTACATTGCACTCGTGCAATATTTTAACTTGATTGTGTTCACAACTGTTTATTTACTGCAAACCTATGAACTCACCAACTTTATGTTGACCCTTTTAGTATGTATTTCTCAGGTAACCCTCCGCAGTAGGAAGCTTTTGGAAAGCTTAGCTCGAGTCGCATTGTTTTCAAACATCAAGAGATTAGATTGCATTCAGCTGTGTTTTGTTATTCAGTAATGTATTAGATATGTAACACCCCCAAATTCGTTGATTTAGTTTAGCGGAAACATTTAGTTAAGTATGGGGAGTGCCACAATACACAGTACATGCATACGTATCAGAGCATATGATTACAACAGAACAAATATATTAAGATGCCAAAGTATTAGTTACAAACTTTACGATTCCTCGAATCATACAAGTTTAAAAGTATTAAGTTTACAAAAGTAGATTTCGTAAATAAGACTAAACAATTTCAGTTATATAAAAGAAATCCAATTGTCAAAAGTTGGCATCCTATACTTCGTGGGTCGCCTATGTTCCAACGTGCAGGCGGTTCTTACATGCACAGCTAATTCCCTGAAAAACATAGTAAAAGTCAACAACGGGGTTGAGTGAATTCACAGGTTTTATGTTTGCAATAGTTGAATCAAGTTAGTAAGCACAGTTGTTAAACCAATACGTTCACAAATAGTTATTGCCATAATAGTCAAGTAATCGTTTTGTGGAATGTTATCCAAGTATAGTTCGGTTGGGATGTCACCCAAAATACAGTTTGCATGGGATATTACCCAAAATACCATTTACGTGGGATGTTACCCAAAACACAGTTTGTAATACATTGCTGGTTGTTCTCCAGTGTTTACAAAACAGTACCGGTCGTTCTCCGGTCTAAATACGCACGGGTCGTTCTCCCGTCCAACTCGGCCATTCGTTTTCTGGCAATAAATACTGCTGGTCGTTCTCCAGCGAAATACAGTACCGGTCGTTCTCCGGTCAAAAGACGCATGGGTCGTTCCCCCATCCAAATACGCATAGGTCGTTCTCCCGTCCACTTGGCCAGTCGTTCTCTGGCACTAAAATGCGTTGCTGGTCGTTCTCCAGCGTTTACATAAAAAGTACCGTTCGTTCTCCGGCCAAATACGCACGAGTCGTTCTCCCGTTCAAACAAAACAGTTTATCAATTAGTTTACCACGTTTGTTTTAGTTTATGGTATGAAAATGTTATCTCATAAACATTAGTTCGCACAATCGTTCAACAGTTCAAAGTACTCTAATCGTTCGAGTAAACACGTATACAATCATGTAGTAAAAGCAGTTATGGCAATTAATAAAGCAGTTGACTATGTTTTCCACCCCTGTTCAAAAGCAGTTAAAACAGTAAAAGTAGGGGCTGTGAACTCACCTGTTGAGTTAAGTAATGTGCGAGTGCTAGCAAAGCCTAAAGCCCGAGTCTAGTCCGAAATCTCCTAACGTCCTAAACGTATGAGATTTAATAAGTATGTGGAGGTCTAAACTTAACCATCCCTGCTAGTGTTCGTACAACCAAGTTATGTCCAAGTGTTTGTTCGATGTTTATGTTTGTAAAATGTATACGAGTCGTTGGTGATTGTTGGTAATAGTAATCTATGAAAACATTATTATATTCGTTTCATTGTGTTTTCATTATGTATAAACTTGTGTACGGGGGTCCAGGGGCAGCGCCCCTGGTAGCGGGGTCCAAGTGGCAGAGCCCCTGGTTGGGGTCGAGCTGCCAAGTCAGCTTGGAAAATTTTTATTTCTACTATATTGTTTTAGTGAAAATCGCATCTGGAAATTAAATTCAGGAAAATTGACCAAAGTTGGCTGCGGATTGAGATTGCGGTGCGAACTGAGTTCGCTTCGCAAGGCAAGGTGGGATGCGAACCGAGTTGGGCTCGCAGGGTTCGCAGCACGATCTGCGGACTAAGACGCAACTCAGTTCGCAGATCCCGCTGTTTGTGAAAAATCGAGTTTTAAACGCATTTTGAGTCGGTTTTTGGACATAATTAGTTGATAGAACACTAAAACATGATGTATTAAGTATTATAAGCATGAATATCAAAGAAAATAGCGAAAATCTAAGAGTTTGCGGGATTGTCGGGTTCTTACAAAGTTGTCGCCGTGAAAATCCGAGAAGATAGAAATGTAGATCTCGTTGTTGTGGTCGTTTTTCTCTAAAGGAGCGAGGTGATTCGATGAGTTTTCGTGGTAATTTTTGAGTGATTTGTGTGGTTTTTGTTGTGTTTAGAGAGAGAGATGAGAGAAAAGGGAGGTGAAGAGAGAGAGTGAAAGAGAGAAATGAGGGTGATGGTGGTGGGTGGGTGCCGGTTTTGGTGCCCAAAAGGAGAGGGACTTTGTCCCTAATTTGCGGTATTTGGCCCGTATTTGTTTACCCGATCGTTAAATGTTCAAATATTTTAATTTGGTAACTTTTTAAATACGTATTTGAATCTATTTTTAGATGAGATATTTTATAAAAATATTTTAGTTAAGTTATACAAATTTAAAAATTTGTTCTGTTTTGTTTTGTCAAAGATGTTTCGAGTTGTTTTCAGTTTGCAAAATACTTTGTAAATATTATCGACATAATATTTAATAGTTAATAACGTTATTTAATAATTTCGTTTTATTAAATAATTTTGTTCACCAACTGTCGTATATTTTTGTCGCGTTTGTTCCTATTGTTTTGTACGTATTTACAATTTACTACGAAATGTAATACTACGCGTATTAACTAGTTGGGCTTTGCTAGACTTACCTCTAAAATGTGTTGTGAATTCACTCAAGTAGGGAATTAGCCTAATAATGCAAGTGTTTAGCGTATGTAATCGTGTTTAAATTTGCGGGGTGTCACAAGATATCTCTAATCGGTTTATGCGAACTCCAAATACTTTTGTAAACTTTTGAATTATTGTAATGTAACTATTTTCAAACATCTCATATAGAGGTCGTTTGCTTTAATCTTGGTGTTATGATATTTGATTGGTCGGTGCCCCCGTGACACCTCATCCTTCCGCTGCCACGTGTTTTGGGGGTGCGACAGATTGGTATCAGAGCCTAAGGTTATAGCGAACTAGGATTGCATTAGTGACCTAGACTATGACCGTTAAGTTTGTATTTTTATTTGGTATGACTGGTTCAGCAATTGCATCAATTGAACTTAATATAACATAGCCTGATCAACTATGTACAATTAATGGAGATTCGATGCAAGACCCGAAACGGTGATAGCAAATGAGAATACGGTAGTAACGTAAACCGAGGATAGAACGGGACCAACCTTATACGTGCTTATGTGCTAGGTTATTATATTTCTATATATAACCTTAACTTTTCGTATACGAAACTCTTTGCCACTCTACATGGTAACCACTTCCACAACTATGTCACATGACATCAAACACGAAACACAAACCTCACTTACTACTATAGAGATACCCATGATACCCGCTCGCCCAACCGCTCCGGGCAACGATATAATCGAATATGACTCACTTTAGGAGAATCCACCAAAGGATTCGCCACCCAAATGAGAACACGTATAGAACTTAAACCGTTTACGCACTCATCGCTCCCACCTATATCATAGACCCATAGAGCATGTGTGCTACACACGATTAGAAGGACAGGTACATCACTTCGAACTAGACCTTGTCCTATTCTTACCACTACTACCGATACTTCAACCTTAAGAACCGTCTTCCCACAGATGTCCGCCAATGAAATTGGCTAACCACAACACCAACACATTAAGAATAATATTTCCAACACCTGAAAGGATTCCAACAACTTACGCATAACTCGGTTTATGACTTTAACTACTCTGAACACAACTATCTTAATAACAACTAAACCATTTCGATCGATGCCGCAATGAATGCTTGCAACCAAGGAGCAAGTCATTACACTTATTCCACCACCAAGTTCCCCTCAGGATTAGTTTATCTCTTGACATTGTAACCTGTTGGGGCGGGATGTGCCCAACTATCTATCTTTGTTAACTTTGTAAACTCTTGAACTAAGACCGGATGTAACACTGCCCGACATATTTTGAGAACCTTCTAAGTCTTGTAATCATTTTGAACTTGCACCTCAGTGTGGTTATAAAAATTTGCTTCCTTGTTTTACTTAATTATTTCGACGTGTCATAAACACCTGTTTTACTTTCCTTTATACACCTGCAATGACCTTAAATCCTACTCAACGACATCTTACGTGCCTCTCATTTTCTTACTTTTAGAATCATGGCACCAAAACGTCAAATGAGCTCCGCCGATATCGAGCGACTCATCAATCAGAGGGTACAAGCGGCCCTAGAAGCTACCGATAACGACCTTAACCCGAACCAAGGAAACCCTTGAGGGGCAGACAACAATCCACCCGTGCCAAAGCCCTGCACCTACAAAGATTTCACAAATTGTAAACCCCTTAATTTCAAAGGAACCGAAGGAACCGTCGGTCTCATGCGCTGGATTGAGAAAATGGAGTCCGTTTTTCGAATAAGTAACTGCCAAGAGGAAAACAAAGTAAAATTCTCTACCTGCACACTAGCTGAGGATGCACTCACTTTCTGGAACTTATACGCCCAAACCCATGGTATTGATGATGCCTATCAAATATCCTGGGATGAACTCAAAAACCTGCTGAGGGAAGAATACTGTCCTCGTGAGCAACTCCAACAGCTCGAACAGGAATTCTGGAATCTCACAGTTCAAGGAAACGACATCACTAGCTACACAACCAGGTTCCACCAGCTTGCTCTTCTTTGTCCATCCATGGTGGACCCCGAATACAAACGTATCGAAAGATACATTTGGGGGCTACCTGACTCCATCCAAGGCAATGTCACCTCTTCTAAACCCGGAACCATCCAAAGTGCCGTCCGCATGGCACACGAGCTAATGGCCCAAATTGTCCGTCGAGGAACACCTACTAAGAAAAGCACCAAGGACAACAAAAGGAAATGGCAGGGAGACAACAACAGCCATCAGCAGCAGCAGCAGAAAAAGGCCGAGACTGTTAAGGCCTATACATCCGGACCTAGGGAAAAGAAAGGATACTCCGGAAACAAGCCCTACTTCTCTAAATGCAGTCTTCACCATGATGGATCATGTCCTTGCACCAAATGCAAGCGATTCGGGCACTTGGCCAAAGAGTGCCGAACAACCCTAACCGGTGCCAACACCAGTGCACCCAAAACTTGCTACGAGTGCAACGGTACCAGGCATTTCAGGAAGGACTGCCCAAAACTGAAAAACAAGAACAACACCAATGCCCGAGGCAGAGCTTTCGTACTCAACTCTAGGGAGACCTACCAAGACCCGAATTCGGTCACGGGTACGTTCATCTTCAAACAACTTAATTACTTCTGTATTGCTTACTTAAATGAAATTCGCTAAAAATTTCTTGACGTTTCACCCATTACCTTAGATATTAGGTACGCGATAGAATTGGCAATCGGCAAACTACACGAGGCCATAGTATAATACCCAGTTACACTATGAAATTGTCAAACGAACTCTTTCCCGTTTACCTCACACCTGTTGAGACCGGGAACCTTGATATCATCGTCTGTATGAATCGACTATCCAAGCACCGTACCACGATCGTCCATTCTTAGAAAACCATCCACACCTCTACCATCTCGAATAAAGTCAAATCGTACAAACAATAGTATCGAATATCATGTGTTAAAACTTGTAGTGGATATAATTCGTTTTGTTTACAATATATATATATATACACACACACACACACACATGCGATCAGAGAATAACTATAGTTATCACAGAAACAGTATTTTAATAAGAACGTTTACTTCGTAGGAAATGACTAATCACTCCGTTAATGGTCACATGTTGGATGACAACCAACTCTGTGATGGACCAACGACATTCCCATATCTACTCACCCTAGACGAAGATACGATACTATTGGGTGATGAGCAATTGGAGGTGACAACGCTTGAGGAAGAATCTAAGGAATCACCCCCTAACCTCAGCGTTACTACACCTACTACAAATCTCATCACTGCTGCTTTCGCCACTACCCCATTCACTGCTAATGCACCTACTAATGTTAATACCGGCACGGAAAGTACTCATCTTATCAATGACACCCTCACCACTTTGCGCAATCGACTGGCTGAGGCACAGAAGGAAATCGCTGAACTACGTCACATTGCTTATCAGAATGAAATGCGCGCCCTCCAACAAGGTGTACGCATTATAGCTATGGAAAACACTATAAGCCAATTGATAAACCTTTACCCGATCACCGGAAATACAAACCACGAGATGCGTAACCCCATAACACAAGTGGCTCAACATGGTAAAACTACCAGAGAAGATACCGGGACAAAAGCAACGAACTATAAAAGAAAATTAGGAGAAAGTTCCAACCACAGTCTTCCTCAGCCGAAAGCCAAAAGGGCAAAAACTGTTCAGACCTACGCTGTCGAACCCAAAATGAAAACTTATAAAGGAAATAAACCCTTTTGTTCTCCATGCAACTGCCACCACACCGGGCCATGTCCCTCACAGCCAATGCAAACGTTATGGACACCAGACCAAGGATTGTAAGGTGAAAACTTGTTTCGAGTGTGGGAACGCTGGACATTTCAGGATTAAACGTCCGAAGCTGAACAACAACTCCCGACAGAACCCATAACTTTGTTACGGGTACGTTTCTTTTTGATCACCTAACAACTTCAGATCTTATTCCCTACCGAACAAGTTTAACCCATTACACAAACTTACGCTAGAAACACACACTTACTTCCCCTAAGGTCCCACACAAACTACGACTAAAAACAAATTTCGGGATGAAATTCTCCTAATAGGGGGAGAATGTGACACCCGACGATTTAGGGTTATTGATTAACCTGCTAAAAACCCTAATTACATGTGTTTAGTTTAGTATTAGGCTAAATACTTACAATTACTTGTAACTACTTGTTTATTTATGAGAATATACACTCCCGAAATTGATTTATATTACGCTTACGCAATTACTTGTAATTACGTGAAACAATCGGACGGATTCCGACACAATATGCGGCGTTGGTGAAAACATTTCTATCAATAACTTAAATCTATTTTTAGAAGTTATTTATCATTATTTATTATTTTGTTAAAATAATACACGAAAAACCTAGACGTTTCGATTAAAACGCCTTAAACGCAACGAAAACGCGTGAATTTAATTCGGCAACCAAATAAACGCCAATAACTAAATTGACAAATTAAATTAAGTATTTTAAATAATACTTCAATGGAAAATTTCCCAAATTATATCGTTATTTTAAATAACTCGAAATTACGTTACGCGATATAACGTTTAAACGAAATAACGAATTAAATAAAACAGTACTCGAATACAACCTAGGATTAAAATTAAATCACACAAACCAGCATGGGGGACCCACCCATGGCTGGACCATGTGGTCACCACCCACATGAACCACTTAAAACCCATGCAAAAATCATGAGATTCTTTTCCTACTAACCATCCATCTTTCATGCAAATCCTCATTTCCACACTCAAACTCATTTCCAACTTTTCTCTCCATCAATACTCTCTCTACTCCTTCAATTTCCAGAAAATTTAACACCAAAAACCACCTAATATCATCACAAAAATCGTCCTCCATCATCATCCTCAAGAGCAAATCAAGAACATCAAAGCTAGGAACAAGAATCAAGCTCATTCTCACCATCACCTCTTGTTCTTTCTTTTATTTCTTGTAAGAATCCTTAAACAAATTGCTAGATTTTACTTTTATATTACTGATTATGATGTTATATATCTCCATCAAAAAGATTATGTCCAAAATAATTGTTAAAATACGTTTTTATAATTTATTCATGAAAGATACATAATCTGTCTACAAAAACACAGCTCACTAAAAACGTCATATCTTAAGTTCTAGGAGGAGTTAGAAGATTCATTTTTTTTTCAAATTTGCGTATTTGAAAGATCTACAACTTTCATGGTTTACGTTTTTACCATTTATGTACTTGTTGTTCTCTATAATCTGATTTGTGGGACTTATCTGTATGAAATCAGAATCTGAGATAGGAACTTTTGTGGATTTTATTTATATACTTAGATGACCTTTAAAATGGTTAGAAAAGTTATGTAATGGTCTAGAAATGTAGAAGATCAGTTGGTTAAAGTTGTGGAACCTAATTTCGATTAGAAATAGTAGAAATCCTATTGCGAACTAAACCGACAAAACCGAAAATGTGAGATTTTGAAGTTTTAACTTGTGTTTTATAAACCAACATTTTTGGGCATGCTAGAAATAGAAATAATGAATTTTTGGGACTTTTAAACGTATATAAGAGTTTTGGGGAAAGTTTCGGGTTAAACCGAGTAATTTGACCAAGTCAACAAAAACGGCTCGGTTTCTAAAAACGAAAAAAAATACTATTTTTAGAAAGTAACAACGAAAATGTGTTTGGGTGGCTTAATTAATGTCTTTGACCAAAAACGAGACTTGGAAAGTTTCCCGAATTAGAAACCGACACATAAATTGATAAGTGACTCTATGGTTTGACCAGTTTTGACCGGGTTGACCAGGTTTGACCAGGTTTGACCGGGTTGACCAGGTTTGACCAGGTTTGACCACTTTGACCAGGTTTGACCAGGTTTGACCAGTTTTACCAGTTTGATCAACTTTGACCTACGGTTTAAGACTTATACAAACCAAAATAATCTGTTTGCAACACACGATGTGTACTAATGAATAGTATACAACAAAACAAACTTGATAATGATGTCTAAATGAATTATTATTACAAACTTTCACCAACGGGTCGTACGCGTCTTTGATAAACGACCACGAACAACTTATTTGGACATAACTAGTTGAATGAGCTAGCTATAGGTGGACGTTAACCTTCCACTTACATAGATGATCTTTCAAGACATCTACTCATACAACCTTATACGTTTAGGACGTTAGAAGGTTGCACATTGGATCACACTTTACTTGCTATTTGACACTGCTTGCTTACTATTTGCTAGAACTCAGGTGAGTTTCATAGCCCCTTTTTACTTATTTTAAATTGTTTTGGGGGAGAATACATACTACAACTGCTTTACACAACTACTTTAACTTGAACACATGTAATGTAGTGAATATACAATTGTCATGAGCATCATAGTCGAAGCTTAACACGTCTGTAAAGTACAATCAAGTACCCGAAAATTTACCCCCGTGAGTGCTAATCCAAAAACACTCATGTGAAACGAGTAAGAAATGCCCGTTTATACAATACGGTTCGTGGTAGTGCGTGCTACCCCAGACGGGGATGGTCAGTCCCAAATGGATCCATTTACTAAAACTCGCGCTTAAGTCGATAATTAACAACTATGATTCAGAGGCCTTCAGTTCTTGGAACACATGGGCCCCCAAAAAGTTAATGTTTTGGTTTGGCGGGTCGAATTCTGGTTCATTGTAACATGGATAAGCCAGGTATCAACCTTGACAACGCTTTTTGTCCGATCTGCAGTGACTAGTGGACTAGTGGAGAGTATCATCCTTGACAATACGTTATTTCCGATCTGTTGAGACTCGTTGAAAACTGCAGACCATACTCCGGGTTAATTGTTTCTCGATTAAGAGGGTATGGGTGAAATGTTTAGCTGGTGCGCTATAGGGCATTGTGAGTTATACTCGGATAAAGGTATGATCGATTTCAAACCACTAGATATGGGCGGGAAATAATTAGTGGTAAAAGCTTTTTTAGCTACATGTTAGGGAGAATTACACATTTTTCTCCTTAAAAACCGTGTAAGTTACATATATCCTCAAAATACGAGTTTTTAGTGCATAATGTACAATGATTTTAATACATGTTTGGGGAAAAATGTAATTTATTTGGTTTTTGAGAGGAAAATATGTAATTGCTCCCATGTTATATCGCGCTACGTGTCATCCGGAAAAGCCAAACACATTGATATTCGCTCAGATGGATCAACATGCTACTATTTACAATGAATATTTTTTTTCTTCATATTCAACTGTTATATCTTCTATGGATATCTAGTACGCGTGCTAAATCTAGTTATAGTTGGCAAAAGTGGATTACAGATCCTCGTATGTTTTTATCTCCAGCAATTTAGATACAAAAGTGGAGAGCTCTATCTATAGAGTTGAGATATGCAAAACAAGTCTGAAACGCTAACACGTGTCTGACACCGAATCAAATAAATATTCAAACGTTAATGTATCCATTTTTCATTGGAACATATTTACATATGATTTTATTCTTGAGAATTAGTTTCAGTAAGGGAGTTGATAAATACAACAAAAAAGTATTACCTACAACAAATAGTACAACAGTTTCTGCATATAGTACAAGTATACCATTGCAGTATTTTGGTGTTTGAAGTAATTTTTTTGTTGTATTTATCGGTCGCCTTCGGTAAGAGCATGTTGCTTTTACTCTTAAAGCATATAAACAGTTGTAATTATGCTTTACGTAAGAACCTTCTCCGGTACAATAGGTATTTGTCAAAGCTTGATCAGATACAATACTTTGTTGGATAAAAGCTTGATCAGATGGACATAGAATGCATCGCCGTTCGTCGACATTAATGAGTGTTTCTCTATCTCTATATATTTATGTTATCTTTGACTTGAATAAATGCTTTAGATATATAGTCTTTGATAGCTTTAGGCACTTGTAACTTGACTTCTGCATAGTATTGTATCAGCAAGTGATACGAACACTGAAATATATTCTAACTTACAAAAGGTGTCATTGCTTAACATAAGTCGCGACCGATATTGTAACAATCCATCCCACATCGGTTTGAGATAAGAAATTTGAGTCTCTTATAAGTCTAAAGTTGTGGCTAATTGATACCTTCCACCATGGTTTTTAGTTGAAACCTGAAGGTATCCGATTAGTCATGGCTTTAGCTTTGAGGGGTGTTTCATATGGTACAGAGCGATAGCCTCTATGGGTGTGACGGACACGCGGCTCGTGCATCTCCTAAGGTATGGATCCTGGTTGTGTTTCGGCCTGACGACGACGTCAGGATTTTAAGTGGGGGAGTTTGTAACAACCCGTCCCACATCGGTTTGAGATAAGAAATTTGAGTCTCTTATAAGTCTAAAGTTGTGGCTAATTGATACCTTCCACCATGGTTTTTAGTTGAAACCTGAAGATATCCGATTAGTCATGGCTTTAGCTTTGAGGGGCATCTCCTGGGGTATGGATCCTGGTTGTGTTTCAGCCTAACGAGGACGTCAGGATTTTAAGTGGGGGAGTTTGTAACAACCCGTCCCACATCGGTTTGAGATAAGAAATTTGAGTCTCTTATAAGTCTAAAGTTGTGACTAATTGATACTTCCACCATGGTTTTTAGTTGAAACCTGAAGGTATCCGGTTAGTCATGACTTTAGCTTTGAGGGGCGTTTCATATGGTATCAGAGCCATAGCCTCTCGGGGTGTGACGGGCACGCGACTCGTGCATCTCCTGGGGTATGGATTCTGGTTATGTTTCGGCCTGACGAGGACGTCAAGATTTTAAGTGGGGGAGTTTGTAACAACCCGTCCCACATCGGTTTAAGATAAAAAGTTGTGGCTAATTGATACCCTCCACCATGGTTTTTAGTTGAAACTGAAGGTATCCGATTAGTCATGGGTTTAGCTTTGAGGGGCGTTTCATAATTGTAATACCCGAAATTTTGATAAGTTTATCATATTTAGTCATATAAGATATAAGATAGAGACTAATAATAATATTTAATTAGACAAATTTAGAACCCATATTTTGGGTCTAAGGTACAAAACAAACATTTAAAAATGGACTTTTGGTTATTAACACAACGGGAAGAAAGAAACTGAAACTTCCGAAACCTTTGGCACGTTCACGAGTGGGTTGGCAAATTCGGTTGTTTTCCTGCATATAAGTTTAGGTATCTGTCAGTTTAGAATCTAAAAGATACACCCTAAAGAATACACTATATATATCCTTGATTTTGGAAGAGGGGGCGATAGGTTCGTGGCTGCCGGCCAGTGTTGGATACAACATCTTAGCATTGATTTTGAGGTAAACTCACTCTAGCTTTTAAATCTGTTACTAGTAGTACGTCGATCAAGTATTTTATGATGAAAACAATTCACATGATAAGTCTGACATAATGCAACTAGGGAATATATCGATATGTATTTGAGGGATATTAATAAGCCTAGGTTTGGGTCTGTATGTAAACTATTGAATCAAGTCAATGAATTTTAATAAACTATATATGCATGTTAAACGTTGGTTTCTAAATATCTAATGAATGCTGAATTCATGCATAATTTAATTATTATATGGTTTGAAATATGAGTACCTAGATACTAAACAGAAAGTATGAAGGGATGGTTAAGTATTTATGTACGAAAACATCTAGATTTAAAGAATTTGAGTATTTAAATCACCTCCTCTAAGGTGTCATCATAAATTAAATATTTTTGCATATTTAATATAGTTGTTTTGGTTACATCAGTGACACTAATTAAATAACATTTAGAATATTGGTTAGAATGTCAATATGCATATAGTCAGTATCTAAATTAATTAACACTGTCACTAATGTGATAATATGCTCGAAACAGTAACTAGTGGGATCAAGCAACGGTTGGTTAGATTTGTTAATAATTAGTAGCTCAAACACTTTTGTAGATTGGTTGGTCGGAGGAGTAACCATCTGGATAATAGTATAAACATTGTTGAGTATAATTTGAGGTACGGATTCCCTTACTTATACATTGCCTTTTGAGTCTTGATTAATTGTACGAATTTTGATCTTCATTTCATTTGACTGTGTACGTTCGTATTAAATGAATTATACATTGCTTTGCTACTTTTGTTGGAATTCTGTACGGTTGTTGGCCTCCCTTTTGATCTGGATTTAATGACATTGTTTATGACTTGCTATTGGCCTATCATATGTGACTATTTGATTTCGTTGCTAGTACATTGTTGTTAGAACCTTTTGCTATAGGTCATTTGTTTGTTCAGCGACCTTTATTCTATTCTAGGTATGCGAGCTATTTACTACCTATAGGGGTTCTATAGGGGTGTCATTGTGGCACCGATGGCGTCACACTTCCGTAATTGTGTGATTAGTTACGGTGTCTCCTCTTTGCGGTGTGATAAGGGATTTTAGGAGGCGAATTGGTTAACCATAGCTTTTGTTTTGTGTTTGAATGTGGATTGAGGTGTAGTGCTCAACGCTTCATTCACCTTTGATGGTACATTGGATCTGCAGGTCCGTGTATCGTTTGAACTTTTGATCTGTTTAGAAGCTCGGTTTGTCATACCCCTTTGGACTCATTGTTCGTTTGTTCAGACCTCGCTAATAAATCATTTCTATTATGTTCATCATATATCTTTGTTTGTTCTGCTTTATTTTGTATTCGCGCACTGGGCTTTTGGCTCAGCCGTATTTCTTTCCATGCGGTAGGTAATCGATTGGCAAAAGGAAGGAGTCGGGAGTAAGGATCTGCAGTGAGAGAGAAGTTAGATCTTGTTGGCTTTAGATTATTTCGTTATTTCTTTTAATCAGTTTCGTATGAGAACTTCACAATGTACTTTCAATTGGAAATTTTGGAAACTTTGTTAAGATTTCATTATATTATGAATTTTGCTTTTGTATATCGTTTGTGTGACCTCCGATTTTCACATTCGAAAATGGGGTGTTATAGTAATGGTATCAGAGCATGGTTCTATCCTGTAGTAACCAAATAAGTTTTGACCTGTGAGCTTGGGCTTGCGTTCCGTCATTCATTTGATAAAGTTCTGTTCCTTCTATTCGATATCCTTTTAGCATTATGATTCCTTCCGGTTTTTATTTCTTTTAGATGCCTCCGAAACGTAATCCTCGAAGACGAACTCGTGAAACTAATGATGGAGAAACTGATGATGTCGTCGACCCTAATTTGGTGGCAACAGTTAATCAAGCGTTGACAAGTATGTTGCCTACTATTGTCGCTCAAACTGTGGCAACATTATGTCAAGAACCAAATGGTGGTACGGGTACGGTGTGACACCCGCCAAATTAGGACTAGTGATTAGTGCCTAATCAATTGTTAATATATGTAATTAGTTTTGTATTAGGCTAATTAATGTATCGAAATATATATTGACGAATATATACAATTATGCGATTTGATTAAATCGTACGAGTTTCAAATCGAATGCAATTCGATTCAATTAATACGGACGTTGGTGAACACTGTTATTAAATAATGTGACATTATTTAATAACCCTATTTTATCCAAAATATTATTTAGATAATATTTCAACTCAAATTTGTATCGTACAAATAAGAATAAGTTATATTTTATAACTCAAGTAAAGTATTTGATGAAATACTTCAACAAAAACATTAATAAATATTCGTATTTTAAATAATTATTTAAATGATTAAACGATCAGGGAAACGAACACCGCACGGAGCACGGATACAGGAGATAAAAATTTGGGACACCCACCTCAGTGGGGCCCACCGAAAATTAGCCAAAGGTGAGGGTCATCACCCCCTCACCTCATTTACCCTCCCACCCACACAAACTCTCTCTCTCTTTTACTTCCATCTCCACCACCATCAAAAACCATCACCTTAATTCTCAAAATAACACCACAAAACGACCTTCAATCTCGAAGCTCCTTTAGAGAAAAACGATCACCTCGTCTCGATCTACATTTCCATCTTTTCGGATTTCTCCGGCGCTAAGTTTGTAAGTTTCTGACAAAACCCGAAACACTCTGATTTTTATTAATTTTACTTGTTTATGGGTTATTTAAGCTCACAATGTCCAAATATGGGTTCGGTAAAAGTTTCAAGTCAAACGGAGGCCGGAAAACACCTTTTCGGCTCATTTTCCAGCCAACAGCGCGTTATGTCGCAGAGACTCCAGGCCACCTGCGACATAAGCTTTTAGGTCGCTAAATCAGGCCTTATGTCGCATATAGCGACATAAGCCACTATGTCGCACTACTCACGGATGTCGCATATAGCGACACAAATGGTTATGTCGTAGAAATTACGGGCGTCGCATATAGCGACACAAAACACTATGTCGCAAAACTTATTCCCGTCGCACATAGCGACACAACACCTTATGTCGCATTAAATTGTGGATGTCGCACTTAGCTACACAAATCCTTATGTCGCAGTCATGATCTGCGACACAACAGCCTATGTCGCACTTAGCGACACAAAGCTGTATGTCGCACACTGTGTCGCATGAAACAGAACCAAGAAAACACAGATTTTACTAAGTGTCGAGACCTAAAAATTTTATCACTTGATTTCACCCAAATTCAAGTCCAGATGCGTTTTTCACCAAAGCAATATAGTAGAAATAAAAATTTTTCGAGCTGACTTGACATCTCGACCCCAACTAGGGGCCAACCCCTTGGACCCTGCTAACCAGGGGCGCTGCCCCCGGATCCCCGTCACTTAAAGTTTACAAATACTTTCTAAGTATAACACCTTTCGAAAATCAAAATAATAATGTGGGATTATTATTACAAACAAATCACCAACGGGCCGTACACGTTTTCAAAACATAACCAAATCAACCAAATCGTAGTAATTTGGACATTCTAGTTGAAAGAACAACTACAAAGGTAGTCTTTATAGATACCTTCTCACATTTATAACCATCGCGTGTCGTGGACACCCTCAGGTTACAAGTCTTCGGACATCGATTCTCGGCTAATCAACTCAAGTTTAATTAGTTAAACTCTCCAGACTCAGGTGAGTCTCATAGCCCCTATTTTACTGTTTTACTCAGGGGTGTGATATCATTGCTCGTTTTATTTTAACTATATGAACACAAGTACGAAAACAAATAATTACTACATGAGTTATCTCACTAATCTTTAAAGCCCTCCTCAGCATAGTTTGGTAATACGTTGTAGCGTGAATATTAGTATATGGTACCATATATGATTGACCCTCCTCGTCCGGGTTAGCATGCACTAACTGGGTAAACGGATGTATTAATATTTGTTCAGACGAGTGTAGGTTAGGCACTTGTAGGAGGCACCTCGACCAGGATTCCTTAAATGTGGACCTGACACCTCGAGTTAAGCTCAGACTATGTGCTCATGGCTGTAAAACTTTTATTTTTCTTAATTGCATTTTAAATTCAACTAAATCTTGCGGTTCATACGATATATGTGTTGACATACAAACCTGTGAGCTCACCAGCGTTTCGCTGGCCCATTTTAGCATGTATCACAGGTACTCAGCAGTAGGTTGGACTGCCATTCAGGATATCATTAGCTCGAGTCATCATGCAAAACATTCAGAGATTTAGCTGTATTATTATATTTTGTATAGATTAATTATGTTTGTAAATCTCTCAATCCAGGAACTGAGTTAATGTAAACTATATTTTGATGTAAATTTTGATTTTATTAATACAAGTTGTAAAACGACGCATATAGAGTTGTACATTATATCTTTGAGATGTGATTATTGATTAGTCGTGCCCCGACTCGATTCGCTTCCACAACCTGAATTTGGGGGTGCGACATACGGGATCAGGTTCGGGATCACAGCCCGGTGACATTCATGTATGGTATCAGAGCCATAGCCTCTCGGGGTGTGACGAGCACGCTGCTCGTACATCTCCTGGGGTATGGATCCCCAAATCGGAAAATGATAAGAATTTGGAGTCCCTTATAAGTCTAAAGTTGTGGCTAATAGATATCTTCCACCATGGTTTTTAGTTGAAACCTGAAGGTATCCGGTTAGTCACTGCTTTCGGCTTTGCGGGGGCGTTTCTTATGGTATCAGAGCCAATGCGTCTCGGGGTGTGACGGGCACACAGCTCGTGCATCTCCTGGGGTATGGATCCCCACATCGGAAAATGATAAGAATTTGGAGTCCCTTATAAGTCTAAAGTTGTGGCTAATAGATACCTTCTACCATGGTTTTTAGTTGAAACCTGAAGGTATCCGATTAGTCATGGCTTTAGCTTTGAGGGGCCTTACATATGGTATCAGAGCCATAGCCTCTCAGGGTGTGATGGATACGCGGCTCGTGCATCTCTTTGGGTATGGATCCTGGTTGTGTTTCGGCCTGACGAGAACGTCAGGATTTTAAGTGGGGGAGTTTGTAACAACCCGTCCCACATCAGTTTGAGATAAGAAATTTGAGTCTCTTATAAGTCTAAAGTTGTGGCTAATTGATACCTTCCACCATGATTTTTAGTTGAAACCTGAAGGTATCCGATTAGTCATGGCTTTAGCTTTGAGGGGCGTTTTAGATATACTACTTAAGTTTATTCTACACAAGGGGATCACTGCTAATGTAGGCAACGGTCACTAAACGTAAACTTTGGCATACATAAATTACATAGGAAGGGTCAGTGACCCAACAATACATTTTGATATCATTCTTAGTATTATCTTATTATTACTATTTTTTTAATTTCTTCATTAAAAATAGTTGTTAAGAAAATTACGGGAAGCATTTTTAGACAAATCCTTGATTTAACCTTTTGAGTTAATGATCGATATATTCACTACATGTAATTTTTCAAGTGTATTATATACTTGGTTGGGCTTTGCATTACCCTTCTCGTGTCTAGTAATATTTTCAGAAACAATACATCTAGTCCAAACATTTGCAATATTGATGTGAACATAATATTTAAGAAAATATTTAATACACCCTTCACCTTGTAATAAATGTCCACTTTTTTTCTTTTCTTTTCTTTTTTATTTTTCTCAAAAAACTATATAATATAAAATAAATCCCTTCAACAAAAGTTGAAAAATGTCGAAACATACATTGATATTTTAAGACAAAGCAAACCGCAAAAACTACCTAAGCTATCAAAAAAATACAATTAGACTAGACCTAATAAATCTAAAGCTCGTTGCCAAGTAAATGTTGTAAAGATGTGTATCCATATAAAATTCTGAGAAAAATGAACGTAAATTGAGATGAGCTCCAACTTCAATTAAGTAGTGGGAAGATGTAACACCCCCAAATTTAATGTTGCGCGGAAGCAAGCTTTGGGTGTTACTAATCAATAATCAAGCACCAAAGTATAGCAAACGACTTCTAAATGAGACGTTTGTAAAATAGTTCCATACCATTATAAAATAGAGTTTGAAAACATAATGTTTTCGTTACAAAAGTAAGGTCCCCTAGAGTCCGCGTACGTAACGGGAGATTCTATTACATAACCATAGTTACAAAAGATAATGCTAAAGAATCTCCGTTAAATGCAGTTTGGAAATCATGCGACTCTAGCTAGTAATCTTGGAGTAATCCTACTCCGTACGTGTACCTGAGAATACATGCTAAAAAGGGTCAACACGAATGTTGGTGAATCTCACAGGTTTGTAAGTAAGTAATAGTTTGAACACAAGATTTTTATCAGTTGTGCCCGTAGGCGTAAATCAAGTATCTGCAACCAAGCAAATAATAAGTAAATATGTATATACCGTTGCCATGAGCTCATAGTCGAAGCTTAACCAGTAAATCAGTGGTACAGCCAAGTACCATATAGTGCCCCCGCGAGTGCCCAATCCAAACACTCGTACGAGACAAATAAAAGTCGCCCGTTTATACATAACGGTTCGTGGTAGCGCTACTACCCCGGGCGGGGAGGGTCAGTCCCTAATGGATCCATTAACTAATATTCGCGCTTAAGTCCATAACTAACGAAACTATGATGGAGGGACTTCAGTGGATTAGTAAGTAACTCATGCAAGCCCGTATATGAAAGTAAGTAGTTTAAGCACTTGTGTTCAAGAAAAAATGTAAGCAATGTATCTCACCCCGTAAGTAAAACAGTAAAAATGGGGTTGTAAGACTCACCTGAGTCAAGCAAGCAAGCGTTTAACTTAATAAACGTAAAGTCCGAAAGCAGTAGTAATCCGTAGGTTTCGCGAACCCGCAACCTTCTAATGCCCTAAGCATATAAGGTTGTATGTATAAGTGAATATCTCAAAAGATCATTCATGCTAGTTGTCCACTCAACTAGTTATGTCCAAATACATTTGGTTTGTGTTTGAAAGTGTGTACGACCCGTTGGTGATACGTTTAGTTTTATTTGTAAATGTTCCGTAAGGTTTTCTTATGGTTATACATAAGTGTTTGTTTGGAGAATAATATATATATATATATATATATATATATATATATATATATCCGTGAATGTTGCATCCGACAATAGTCTTTCGAAAAGTATATATATTTATTCCGTGAATATTTATTCGACAACAGGAGTCTTATTCAAGTGTTTTATTTATCCGACAATAGCAAGTTGGGTCCGTGAATAAGAAGTCACGGATATATTTTTATCCGACAATAGGTAATCACGAATACTACACATGCGTCAATATGTATTCTCGGAGTTTTTATTTATACGATAATAGTTATGCGACAATAAGGATTCACGGAGTAATGTTCATGCGACAAAAATTTCACGAATTTACTGTTCATGCGACAATGTGATTCACTGAGCACTTGTTCTACGATAATAGTTATGCGACAATAAGGATTCACGGAGTAATGTTCATGCGACAAAAATTTCACGAATTTACTGTTCATGCGACAATGTGATTCACTGAGCACTTGTTCATCCGACAATGTATTCACTGAGCACTGTTCATCCGACAATGTATTCACGGAATACTTGTGATTTTTATTTAAAATAGTAAACGTTATCAAATCGTTCTGAAATTTTTACACATAGTTCCTACATATGTTATGTACTTTCTGTAATTTTTTTATGATTTTTGGAGGTCGTTTGATATTTTATAAAAATTCACAAAGTGGCAGTGTCTAGTTTAATCCGAGATTAGACCATTTCTCACAAATCAAATTTTCTAGAGAAATGAGGGCATTTATGGAATGAGCCAAAGAAGAACTTTTTGTATATAACAAAATTACCAAGATTTCCCAAGTGGTCTCATACGTTTTTGAGGTCTAGAACTCAAGATATGGTCTCAAGAAGGAGGTCATTGTCGGAGGTCATTGTCGGATTTTTACTATTGTCGGACCTATATTTTACCCGTGTTATAACATAAATTTGGTCAAGTAAAACTTAACTAATCGTTATGAAATTTTTACACAAGATTCCCCTATGTCTTAGCTTTCCAAAACGTATTTTTGCATCGATTTTAACTAAGCACAACTCGAGATATAATTTTTACAAAGTGAAAGTGGTCCAACAGCTCTTCTAGTTGACATATGTGTACCAATCTGGTCATATCTAAAGTTTTACAAAACTTCACAAAACGTTCCAGTATGATTTGGAAAGCTAACAAAATTTGTAATCTTTTCCCATTGGTCTAAATTTCTAATTCGTTCCATAGCCCAAGATATACTTATTTTGAATTGGTCAAGATTCTGGTCAGCTTCATCAGATCCGCTATGTACTTTTATTTCAGTAACTAAAAATAGCAAATGAACTTCAATTTTTGTGAGGCTTACATATTATGAAAGTAGACTTCTTATACTTGATTTTAGGCTCAAGAAACGTTCAATGTCATGTTTTAATGATTTTTATATAATTTGTTGAAGTGAAAATAGAATCTGGACAGGAAGGTTAACTTCCTGTTTTCAAGTTTTAAATTTGTGTTTCGACTTATCTTTTGGACATTAGCTAGTTGAATAAGCATATAGACATGTTAATAACAATATAGAAAGTATAACTTCTGGAAATAAAAGAGTCCTTACAAAGAAATGGTGAGGATAAGGAGAAAAGAGAGCGAAAACTTGTCTCCTTGAATTTTCCGACGTGGCGGCCGATGGTGGTTGTATGGAGGACGTATGGTGGCTCAAAGGTGGTGTGAAGGTGGCCTTGTGACTGACCAAATTCGTTCTAGAGAGAGAGGGAAGAGAGATGTTGGAGAAATGATGAGAATGGGAGGAGTGGAGTAATGAAAGAATGGGTATGGTGTTGGGTGACTTTGTAGTCAACAAGCAAAGAGGGGAGGGGCATGGGCATGGGGTGGTCTCATGCAGATTTTCAGTGGGTCCCACACCACTATGTGAGTGTTTAAATCCTTTCCCAAAGTTGTGTTAAGCCCCGTGTTCGTTTACCCGTTCGTTTTACGTTTTAATTAATCGTATAACGTTTTATTTAGTATGTTTTGTTAACGACTACAACCCGATATTTTTACTTGAAGTATTTTATTAACATACTTAATAATGAATAATAAAAATATAATTTGTGTTTATTTCGTTTGTCGGGCGCGTTTCACGCGTTTTTGGTTGCGTACAGTTATGTTTTGATAAAACGTAAAATCGTATAATATATTAAAGTAAATATATTAAAGTAAATAATGTTTGTTTGGATAAATCCACATTATTTTTAACAGTTTGTCACCAACGTCCATAGTAAATAGTGTCGGACCTCGTCTGGTTCAAGTGTGTATGATTTAAACAAATCATATAACGTGTATGTAATTACACAGAAAGTTACATATATTTAGATTAATATAATACTAAATACATGTAATTACAAGTAGTTAGGCACTAATTAAAGTCCTAAATTAGCGGGTGTTACATTCTCCCCTTGTTAGGAGAATTTCGTCCCGAAATTAGCTCGAAGTCGCGGTGTGAGTAGAGTCAGTGAACAGGTGTGGATATTTGAGTCGCATTTGGTCTTCCCGTTCCCAAGTGAATTCTGGACCACGCCGCGAATTCCACCGGACTCTGACGATGGGAATACGACTTTGTTTAAGTTGTTTGACCTCACGGTCCATGATTTCGACAGGTTCTTCAACAAAGTGAAGCTTTTCGTTGACGCGAATCCCGTCAAGGGGGATAATAAGAGTCTCATCAGACAGACATTTCTTTAAATTTGAAATGTGAAAGATAGGATGCACACTGCTGAGTTCGGACGGTAGTTGCAATCGATAAGCCACTGGGCCGATCCTTTCAAGGATCTCGAAGGGTCCAATGTACCTGGGGTTTAGCTTTCCGCGTTTGCCAAAACGAATCACGCCTTTCCAAGGCGATACTTTCAAGAGTACTCGATCCCCAACTTGGAACTCGAGGTGTTTGCGTCTCACGTCAGCATAGCTTTTCTGACGATCACGCGCGGCTTTCAGTCGGTTTTGTATGCCGACGATCTTTTCAGTGGTTTCGTGAATGATTTCTGGACCAGTGAGTTGTGTATCCCCCACCTCAGTCCAACAAATGGGTGATCGGCACTTACGACCGTAAAGTGCCTCGAAGGGTGCAGCTTTGATGCTGGCGTGATAACTGTTGTTGTAGGAAAATTCACACAACGGTAAGTGATTTTCCCAGTTGTTACCGAAGTCAACTACGCAGGCTCGTAGCATATCCTCCAGTGTTTGTATAGTTCGTTCGCTCTGGCCGTCAGTTTGAGGATGATAAGCTGTACTCATATCTAGACGAGTACCAAGAGATTTTTGTAGTGATTGCCAGAAGCGAGAAGTAAATCGAGCATCTCGGTCAGAGATAATCGAGATGGGCACACCGTGTCTTGACACGACCTCTTTCAGGTAAATCCGTGTCAAACGTTCCATCTTGTCAGTTTCCTTGATGGCTAGGAAATGCGCAGATTTAGTAAGTCGGTCTACGATCACCCAAATGGTATCGCAACCGCTAGAGGTTTTTGGGAGTTTGGTAATGAAATCCATGGTGATTTGCTCCCATTTCCATTCGGGGATTTCCGGTTGGTGTAGTAAACCGGAAGGTTTCTGATGTTCGGCTTTAACCTTAGAACAAGTAAGACACTTGCCAACGTAGTTAGCAATGTCAGCTTTCATGTTGGGCCACCAAAACAACTCCTTGATGCCATGGTACATTTTGTCGGCACCAGGGTGTATAGAGTACTTAGACTTGTGAGCTTCATCCATCACCAAGTCTCGTAGGTTTCCAAAATTTGGCAACCAGATTCGGTTTGAAAAGTATTTGGCTCCGTTGGATTTGGTTTCAAATTGTTTGTTCATGCCTCGCAAGGCCTCGTGTTTCACGTTTTCAGCTTTGAGTGCTTCGAGTTGAGCGGTAAGAATTTGGGTTATCAGGTCGTTGTGTATGGTCATACTAAGTGCTCGGACCCGAAGGGGTTTCACTCGTTCCTTACGACTTAAGGCATCAGCAACAACGTTTGCCTTGCCTGGATGGTAACGTATTTCGCAGTCGTAATCAGTAAGTAGTTCGACCCAACGGCGTTGTCTCATGTTTAGGTCTTTTTGGTCGAAGATGTGTTGGAGACTTTTGTGGTCGGTGAAAATTGTACACTTGGTACCGTATAAGTAGTGTCTCCAGATTTTTAGGGCGAATACCACTGCCCCCAATTCTAGGTCATGAGTAGTGTAATTCTTTTCGTGGACCTTGAGTTGTCGAGAGGCGTAAGCAATGACTTTGTCTCGTTGCATCAGCACGCAACCGAGACCTTGGTGTGAAGCGTCACAGTATACCACGAAGTCATCATTGCCTTCGGGTAAAGATAAGATAGGTGCACTGCAGAGTTTTTGTTTGAGCAGCTGGAAGGCTGACTCCTGCTTATCAGTCCAATCGAATTTCTTTTCCTTTTGGGTCAGTGCAGTGAGGGGTTGAGCTATTTTTGAAAAGTTCCCAATGAATCGTCTATAGTATCCGGCGAGTCCTAAGAATTGTCATACCTCGGTAGGTGTAGTAGGTGCTTGCCAGCACTTGATGGCTTCAATTTTTGAAGGATCAACACGAATTCCTTGACTGTCAATCACGTGTCCAAGGAATTGTACAGTTTGCATCCAGAACTCACACTTGGAGAATTTGGCATATAACTCCTCGTGCTTGAGTAGTTCTAGAATGGTTTTCAGGTGTTGTGCGTGTTCTCGTTCATTACGCGAGTAAATCAGAATATCGTCAATGAAGACGATGACAAACTTGTCGAGGTAAGGCTTACACACCCGATTCATAAGGTCCATGAATACTGCCGGTGCGTTGGTCAAGCCGAATGGCATCACTTGGAATTCGTAATGCCCGTAGCGAGTTCGGAAAGCTGTTTTAGGAATGTCAGTATCACGAACTCGTAGTTGGTGATAACCTGACCGTAGATCAATCTTTGAGTAAACACTCGACCCTTGGAGTTGGTCAAACAGGTCATCAATGCGTGGTAGTGGGTAACGGTTCTTAACGGTTAATTTGTTGAGTTCACGGTAGTCGATGCACATGCGGAAAGAACCGTTTTTCTTTTTCACAAACAGGACCGGGGCTCCCCAAGGCGAGGAACTCGGTCGAATAAAGCCTTTATCCAGGAGTTCTTGCAATTGAGTAGACAACTCCTGAAGTTCAGAGGGGGCTAAACGGTACGGTGCTCGTGCCACGGGTGCTGCGCCGGGCACAAGGTCAATAGAAAATTCGACTTGTCTAGTTGGCGGTAGGCCAGGCAAGTCTTCAGGAAAGACTTCTGGGAAGTCTCGAACAATAGGCACATCCTCAAGTCGCTTCTCCTCCGACTGTTTCTCTATAACATGCGCGAGGATTGCCTGGTACCCTTTTCTCAAGTATTTCCGGGTTTTCATGCAAGAAATAATGTTAAGTCTCGCCCCACCGGTCTCCCCTTGTACGATTAAAGTTCCGCCGGTGACGAGAGGAATACGAACAATTTTCTCAAAACAAATAATCTCGGCGCGGTGTTTGGATAACCAATCCATACCGACGATTATGTCAAAGCTGCCGATTTCGACGGGTATAAGGTCAATAGAGAATAGCTCACTTGCTAGGTTTAGGGTGCAATTGCATATTATACTATCGGCCTCAATTAGTTTTCCATTTGCTAATTCTACAATGTACTTAGCATCTAAGGCAGTGGAGGTAGCATTGAGCAGTGGGCTAAATTCATCAGATATGAAACTTTTATCGGCACCAGTATCAAATAAGACTGAAGCGGTTAAGTCGTTGAGAAGAAACATACCCGTAACAACGTTCGGGTCTTGGCGGGCTTCCCCCGAGTTCAACACAAAAGCTCTGCCGCGAGCGTTGGTGTTGTTGTTCCTGTTATTACTTCTCAGCTTTGGACAATCATTCCTGAAATGTCCGGTGTTTCCACACTCAAAGCAGGCCTTTGGTGTGTTAGAGTTTGGGATTGTGGCGTTGGTTCGACAATCTTTAGCTAAGTGCCCGAAACGTTTGCACTTACTGCAAGGGCAAGAACCATCGTGGTGACGGTTGCATTTGGAGCAATAGGGTTTGCTCCCACCGTATCCTTTCTTTTCATCGGTACCAGCAGCATAGGCCTTTGTAGTATCTGGCCTCTTGTTTTGTTGTTGACCTTGGTTTTGGTTGTGGTTGGGATTCCATTTCCGTTTGTTATCCCCAGATCGGTTTCCAGTATCCTTTCCAGCGGATGTTCCACGACGGACTACCTGAGCCATTAAGTTATGTGCCATACGGACGGCACTCTGAATAGTCCCCGGGTTGGACGCAGTTACCATCCCCTGGATCTTGGCTGGGAGTCCCCAGATATACCTTTCGATCCTCTTGTATTCAGGATCGACCATTGTTGGGCACAGAAGTGCCAGCTGGTGGAAGCGGGTAGTGTAACTGGTGATATCATCACCTCTCACTGTGAGGTTCCAGAATTCAACCTCAAGCTGTTGTAGCTCTTCTCTTGGACAGTACTCATCTGTCAACATCTTCTTTAGGTCTTCCCAAGGGAGTTGATAAGCGACATCAATCCCCACAGTTTGGGCGTAGGTATTCCACCAGGTAAGGGCACCATCCATGAAGGTGCAGGTAGAGTACTTAACCTTGCAATCCTCGGTGCAGTTGCAGATTCGAAAAACAGATTCCAGTTTCTCAATCCATCTCAGTAAGCCAATGGCTCCTTCAGTTCCCTTGAAGTTTAATGGTTTGCAGTTCAGAAAATCCTTGTATGTGCAAGGTTTGGCAGTTGGTGCTGTGTTGGAGGTATTTTCGCTACCCTGGTTCGGATTTGAACCACTGTTTCGCTGTGCCTCTTGAGCAGCCAGGGCATCGGCTACTCCTTGCGCAACGAACTGGGCAAGTTCAGCAGCAGTGAAAGTCTGTTTCCTTGGCGGCATGTTCCTTTAATAAACAGTTAGGTGGTATGTGAGATTTTGTACAAGGAGTATGATTATCACGGATGCATATATAAAAGAGGTAATATACAACATCACTATAGGACAATCAATAACATAAGATAGATACATTTGCAACCACTCAAGGTACGAGTTCAAAAGATTTCAGAATTCTAAGTTCACAAAAGATGCCGGGAATATTACATCCGGTCGGGTTACAAGAGTTTACATAGCTAGCTAATAGGTTACATGATAATCACTGCACTAATCTTGATGTAGGTCGAGTTGTGACAACAGAGAAGTGAGATGGTTAACAGATTCTGCAAGCCTGCTAACCATTCTAAGAGCATCCTCGGTTTCCCGTAGACGCGTCTCGTATTCTTGCAGTCGTGTTTGCAGATTTGAGATTTCATTCTGGTTACTGATCACTTGATTGTGAATAGTTCCCATAGTTTCGATAGTTTCTCCCAGTTGGTCGTGAAGTGTGTCCATGTTATCCACAGTGTTCTCGTGATCTTCGGAGACTTGGTTGATACGTTCAAGAGCTGTGAGTCTCCAGTTCTCACGAGTCTCCTACAGCTCTATGTCCATTTCACGAAGTCGTCGCTCATGGTGGTTTAGCCTGGCGGCTAGAGCTGGTATGGAATAGGGGTTAGTTCGAGGCGACATTGTGGTCCTCCTTGAAATCCGTGGGTTTTGTGCTCCATATGGTTGGGAGCGTGACGAATTGGGTGGTGTGTTTGCCATTCTGAGACAAAGCGTTTAAGAAGAATGAGGCCTATATTCATATAATACATATATAATATAGTCTTAAGATATTGAGCGAGAGTGAGGCTTATCTATGTATACATTTATATATATCACATAATAGCCTAAGGTGTCTAATCACAGACATGTTTGAGTCCCGGTTTCTCTCGTGGTCAGAGTCAACTAGTGTATCCCTGTTCATCATAACCATTTCAGATCTCACATCATCTTTCTTTAATTGTACATAGTTGATCAGGCTATGTTAAATTAAAGTCGTATGATGTAATTCCTGAACCAGTCATAACTAATAGGGGGATACTGCCTAACAGTCATAGTCTAGGCCCACTAAATGCAACCTAGTTCGCTATAACCTTAGGCTCTGATACCAATCTGTAACACCCCCAAATTTAATGTTGCGCGGAAGCAAGCTTTGGGTGTTACTAATCAATAATCAAGCACCAAAGTATAGCAAACGACTTCTAAATGAGACGTTTGTAAAATAGTTCCATACCATTATAAAATAGAGTTTGAAAACATAATGTTTTCGTTACAAAAGTAAGGTCCCCTAGAGTCCGCGTACGTAACGGGAGATTCTATTACATAACCATAGTTACAAAAGATAATGCTAAAGAATCTCCGTTAAATGCAGTTTGGAAATCATGCGACTCTAGCTAGTAATCTTGGAGTAATCCTACTCCGTACGTGTACCTGAGAATACATGCTAAAAAGGGTCAACACGAATGTTGGTGAATCTCACAGGTTTGTAAGTAAGTAATAGTTTGAACACAAGATTTTTATCAGTTGTGCCCGTAGGCGTAAATCAAGTATCTGCAACCAAGCAAATAATAAGTAAATATGTATATACCGTTGCCATGAGCTCATAGTCGAAGCTTAACCAGTAAATCAGTGGTACAGCCAAGTACCATATAGTGCCCCCGCGAGTGCCCAATCCAAACACTCGTACGAGACAAATAAAAGTCGCCCGTTTATACATAACGGTTCGTGGTAGCGCTACTACCCCGGGCGGGGAGGGTCAGTCCCTAATGGATCCATTAACTAATATTCGCGCTTAAGTCCATAACTAACGAAACTATGATGGAGGGACTTCAGTGGATTAGTAAGTAACTCATGCAAGCCCGTATATGAAAGTAAGTAGTTTAAGCACTTGTGTTCAAGAAAAAATGTAAGCAATGTATCTCACCCCGTAAGTAAAACAGTAAAAATGGGGTTGTAAGACTCACCTGAGTCAAGCAAGCAAGCGTTTAACTTAATAAACGTAAAGTCCGAAAGCAGTAGTAATCCGTAGGTTTCGCGAACCCGCAACCTTCTAATGCCCTAAGCATATAAGGTTGTATGTATAAGTGAATATCTCAAAAGATCATTCATGCTAGTTGTCCACTCAACTAGTTATGTCCAAATACATTTGGTTTGTGTTTGAAAGTGTGTACGACCCGTTGGTGATACGTTTAGTTTTATTTGTAAATGTTCCGTAAGGTTTTCTTATGGTTATACATAAGTGTTTGTTTGGAGAATAATATATATATATATATATATATATATATATATATATATATATCCGTGAATGTTGCATCCGACAATAGTCTTTCGAAAAGTATATATATTTATTCCGTGAATATTTATTCGACAACAGGAGTCTTATTCAAGTGTTTTATTTATCCGACAATAGCAAGTTGGGTCCGTGAATAAGAAGTCACGGATATATTTTTATCCGACAATAGGTAATCACGAATACTACACATGCGTCAATATGTATTCTCGGAGTTTTTATTTATACGATAATAGTTATGCGACAATAAGGATTCACGGAGTAATGTTCATGCGACAAAAATTTCACGAATTTACTGTTCATGCGACAATGTGATTCACTGAGCACTTGTTCTACGATAATAGTTATGCGACAATAAGGATTCACGGAGTAATGTTCATGCGACAAAAATTTCACGAATTTACTGTTCATGCGACAATGTGATTCACTGAGCACTTGTTCATCCGACAATGTATTCACTGAGCACTGTTCATCCGACAATGTATTCACGGAATACTTGTGATTTTTATTTAAAATAGTAAACGTTATCAAATCGTTCTGAAATTTTTACACATAGTTCCTACATATGTTATGTACTTTCTGTAATTTTTTTATGATTTTTGGAGGTCGTTTGATATTTTATAAAAATTCACAAAGTGGCAGTGTCTAGTTTAATCCGAGATTAGACCATTTCTCACAAATCAAATTTTCTAGAGAAATGAGGGCATTTATGGAATGAGCCAAAGAAGAACTTTTTGTATATAACAAAATTACCAAGATTTCCCAAGTGGTCTCATACGTTTTTGAGGTCTAGAACTCAAGATATGGTCTCAAGAAGGAGGTCATTGTCGGAGGTCATTGTCGGATTTTTACTATTGTCGGACCTATATTTTACCCGTGTTATAACATAAATTTGGTCAAGTAAAACTTAACTAATCGTTATGAAATTTTTACACAAGATTCCCCTATGTCTTAGCTTTCCAAAACGTATTTTTGCATCGATTTTAACTAAGCACAACTCGAGATATAATTTTTACAAAGTGAAAGTGGTCCAACAGCTCTTCTAGTTGACATATGTGTACCAATCTGGTCATATCTAAAGTTTTACAAAACTTCACAAAACGTTCCAGTATGATTTGGAAAGCTAACAAAATTTGTAATCTTTTCCCATTGGTCTAAATTTCTAATTCGTTCCATAGCCCAAGATATACTTATTTTGAATTGGTCAAGATTCTGGTCAGCTTCATCAGATCCGCTATGTACTTTTATTTCAGTAACTAAAAATAGCAAATGAACTTCAATTTTTGTGAGGCTTACATATTATGAAAGTAGACTTCTTATACTTGATTTTAGGCTCAAGAAACGTTCAATGTCATGTTTTAATGATTTTTATATAATTTGTTGAAGTGAAAATAGAATCTGGACAGGAAGGTTAACTTCCTGTTTTCAAGTTTTAAATTTGTGTTTCGACTTATCTTTTGGACATTAGCTAGTTGAATAAGCATATAGACATGTTAATAACAATATAGAAAGTATAACTTCTGGAAATAAAAGAGTCCTTACAAAGAAATGGTGAGGATAAGGAGAAAAGAGAGCGAAAACTTGTCTCCTTGAATTTTCCGACGTGGCGGCCGATGGTGGTTGTATGGAGGACGTATGGTGGCTCAAAGGTGGTGTGAAGGTGGCCTTGTGACTGACCAAATTCGTTCTAGAGAGAGAGGGAAGAGAGATGTTGGAGAAATGATGAGAATGGGAGGAGTGGAGTAATGAAAGAATGGGTATGGTGTTGGGTGACTTTGAAGTCAACAAGCAAAGAGGGGAGGGGCATGGGCATGGGGTGGTCTCATGCAGATTTTCAGTGGGTCCCACACCACTATGTGAGTGTTTAAATCCTTTCCCAAAGTTGTGTTAAGCCCCGTGTTCGTTTACCCGTTCGTTTTACGTTTTAATTAATCGTATAACGTTTTATTTAGTATGTTTTGTTAACGACTACAACCCGATATTTTTACTTGAAGTATTTTATTAACATACTTAATAATGAATAATAAAAATATAATTTGTGTTTATTTCGTTTGTCGGGCGCGTTTCACGCGTTTTTGGTTGCGTACAGTTATGTTTTGATAAAACGTAAAATCGTATAATATATTAAAGTAAATATATTAAAGTAAATAATGTTTGTTTGGATAAATCCACATTATTTTTAACAGTTTGTCACCAACGTCCATAGTAAATAGTGTCGGACCTCGTCTGGTTCAAGTGTGTATGATTTAAACAAATCATATAACGTGTATGTAATTACACAGAAAGTTACATATATTTAGATTAATATAATACTAAATACATGTAATTACAAGTAGTTAGGCACTAATTAAAGTCCTAAATTAGCGGGTGTTACAGAAGATTTGGACAAAAGCTCTTACACGAATCGTAACAACTTCAAGGAAAACTCCTTTGTCTTAAATATTACTTTGTCCTAAATATCCACCTTACTATATTACTTTGTCCTAAAATATATGTCGATCTTAATAAGTTAACCAATAAATATATATTTCTTGAAAACAAACGTGAGATCTTATTGGTTTATAAGAATCTTTGTACCTTCCTAAAAATGTGTCATGTTCACAGTGGACTATTATGGAATTGAGGAAGTAATCTTTAAACTAATGGGGCCACTAAAAAACAACGTAACTTATTGGCCAGATATTGATAACCAATCAAGTTTACTACGTAGTATTTTTTTGGGGGGTAGGTCAAAACATTTTAGATATAAACAGAATGTAAATAGGGCAAAATACACTTTCGTCCTTGTGAAATTTTGATGTTTCAGTTTTTGCATGAATCTTCCTTATGATATGCTCTCTCCATCCCAAAACTATTATCCACTAACAAAAACACACAGTTTAATAAAAGTGGGACTACAACATCTTTCAACCAATCAAATAGAATCTTCACCCACTAAAGTCTTCTCCTATTGGTTGAAATGAAAAGTGGACAATTATTTTGAGACGCCCCAAAAAAAAAATGTAGACTATAATTTTAAGACGCAGAGAGTATTAATTACAGTGAACGTCCTTGAGGGTTTTTTAGTTTTCCCAAATTGGTCCGTTTAATGAAGAAATTGACCTAAATACACTTATTTTATATTTCTTCTTCTTAAAAGTAGGATTTGTATGAAAATAAAGGAATCAATCTCAGCCACTTATTTTCATCAAATACTTATTTTTACCATCTTTTTAAAGATTAAATATCTGACAAATGACAAGTTGAAAAATTATAAAAATTGCACCATAAAATTCAGCGTTTTATCCTCTTCGATTTGCCGTTCTTCAAGACATACTTTTGACCAAAAAAAATTTTCATTTTCTGGTGGGTTTACAAATTAATAACACATGTGTTAGTGTTGCGTTTAAGGTTTGAGATTTAGATTTTAGGGTTTAGGGTTTAAGGTCTGGGGTTTCTCACTACTGTATAAAGGTCTTAACTTACAATATTTTTAAAGGTCTCAACTTAGAATATTCTTTTGGTAAAATAGTCAAACCAATGAAGATCTTAAGAAGACGGTAGCAAGGTTGAGTCGGAGTTGGCAATAACATGATTGATATGTGACATTGGGGAATCAGGATTTGGTCACAATATTAATTAAATTCAAATAATAGTAAAGGAGATCAAATACTGTGTAATATAAACATGAAAGAAAAATTAAAATACAGTCAATTTGTGTGAAAAAGCAGGGGCGAAACTAGAATGGTGGTAGCGGAGACAATCGTCCTCATAAAAATTTTGAAATTACGTCAAAAAGAAAATTTTTAAAGGTATTATTGCTAATTTTGAAATTTTACCCTCAAAGAAAACACAAAATAATTTTGTTTTTACCCTCTGTATTTATAATTCCTAGCTCTGTCCCTATGAAAAAGGTTCAACTTGGGAAATAGGTACCGCAAGGACGCTACTATAATAAAAATTCCTCAAGGACGATTTGTGCAAATCTGAAACACCAAATTGACAAAAAAAAAATGTAATTTATCCAAGTAATACATGTAATGTATAGGTTATAACATTATTTTGGTGAAGTATGGGTTGGCTGTGGACCCTCCTAGTCATTATGTGGCTATGGCTGTGATCAGAAATAAATTTATTTAAAAAATTGTATTATCAAACATCACAAAAATCTAAAATTTGTATGATTGTTTTTTTTCTTTTATTTTTACCGTTTACTGAGATATTTATAACCCTTGATTTTTTTTATTTCATCTTGTAGCTCACCATCTGATTGTTAAATAAAAACAGATTAAGTTTTTGACTGGACATAAAACATATTTACTAAAAGCATGTATTCTGAAATATATATCCCTAACTAACACATGTCCAACAGAATGTGTAAATTGACGGGAACACCTTGGTCCCGCCTGTTTTTGGCATCAGTCATTGTCCACCCTACGAGGATGACTCCGGGCAACTCTCGTGGCACAATGAAGGCATCTGAAGTTGGAATGAACCTTTATCCAACAAGTTAATCCAGGGCCTATGTGTTTTATGTGGGTGAGTACCTAACATGCTAAATGTTTACTTAGAGCAGGATTTGAACACCTGACATCTAGAAAGACAATAACCCACCATACCAATGGATCATTTAGACAAGTGATCCTAACTAACACACATCTTTGTAACTTTTGCTTTTATACTCCTTGTCATACGCTTATATTCATTTTTAAACCTATTCGATGAAACGAAAACTCTGATGAGGAAAAGAAAGGGATTAAGAGGACTAAAATTAACAGAGTAATCAAATAAATAATAGCAGATATACTAGTTAAAGAAATATGTTCTGTCTATGACACATGATTTTGGTAAAATGTTATATGTACACTTACTTTTAGTTAAATACTTAGGTGGGGACAAAATTTAAATTGTAAAGACATATTCTTGAGGATATCAAGCAAACTTAATTTCTCTAGTTTCAATAGCAAGAACACTACAATTCAAACTAGAAATTCAGTTCACTATCACTAACTAGCATCATTCATTAACATAGAACACTTACAACTCAATCAATTCATCAATTTCAAATTTGACCTAAATTAAGCTTGAGTTCATGAAAGATCAAATACTTGCACAATAATGATAGGAGTGATGGCAAGAAGAAGATAAACTTGTAATCACACAATCACAAACTTGATTCTTCTAATCTTGTTAATAATCTCAACTTTTCTTTCTTTTTTTTCTTGATTCTTCTAATCTTGTTAATAATCTCAACTTTTCTTTCTTTTTTTTGTTTTTTTTTGTGATTAAGAGAGAAAAGTTCAACAAGTGTTAACTGGAAATGAGGAAAGTAGACTAAAAGGAGGTCGGCTCTCTTTTAAACCGACTTCACTATTTGGGTATTTTATATCCGTCTTAATTCTATTGTCTGGAACTTAAATATCAATTACGAGAAACTTATTTTATTGTACCGTCGACTATAGTAAATTAAAACAAGTAACAATTTACTATTCACAATAAGTCCTGAGACCTATTTACTTAAGTTTCTCAATAAACAAATAATATCAGGTAATTCCTAAAATAATTAAATATTAGATTAAAATAGAAAATTACCCGACCGATGGGGAGGATGTTACATTTTTGGATATCCAAACACATACAATAATATTTATAATATCTACTAAAAATATGTTAGATATTATAATAACTTATACGGAATGGATAGTTCTCATTTGAACCTTCCAGTACATATACATGTGTTTGCAATATAATAGTAAAATGCAAAACGAAACTATAAATTACCTACATATATATAAGTAAACAATTTTGTAAATTATAAACTGCCTATTATATTTTGATATTTATAGAATATTAATAAGTTAGTAAATTATTGTGTATGTGAATGTATACATATAACGTTTGAAATATAAATATTTCCGTATTTTTTTTTTTTGATAATCCGGTTTGTAATTTACTAATCAAAACCAATCCGTGATCTAAAATAGTAACAAGTTTGATTTTGATTCGAGCCGATCCAAAAGTCCAATTATCCAAACTATATGGTCCGATCCGAATTATTCAATTGAATAATCCGGTTTATCTAAACTATGAACAACCCTAGATATATTTGATATTAAGGTAGTAATTAAGCGACATGATTTTGACAATACATTCACGTACTGTTCAAGTTGCTTTACTTTTTTTTTCGCTCTTTTTTTCTTTTTCTTTTCTTCTTGACTTACCATAAGAACCTAGATTCATTAGATGATGACGAATTGACAACGCTAGTAGTATACAAACTTGAAAGGGTTAAAGTACAAATTCGTTACTCTACTTTACGAAAATGTTCATGTGGGTTACTAAACTTTAAAAATGTTTAATTTCATATTATATTTGTAAAAAGTGTCAACACACCTATTTTTGCCTAATTTTGGTTACAAAGTTTAGTGACCCAATTGCACATTGTTAAGTACATTTTTACAAGTACAGGAACCTATTTGAACTACATCGAAAGTTTGGTAACATAATTGAACATTTTTACAAATACAGTAATCCAATTGCATATTTTAAAAGTATAGTAACTCACATGAACATTTTCGTAAAGTATAGTAACGAATTTATACATTAACCCAACTTGAAACTATATATATAGCTAGGTTCAGAAAATTGTGTTCATGATTAGCATTACGTACATACTGAAACTAAAATGCATTTAAGTCTTATTTTCTTTCCATTTGAAGCCAAGTTGAGAATGCATCAAGGGTTTTCATGTCTGCTCTATAATGTTTTTGAGTAAACCCAAGGAAAGTAGACCACGTAAAATCTGGATAAATTCTACGCCTTTCATCATCAACCAACGCTCTAGGTGGCCTCACCACTTTGTCCATTCTAGGCGAGAGAAAAAACGCGAGAGATTTCCTTGGAGTTTCACTATTCACCACGGCTCTATGTAAGCAACTTTTGTATAATCCGTTCGATAGGGCCTGCAGAACGTACAAAAGAACCCTAATTTTTGTTAGTAAAAATAATCTCAATAATTGGTCTAGCGATATGATATTGTATACGCTAGCTTTTGTTATTTGCTACTGGAGCGATTATGATTATAAATCATGCATAATTAGCAATAGAAATGATAAAAGTTGTTTTGGGTACCAACCATGAAAGTATCTCCAATATTGACAACAAAGGCTTCGGGGCGAGGGGCAATTGAATGCCATTTTTTGTCAACAAATACTTCAAGCCCACCAACATCATCTTGATGAAGAATAGTTAGGGATGTCGGATCACAATGAGGGCCGGTTCCAAGAGTTAGATCAGGTTTTTGGCAAAGAGGGTAGTAGTTTAATCTCATTATCGAATCGTTTTCTTTGTAGAAATCCCTCAAGTGGGATCGGTCGATTCCAAGGCTCATTCCTAGTAGCTCCATAATATCGAGAGAGAGTTTGCTCATAGCTTCAGAATATTCTTGACAAACCCTCCTATATGAATCAACAATGTCAAAACTTATTGCATGTTAAAATAAGGATGTTGATATATACAACATTTTTTTATTAATACATCAAAATTATGCATTGCTACAGTACTATTCAAGAATGCGTAAAAAATGGTGTATGAATCAAAAGATGTGTTGTATTTATCACTAACCTGATAATAATCTCAATTATATATGGAATATAAGCAAATAATATTGATGCTTCTTACACCAATGTAAGAAAATCATATTTAATTGTGAAAGGGGTTAGTGTTTTGGAATGCATCCAACTTGTACCTGATGTCTATTGTATGTACCCAACTTACATTTGTTATTTTTAATGCATCAAACTTTTAAAAAATGCGTTTTAATATAATTAAGTGACGTTTTGATGATGTGTCACACCTTCCGGATGCCATGTGGCACCTTATACGAGTGACACATCAACAAAATACACCATTTTTGAAAGTTGGATGCATTAAATATAGCAAATGTAAGTTGAGTACACACAATAGGCATCGGGCACAAGTTGGATGCATTTTCATACACTAACCCCATTGTGAAATTGGAGTCATTTGGTATCTAAATGACTCAAGCTAACACAATCTTTAAAGAATAAAAGTTGAGCTAGAGATATCAAGTTTTGTACCCGAAATCGCTAAAATCTTCCCCCATTACATTCATGAAGTAATCTTGAACTATGTTTGAGCAATTTGGATCCGCGGAATATCGAAAAGAAAGGGTCTCTTTCCATGGAAGTTTAGAAGAAAATCTATTAGTAAAACTACTAGCGTATCCATGATATTCACCAAATTTTCTTTGAGCTTTTTGCTTCTCCAAAAGTGGCATTGCAAAGAAAAGATTCGTAATCTTGTGGGCTTCATTTATCAACTTCATATCAACACCATGATTAAAAACTTGAAAGAACCCATGTTCTTGGCACGCAGAGCTAACTAGACGAGTTGCATTCATTACATCAAGTGGATCGCCGGAGAAGAAGGCTTTTAAGTCAATTGGAGGAACATGAAGTCGTGGTGATGGTTCAAGAAGTGGCTTTTCATGGTCAGGCCATACAAACTGTGAGGGTATATTTGTTTCTTTTTGAAGAATAGATGCATCAAAGACTAGGTTTGTTGTTTCTTTTGAGGGTGAAACTAATGGTGAATTGAGAATAACAATAGGCATAGCTAATCAAGATACTTCGAATGATGGTATATGATTCTATATATAGATGGTGTCTGTATTTATATATAATTATATAATAATGTGATGTGAGTTTAAAACTCATGTTTGTGATAGTAATGAGTTGGCTAATGCAATTACCATTATTGAAAAACATTATACTTTTTAAGTTATTTATATACTTAAATAAATGGATATCATCTAAAATTGGCACATTGCATTTTTGTGCTTTGAAAAGTTGATTAAATAAAATACATTACATGCAAAATTGTCACATGATGGAAAGTAACAACTTACAAGACCTAGCTAAGCATACATATTAAGTTGACATTTTATGCTTCACCATAATGCAAAGGTATCCTATCCTATATATTGAATAAAGATAAACATACAATAGGACCTATAGAGAAATTGGTAAATGTTACATTAACTAGCTAGTTCTGTGTTAATAAATTATAGATATCCAAAAAAACAATAATAATGCAATATATAATAAGAGTTTCATATTAAACTAAACTAACAAAGACCCGCGCTATACAGTGAAAACACATCCAAATTTGATCCAGAAATATTATTGTTGACCGTTGCATAGTTGATATGGATAGTATAAATGATTGTTAATTCAATTATACATATAATATATAAATCTACCTAGATATAAACTTTATATAATATTTATGGTGCTATTGAAGTATATACGCAATATGAGAGTCAATAAAATTAGTCACATATGTTGCTTGATCATAATAAGTTGAAATTTATCTTGAAAACTACAAATAAATTTATTTCTAAAATTAGAGTTGTTTATTTATGGACTACGTTACAATACATTTAATATATAAATATATTTTGAGTATTATATGGAACAAGTCTTTCCAAAATTAGGTATAAATAGCTTTGTCATTTTAAGTGCAAGTAGGGGCAATTATATCATTTCTGATCTTTAATTGTTTAAGTCATTGAAGAAAAGTCTTAGACTTTTTATAAGGGTATATATATAAGGGCATCTCCAACAAGAGGTATTGTTTAAAAAAAAAATCTTTTAATAAGCTCAATTTATTTGGAGTCAATAGCTCAATTAGCAAAGGGTTTGCCAAAATTGAGATATTGATCAATGACTCAATTGGGTTGTATATATCCTTTGTTGATTTAGAAGAAAAAGCTTTGCTAAAACTCAATCCATTAGAATGTAAAGTTTTATATATATCATAGAAGTAAGTGATATGTGACGTGGCATTATAAAATTTTTACAAAGACTCAAACCATTATGCATGCTCTTATAGTAAGATCGAGCTTGATAGGACCTACTAAAGCTACATCAACAATTTATATTTTTTATTACATTTAACAATTAAATTATACACACATATATATACACACAAACACACATTTTTAAGATCTCTCGGCGATAATTATCTCACCCACCCTCAAATATAGTCATAACTTACATAAATAAAATATACATTTCCTGTTAAACTTGATAAAGAACAGTCAAAACAGAGTACATGTTAAGATTCATGTTTTAATGACAACGAAGAAGTAAGTTATTTGACTTGACTAGTATATTGTATAACAACTAAAGTGATAATTGAATGTAATTTGATATCATTAATAATATTAAGAATTAGAAAAAATCTTAGGCCTCTATATCAAATAATTAATGAACGGTTCATATTATTTATAATCACATATTATTATCCGACTAATAAACTTACTATATGATCTCAAATAGTATCATTCAAATAATTTAAAAATTACACGTGGTTACTATTTTATTAGAATAAACTTAATTATACTAAACCTAACCCATCTATTTTATTAAGTATTAACTATAGACCCGGTTTTACTTAATTATATTCTGTAAAGCTCGTAGATGTAATGGTATAGTATCAACAAAGTAGTTGTCACTTGTCACTATGCAAAAGTTTGTAACATTGACCGTAAAATCAAACATAAGATAGTTAACAAAATTCCAACGTTGTTGAAAGGAAAGTAGCCGTGACAACTCAACATATATGAGCAGTTGACTCTCATTTTGTTATCTTTTTCTCCTGTCAAAGTCAAAAGTCAAAGAGTCAAACTACCGAAATGAAATCGTTAAGATTTCATTGTTGGAGTCTAATAGTGTCAAATGTCACGATTTTTTTTTATTTTTTTTTATCATTTCTAGTGTACGCTCAAATACACACATGTAGCATGTTGGAACATGAAACTGCTTCGCCCCAAATCTAATCCGCCCACCGACTAAGGTTAATCAATTGTATTAGTGGTTATACATGAATACTCATCACATTATATTTATGATCAATAGAGAACATCCATAAATTTGGTGGTTATGTTTAGGATAACTATATAATTTGAGACAATACATATTAACTAACCGATTTGTAAACTAAAGATACAATTGATTGATGCAAGAACTAAAATGAACAACATTACAATTGATAATGTGAGTATATGTCGAAGACAAAGATGATTACTCTTACTAATTAATTAACATGAGCTGAACTCATATTGTTGTGATGGTCCATATTGACACTATAATAATATGATATGTTACGAGCATGACCGATAATATATATTTTAGGTACACTTAACCATGAGACTTATATGATAATCTAGTGGTAATGCGCATTAATGTTCTCCCAAGAGATCTCATATTCAGACTGCGAAAGTAAATTTCTTGCAAGTGGCAAGAAAACAATCACAACTAGAAAGCCCTCGTAGGTCGCATTGAGGGAAAAAGAAAAAACTCGCTAAAACTTCATCCGTTTGTGAATTCTTATTGATATCAGTGTCATTGCTATCCTGGCTCACAACTTTAATTTCAAACCAGTTTAAAAAATATTCTTAAATAGTGAAATCGGAAATAAATCAACTATCAAACACTTACATTTATTAATTAGGTGGTCATATTATCTGCAACAAGTAGTTTTATTCAACCAAACACACTTAGGTGTCGTCATATCACGACATAGACAAGCTAAAGAGTCAAAATACTAGTTGATATGCACACACGGTACATGTGACGACTAACTGCGCCACATGGTTTGGTACATATCAAGTTTATATGCAGAATTACAAAAACCATTCTCGAACACATGTTTGCAAAAACCATCTTACATAAAAACAGCTTCACAACATATGGTGATCCACCCTTGTAAGTTCCAGTGTACAATGTCACATTCAAAGTGTTTCAAATGCCAAATATAAAACACATATACAAGGATAAGACTCCATTAGTACTTATATATACGTCAGATAAACTAGTAAAACAGTTGCATCATGTTCGTATGTACCGTAGTATTGTACAAATGAGAAAAAAAGGGGAACCCGATTGCACTAGTTTGACATCTATAAGTCAATGTAAGTAAACACATTGATCAGTCAACTTTGGTCATCTGATCTGAAACCAGATTGAATTGTATCGAACTTAACTTCGTTTCTACTCTTCAAATCCTACTAAACAATAAACATGCTAATGATTTCTACTTGTATCTTCTCTGTTTTTCACTTTGATTCACCAAGATATAAAGAGAGTAAAAAGGCTTACATATTTCATTTTTGGTAACACGCAACAACTTAATTTTCATACCACTAAGCTAATATCAATCTCTATTAATGGTCCAATTAACGTGACATTCGATATCCCAAACACATACTCTCTTCCCCCAAACTAGATTTGAATAAAAAGACATACTTTCTTATGAATTTTGCCCTGCAAAAAGCGCAAAAGATGGACCTTAGGCCAAAAATTTGCTCCTCCTAACAGTTATCGATCCTCTTAGGACATGTCCTAATTGTTCTTAAAAACAACCAGTCCATGGTACAATATTCAAAGACCACTTATGCTTGTTCCGTCCAACCGATTAGTAAAACTTAGCTTAACCTAGTTGGCTTTTACCTATCTATATATGTTAGTATAGTACACAAACAACTCGGCATTCTCCGATCCAGTTGCATGAAAAACTGCGGTTTTTGGTTTCAGATGTATTTAAAAGAATACTGGTTGATACTTGATAAAAAGCTTTTTTCACTATAATAGTAAAATGGATGGATTTTACACATTGGAAATGGAAAACGTAATGAAAAATAAACTAGCACAGAAAAGGTTGTGGACTGATTTCCATTGGGTGAAGGATGTCGACTCTCTCCAATTAACCAAGTAAAAAAACATGCTATCGGATATTGATCACAAATGATACATGACCAACCATTTGGTGCATGAGAATTCTAACATCAGTAGACCCATGTAGAAGTGACTAAAACTTGTATTTCTTTTTAATACCCCGTGTGAAATCTAGACAACACAGATAACTGTAATGTGTCATATAAAATAATACAATCCGATGAGAAGGAACAAACTAATTACTAGTGGCAGAGGAAGTGGAAGTGGATAACAGTACCTGAAACAGTGTCTCTGAAACCAGATAATCATTTACACAAATCTCGGATGTGTCCAAAGACCAGAAAACGTCCAAAACTTTGAAAAGTTGATTTATTAACACCTATACAACCTCGAACATCAATGGTTTGTTTGAGAAAAAAGCATCCAAATTCCTGACCGTGAGTTCATAAACATCTCTAAAAGACTCTTCTGTCATCACTGCATTATGAGGGCTCATAACCACGTTATCTAACTCCAAAAACTCTGCAGGGACATTAGGCTCTTTTTCAAAAACATCCAAACCAGCACCCGCGATCTCCCCTTTTAGTAAACATTGAACCATATCTTTCTCATTGACGATTGCGCCTCGTGCGACGTTTATAATAATTCCTTCCTTTCCTAAAGCCAACATAACATTTCTGTCAATCATGTGATGGGTTTGGTCCGTTAAGGCACAACAGATAACGAGAATCTCACAGTGGGCTGCAAGTTCATTAATGTCGGGACAAAAAGGGTATGTAGCATGTGGTTTTTTGTTTCTGGAAGTGTATGAAATGATGCAACCGAAAGCATCAAGCCTCTTTGCAACATCAAAACCAATGCTTCCCATTCCAACAATCCCAACTTGCTTGCCACCCAACTGAGTTTATAGACACAAATATACCACAATTACATACATACATACATACATATCAACATATATATCTGTCATAAAAGGATAAAGGTTAAAGGGAGGACCTTGTTACCAAGAAGATAATCTCCTTTCTGGTGCCACAGGCCAGCCTTAACGAACCGATCAGCAGCACTAACTTTTCTTAAGACGTCAATCAACAAACCCACAGCCGTATCAGCAACATCTTCCAAGAAAATTGAGGCAGCATTAGTTACTTTGACTCCATGTCGTTCACACTCAAGGAGGTCAATATGATCAACCCCAGCGCTGCTTGCCACAATAAGACGAAGCTCAGGAAGCATCTGCAAAAGGTCAGTGTTAACGGGGTGACGAGCAGAGCAGAACGCAGCCTGTACAGAACCTGCGTGGGGGACAAGGTACTGATTAAGAGGGAGAGAAGAATCCCATGGTTTAAGGAGACGGAATTTCTCTGAAAATTGTCGCTCGTAGGCACTGAAGACAGAAGGTGGCCCGAGAACCAGGACATACGGTAACTCATCCTCTATCTTCACTTTTTGTGAAAAAAATTGGTTTTCCATCTTTATTTCACTTCGACCTGCACGAAAAAAAATATGACGTGAACTATAAATGAATAACATAAGGATCTAGACCATTCTAAAATCAAGCAAAGAAGGTTAGGTCATTCATATCATGTTAAACAAGCAATAGATCCACGACTATTATCTACCAAACAAAATCTTTTGCTCCACACAAGAGGCCAACTATACATAATCATGGCAGTATTCTAACATTTACTTCCGAATAGATACAGACACAAAGAAGGTGTTTGGTATTGGTATATATAAGGAGACTATAGCTGCATTTAGTTGCGTAAAACTCCTATTTCCTGGATATTCTTTCTAATAAAAATGGAAAACAAGTAGATAACGTGTTTAAGTTTGTGTTTTTCGAGAAAGTCTTATATGAAAACAAAAATCTTTGTTTTCAACTTTATAATCCAATGTGAAAACTATGAATCAAGATTTTCTACATTTCCTATTCGCGAAATGAAAACTTCAACTAAAGGCTCCCTATGTGTTGGTAAAAAAGAAAAATGTTTAGCAAACCATATGAAAAAGTGATTATCTGCAGTTACTCTAAAATTATGATAAAAACATTGCGAAATTTTTCGGTAACTATTCATTAAATGTACACCATAAATAATTAAGATATGCGTTTGATAGAATATGATCAGTTGCATATGTATGTGCTACGATTTAAAATAATTCCCAAATTCAAGGTTTTAACACCCAACTTACTGGAATCATACCTAATACTTAATTACAAGTTAAAGTAATACATAGTCGCCGAATAAGTTCCTGTAATCAATCAATCAATCAATCAATTTCACTTTACATTTCAGAAACAAGTATCAAATCCAAAAAATTGAATGAAAGAAAACAGACGTGAAATTAGAGCACTAGTGGATTAAATAGAGTTGGTTGAATAAGTAGAATCAATGGAGAATCAGAAGGTACCAGAAGATGAAAAGGACCGATTTGAGCGGTAGCGCGGAGGTACGATGGCGGTAGACGGTGGTTAAAGAACGGTTGAAGTAATCACTGAACAGCTCCAGCTAGTAAGTACTCCCTCCGTCCACTGTGTGTGAGACGTCCGTCCAAATTCCCTTTTAGCCAAAATAATTTTAGTGGATATTGGTAGACAGTGACTTTCCTTAAACTGTGTGCATTTTGACATGAAACATTTATTTTGGGATGGAAGGAGTATTCCGTATCATCATGGTTTTCCGTTTTTGTAACTTTATATGAATTCGATTTATTTATTATTCTGTAATTTCTAAATTTGTATAACCCGGATGTCTACGGATGAGTACGGAAAATCGAAACCGATTCAAAAACCAAAATAAACGAAAAACCGAAACCAAAAAAATTGAACCGAATTAAAAACCGACGGTTTAGTTTTTGATTTACGCAAAACCGAAACCATTGGTTCGGTTTTTCGTTTTTACCTTAAAAACCGAACCGAAAAAACCGAACCGAACCGAAGTCTTTATATTATACATGTTATTTTCTATTTATATATAAAAAATATGTATATAAATTTAAATATGTTCAACTCCATTAATAAAACATACGAATATACCGAATAATATGAAGTGTTTTGCTGTTATATTCGAAATACTCACTTATTACTATATTTGTAAAACTATTAGCTACATATCGTATATTGTATACGTTTAACATTAATTCATTGCTAGTATTTTCCTTAATATAAAGTTTAACTTTAAGTTTAAGTTCATTCTTAACATAGATATACTTATATACAAACATATTTTTATCAAATTTATTCTATAAAAATGCCCGAATGGATAAATCAAAAAATCGAACCGAAAAAACCGAACCGAAACCGAAAAAACCGAATGGTTATGGTTTTTGATTTTCCAAAAACCGAACTTATGGTTCGGTTTTTGGGTTTAGTCAAAAACCGAACCGAACGACCCCATGCTCACCCCTATGTCTAGGGTACAGTTTAACAAGGGGTGTTCATGGACTAGGGGTGAACATTCATACCCGAATCCCGATCTCGTACCGGTATTTGGTACTCACTTTAGGGTCAAAAAGATAACCGGTAGCAATTGGTTCGGTACCAGTACTTTACCAAATTTTCCGCTTTTGTACCATATGTTGGTGCATTTTGTATGTCAGTCAGTTGGTCAAACGTTTGTACTTGTCAAAGTCAATTAGTCTGCGTATGTATAGTGTTTAATGTGTATGTGCGAGCTTGTAAACGAATAGTGAAATAGAAAATATACACAAATTAGTGTTTAGGCGACACTAAGCTAGTGTCGCATATGGTGACACTTGGCTAGTGTCGCTATAGGGTTTGGACAGCCTATAAATAGGCATGTTAGAGTTCATTTGTAGGTTAGACATTGTGAGCATTTGTGAGGCGTGGAGAGAGTGAGAGAGGAAGAGAAAAAGCTTGTAAACGTTTATACTCAATTGTGAATATAAAGAAAACGTTATAGAAATCGTGTGTTTGTTTATTTGTTCTATAATCGCTAACTAAACGGATTCCACATGTTTGGTTGATTAAACGATCTGATTTGTTCCGCACAAGGGATCTACAGTAAACCTCCTTTAGCAACAAACTCCCCCTTGTCAGCAGCTTGGTCTTCAAAAAATCTTCAAATCTTCAAACTATTTCCAGCCAGCTGGGAATACACCACCAGCGTGTATCCCATTGGCTACGCAGATATCACCAATCTTCTGAAATTTAATAGCTTCAGTTCTGTCCTTTGCTTTGAACTGAATCTTGTTCTGATGTAATCTCTTCATATCTTGTTCAGAAAAGTTGTTAAACTCACCGAGTCAAATATATACCTAAAAGCTAATGAACAACTTTACGATAAGAAGATTGAGGCTTATAAGCAAGACGCTCAAAAGTACAAATCAAAAGTTTTTAGTCAACAAGATGCTATTAACAACTATCTTGCTGAAATTTAATTGTTGACTAAGGAACTCTTTGATTTAAAAATAGAGTATGATAACTATAAGAACAAGATTCTAGGTTCCTCTTCCTCTACAGTTGCCTTCAATGAAACCCTTAATAAGCATAGGACAGATAACAAAACCAAGGCAGGACTAGGCTATGCTGAAGTCCCGCCTCCCACTGAATACTGTCCTATGCCTATTAAGGAAGGCACTGAAGAGATTCCTGTTGACTATGCATTGTTATATGGTATCAAGTCAAAAGCAACCAAGGAAAACAAACAGGCAAAGGAGAAAACCAAGCGGCCAGAGTATCCTTCGCCTAAGTTTGTTAAGTCTGAAGCTGTATCTCCAGTTAGTGTTGAGGAGATAGTTGAGATTGAGGATATTACCGATCAGGAGTATCCTAAGGTTGAGAAGGTTGAGGTCAAATCAGAAAAGGTGATTTTGAAAAATGAACCTGTCCTTAAAGTACAAAATGATAAGGGCAAGAAAAAGGTTTTAGATGAGAAAACTCAAACTTTACAGACATCTGTAAAGATTTTGAAAGATAACTTAAATGTGAACAATGAAAGAGTTTCTTGTAAAAAACCTTCACCCTCAACCAATCAACCGAGGCAAACATCTTCTCAAACTTGCACACACTGTGCTTGTTCTAAAACTGCCTCACCATCTACTCCGGTAAATCCTCAGCCTCAACCGATTGTTGATAATCGTTCCTGTTTCTACTGCAAGAAACAGGGACATTTAATTCGTGATTGTCCCAAGCTTATTCATCAGCGCTATGGGAGAGATATGCCTAGAACTTCTTTTAATAGAAATTCATTTTCACCACCTAGGCGTTATTCCAACTCTCCCAAGCTGTTGAAAAGCAAAGTAATGTTGGGCAAAAACCTTTGCCAAAACAAAAGCCCGTCATTGCTCCCAAACCAACTTCCGAACAATCTATGGTTTGGAAAAGAAAGGAGTCTGCTAGTGACTCTTCCGTCATCAACAATAACACATTAGATGAAAATTCTGATTTATTGAAAAATAAAGTTCTATCTGCTGTGATTATTGTTGATGACCTTGGTAGACCTAAGTCTGTAAAGGCTTGAGTCACCGTTTCTCACTAATCTCCTTACTTTTATGTGTTGCAGCAGTCATAACATGTTATAGATAGTGAATGGTTTATGAATAGTGGCTGCTCGCGACACATGAGTGGCGATGTATCTCTTCTGATGGATGTTAAACCACACGCCGGAGGACATGTTGCCTTTGCTGGAGATACTGGAGGAACGATTACTGGAAAGGGAACGCTAACTAATGGGAGAGTTAGCTTTGAGAATGTGAATTATGTGGCTCAACTCACTCACAACTTGCTGAGCATTTCACAAGTCTGTGATAAGGATTATACCACAGCATTCACAAAAACAGAATGTGTGATCTTGAAGCCGGGTTTCGTTATCCCTGAAGAATGGGTGCTTATGCGGGCGCCACAAGGGGAAACTCCACAAAAAGTCCCATAAGTCCAAGGTAGTGAATTCTATTGTTGCACCATTGGAGCTCTTACATATGGATTTGTTTGGTCCTATTTCTACTAAGAGCATTGGTGGTCGAACCTACTGCTTAGTAGTCACCGATGACTACTCCAGATTTTTGTGGGTATACTTTCTTGCTGCGAAGAGTGAAATAACAGATATTTTGGTGTACCTGTTGGATAAGTTGGCAAATTTGTGCAACTTAAAGGTGAAGAGACTGCGCAGTGACAATGGAAATGAATTCAAGAACTCAAATCTCGAGTTATATTGTGCCTCGAAAGGCATTGATCATCAGTTCAGTGCTCCAAGAACTCCTCAACAAAATGGAGTTGCAGAACGTAAGAATAGGACCATTATCGAGACAGCTCGGACTATGCTGGCTGATTCTAAGCTACCTATCATATTTTGGGCTGAGGCAGTCAGCACTGCTTGTTACATTCTGAATCGAGTGCTCACGGTTAAGAAAAAGAACAAGACCTGTTATGAACTTTTCAATAACCGTAAGCCAACTCTGCAGTTTCTAGAGCCGTTTGGGTGTCTGTGTCTGATTATGATCCCAAAAGAAAAAGTCTCAAAGTTTGGAGATAAAGCTGTTGAAGAGATTTTTCTTGGTTATTCAGTTAATTCTCCAAACAAAAGAGTCTACATTAAGTCAACACACCAGGTGGAAGAGCATTTTGAGGTAAAATACTTGCGTTATACGGATCCTCCTCAAGGAACGGGTCCGGATTGGCTGTTCACTATAAGGACGTTTTTAACTCTTTCAACTTGCGAGAAGAAGATGAAGAGGAAGAGTTGATCACCCTACTTCATGGCATCAGTCTATGTCAAGACACATCTGATGCAACACTCACTCCAACACCCACTCCCACACCTACATCATCTCCTACTACAACCGAACCATCTCCTATTACCCCATCATCGAATGCTCCTTCGACTTCAGGAACGATCAATGCAAAAGATCTTCCTGATGATCCTAATATGCCTCCTTTAGAGGAAGCCGAAGAAGAAGAAACGGTCTTCACTCATTTTAACGCTCATGATGAAGAAGATGAAGAACCACACCAACCTTCGCAACCTGAAAGTTCTACTGCTCCTGAGTCTACAACTGTTCCTGCCATTGAAGGGGATATGAACAATTTGGAGTTTGTACTCGCGCCGGAAATAATCCCAGTGACACGTGTACACAAGAATCACCCATCGATAATATTATTGGTGATCCTAATGCTGCGGTTCAAACAAGACAACAAGTGAAACAAAATCCAAATCAGCAAATGTTGACTCTGGTTGCTCGGATAAATTCTTGTCATTTATCTCAAATTGAACCCAAGAAGGTTAATGAGGCCTTAAAAGATCCATCATGGGTTGAGGCCATGCAAGAAGAACTACAGCAGTTCAACAAGCTACACGTTTGGGATATAGTTCCGTTACCCAAAGATGCTCACTTAACTGGCACTCGATGGGTATTTTGAAATAAGATGGGCGATCAGGGCATAGTGATTCGTAACAAAACACGGTTGTTTGTTCAAGGTTTTAGTCAAATCGAGGGTTTGGACTATGATGAAGTATTTGCTCATGTGGCAAGATTGGAGTCTATTCGTATCTTCATTGCATTCGCTTCTTTCAAGGAGTTTTGTGTTAACCAACTCGATGTTAAAAGTGCATTCCTGTATGGACAAGTGGATACGGATGTGTACGTTAAACAGCCTCCAGGTTTTGAAGACCCTGAGCATCCAGAATATGTTTGCAAATTGAACAAGGCGTTATATGGTCTTCATCAAGCTCCGAGGCTTTGGTACGAGAGGCTCACTACTCATCTAATCAAGCATGGTTTTGTTCGAGGGAACATTGACAGTACTCTGTTCATCCGTAAAGAACAGACTGGGGATCGAGAAGATATGTTACTTGTGCAGGTTTACGTGGACGATATTATCTTTGGCTCTACAAATGAGGCAATGTGCAAGAACTTTAAGGAAATCATGAAGTCTGAGTTTGAGATGAGTGCGATGGGGGAGCTCAAATTCTTTTTAGGTGTACAAGTTGAGCAGTCTACAAAAGGTATTTATATTCATCAGTCAAAATATGTCAATGACATGTTGACTCGATATGACTTGCTCAATTGTAAAACCTATGGGACTCCTATCGAACTTAATCACAACCTTAGACTTGCTGAGGATGAAGAAGATTGCAAAGAAAAGGACTATCATTCAATGATAGGTTCTCTGATGTATTTGACTACCTCTCGACCGGATATTGTGTTCGCGGTATCCGTTTGTTCACGCTTTCAAGCCAAACCCAAGGAGTCTCACATGAAGGCGGTAAATCAAATTTTTGGTTATCTCAAACATAGACCCAATCTTGGTCTATGGTATTCAAATGAGAAATCATTCGCTCTTACTGCCTATTCAGATTCTGATCACAGCGGCTGGAGCATAGACAAGAAATCCACCATTGGTGGATCCCAATTTCTCGGATCTCGCTTGGTCTCGTGGCAGTGCAAGAAACAAACTACAGTTTCTGTTTCAACCGCAGAAGCTGAGTACGTTGCTGCTGCTAGTTGCTGCTCTCAGGTTCTATGGATTCAGCATCAACTGCGTGATTACGGGTTACTTCTTTCTATGACTCCTATTCACATAGATAACACTGCTGCCATATCTATCACACGCAATCCCGTACAGTACTCTAAGACTAAACACATATAACTTAGGTTCCACTTTATACGGGATTGCTATGAAAAACACTTGATAGACCTTGTCCACATAGACACCCTAAAGCAGAATGCCGACCTTTTCACCAAAGCTTTTTCGCGTACTCGATTTGATGAACTAATCAATATGATTGGTTTAAGGTTCTTTGTGACCAAAAAGTAATTTGTAACTTGGAACGTAACTTACTTGCTTTTATGTGTGTTATTAAAAAAAAAAAAAGGCAACAACCACTCTTTATACTCTTTAGTATCAAAGAAATGCACAGTTGCTACATTTTGAAAAAGACGTTGAGTTGTGTCTGTAAACAACTTGGGATATGATAGTACATCGGGTGACATGCACAAAATGGAATTTTAAGGTTTATCTTGGATGTGCCAGTAGATTTATCTGACATGTTGAAAACAATTTTTATAAACATTGTCTTCATCATACGATATATTAGTAGGCATGTTACACAAAACTCTTTGAGACTTCTTAAGAAGCATAATATATAATTGTTTATTTCAAGTGGTATAACACCGTTAGATGTATGACAAAAGTCTTAATATCTTACTTATGCTAGACATGTTTTCGTGGAAGAAACTTATTTGATATCATTTGGGGGTATATATTGACCGTTTCCTTTGTTATACGTAAGTATAGACCTGGTTTCTGTTAATATATACTTAAAATTTAAGCAAACACAAGTCAAATTACTTGTAAAGTCTTTAAAAATTAAGATACCTAACAAGGTCGCCAAAATGGTTTGACCGAGTCTGGTTTTGCTTAAACCTGAATCAAGCTATGTCGCTCTGTTGTACGTAAGTACAGACCTGTCACCGCTGACTTGATTCTTAAAATTGATTTTCTTATATTCTTTCTGTAAATGGATGCATGGTCTATGTCTTAAGTTAAGATGTATATCTATGGTGGGGATCACAGCGAAATATACATACGAATAATAATAAAATTAGCTCCTAGATATGAGTGTAACTTGTTTAAAAGGACAAATATACTGATTATCGTTTTGAAATAATTTTTATAAAAAGTGTTTTTAGCATGCCAAGTAAATTTAACGTGAACAAATATACTGATGATCGAAATAACACTTGCTGTTCCTAATAAATGCATATTATTCCGATATGATCCCTAACCAGATTAAATCAACTCTGTCACCTGAAAGAATGTGTTAATTTTGTATTTGTAAATTTGCATTAGTTTTGTGTTAATATATTTTATCTTAGTCAGTGTTATTTTGTGATTATAACCAAGTTACAGTTACCTTCAAATTTGGGTACCAAAATCAACACGCAAATAATCGAAAAGTCTCAAAATTTTCAAAAATTTTCACTAAGTGACTTTATGCGTCACTCACTAAGTGACACCCTTAGTGACGCTGCAAGTATCGGGTTGAGTAACGCTACAAGTGTCGGGTTGAGTGACGCACACTAGGGTTTTGGTATAAATACCCTTTCAAATGACACTCAACCCCATCACTTTCACCATTCAATTAGCGTCACTTACTCTGACATAGCATCACTTCTGTTCGTGCTGCGTCACTTAGACTGTGCGAGTTTTTCGATTTGTCTGTGGATTTTCAAGCTTTGTTTGTGCAATCGGACGTTATATTCTTGTTCCCCACACTCGTACGCTTCATTAGGTATCAACTTTAACCATTTTAACTACGTATACATGTTTTACTCGTATATTAGGGTTACGGGTTTAGGGGTTCATCAAAATCACACAAATTGCGGGTTAATACGTTTATGATTGATGTTAAAATCTGGTGTGTTTTGATCGTTTTCAACACACGCACACTTTGGTTAACTCGTTTTTCAAAAACCCCAAAATTGTTCATTGTGATTTCTGGGTATGAACAGTACCGCAATGATCTTCATCGTTGCGTCACTTCATGAGTCACTTCCTGTAAGTGACGCTATTTGGCAATATAGAACCCTTACCATCACTTTTAGTGACGCTCTTTAATGCGTCACTTCATTAAGTGACTCCCTTAGTGACACATATGCCTGTATCATTAATTAGCCCGTCACTCGTCCGAGTGATGCCCATCTATGCGTCACTTCCCTAAGTGACTCCCTTAGTGACACCCTTATCTATACCGACACTTATACCGTCACTTCCTAAGTGACTCACCTAGGTTACCATCACTATACTAAATGACGCATAATTTTGTACCGACACTTTCTAAGTGTCGTATTTAATGACGCACGATTTGGCCACGTCACTTACACTAGTGACGCCTGATAGCGTCACTTACCCTAAGTGACGCTATACTTAATTTCTGATTTTTAAACACTGTTCCATGCGACACTTCATAAGTGTCGGTAGTGTTTATGCGTCACTTCCTAAGTGACGCCTAAATCAGAATTTTGTTTAAATTTTGTGAATATTTGTGCTAATCCTATAACGATGTTTCTGGTTATTTTTTCGGTATTCTAGCTTACAGATGGCAGGTCTGCAAAGTTACTATCGCCGCACCAACACACGCCACAACATCGTTGCGTTTCTGGAGTCAATGCATGCGAACTCAATCCCATTCTGACCGATGATTGAGTTTTTACGCCGATCGAGGATTCACTACGCTATCACTGCTTCCACTCCAGTGTACATGAATCAGATCGAGGAATTCTATGATCACGCCTTTATCAGAACTCATGATGTACCAAGGATTGTTTCCACTATGTTTGACGAGGAGATTGAGATTACTGAGAATTCTGTTCGTCGAGTTCTCCAATTCAACGATACACATGCGATGCCAACTATGTTTGAGACAACTTTTATCTATGGTGGCCTTCAGCAGATGGGCTATCCTGCAAATCAGCTATCCGACTTTAAAAAACAATATCTATCCAGGGTTTGGAGATATCTATGCCACATTGTGATTGTCTGCTTATCTCCAAGGAAAGGTGGATACGATGCTGCAAGTCATTTGACTCTATCTTTGATGTTGGCACTTGTCTACAACAAGCACTACAATTTCAGCGGATATATCTTTGGTAATATGGTTGAGAACATCCGCGCTGGGAAAGATAAGTGGCTGCTGTATCCGAGGTTTGTGCAGCTACTATTAAATGATTTGAATCTGAACATTGCTCCAGATCAGCGCTCGCTATTGGTTCCAACGCCAATGCTCTTACGAGTCTTCAATGACTGTAAGTTAGCACCAAAAGGTGAACAAGTGTTGGCAGATAGGGAGCTATTTGGGCACATAGTAAACGAAAACTATGTTGCACCACCAAATGATGGGTTTGAGGATGTCGAGATCCCTCAGGTGAATGAGGATGATTTGGTCGATACAGAGGTAGCTCAGAATTTAGATGACATTGATCAGATTGAGCATGTTGATGATGATGATGATGATGGTGGACCCACACCACCCGATTCTGAGGGTGATGTGCCTCCTCATGAGGCTTTAGATGCAATTCAAATGGTTGATCCGAAATGATTTAAACGTATTTTGAGACGCATTTCTGAGGGCAGGGTTCACGTCCCGCGGAATCCGGGCAAACGACCAGCTGGGTCCGCTCCCTCTTACACTAACTTGCCCCACAAAAGGCGCCAGTGCACAGGGGTGGTGATTCAGGAACCTGGTCAGCAAACCACTCAGCAATAACAGTGTTCTCCATGACAACCACCATCTCAGCCGCATCTTCCTTCTATTCAACAACTTTTTGCTCAGATCGAACAGATGAACAAACGTTTTGAAGATCAATCTGGGATTATTCAAGTTCAGGCTGCAGAGATCAGGGAATTAAAGTCCAAGGCTGATGAGGTTGATGACTTAAAGCTTCAAGTGACAGATCTACAGTCTAGGTTGTTAGAATTGGAGTCTGTTACGATTGTTTCGGGGGAGGCTGGTCTCAGGACCTTGGAAACAAATGTAACACCTCCCCTAGAACCTAAAAATGTACAACCTTCTTCGATCAATGAAAATGTATCTTTGGATTACTTTGTTGAGGTTCAAGGTCAACCAAGACCAACTACGGTTGACTATTCATATGTAGATCTTACATTTCTTCAACGTATGATGAATGAAAATACGTCAATACCTGAGGATGAAGTGATAAATGATCCAATGGCAGAGGATTGTTATTTTGAAGGGAACGATGACATTGAAGTTGAGGGGGAGGAGCTCCAGAGTGATGAATGTTATGATGATGCTCCTATTATTGAATCTGATTCTTCAGAAGATGAAGCGGATGATGTATTAGAGGCAGAAACCACTGAGCCATCAGTCTCTACAGCTGAACCCTCAATGATAAAACCTGATCTAGTGTTTAAACCTAGAGTTGAGGTACCCGTTACTTGCCAATTTTACAAAGTCAGAACTGACTATACGGGCTTGATCAAAAGCTGGAAGTTCGATGAAAATAATTCAGTATTCATGATCAAAAGGAGTGATGGCATTCAGTACTTCAACTTGAAGTTCTATCGAATAAGTACTCTGCCAAAATGTGAACTTCAAAGATTATCTCAGATACCCTTGATTAATCGCGCTCGAGATTCACGAGCAGATTTCTTCCAAGTTATTATTCGTCGAGAAATCAACAGCAAGAAGTACAATATGATTAAACCGACGCTGGGTATGAGATATAAGTTTAAAAAGAAGTTGGATCCGGTTACACGACAACCGATTGTAAGGGTGATCTACCCACCAGTAAAATGCTTACAGAAGATACCTCTAGAGATCATTCCTTTGGATTTTTTTGAATAGGTTGCTATATTGGGAATATGATGATATTACAGGAGAAGCGGTGATCATTTTTGTTCCTAATTCTGAACTGACTACGGATCCAGAGTCTTCAACAGATGCAGATTTGGGGGCTGAAGAGAAAACAACATGGGATGTTGTACAACCTAGGAAGAGGTCTATGTGGGGTCTGAAGAGAAACAGATTTTGTGTATTTGACCCTTTGAGTTTGATCAATCTTTCTGAATAAGATATGATGAGATTACATCAGAACAAGATTCAATTCAAAGCAAAGGACATAACTGAAGCTATTAAATTTTAGAAGATTGTTGATATCTGTGTAGCCAATGGGATACACGCTGGTGGTGTATTCCCAGCTGGCTGGAAATAGTTTGAAGATTTGAAGATTTTTTGAAGACCAAGCTGCTGACAAGGGGGAGTTTGTTGGTACATTTAGTGTACCAGTTAGTTGGTCTATCGAGTTGTAAGTGTCGTTTATTAATTGTAATAGAAAAGTCATTTCTGTGTTAGCGACAATTAGTTTGGTCTAGGCGACACTTGCCTTAGTGTCGCATAGCGAAACTTAGGTAGTGTCGCATGAAGGCGGCCACATGCGTCACTTAGGGAGTGTCGCATGTCTGCCATTTAGTATAAATATAAACCTACGGGTTTCAGGCTAGGGTTGACGAAACCCTAGCACCATTTGTTGAAATTGCAAGTCTATAAACAAGCTAATAGGTTACGATTATCAGTACAAAGTTGATCTTAATTCGTTTATTCGATTTCGGTTTGCAATTATATTTGTTTATTGTGATTGTTTGTTTTCGCCATTCAATCGCTGTCATCAATCACTTAGATCAACAGAAGGGGCGTTCACACCATATAAAAAATATACATGCTTTTCTTTATTATGGTTTCATAGGTTCTTTCTATATATTAAAAGTTTATTTGAAACCTCAAATCTATGATCATATGGTATGTCTACGAATATAAAAATGATTTTTTTTAGGTAATTAAGAAGTATAAAATATAGTTAGACTCATGGTACAATAAGAAGTATAAAAATGATCTTTTTGGGTAATTAAGAAGTATATATTTGTTTTTCTTTGACAATATCCATCTATATAACTGATATCGCGTAAAAAGTCATATTTTTACTACCGATATCTCTCTCATTCTAGAACGATTCTAGGCATTTTAAACTCAAAACCAATACAAATCAATGATATTATGCCAAGATGGTCAAAACAAGGTTGCACGATAAAAATCAAGCAAAATGGGTGAAAAATGAAGATTCCACACACATTTGAAGATTCAAGGCATCAAAACGAGATTTCAAGACAAAAGTGACAATCATCAACATCCATCTCACAAAGATGTTCGTTTTCAAATTACGAATCCAACAGAAGAAGAATCAACAAAAATGAATAAAGAATGAAGATTCTACGCCCGCCGGAAGATCCAAATAATTCGTACGCAATATCTAGAGATAGGAGACATATTTTTGGGATATCTTTAAATCAACGTCTTCGTTTTTGAATTACAAATCCAACGCAAAAAGAATCAACGCAAACGGACACATAACGAAAAAGATACGCACGAACTAAGCAACGCAGCGAAAGACGATGGACCGGGGGGGGGGGGGGTGGCAGCCAGCCGCCGCTGCTGGCCAGGTGGTGGGCGGTGCCGGCCTCCCTCCCCCCATCTCTTTTCCGCTTTTCTGTCCTTGAGTGTACCCGGTGCACCACATTTCGCTACTTTTCCGTACCCTGTGTACCACATTTTGCTACTTTTTCGTACCCGGTGCACCACCTTTCACTCTTTTTCTAATATGAGCCTAGGGATGCTAACGTGAGCCACTTTTCACCTATAAATAGAAGCCCTTAGACCTCATTTGAACACACACTCAAATACACTCCTACATTCTAATACACTCACATACACCTTTTCCATTTTCACTTTCTCATTCTAGAAATTCTCTTATAGTCTAGGATTATTGTAATTAATCTTCGGATTAGTATAGAGGCTACAACGAACGTTAGAAGGTTCGAAGATTCATCTTTGTACATGTAAAAAAGTTGTCAATCATAATAATACGCTGCTGCGCATTTATTTCCGGGTGATATCTAAACCTTTATCATACTTGTTTTATTCCATACTTTAATTATGTGTTATTGCTTGGTATGTGATATATTTGTTGCCATGAATTGCGAGTAGTTTATTATTGTGGTTGTTGATGATGTAGATAATTATAAGTAAGGATGACATTATATAAGTAATGTATGACAATCGTAAAGAGATATGACGGCCCCTATTCGACTGTTTATCCGTTATAGTACTGGAAACGCTTTAAGGCGGAGTACAAATGTATGGAAGTCGGTAAACGACCGAATGTAGTTATATCTCTGGAATCAGCTCTGGTTTAATAGTTGGAATCCCGAAGGGGTAATACAACTTCACAACTAACTGGTATATCCTACCAAAGTCAAAACACTATAAAATGATGTCCGTGAAATACGTTCAGATAAAATAGGAATTAACCCTTGTAGAGTCAAGACTTTATGAATTCAAGTTTAATTTATGGATTACCCTTTCTGGTTATCCACGTGATTACAACCTAGTAATTAGGACCTGATCAACCTTAATTATGGTAAGTAGTTATCTGTGCCCATGACATGCAATAGGTTTACATTTCTACACTGCTTTACATTTAGTTAGTTAGAGTGTCACTTTCACTGTCAATTACTCTCGACCGCATGTTGATGTGAGAAACTGTGGAACTACTACGTAAAGTACACTGTCTATCATTGAAAGGCATGGTCCGCATATGAAACACGTTTTAACAAACTGCGAATAATCCGGGGTTGTATAACTATTTGAAAAGGAGATATTTGAATCATAAGTCGAAGTAACTATAGCTTAAATGAATGATAACAAGATTTTGGAATAAGATCAAAGTCGTAATGACCTAGAATCTTTAAAACTCCAAATCTTATAAAATCGGCGGTCTAAACATACAAAGTTATTAATCAGCATGCTAATAGAACAGTAAACTATCCTAGGAGTTAAGAACAGTCGGACCTATGAGACGATACGCTACTGATTCATGAACCTCGGTATAGAACCAAAATAGGTTGCTTACCTTTCAACTAGATAAGTATTAGAAGTTTGTGTATTGCTCCGATCAGAATCATGATAACCTAGTTCCTAGTGACATGCCAATGGGAAATCGAGTTGGTAGGGTTCTAGAGTTTACGCCTAGTAGTTTGGTTGCCACATTAGTATCATCCCTATTAATTTAGTCATCCCGAAATATCGATTATCGAAATCTCAACAATCACATATTTATCTTTATCTGCTTTCCTGTACTTTAATTTCCTGCATTTTAATTACTTGTCTTTAGTTTAAAACCCCCAAACCTACCTACTTTGTTCCATCCTAGATACTTCCCTACCGAAAGTGCCAACTTTAATTGCCCTCATGTTTGGATTCATAGAACGATCTTAGGTTATACTTACCGCTTACTAACTAGAGTAGGTAGTACATATAATCTAAGCCCCGTTAATTATAAATTTTAAAACCCCTGTTGGCGCCCGATTAATTACCATCAATGACACCGATACTTTCGGGTGCCATCAAGTTTTTGGCACCGCTGCCGGGGAATCACAAACGTACAATTTAAAGCCACCTTAAGTAGTAGTATTTAGAAGATCTTTCCGAACGAAACCTTTCCAGGTATCTTTCGAAAGTTAATTTGAGTAATTTAGTATTAATTATTAGTTTAGTATTAGTTAATTAGGATAGTATTTGTCGCACCCCCAAATTCGGGTTGCGGAAGCGAATCGGGTCGGGGCGCGACTAATCAATATACACAGCACAAAAGATATAATGAACGACCACTATATGCGTCGTTTTACATTGATATTGATAAAACAAAAGTTTACATCAAAATATTGTTTACATTAGCTCCGCTTGAAAATAAGAGATTTAAGTACATAAATAATCTATACAAAATATAATAATGCAGCTAAAATCTCTGTTTGTTTGCATGCTGACTCGAGCTAATAGATCTTGATTTAGCAGTCCAACCTACTGCTGGTCACCTGTGATACATGCTAAAATGGGTCAGCGAAACGCTGGTGAGCTCATAGGTTTGTATGTCAACACATATTTGTATGAACCGCAAGATTTTATAATATAATTGAATTTAAAATGCAATTAAGCAAAATAAAAGTTATACAGCCATGAGCACATAGTCTGAGCTTAACTTGAGTGTCAGGTCCAATTAAGGAAACCCAACTGAGTTGCCTCCTACGAGTGCCTAATCTACACTCGTCTTCCCAAATGCTAATACGTCCGTTTGACCAGTTAGTGCGTGCTAACCCGGACGAGGATTGTCAATCCTATATGATATCATATACTAACATTCACGCTACAGATGTATTACCAGACTATGCTATGGAGGGCTTTATTGATTAGTTGAAAATAACTCATGTAGTATTTGATTGAATTGTACTTGCGTTCTACTTGTAAAACAAAACGAGCAATAATATCACACCCCTGATTGAAAAGCAGTAAAATAGGGGCCATGAGACTCACCTGAGCCTTGAGTGTTTATTAAAATAAACTTGAATTGATTAGCTGTGAATTGATGTCCGAAGACTTGTAACCTGTCGGGCGTTCAAAACGCATCACGTTATATGAGTGAGTAGATGTCTCAACAGACCATCTATGTTTGTTGTCCCACAATTAGTTATGTCCAAATGTTTGATTGTTCAACTTTGTTTATCAAAAACGTGTACGACCCGTTGGTGAAAGTTTGTAATAATAATTCTTTAAGACATTATTATTAAGTTTGTGTCCTCATATATATAGTTACAGTATGTATCCTGTGTGTTTATAAGTTGTTATCCATGTTCAATACTTAGTGAAAATAAGTCCCATAAATTTTGTTTTTAGCGACACTAGTAGCGACACTAGTGTCAGTGTCGCAAGTCATGCGACACTAGGGTAAGTGTCGCAGTGTATGCGAGTGTTGCAGGTCATGCGACACTAAGGTCAATATCACAGTGAGTTTATGCGACACTAGGGTCAGTGTCGCATTAAGGTTAATGTCGTAGTGAGGTTATGCGACATTAGGGTCAGTGTCGCACAAAAGTCAGTGTCGCAGTAAGGTTATGCGACATTAGGGTCAGTGTCGCAGGTTCAATCAAATTTTTAATAAATAGCGACACTATTAGCGACACTATGGTAGTGTCGCAGGTAGTGTCGCAGGCCATGCGACACTAGCGTCTTGTCAAATTTCCATTTTAGCCCAAGTGTATCCAAGTGTCAGTTTTTCATTCGGGAAACTTTCCAAAATTAGTTTTTTTTTTGTCCAAGTTACTAACTAGGTCAACCAAACCCATTTTTGTTACCACTTTCCAAATATAGTAAGTTTTTCGAAAACTAGCCACTTTTGTTGACTTGGTCAAACTTACTCGGTTTGACCTGAAACTTTTACCCAACCCAAATATCAGTTTATAGAGTCTAAATAAATTGTCGGTTTGTGTCCAAGTTCACCAAGGGTGTCGGTTCTTATAATAGTTCCAAATACTTAAGATTTAACATTTTCAACTTTCGTCGGTTTATTTCGCCATGTGTCTAACATATTTCTGGTCCAAACCAAGTCTCACCAATTTTACCAACTGATCTTCTATGTGTTTAGTGTCTAACATATATTTTTCCAAGAGTCTTAAGCCCATGATCATAGAGAAACAATTTAATTTGTCATGTATAGTCCAGTTTCTGATTTTGACTAGGTCAGTCCCACAAATTGATAAATAGAGAAAAATACGTTCGGATCTGGTAAAAACGTAAAACATAAAAGTTGTAGATCTTTTCAATACGCAAATTTTTTAAAAAAAATGCATCTTCTAACTCTTCCTAGAACTCAAGTTATGACATTTTTAGTAATCTGTGTTTTTCTAGACAGATTGTGTATTCTTTGTGAAAAATTCATAAAAACGTATTTTAAGTTTATATTTGGACATAATCTTGTTAGTTGAGTCTTATAACATGTAAATAAACAATATGAAATTAAGAAAAAGTTTCCTTACAAAGATTTTGATGGTAATGAGATGAGGAGAAAGAGGAGTTGTTGTTGAGCTTGTGTTCTTTGTAAAATAGAGACTTTGATGGTGGTGGTGCTATGGTGGTTTATGGTGGTTTATTGGTGGTGAGTTGGTGGTGATCAAGGACTGATTTACTTCAGTTTTTGATAGAGAATGAGGAGTGGAGAGAATAGAGAGAAGTGAGAATGTGGAAGATGGTCATATGCATGTAAATGTGAGTGGAGTTCTAAGGAAATGTGGTGGTGGTCATTTGCATGAATTTTTAGTGGAGGGAAAGGGTGGTGACCATATGGGATCACATGGGGGAAAGAGTGGGCCGGCCTAGGGGGCCCACTCAGGGGTATTTTGGTCATTTTCTCATTTATTCAATTTGTGCTTCGTGCGGTGTTTGTTTTCTCGTTCGGTTTGGTGTTTAAACGTTTATTACGCATTTTTAAGTAACGATTTAAATTTCAATATTTTCATTTGAAGTGTTCTTTCTAAATACTTGGAAAATCATTTATATAGATGATTCGTTAATTTAGGGATCTCGATTTGCGCGTTCGTTGTACGGATTCTAAATCACGTACCCGTTGTTTGTACGATACGAATTAATTACAAAGTATTATTATCAAGATAATATTTTGGGAAAGATATTGTCATTAAATAATGTTATATTATTTAATAAAATTGTTTCACCAACGTCAGTATTTAATTGAACCGAAATACATTCGATTAGAAACTTGTACGATTTAATCGAATCGCATAATTGTATATATTCAATAATATATATATCGGTACATTAATTAGCCTAACACAAAACTAATTACATGTATTAATAATTGATTAGGCACTAATTACTAGCCCTAATTCGACGGGTTTCACAGTATTAGTTTAAAATGACAACTCGAAAACCCACTTCTTGCCTCATTTCAAAAGACAAACTGACGGCAATGGACGATACGGAATTCTTTGACTACTTAGTAGGAGAAATAGGATTTGATTTCTTTTCACCCTCTTCCTCTAAAGCTAAAGAAACCTCCGAAACCCTAGAATTATTTAGGACCTCACTTTCTATTCCAAAACATTGCCTAGACGTTGATGACACGGATCAGTTGCCTGACCTGGCATCATTTCCAGAAGATCACTTTCCAACTTTGCATTCGCCTCAAATACCAAATTCTGTCCACTTCGATAGTCCTTCCGAAGAAGATTATGAAGAAAAACCTCCGAAATTATGTGACTTAATCACCCTCATTCCTGAAACGTCAGTGTGTGGTAACACTCTGTCAAATTCTCGTAATGACGGCATCTTTCCATTCCTTTCACAAGAACACGAATACACCATCTATCGAGTGGTGGATAAAGTTCGATCAGTTGAGCCAGAAAAACCTTGTTCTGAAGAACGCCACCTCGGCACATCCTTTAATCCTTCTCGCAGAATAGATGTTTATAGGGCATTCGTTAGGAAATTAGACTCCTCCGACTTTCCTTTTTCTTATGACCAACGAGAAAAGATTACCAATCTTGACGAACAACTCAATTTCTCATCTCGCCTGTCAACTCATGAATGCGAAAGCACTTCCACCAATTTCAGGGACCAAGAACTAAAGTTTATAGCAGATTTGGATCTACTTTTTTAATCACTTGCCAACATGGATTTCCATCCAATATCTATGATATTAATAAATCATAATATTGCTGCAATGATCAATGAATTTGAGTTCTGGGTAGAACGGGACCTGATGATTCCTATCATCATCCCTGGTAAAATTCCATTCTTTGTTGACCCCGCTTCTTACTTGATCTCAAAATTGCGAGATGTTTTTCCTGCTTCCACCAAAAGATATGACACCGCTTTCTTCGCTAAACGGAAAAACCTTCACGTTAAGCTTGTTCAAATCTTCTCTTTCACCAAATACCCCTTCACTTCCACACAAAAAGCCCTAATCAGTAAACTCGTAAGAATAGTCAATTCTACAACCGGAGAACCTGATTCGCAAGAAGATAAAGCATTCCTGGAAATCATGGATAAACTCAATCACTATCTAAATTACAAAGATCACGGATTGTCAAACCCTAAGAAGATAAGAAAGACATATAATAAGTTAATTAGTGATCTTTTCAATCTAGGATATGAAGAAAGAGAAACCCTAGGGGACATAGAGAACAGTCATTATTTAATTTATAACGTCATCTGGGAGCTTTCAAAATGTTTTGTGCCTAAAAACATTCGTCTAAGGGAACAAATCTTGACCCTTTCCCTACGGAGAGATCAGAACGAATCATAAAACATTTTTTTCCTAAAAGGTCGAGGCTCGCAACTTTAAACGAACTTATTTTTAATTTTTGAAAGTTTCTGTTAATATATATATATATATATATATATATATATAATAACTTAAGTTTAACATTTTAGGTTGATTATAATCATCCCGCAAAAATGTGCGCGTTCCCTAAATTATTTATAACATGACAAGAAACTAACAAGTAACAAGTCACAATAAATACACTTAGGATTCGTAATCATTATTAATAAGACATTAGAAGTTAACTTAGATTATTAGCTTAAAAGTACATTAGGGACCATGTAAGGAATATGGTACTTGGAACTAGGACATATATTCCTAGGGGACCATTAAGACTTCCATGCACTCTCATAATTCAAAAACAAAAACACTTTCTTCTTCCCCTTTGATCCCCTATGGCCGGCCACACCTCCACACCCAACCCACACCACCATGAACCACCATTAAATCTCCATCAAACTCTATAATTTTGCGTCCTTTTGAACTCCTCGTTGCATATTATTCTCAGTTGTACATTTGTTTTGAAGTTTTACGAACTACAATAAAGGTATGATCATGAGAAACCTACTTTGAACTTTGAATATCCTATTTTGTGAAATTAGCTTAAGTTAGTAACTAGGAATTACTACTTTTCTTGGTTAGATGCTTAGAAATTACATACTACTACCACTTACCCATGCTAATTCATACATGTTTGACTTTATTAAAAGGATGAACTTTGACCTATTAATTAAGTCTATAATTTTGCGTGATTAAGTGTAGTTGTTAGGTATTTAAATGATTATGGTGATTTGAATGATTACTCTATGTTAATTGCACAATGCGAATGAATTAGGATTAGCAAGTTGACTTTTGAAAGTCTACAAAAGATTAGCTAGCTTGCTTGAATAGAATAGTAAATCACTTGACGATTCTTGATCACTAGAATCTTGTACTTGCTTGACTAGTCAAAGTAGGCAAAATAACTAGAAAATTATTATTGTGAAAATAAAAGTCTTGAATAAAATCAAACACATGGATGACATAACTCTTATTGCATGACCTAGCTTGTTTACCAATTAGGAAATGCTTGAAATGGTTTAGGTCATATTTACATGTATAGGGTATAACTTCGGCATACGGATACTTGAAGTTATCATTCGAAGTAAGCTTTGACCTAAAAAGTCAACTTGAAATATTGCATTCTTAAAACAAATTAATTGAAATTTTAAAACCTTACTTCAACTTAGACTTTTAAAAAGTCAAAGCCTACCGATAACTATAAATTATGAAATAATGACATTTCAAATTTGGGTAACACCAAACTTTGTAAATTACATTACTTCAGAATAAAGCTATTGCCATTTCATAACTATATATTTTTCACATGTTAATGATTGCCTTATTTAAACTGATTATTGGTCACTTGGGGACATTTGATATTTACTGTAATATTTGGACTGTCAAAAAAATTAAAGCCCTCATTTCGAATTTTCCATTGGAAATTTCAAATAAGTGCTTTAAATTTTCTCCTTCTTAAGAATCCATTACTTTAAATCTCTCATGTTCTCAGGTATTATATCACCAAAGAAGAAAAAACTAAACCCAGCACGACCACTTACAGGATCTCTCGCCTATCTTAGTGCATCACCCGATCACGACCAAATGGCACGCATTTGGAGAGACAAAAAGTTCGGGCGATTTAGATATGTGGACTGGAAAAGGTTGCAAGTATTGGGATTCAGACAAAGACTAGAGAACCTACTCAGTTATCCAGTTGAGGGTCAGCAGTTCGAGTCCTTCAAGAAACTGTTCAGCATTGATGAACCGGTATACATGGAAATGGTTACCGAGTTCATGACCACATACACATTTAAGACAAGGAGTAGAGTTGGAGACAGTTTGATCACATTTCGATACATGGGAAGTTCATTTACCTTGTCACTGGCTTAGTTCGCACAACACTTAGATCTATACACACCTGAGGAGATACATTCCCCTCTGTTCACTAATGGAGCCACTTCGATATCCATCTCGACCACACCAGCCGAAGCATGGGGTAGGTTATCATCAGCAAGATATTTCTCGGGTATAAAGGCTACCAGACTCAGAGATCAAGTCTTACAAATCCTACACAAGCTGATAGCTTGTTCATTTGATGGAAAATACACGACAAGCGGTTGAGTTGCCAGATTTGATATTGCTATGATGACATGCATCCTCGAGAAGAGGAATATTCAGGTTGCCCATTTAGTTGCCCAACGGATTCTGGAAGAAAAGGATTTTGGTGCAAGGAGATCATATATGGGTCCAATAATTACAAGGCTGATTCGCAGAATGGGATTGCTTAAGACGACAGAGGTAGAAAAATTCAAAAGCCTGCCAGTATGGAATGCCCACCCGATAGATTATGAATTCCTTAGGAGCATGGATATACTCAAGATTATGAGAGATGGCACCGCTTACATCAGGGCACAATCATCAGACACAGAAAGTATGGATAAATTGGTACCGGGTCTAATTTTACCAAGAGAGGGAAGAAAGAGGCAACAACTAAAAGAGTCAAATAACTCAGATTCAGACTCAGATTCAGATGAAGATAAGGATGATTATGACGACCCAGTTGTACCACCACCAGTAGTGCCACAACCTACTAGAGCAGGACCTTCCACCCCAACTCCTAGATCTCAGCTGCCCCCTTACATATACTACTATGGGACACCACCAGGGCCAGACTATTGGTACTGGCTGATGCAGATGCATGTCCGATATTATAGGGCTATGAGACAGCAAACAGCAGGGATACCAGTGAGCCCACTTCCTGACTTACCCTGTGGATTGGGCCGAGCACCACCACACTTATATCCCCCTGCAGTTCCTACTCCAGCACCTCACTGACATCCAGTTCTTGACCGTGGCCATGGTTTACCACCTCGCACAGTTCCACCTAGGCCACAAGCACCACCAGCACAGGTTCCTATTCAAAGACAGCATGTTCCTTCTGTTGTCGGTTTGGCTAGAGGGCAGACTTCAAGAGGCAGTAGGATATCCAAAGTCCCTACACGAGCCACCATTGTTCAGAGTCACAGGATTCTCAGGAGCACCAGCCCTGCAGCTGCATCGATTGATCCAGTATCCTCTCATAGACAGACTGATTTATTTAGAGGACACTCTCAGCAGAGGACACCTGAGATTCCACTTTACAGCTTCGACATGCCCGCAGGGGAATTTGTTGATCATTTGATACAGGATGAAGTATTCACCATAGGTACACCAGATGCAGAGGCTGATCGAGATGCATCAGACAAAGGCACCCACTATCAGCATGATGATTCTTCATCAGATAAGACATCCCCTGGACCTATAGTATCTTCAGCTGCAGTATCATCACCAGCTGAGCAATAGATTGCTCCGCTTTCTAACTCCTTTCTATTTTCTATCAAGACCTTATTATTGTGTTTAATTGATGTACTGTGGATGCATAGACATCACATCTATCCAGTTATTACTTTATTATTACTTTACTTTTCTTATCAGCAGCTATTACTTAATTAAATTGAGTGGTTTGTTTGAGAAACTATCTATAGAAGACCAAGGCAAGGGAAGCTGTGGACCACACAATAAAGAATGCCGAGAGCCATAAGCTACAAGTCGCGGACTAGAAGACTTCTAATGAGTAACCAACAACGTGCACAGCAAAAGAGGTACACCATTCCAAAACCCTATACCCGTTTAAAGAATTGATTATCTCATCCGATATTCCAAAAAAAAAAGTGTGGGATCATCAAAACCACACTACACTTACGAAACAATCCGAAAATAAGTAGAATCTACAAGTGTGAGATACTTCAACAAGAGGTACTCAACAAATAGATTAGAACATTAGGGACAATGTTCCTCTAAGTGTGGGATATACGGCCTTCAACCGCAAGTTTTTACCTCTTGTCCGTAAGTCAAACAATATTTTCATTAAAAGACTAAAAATGGATAAAATTTCAAAATTTTTAGATTCAAAAACATTGTTCTTTAGATATCCTATCTTTCAAAATTACAAATTACAGCAAGAAACGAGTTTTGACAACGAAACAAAACTGTTTTAGAATAAGATACGGACGAAAAGGGCAACACATGGCTAGGCACACATTGACCAAAACATTCGATTCGTGAGGATTGAGCTCATCATTAGCATTCATCTCTAAAATGCTTCATTTTTCGTTTCATGTGTGCGCCGATGTATGCATTTGAATTAGAACTTGCTCTTGTAATGCATTTCGAGATCACACCGATGAGTGCCATACGTGGCATAGGTACAACCCATCTTGATAACTTCTAAGGAATCCAAACACCCTTCCACCATCAAACATCCACCCACTCAACATTCACTCTTCACACCCAATCAAAACCTCCTATTATTCGTCCCGAACCTATAGAAGTTTCATCTTCCAACAAACTCTCAAAGACACTCTTGAATTCCCAAGATTTCTGCAACCTAATACCAGGCCATAAAATATATCAATAGTGTCAGCATAGGAAAAGAAAACAAAAGAAAAAGAAATCAAAAAAGATTATGCCGACACAACCAAGAAAAGGGACAAGAAAAAAAATTCCAAAGAAAAGGGAAGAAAAAGGCAATGTAGTCCTTTCAAAATCTGAGAAATTCCAAAGAAACTCTCTCAAGAAAAGTTTCGAGAAAATACAAGGGAAACCATCACACTTTCTTCAAACCAAACATCCGATTCCTTCCAAGATATATTGAAAGGTTAGTACCGTCCTCATCAAAAGTGATGGAGATTTGATTCTCGATCAAGCCTATGACGAGAATGCTGCATGACAGGCTATCTGAGTGATTGACACTAGTAAGTAGGAAACCCTAAACACTTGAGTGATTTGAGTGACCCACTTGTGAGGATTGCCTAGTCATGATCATCATATATGTTGCTCGAAGAAGGTATCAAATTCTATAAACCCTTAGTTTCCGGTAAAAACTTTTTCATAACTGTAACTTTATATTCTTTGGAAATGGTGTCTCTAAAAACTAATGCGATTAGAATCCTTCCAGAAGCTTTTTAAGAATAAGTTTGCTTGAGGACAAACAAAGTTCTAAGTGTGGGATACTTGATATCGCGTAAAAAGTCATGTTTTTACTACCGATATCTCTCTCATTCTAGAATGATTCTTGGCATTTTAAACTCAAAACCAATACAAATCAATGATATTATGCCAAGATGGTCAAAACAAGGTTGCATGATAAAAATCAAGCAAAACGGGTGAAAAACGAAGATTCCACACACGTTTGAAGATTCAAGGCATCAAAACGAGATTTCAAGACAAAAGTGCCCATCATCAAAATCCATCTCACCTAAGATGTTCGTTTTCAAATTACAAATCCAACGGAAGAAGAATCAACAGAAACGGATAAAGAATGAAGATTCTACGCCCGCCGGAAGATCCAAATGATTCGTACACAATATCTAGAGATAGAATACATATTTTTGGGATATCTTTACATCAAAGTCTTTGTTTTTGAATTACAAATCCAACATAAAAAGAATCAATGCAAACGGACGCATAACGAAAAAGATACGCACGAACTAAGCAACGCAGCGAAAGACGATGGACCGGGGCGAGTGGTAGCCATCCGCCGCCGGCCATCCGCCGCCGGCCTCCCTCCCCCCATCTCTTTTCCGCTTTTCCGTCCTTGCGTGTACCCAGTGCACCACCTTTCGCTACTTTTCCGTGCCCGGTGCACCACCTCTCGCTTCTTTTTCGTACCCGGTGCACCACCTTTCACTGTTTTTCTAATGTGAGCCTAGGGATGATAACGTGAGCCTCTTTTCACCTATAAATAGCAGCCCTTAGACCTCATTTAAACACACACTCAAATACACTCCTACATTCTAATACACTCACATACTCCTTTTCCATTTCCACTTTCTCATTCTAGAAATTCTCTTATAGTCTAGGATTATTGTAATTAATCTTCGGATTAGTATAGAGGCTATAACGAATGTTAGGAGGTTCGAAGATTCATCTTTGTACGTGTAAACGAGTTGTCAATCATAATAATACGCTGTTGCGCATTTATTTCCGGGTGATATCTAAACCTTTATCATACTTGTTTTATTCCATACTTTAATTGTATGTTATTGCATGGTATGTGATATATTTGTTGCCATGAATTGTGAGTAGTTTATTATTGTGGTTGTTGATGATGTAGATAATTATAAGTAAGGATGACATTATATAATTAATGTATGACAATCGTAAAGAGATATGACGGCCCCTATTCGACTGTTTATCCGATATAGTACTGGAAATGCTTTAAGGCGGAGTACAAATGTATGGAAGTCGGTAAACGACCCAATGTAGTTATATCTCTGTAATCAGCTCTGGTTTAATAGTTGGAATCCCGAAGGGGTAATACAACTTCACAACTAACTGGTATATCCTACGAAAGTCAAAACACTATAAAATGATGTCCGTGAAATACGTTTTGATAAAATTGGAATTAGTAACCCTTGTAGCGTCAAGACTTTATGAATTCAAGTTTAATTTATGGATTACCCTTTCTGGTTATCCACGTGACTACAACCTAGTAATTAGGACCTGATCAACCTTAACTATGGTAAGTAGTTATCTGTGCCCATGATATGCAATAAGTAAGATACATTGAAACCACTCGTTGTATATATTAGGTTTACATTTCTGCACTGCTTTACATTTAGTTAGATAGAGTGTCACTTTCACTGTCAATTACTCTCGACCGCATGTTGATGTGAGAAACTGTGGAACTACTACGTAAAGTACACTGTCTATCATTGAAAGGCATGGTCCGCATATGAAACACGTTTTAACAAACTGCGAATAATCCGGGGATGTATAACTGTTTGAAAAGGAGAGATTTGAATCATAAGTCGAAGTAACTAGAGCTTAAATGAATGATAACAGGATTTCGGAATAAGATCAAAGTCGTAATGACCTAGAATCTTTAAAACACCAAATCTTATAAAATCGGTGGTCTAAACATACAAAGTTATTAATCTGCATGTTAATAGAACAGTAAACTATCCTAGGAGTTAAGAACGGTCGGACCTATGAGACGATACGCTACTGATTCATGAACCTCGGTATAGAACCAAAATAGGTTGCTTACCTTTCAACTAGATAAGTATTAGAAGTTTGCGTATTGCTCCGATCAGAATCATGATAACCTAGTTCCTAGTGACATGCCAATGGGAAATCGAGTTGGTAGGGTTCTAGAGTTTACGCCTAGTAGTTTGGTTGCCACATTAGTATCATCCCTATTAATTCAGTCATCCCGAAATACCGATTATCGAAATCTCAACAATCACATATTTATCTTTATCTGCTTTCCTGTACTTTAATTTCCTGCATTTTAATTACTTGTCTTTAGTTTAAAACCCCCAAACCTACCTACTTTGTTCCATCCTAGATACTTCCCTACCGAAAGTGCCAACTTTAATTGCCCACACGTTTGGATTCATTGAACGATCTTAGGTTATACTTACCGCTTACTAACCAGAGTAGGTAGTACATATAATTTAAGCCCCGCTAATTATGAATTTTAAAAACCCCTGTTGGCACCCGATTAATTACCATCAACGACACCGACGCTTTCGGGTGCCATCAATAATTTAATGATGTTTTTATTTATTTGAAATTCATTTATTTATCTTTTTCGAATTTTGTCGAATAAGAGATACGTAGATAGGTTTACTTATTATATATTATATTATTTTTTGGTATCAAAACGGTATATTATCACTTTTACCCGTACCGGTACCGGAACGGTACCGATAGCGTACCACTTTAAGCCGTGCGGTATCCGGTACTCACTTTAGGGTCAAAAAAATAACTGATACCAACCGGTTTGGTACGGTAGGGTACCAGTTCCGTACCACACTCACCCCTATCATGGACGGTTAACTGAAAACCGGTTAACCGGATCTCTAGTTCATCATTTTCTCGAACCTAACTTGAAATAAAAAAGTTCGGTTAACCGATTATTCCGATTCGGTTATACAGCTAACCAAATTAACCTATTTTTTTACCAGTCATTTAAAATATATATATTAAAACACAAATACACACTTATTAATGAATATTTGTTATAAATTCTACACTTAATCATTCTAACAATATACATAAAGGTTTTTAATTAGGTAGAAAACATGAATGTATAAAATGTCTAACCAAGTTTATCACGAAACTAAATATTTAACTACTAAAAATGCAAAATGTGAACATTCGTACTAACATAAATAAAAAAATAATAATAATCGTATTATAAAATTAGAAGATAATTATTTACTAATATTATCATATCATATATCTATATATAAACACATATTTAATATTGCAATTAAAAATTTTCAGTTTTTTGGTTAATTGATTGTGGCAATATCATGAACCGAAATCGAAGAACCGAAAAATACTGGTATGGTTAACCGAAAACGAAAAATAAAAAAAATCAGTTCGGTTAACCTAAAATTCACTACGGTTCAATAATATTCGGTTCGATTTTTCGGTTTCGGATAAATATAAACACCACTACAGTTGATAATAGTTTATACTCTTTATAGGGTAAAGTGCTTAAATAGGGAATTACACATTGTAATGGTAAAATGCAAATATTATTAAACATTAAATGGTGTTAATATGCAACGTTGAATATGCAAGGGTAAGACGTTATATTGTTAACATGAAGTATTATTAATATGCAACGTTCTAATATGCATTGTTGTTGTAATTGAGTGAATTATGACGGTAAATCAAAAAATCAGATGGTGCTCTGATGCTCTCTCCAAGCTACCATTCCTTCTAATCCCCAAACCGATTCCTTCTAATCTCGTATTTACCTCTTTGTTGTTTTCAGAAGCTTTATATAAACACATGATAGTCCATATCTAGAATCAAAAATATTTAAAATGCAAACAATGAACCACTTAGGAAAACAACATAAATATCGCACCTTATTCTATGTATTTGACTTCATATTGAAGATGCGAAGTTGGACCAAGTGAACATGCTGACAGAACATTATCTGTTACAGAGGTAAAGAAAACTTAGGAATTTAGGGCACGAAAAATTAAATGTTATCCCGTGTATCCAATAATTAACCCGCAGAATTGAAGAAATTGGGAACAAAATTGAGCGGTTAAGGGGACGTGCTTGGTAGGCAGAGGTTAAGGTGTGAATAACGTGGGGTAGTTTTGAGGGAATCAGGTACACCAACTGCTACCACAGAAGTAACTCCCGTAGCCACGTGTTAGCAGATTATTGGTTAAAATAAGATTATCGATGGACACAATTAAAAGTCAACATCGATTAGTGGTTGAGATCTTCTAGTCAAACGACTTAGCTTGGGCAATATATATATATATATATATATATATATATATATATATATATATATATATATCCGAATTTTTGGATATTTTCGGATCGGTTTTTCGGATATTCGGGTAACGGATTCAGATACGGATATTTTTGAACACTCCCGAAAATATCCGAATTTTCGGATATTTTTTGATAGGTTTTTCGGATATTCGGATAATTGTCGCACCCCCAAATTCGGGTTGCGGAAGTGAATCGGGTCGGGGCGCGACTAATCAATAATCACAGCACATAAGATATATAATGAACGACCACTATATGCGTCGTTTTACAATTGTGTTGATTTAAACAAAGTTTATATCAAAATATAGTTTACATTAGCTCAGTTTCTAAATTTAGAGATTTACATACATAATTAATTTATACAAAATATAATAATGCGGCTAAAACTCTGAATGTTTTGCATGATGACTCGAGCTAATGATATCCTGAAGGCAGTCCAACCTACTGTTGTGTACCTGTGATACATGCTAAAATGGGCCAGCGAAATGCTGGTGAGCTCACATGTTTGTATGTCAAAACATATCGTATGAACCGCAAGATTTAATTGAATTTAAAGTCCAATTAAGCAAATTAAAAGTTTTACAGCCATGAGCACATAGTCTGAGCTTAACTCGAGGTGTCAAGTCCACATTTAAGGTATCCTGATCGAGGAGCCTCCCACGAGTGCCTAATCTACACTCATCTAAACAAATATTAGTACATCCGTTTACCCAGTTAGTGCATGCTAACCTGGAGGAGGAGAGTCAATCCTATATGGTACCATATACTAATATTCACGCTACAACGTATTACCAAACTATGCTGAGGAGGGCTTTGAAAGATTAGTGAGATAACTCATGTAGTAATTATTTGTTTTCGTACTTGCATTCATATAGTTAAAATAAAACGAGCAATAATATCACACCCCAGAGTGAAACAATAAAATAGGGGCTATGAGACTCACCTGAGTCTTGAGAGTTTAAATAATTAAACTTGAGTTGATTAGCTGAGAATCGATGTCCGAAAAATGGTAACCTGAGGGTGTCCACGACACGCGATGGTTATAAATGTGAGTAGGTATCTATAAAGACTACCTTTGTAGTTGTTCGTTCAACTAGAATGTCCAAATTGCTACTATTTGGTTGACTTGATTATGTTTTGAAAACGTGTACGGCCCGTTGGTGATTTGTTGTAACAATAATCTCATTATTATTATTATAATTTTGGAGTGTTGAGTTCAACAACGTATCCCGTTGTGTTTTAAAAGTCGTATTGTATAAGTGTATGAAGTTACACAAGTTAACACTTAGTATAAAAATGGTTTGTAAACATTCTGTTTTTAGCGTCACTTATAGCGACACTTAAGGTTTATGCGATACTTAGGAAGTGCCGCAGAAATGATGGATTCTGAAGTGTTAGCGTCACTTAGAGAAGTGACGCATAAAAGGGCGACACTTAGGCAAGTGTCGGGTGGAAGTGTCGGTACAAGTGTTGTGCGTCATTAGGATGAGTGTCGGATTAAATCAGATTTCAATTTATAGGCGACACTTAGGCAAGTGTCGCTAGAAGTGTCGGCTAGGAGTGTCGGGCATTGAATTTGCGACACTTAGGCAAATGTCAGGAAAAAGGGGGTTTATGCGGCACTTAGGCAAGTGACGCAAGATTAGGGTTTTAAGCGACACTTAATGCGTCACTTAAGGAAGTGACACATCACTGTACTGGCCTGTGCGACACTTACAACTGTTGGCCGGATTTTGGGTCGAATCGTGTTTTTCGGGATCCGTTTGACTCAAAACTTTTACCCAACCCATATTTGAACATTATAAGCTTATATTAATAACTTTTGTGAAAAATAAATGAAATCTAAGAGTTTTCGAGAATTGTCAGAAACTTACGATTTTAATGCCGGGAGAAACCGAAAAGATGGGAATGTAGAACGTGATGCGGTGAACGTTTTTCTTTAAATGGCTCCAGTGATTTAAGGCCGTTTGGTGGTTCTTTTTGGTGGATTTAGGTGGTGGTGGTGTGGTGGTGGGTTTGAATGAGAGAAAAGAGAGAGAGAAATGAAAGAAGAAGATGGAGTGAAATGAGGGGGAAGATGGGGGTGGGGCAGATTTTTTGGGGGAAAAGGGGAGGGAATCTCCCAAATTTTAACTCCCGCATTTGCGCTCCGTGCGGTGTTCGCTTTCCGATTGTTTAAACGTTTAATTAAATTATTTAGCACGTTTAAATACACGTTTTAAAATAAGAATGTTTAATCAATATCTTGGGTAAAGTATTTTACCAAATACTTAATAATTGAGTTATAAAACATAACCTAACCTCGTTTTGATTGTTTGCGCGCTTGATATTTTAATCGCGTAGATGTTTGTTTGTTCGATACGAATTAGTTACGAAATATTATCAAAATAATATTTTGAGTAAAGTAGTGTTATTAAATAAGGTTATATTATTTAATAAAATTGTTCACCAACGTCCGTATTAATTGATTCGAATTACAGTCGATTTGAATTGTGTACGATTTAATCAAATCGCATAATTGTATATATTCGACAATATATATTTGGTTACATTAATTATCCTAATACAGAACTAATTACATATAATAACAGTTGATTAGGTACTAATCACTAGTCCTAATTTGACGAGTGTCACATTTTCCCCCTGTTAGAAGAATTTTGTCCAGAAATTTAGTTCGAAGTCGTGTTTGAAGTAACTTCAGTGAATAACTGAGGGTACTTGAGTCGCATCTGGTCTTCCCGTTCCCAAGTGAATTCCGGACCACACCGCGAATTCCACCGGACCTTGATGATGGGAATACAACTTTGTTTGAGTTGTTTGGCCTCACGGTCCATGATTTCGGTGGGCTCTTCAACAAAGTGAAGTTTGTCGTCAACACGAATTTCACCGAGGGGAATAATAAGTGTCTCATCAGACAGACATTTCTTCATATTAGAAATGTGAAACGTAGAGTGCACGCTGCTGAGTTCAGGTGGCAGCTGCAATCGATAAGCCACTGGACTAATCCTCTCGAGGATTTCAAAAGGTCCAATGTACCTAGGGTTCAGTTTTCCTTGTCTACCAAATCGAATAACACCTTTCCAAGGTGAAACTTTGAGTAACACTCGATCCCCAACCTGGAACTCGAGTGGTTTGCGTCTCATGTCAGCATAACTTTTCTAACGATCATGTGCAGCTTTGACTTTGTTTTGTATCTCGAAGATTTTCTCAGTTGTTTCGTGGATAAGTTCAAGACCAGTGAGTTGACTGTCTCCCACCTCCGTCCAACAAATCGGTGAGCGGCACATACGACCGTAGAGTGCCTCGAAAGGTGCAACCTTAATGCTGGTATGATAGTTGTTGTTGTATGAAAACTCGCACAATGGTACGTGTTTTTCCCAGTTTACACCGAAGTTAACTACGCAAGCTCATAGCATGTCTTCCAATGTTTGAATCGTTCGTTCACTTTGGCCGTCAGTTTGAGGGTGGTATGCGGTACTCATGTCAAGATGGGTACCCAATGATTTCTGAAGTGATTGCCAAAAGTGAGATGTGAAGCGACTATCCCTATCTGAGATAATCGAGATTGGAACACCGTGTCGAGAAACAATTTCTTTGATGTAGAGTCGTGTAATGCGTTCCATTTTATCGGTTTCTTTGATCGCAAGGAAATGAGCAGATTTTGTGAGACGATCAACGATCACCCAAATGGTATCGCAACCGCTCGATGACTTGGGTAGTTTGGTTATGAAATCCATTGCGATTTGTTCCCATTTCTATTGTGGAATTTCGGGTTGTTGGAGTAAACCAGAAGGCTTCTGATACTCGGCTTTGACTTTTGAGCAAGTATGACACTTGCTGGTGTATGTGACGATTTCGGCTTTCATGTTCGGCCACCAATAAAATTCCGTGATGCCGTGATACATTTTGTCGAATCCCGGATGAATGGAATATTTGGACTTGTGAGCTTCATCCATCACCAAGTCTCGTAGGTTCCCGAAGTTAGGCAACCAGATTCTATTAGAGAAGTACCTAACCCCATTAGGTTTGATTTCGAATTGTTTATCCATGCCTTCCAAGGCTTCGTTTTTGATGTTATCTGGTTTCAGAGCTTCGAGTTGAGCAGTGAGAATCTGAATGCTTAGATCATTGTGAATGGTCACACTGAGGGCTCGGACTCGAAGTGGTTTCGATCGTTCTTTTCGATTGAGGGTATCGGCAACAACATTTGCTTTACCCGGATGGTATTTGATTTCACAATCGTAATTAGTAAGCAACTCGACCCACCGAAGTTGCATCATGTTGAGATCCTTCTGATCGAATACGTGTTGGAGACTTTTATGATCGGTAAAGATGGTGCACTTAGTTCCGTAGAGGTAATGTCTCCATATTTTGAGAACAAAAACGACAGCTCCAAGCTCAAGATCGTGGGTGGTGTAGTTCTTTTCATGAATTTTGAGTTATCATGAGGCGTAAGCAATAACTTTGTCGCGTTGCATCAACATGCAACCGAGACCTTGATGAGAAGCATCGCAGTATACCACGAAGTCATCGGTGCCTTCGGGTAATGATAGAATAGGAGCTTTGCAAAGCTTTTGTTTCAGAAGTTGAAATGCTGACTCTTGTTTATCAGTTCAATCGAACTTTTTGTCCTTCTGAGTCAGTGTCGTGAGTGGTTGGGCTATTTTTGAGAAATTTTCAATGAAACGCCGATAGTACCCAGCAAGACCCAAGAATTGGCGTACTTCGGTTGGAGTTGTTGGTGCTTGCCAGAACTTGATAGCCTCGATTTTCGATGGATCAACATGGATTCCTTGACTATTAACGACATGTCTAAGGAATTGAACGGATTGTATCCAGAACTCACACTTGGAGAATTTGGCATATAACTCCTCGTGTCTGAGTAGCTCTAGGATGGTTTTGAGGTGTTGCGCGTGTTCTTGTTCGTTTCACGAGTATATGAGAATGTCGTCGATGAAGACAATGACAAACTTATCGAGGTAAGGTTTGCACACCTGATTCATAAGATCCATGAATACAGCCGGTGCGTTTTTTAAACCGAAGGGCATCACCTGAAATTCATAATGCCCGTAACGAGTTCGGAAAGCAATTTTCGAGATATCGGTGTCGCGAACTAGGAGTTGATGATAACCCGACCGTAGATCGATTTTTGAATAAAAAATCGACCCTTGAAGTTGTTCAAACAGGTCATCGATACGAGGGAGTGGATATTGGTTCTTGACGATCAACTTGTTTAACTCTCGGTAGTCGATGCACATTCTGAAAGAACCGTCTTTCTTTTTCAAGAATAAGACCGGAGCTCCCCAAGGTGAAGAACTCGGTCTAATGAATCCTCTATCTAGGAGTCCCTGTAACTTGGTGGACAACTCCTGAAGTTCGGATGAGGCTAATCGGTATGGTGCTCGAGCCATGGGTGCAGCACCTGACACGAGGTCGATTGAGAACTCAACCTGTATTAGCGGTGGTAGACCAGGCAGTTCTTCGGGAAAGACTTCTGGAAAGTCTCGAACGATGGGCACATCCTCAAGTCTCTTCTCCTCTGACTTTTTCTCCATGATGTGTGCGAGGATTGCCGGATACCCTTTTCTCAGAAATTTTCGGGTTTTTAGACAAGAGATGATGTTTAGTCTCGTCCTACCGGTCTCCCCCTGTATGATCAAAGTTCTACCAGAGGCGAGAGGGATGTGAACGATCTTATCGTAACAAACGATTTCAGCTCGGTGTCTGAACAACCAGTCCATTCCTATGATGATGTAGAAACTTCCGATTTCAACGGGCATAAGATCGATTGAAAAGGTTTCGTTGGCTAGGTTTAAAGTGCAATTGGGTATCACACTATCGGTTTCTATGAGTTTACCGTTCGCTAGTTCTACAGTGTACTTAACATCTAGAGCAACATGGGTGATGTCAAGCAATGGATAAAATTCATCAAAAATAAAGCTTCTATCGGCACCAGTATCAAATAGAACAGAAGCAGTTAAGTTGTTGAGGAGGAACATACCCGAGACCACATTAGGGTCTTCGCGGGCGTCCCTAGAGTTGAGTACGAAGGCTCGACCTCTCGCGTTGTTGTTGTTCCTGTTCTTCAGCTTTGGACACTCATTCCTGAAATGTCCAGCGTCCCCACATTCATAACAGGCCCTGGGTTGTTTGGTGTTGTTGCTAGAGGTGTTGTTGTTGGATTTTCGGTTTCCGTTTTACTCGAAATCGTGTTTTTCGGTTTCCGTTTGACTCGAAACTTTTACCCAACCCATATTTGGACATTATAAGCTTATATAAATAACTTTTGTGAAAAATAAATGAAATCTAAGAGTTTTCGAGAATTGTCAGAAACTTACGATTTTAACGCCGGGAGAAACCGAAAAGATGGGAATGTAGAACGTGATGCTGTGAACGTTTTTCTCTAAATGGCTCCGGTGATTTAAGGCCGTTTGGTGGTTCTTTTTGGTGGATTTAGGTGGTGGTGGTGTGGTGGTGGGTTTGAATGAGAGAAAAGAGAGAGGGAGAAATGAAAGAAGAAGATGGAGTGAAATGAGGGGGAAGATGGGGGTGGGGCAGATTTTTGGGGGGAAAAGGGGAGGGAATCTCCCAAATTTTAACCCCCGCATTTGCGTTCCGTGCGATGTTCGTTTCATGATTGTTTAAACGTTTAATTAAATTATTTAACACGTTCAAATATACTTTTTAAAATACGAATGTTTAATCAATATCTTGGGTGAAGTATTTTACCAAATACTTAATAATTGAGTTATAAAACATAACTTAACCTCGTTTTGATTGTTTGCGCGCTTGATATTTTAATCGCGTAGACGTTTGTTTGTTCGATACGAATTAATTATGAAATATTATCAAAATAATATTTTGAGTAAAGTAGTGTTATTCAATAAGGTTATATTATTTAATAAAATTGTTCACCAACGTCCGTATTAATTGATTCGAATTACATTCGATTTGAATTGCGTACGATTTAATCAAATCGCATAATTGTATATATTCGACAATATATATTTGGTTACATTAATTAGCCTAATACAGAACTAATTACATGTAATAACATTTGATTAGGTACTAATCACTAGTCCTAATTTAACGTGTGTCACAGTAACGGATTCGGATACGGATATTTTTGAACACCCCTTTTATTGTATGAATCATGTTTGTCGCATATATATGCATGATGTATGTTTACATACAAGGGCTGTTTTCTATTTAACCGCCTAATTATATCTTCCGAGCACCTTATAAATACACATACTCTTTTATCACGACCTATTTCAATCAAACTAAAAATGAAACAACTACTCAGTTTCTATTCCCTCTTTCTATTATCAGATCCTTTTTTCATGAGCATCTTCTTGATGTTCACATGATAATTTCATGGCCGCTATTTCTCCGTTGATTAATTTTGGCTTGGAGACAGAGTCGAGTTCGACCCTAATTGGGCAATCCACCAAAGGAGCTTTGTGTTTGGATGCAAAGACTATACACGTCCTTTCCAACTTTGAGCCCCGTGTTTAGTCCCAAAACAGGGAGGTTGAGAGTCATTAATACGTACGGATGATTTCGTTGTGAGCCGGAGTAAAAACGTACATTTTAATGATTTTTTTCCTCTCCGTTGATTGTATATGATAATAGTTGTAACACCCAGTTTTTGGGTCTAGAAATGATATAGTATTTTCCAAAGTTTTCAAATGATTATTTAATATGATAGAAAATTATGTAATTTGGTTTACTTGAAAATAAATAGATAAAAGAGTCACAGGACTTATTGTGATTAATAAAATAGTACTTGTATTAATTTAATATAGTTGACGGTAAAATAAAATAATTAGTTTCGTAAATGGTATTTTAGTTCCAGACAATAGATTAAAAATGGGATAAAAAACTACACTGATATATTAAAGTCGGTTTAAGAGGTGACCGACTCATTTTTTTTACCTAACCCTTTTTCTCAATCACTTTGTTCTTCATTTTATACAAACAAAACTCACAAATTTAAATCAACAACAAAAAGGATTTAACTACCATAATAGAAGATTGTAGCTTGAATTCTATTTCATCTTCATCATCTTGGTGTTCTTCAAGTTGTAAGTATTTTTAATTTCTTGCTTCATATGTTGTTAAATAATAGGTATGATAGAAATTGTGAAAGTTAGAGTTTGATTGATAATTATTGAAGATTGAATGATATTAGCTATTGTTAATTGATGTGCTGAAGCTAATGAAATGGAAATTTGATAATAAATAGAGTTTATGTTCTTGAGTTCTAAATTAGGGTTCAAACATATGAGTTAATGATTTGTTAGGAATTGGAACATGAAAAAGTGTTTATTTTATATTAGTTGATGTTACTTTATGTTTATGGTTCATTTTGTTGGTTAAAAATCGAACTAGAGACTTGAGTATATAGTGTTGTAAAGCTAAAAGTCATGTGTTGGGCTGCTGTTATGCTGTTGCTGAACCAGATGATGAAGTCGGCGGGTCATCACTCCCACCCATCGGATTCTGTGTAGTTGCAGGGAACCCGACAGGTCCTTGTACCCAGCCGGTGGATCCTCCAATCCACCCGGCTGCTCAAATGGCAAAATGGTTGCTTCTGTAGCCATTAAAATGAAACCTGCTTCTATTACCCAAACTTTTAATTCACCCGACTGCTAAAGTGGGTGACCCGACTGTTTGTGAGGGCGACCCAGCGGGTTCAGGCCCCAGGCCGGTGGGTCCTTGGGCCTGGGACAGTTAACCAGTTTCACTTTTTGATTTCATTCTTAATTATTTTGTTATATGTTATAACATTGATAAATCTGTAATATGACACAATAATAAGTAAACTTACGAAATGATATATATAATGAATATGTTATATGATTATAACATGGATTAATTATAATGGGACGAGTTACTGACAACTGAGTTCAGAGACGACTGAGAATTTTGGTGAGTGGTAATTGTAATCCTCTATTCAACCCAGTTGTGACAGGTTTGATTACAACGGGTGAACATACTTTGTTATTGATTATTGACTGTTTAGTCATCTGGGGTTACTGGTATTATTGATTGGTTGTTTATATTCCATGATGGCATGACTATTATGCATTATGTGACTCTTGACTATTGGGCAATTGTGATTATTTATAGGTCAATACTAGTTGGGCTTGTTTGCTATTGTTTGGCCGGCAGGGATTCCGATACACATAGTTAATGGATTAACCTATGTCGGTGAAGATAGCTTCAAGCTATCGGTAAATCACTATTTTGGCCGGCATTGGTTTAAGGGTTCTTTGATTGGCTAATCAGGAACCGCCGATCCTATTTGACTCTATGTGTTTATGTTTAATTGTTGTAAGATTTGTGATAACTAGGTTGAACTGTCGGTTACAGTTCCATTCACTTAGCTGTGAGCTAATCCCACCATGTTTAACATTTCGCAGATTATTGTTAGATTTTGGATCGGGGTGGAGATTACTGGATGGGATGTTGGACTACTACTGCGTCTACTCTGATATTTTTGGAAAATCTTATTTTGGAAAATTTATATAACACCCATCCTTTGGTAATATGTAATCTTTTGAGACGTGAAACTTATGGTACATAAGTATGTACAGATGATATATACTTATAAATATGATAATATATGTTTGGGATGTTCGCTTCTGATGTTTAAATATAAAATATGATTTTAAAATATGGGGTGTTGTAAATTGATATCAGAGCATAGGTTTGGGTGAATTGGACGTTGGTAAATATTCAATCCCCAATCCATGTTGGTGTTAGTCAAACATTTCAGTGTGTGAGATTTAGCTATTGAATGGGGATTGGTTAGTATGTTAGGTACTAACGATTAACGAGTTGTGAGATGTTGTTTTGTAACATATATGGCAGATAACGAGAACCCAACCAACACTCCCAATAACATCTCTAGAATTGATGTTCCTCCTCCAGAAACACAGAATGACAGACATGGGCAGACCGGTACTTCATTTTCAGCTCAGGAGGATACTGAGAGAGATGATTATATGTTGCAATTAGAGGATGAATTAATTACACTTAGAGGATTTCGACAGCAAGTTTTACAGGATCAACAGCAGCAGCCTCATGGTACATATCATCAGACATCAGTGCCATTCTCATCATCTGGGCCTTCTGGTTATTAACCAGTTATCTGTGTTTCCACCACCACAGCAACAGAAAAAGTTTTGTTCTTTCAAAACCTTCATGTCCAGTAATCCTTCAGAATTTCAGGGAAGTACAAATCCTAGAGTGACTTTGGATTGGTTGAGGGATGTTGAGAGAAAATTTGAGGTATGCAATGTGATGAAGAAATAAAGGTTCCCTATGTTGTGCAATTGTTGAAAGGACTAGCCATCACTTGTTGGGATTCCATTACTGCACGTTTGACTCCACGGCACAGAGCCTCTATTCGATGGATTGATTTTGATGATGAGGTGTGTAAACAGTTTTGCTCAGAGTTTGACATGTCTAGGATTAGATAGGAGTTTATGGAATTGAAATTGACTGACCAAACGACTATGGATGAGCTTATTGCCCAGTTCTCGGAAAAATTGCGATTTGTTCAACAGTGGATTCCGGATGATAGGACAAAGATTGACCATTTTGTTGGAACTTTACCTCCACATTATCGGACAACTGTAAGATTGGTAGGTACACTTACCCAAGCTATTACCTTAGCTCGTTCGATGGATAGTGACATACGAGCCTCAGATAAATTGAACAAGGATAAGACTTTGCGGCAGTCTAATGGTAATTCCTTGGGTGATAAAGGAAATCAAGAGAACAGGAATTTGACTTTTAATGAGGATTCAGTTGATAGAACTTCATGGTGCGTTAATTGTAAATCAAGATATCGTGGACCATGTACATCTGAGACTGCTAGATGTGTGAAATGTAGGTTGTTTGGACACGACATTAGAGATTATACCTATCCTCGATATGTATGCTGGAGTTGTCAGAAAGATGGACATCGAGAAGGGCAATGTCCAGAAAAGATAAGACAAGGTTCAGGTTTGGCCGGAAGTTCAGGTTCGGGTTCGTCGTCGTTTGTAGGACAAAAGAGAAAGAATGTGCCGCCAGCAACTGCTAGAGCTTTTCAAATGGCGGTGGAGGAAACTGTTGGGGTTGACGACGCTGAAACAGATATATTTTGTGTTAACTTTGTTTTAGTATATATTCTATGGTAAAATTTAGAATTGTTGTGAATGTTTTTGTGAAGAGATTAGTTAATGAGAATAATTCTTTGGTTTAAATAGGTATGATTAGATTTCGAGGACGAAATCTTTTTAAGGGGGGAAGATTTGTAACACGCAGTTTTTGGGTCTAGAAATAATATAGTATTTTCCAAAGTTTACAAATGATTATTTAATGTGATAGGAAATTATTTAATTTGGTTTACTTGAAAATAAATAGGTAAAAGAGTCACAAGACTTATTATGATTAATAAATAGTACTTGTTTTAATTTAATATAGTTGACGGTAAAATAAAATAATTAGTCTCGCAAATGGTATTTTAACCAAGCAGCGGGGTTCCTTCTAGGACCGCCTTTTAGTGGCGCCTTAAATGCTCACTTTTGTAGTAGTTGCATAACATTGGATGATCAACTTAATTAATTTGTATACATTTTGAAGTTCCGTCGGTTGAAACATACTGAGCAAGTGACTAACCATTGGGACAAGTATTAATACGTTTTCAAACTATTACCAAAATATATTATATTCGGTTAATTTGGACTATTCGATTTTGCAATAGTAATCAAAACCAATTTAAAAAACAAAAAAGATATTCAGTTTTCAACTAAACCGATCCATAAAAATCAAATTATCTGAACAAAATAGTCCAATTCAAATTGTCCAATTGGATAATTCAGGTTGTCCAAATAGTGAACACCCTTAATTGTACTATCCGTCTCAACTATAATCCATGTATATTGCAAAAATAGGAGTTTTGCCCACGTTTTGCGATGACATTTTTAAGAATGCCTACTTTTTTTAAATGTAAGAGGTAAATTACTTTAAAAAATATATACGTTTTTACACATGGGTTTACCTTCTACTCAGCAAGATACATAACGACATAAGCTAGTCAAACCATTATACCTTTATGTCCCCAAATAAATATCCACATTACTATATATAGATGTCTCAAAATAGTTATGCACTTGATGTTACCCTCATATTTTACTATATAACATTTATTTCTTAAAATAAAATTCAGCTAAACATGCATTAGATATATAGACAAATCTAACATTTACCCGACATATTTTAATTCCTACAAAATTCGTTTGGAGACAAGTTTTGTGGGATAAAAGAATTAAGATTTATAATACCATGCTTAATAACAATAAGATGTGCTAAATAAAACATTTAAAATAACATTAACAAGTGTTGAATTGAAAAAATATCAACTTAAAGTGTAGAATAGAACATCAACAAATAGTTTTGGGGCACAAGAAGAAAAAATAAATAACATTAAATAGCACAAGAGTCTTCACCATTCACACATTTTAACTTTTTGGTAGGGTTTCAGAGAGAGTTAGAACCGGGTTTGAGAAACCCGGTTCTACTAGTTTTGAATATGCTGTCTAAAAACCTATATTTCTCATAATTGTTTCAAAAAGTAAACTACTTTTAAAAAAAAACTGCATAAGAAGATGATCACTTAGAATCGTGTCTTTTTAGGCGTTAATGAAAATTTCTACTCTCATCGTCCCACTTTTATAGTTTATTTTATACCAGATATGTTAAATAAATGTTAGTTTTAGTTATAGGTATAAAGGCAAAATTAACTGAAAGTTTTTACTGAAATAAATAATTGGTAGTAATAAATAAGGGTACAATAAAGAATTAAATGATTTATAATATTTTATACTATTTAATTATTTTATTTTGAGACATAGAAACATGGTGGGATTAGCTCACAGCTAAGTGAATGGAACTATATCCGACAGTTGAATCCAGAAATAACAAATCTTACAACAAATAAACAATAACACCCAACAACAAAGAGTACCGGCGGTTCTTGTTATGCCATCGCAAGAACACTTTAAACCACTGGTATGCCATCACAGTGATTTACCGATAGTATGAAGCTATCTTCACTGACTAGGGTTCATCCATCAACGATGTGTATCAGAAACCCCGCTAGTCAAACAATAGCAACAAACCCAACCAGTGTTGACCTCCCAATAATACACATATGCCCAGCAGCCAATAATCACATATTGCACATTAATCATGCCATTACAGAATATAATCAACCAATCAACAATAACATTAACCCAAATGATTAAACAATCAATATCAATAACAATATATGTTCACCCGTTGTAACCAAACTTGTTACAACTGGTTTGAATCGAAGAATACAGTTACCACTCACCTGATATCCCAGTCTTCACTTAGTGGTCTAATATTACCGAGTCTTCTGATTATCTGAGAACACAATATAATAATGAGTCAGTAACTCATTAATAACGATAAACTGATATTATAATTATATAGCACATGTCAACACATAGTATCATACAATTAAGTATTATATGCTTTAACCCACATATGAGATGTATATAATACAAGTATTCAAGCCACACTAAAATTACCAATGTGAAATGAATTCAGAAAGTCCTGAAACAATATCCAAAAATTGTAAAATGACATTTTGGACCCCTAAATGACCCCGAAAGGCTAAAAACTACCTAGGCTCTTAGAATAGAGCCTTGACTATTGAACCGTTTTCGAGTGACCATGTTAATTTCAATTCAATCTGAGTTAATAAATTTGTCACATACTCGCAACCCTGCGCAATTTCAAAATTTACAAAACCCGTCAAAATTATTCATGCAAACGCGATCCGGGTCAAGGTGGTGGGATCGCGTTTCCCTTTAGAAAACCTTCTGAAACCATTTTACACTTAGAAACGCGATCCGGAAACGAGTGCGGGATCGCGTTCGATAGTATCAAAATCCGACTGAGACAAATTATAACTAAGGAACGCGATCCAGGAAAATTGTTGGGATCGCGTTCGCTAGTTTAAAAATGACCTGCGCTTTATTGTACCAGCTCAACTCGATTCAAAACCCAAAAACACCAAAAACTCATATTCTTTACTCAATCATATGAAGTAGTAAAATACCAATAACAACAATTAACATCAATAGCAACAAAATACTTCCATATTACCTTTAAACTCATGTTTATTTTTAAACCCTAGCCAATTACCCCAATTTAACCTGAAGAACATTAAGTATTTGATTCACTATATCTTATAATCATCAACAAACGTCACATACACATAATCCACTTCAGTTTACATACATACATCATTATCAAACCTAAATAACTCTAAATCATCATGTTAATAAAATACTTCAATAAACCCTACTTACAATTCAAGAAGAAGATGGAATTCAAGATGAGGATGATGAAGAAGAACAAGATGTAAACACAAAATCACAACCTTCTTTTGTTTATGATTTCATGTTTATGATTCTACTCAAGTGTAGGTGTGTGTTTTTGAAGTGAAGAGGAGTTTTGGAAAGAAAAGAGTTAGGTCGGGCTCTCCCAACCGACCCCAATATATTTAATCTATTTTATTCCCCTTCTAATCCTATTGTCTAGAACCTAGAAACCATTCGCGATTCTAATTATTTTATTTTACCGTCAACTCTCATAATTTAAAACAAGTATCATTTTATTAGTCATAATAAATCATGTGACTCTTTTACCTATTTATTTCCAAAAATCAAATAAAATCATTTCCCATTATTTTAAATAATCATTTTAAAACTTAGTAAAATACTATTTACTTCTAGGCCCAAAAATAGGATGTTACAATTTGGACTAAACCGGGCAGACTTTAGTAGTTGGTTTGGTAATGAGGTTAAAGCTTGTATTCCTTACCATTTGAAATGAAATACCAAGCCGGTTGCTGATACAAATGACCACACCTTACTACCTCCAGCCATGTTAGACCATCTATGGGAACGTACTAAAGCTCCTGGAATATTAGAGATGATACGGCCAAATAGACGATGCTGAGAAAGGTCAATAAATAATGAAGGGGGTTTAAGAGTGAGCTTACCACAAGGTTCATAAGGAAAGGGATATCCCCATTCGAAACATACAACTAATTGCCAAAAGAGCCTTGGGCAAAATTTGTAGCTACACGAAACTCTGCTACATTTTTGGTTTGTCACAGAATACTTGTGGCCGATTTATATATATATATATATATATATATATATATATATATATATATATATATATATTTACAACGAAAGTTTATAACTTTTTTTACCTTTGCTACATATATTTTTTTGAATGAAATACGTGCCAAAGCCAAGGAAAGCACCGCTAAAAATACAGACCTGCCCGAGTTGGACGATTGGGCTATGCTGGATTGCTAGAGTATTATCATAATCACAAATCCAATTTAGAAACCATGTTTCCTATTTTGAAGGATATTCAATGCAAGCGCTCGATTATGTATATTTTGGCGCGTTTATGGGAAAATCTGGAAACCGGAGTGAAAGAGATTTCGGATATCCTTATACAGTTTAATACAATATGTTTATCTCATTATTAACAACGGAGGTACGAGCAGGAGATAGTTAAAGATGGTACATTGTATCTGGATTGGAAAGAACCACTAATAAAGTTGAAAGGAAAGGAGCACGACGAGCATATTCGGGCAGTCTCTAGCATTGTTGGGGTTAAAAAGGCCCTCAGATATAAAAGGGGTCAAAAGAGGAAAATGGTCACAGTTGAAGATCTTGACGCATTAAAGAAGCAGATGGCTGGCACTCAACAACGCCTAATAGAAGAAGTGCAAGCCATCAATGAAAAACAGGCGTCCAAAATCGAAAAATAGCAACGCCATATTCAGGATATTGAAGCAATCATGGCCCTAGGTGGTGGAGAGCATGATGATGATGATGAGGTAATTACTTTAATTCATCCAATAAAACCTCCACTTATAGCTTGAATTAATATCGTCTAAAACTGTATTATATATATATACAATATAGTATTCATCCCCGTGTTAACTTATGAATCCATATGGTGATTACGTCGATAGATGGGCGAGAGAGATGACACACCCTAGTGAGAAGGATGGATTACAACCAGGTTATGTATATGTACAAGTGGATTCCGTCGAAGAAGGTTGTGAAGGTATGCCTATCCCGGTTGCCAGACACGGCATAAAATATTTAAGAGATGCAAGAAGTGAAGTTATTCAGTGGCCATGCAAAGAGATCAAGGTTTAAATGTATATAGTTAAACTTTAATTTGGAATTTTGTTTGGATCAATGTGTGTGTGTGTAAATTATATAGTTAATCTTTTTGTTTAAATGTAGCTTGGAGACAACATGTCACCACTCAACTATGTGTTTTCTCATGACTCATCACCTAGGCATTCGGTAATTAAATGGCTTAAACGCATAGTTTATGATCATAATTAATTATATGTGAAACTCTTATATGTATATATGCGTCAAGTTATTCCTTTCGTAACTGTTTTCAATTCTTTCAATCTAGCTTGGCCTCGATACATCGCCACATGAGTCTGTTGGTGCATCTTAGTGTGTCTGTCAGTTGGTCTAAGTCTTAATGCGTTTGATATGTAATTACGTTAGTTATGACGTTTGTATTGGAAAAGTAATTACATTTTGTGTTTTGGCGACACAAGGGTTTTGTGTCGCATAAGTCAACTTGGCGACACAATTTATGTCGCATAAGTCGGCTTGGCGACACAGCTTGTGCCGCATAGATCAGATTAGGTGTCGAGTATAAATAGATGAGTTTGGCTCATTTTCTAGGGTTGAAGAACCTAGGTATTCTCAGAGCATATTGTACTTGTGTTGGTACATTTAGTGTGTCAGTCAGTTGGTCTATCGAGTTGTAAGTGTCGTTTGTTAATTGTAATAGAAAAGTCTTCTTGGTTAGCGACACTTAGTTTGGTCTAGGCGACACTTGCCTTAGTGACGCATAGCGACACTTAGGTAAGTGACGCATGAAGGCGGCCACATGCGTCACTAGTCAAGTGTCGCGTGTCTGCCGGTTTTGGTTTAGTATAAATACAAACCTACGGGTTTCATGCTAGGGTTGAAGAAACCCTAGCACCATTTGTCGAAATTGCAAGTCTATAAACAAGTTAATAGGTTATTATTATCAATACAAATTTGTTCTTAATTCGTTTATTCGATTTCAGTTTGCAATTACATTTGTTTATTGTGATTGTGTGTTTCCGCCACTCAATCGCTGTCATCAATCATTTAGATCCACAGTAAGGGGCACTCACAACTGGTATCATAGCCTCAAAGTGATTTGATTGACGTATTGATCACGTAATCGTTTGTTTTTCGGTTTGCTTTGTGAAGAGAATCAAGAACAATTGTGTTATTTGGATCAATTGGGTGCTATTCAGACAATTTTAATCAACATCTACAGGTTTCGTTCGATAGGGATTAAAGAACTTTCGTTACTGATATCGCGTAAAAAGTCACGTTTTTACTATCGATATCTCTCTCATTCTGGAACAATTCTTGGCACTTTAACTCAAAAACATTACAAATCTGTAATATTATGTCAAGATGGTAAAAACAAGGTTGCATGATGAAAATCAAGCAAAACGGGCAGAAAACGAAGATTCCACGCACGTTTGAAGATTCCAGACATCAAAACGAGATTTCAAGACCAAAGAGCCCATCACCAACATCTATCTGACCTAAGCCCAACCCTTGGAACATACTACAGCCCCAGGTGGCGAAGAGCCGACATCGAGGTGCCAAACCTTCCCGTCGATGTTCGTTTTCAAATTACGAATCCAACAGAAGAAGAATCAACAAAAACGGACGAAGAATGAAGATTCTACGTACTCCGGAAGATCCAAACGATTCGTACGACACATCTAAAGTTCAGAGACATATTTTTGGGATTTCTTTTCATCAAAAGCTTCGTTTTTGAATTATGAATCCAAAGCAAAAAGAATCAACACAAACGGACACATAACGAAGAAAACACGCACGAATCGAGGAACGAAGCAACGGACAGCGAACTGGTGCGGGGTGGTGCCAGCCGCCGCCGGCAGCCACACAGCCGCTGCCATCCCGTCACCCGCACGGATTGCGCTTTTTTGTCCTTTTTCGTACCCGGTGCTAGACCTTTATATGCTTTTCGTACCTGGTGCCATTACCTTTTTCGCCTTTTGTACCTGGTGCCACTACCTTTTCCACCTTTTGCTATCATGAGCTTTTGGGTGCTAACTTGAGCCAAATTTCCTCTATAAAAGGTAGCCCCTAGCTCTCATTCCAACACACCAACTCACACACTCATATACTCTCTCATATTTACAATCCCATTCTTCCATTTTCACTTTCTCACTCTAAAAGTCTCTTTTTTTTAGTCTAGGGTTATTGTAATTAATCTACGGATTAACATAGAGGTTAGAGCGAACGTTAGGAGTTTGGAGATTCATCTTTGTACGTGTGAACGAGTTGTCTGTCATAATAATACATTTTTGTGCATTTATTTCCGGGTGATATCGAAACCTTTATCATACTTGCTTTATTTCATATTTTAATTATGTATTATTGCCTTGTATGTGATTTGTCTATTGCCATGAATTGCGAGTTGTTTATTATTGTGATTGTTGATGATGTAGATAATTATAAGTAAGGATGACGTTATATAATTAAGTGTACGACAATTGTAAACGTGATGTAACGGCCCCTATTCGACAGTTTATCTGATATAGTACTGGAAACATTTTATACGGAGTACAAATGTATGGAAGTCAATAAATGACCGAAGGTAGTTACATCACTAGGAATTAGCTCTGGTTTAACAGTTGGAATTCCGAAAGGATAATACAACTTCACAACTAACTGATATATCCTACAAAAGTCAATGCACAATGAAATGATGTTCGAAAACGCGTTCAGATAAAATAGGAATTAATGACCTTTTTATCGTTAAGACTTTATGAACTTGAGTTTAATTTATGGAGTACCCTTTCCGGTTATCCACGTGACTGCAACCTAGTAATTAGGACTTGATCAACCTTAATTATGGTAAGTAGTTATTTGTGCCCATGACATGCAACAAGTAAGACACAGTGAACCCACTCGTTGTACATATTAGATTTTCATTTCTGCATCGCTTTACATTTAGTTAGTTTAGAGTGTCACATTCACCGTCAATTACTCCTGACCGCATGTCTGATGTAAGAAGCAGTCGAACTACCATGTAAAGTACACTGTCCGATTACTGAAAGGCATGGCCTGTATATGAAACACGTTTTTATAAACTGCGAATAATCTAGGGATGTATAACTGTTTGAAAAGGAGAACTCAAGTCATAAGTTGAAGTAACCAAGCTTTAATGCATAAAACAAGACTTAGGAATAAGGATGACATCCTCGTGATTTAAATACCTTAAAACACTAAGCCTTACACAATCAGCGGTCAAAACCTACAAAGTTATTAATATGCATGCTAATAAAATACTAAACTATTTTATTGGTTAAGAAAGGTCGGACCTATGAGACGATACGCTACTGATTCATGCACATCGGCGTCAAGCCAAAATAGGTTGTTTATCTTTCAACTAGATAAGTATTGGAAGTTTGCGTATTGCTCCGATCAGAATCATGATAACCTAGTTCCTAGTGACATGCCAATGGGAAACTTAGTTGGTAGGGTTCTAGAGTTTACACCTGATAGTTTAGACCATTACATTTAGCATTGTTCCTGTTTAATCTATCATCCTGAAACACTAATTATCGAATTCTCAGCAATCACATGTTTATCTTTATCTGCTTTCCTGTAATTTACTTTTCTGTATTTTAATTACCTGTCTTTAGTTTAAAAACCCCTAAACCTACTTACTTTGTTTCATCGGGTGACATGCACAAAATGGAATTTTAAGGTTTATCTTGGATGTGTCAGTAGATTTACCTGACATGTTGAAAACAGTTTTTATAAACATTGTCTTCATCATACGATATATTAGTAGGCATGTTACGCAAAACTCTTTGAGACCTCTTAAGAAGCCTAATATACAATTGTTTATTTCAAGTGGTATAACACCGTTAGATGTATTACAAAAGTCTTAATATCTTACTTATGCTAGACATGTTTTCGTGGAAGAAGCTTATTTGATATCATTTGGGGGTATGTATTGACAGTTTCCTTTGTTATACGTAAGTATAGACCCGGTTTCTGTTAATATATACTTAAAAATTAAGCAAACACAAGTCAAAGTACTTGCAAAGTCTTTAAAAATTAAGATACCTAACAAGGCCACCAAAATGGTTTGACTAAGTCTGGTTTTGCTTAAACCTGAATCAAGCTATGTCGCTCTGTTGTACGTAAGTACAGACCTGTCACCGCTAACTTGATTCTTAAAAATTGATTTTCTTATATTCTTTTTGTAAATGGAAGCATGGTCTATGTCTTAAGTTAAGATGTATATCTATGGTGGAGACCCCAGCAAAATATACATACGAATAATAATATAACTAGCACCTAGATGTGAGTGTAACATGTTTAAGAGGACAAATATACTGATAATCGTTATGAAATAATTTTTTAAAAAAGTGGTTTTAGCATGTCAAGTAAATTTAAAATGGAAAAATATACTGATGATCGAAATAACACTTACTGTTCCTAATAAATGTATGTTATTCCGATATGATCCCTAACCAGATTGAATCAACTCCGTCACCAAAAAGAATGTGTTAATTTTGTATTTGTAAATTTCCATTAATTTTGTGCTAATATATTTTATCTTAGTTTTATTTTATGATTATAACCAAGTTACAGTTAGCTTCAAATTTTGGTACCAAAATCAACACGCAAATAATCGAAAAGTCTCAAAATTTTCAAATTTTTTCACTAAGTGACTTTATGCGTCACTCACTAAGTGACGCCCTTAGCGACGCTTCAAATGTCGGGTTGAGTAACGCTACAAGTGTCGGGTTGAGTGACGCATATTAGGGTTTTGGTATAAATACCCTTTCAAATGACACTCAACTCCATCACTTTCAACATGCAATTAGCGTCACTTACTCTGACATTGCGTCACTTCTGTTCGTGCTGCGTCACTTAGACTGTGCGAGTTTTTCGATTTGTCTGTGGATTTTCAAGCTTTGTTTGTGCAATCAGACGTCATATTCTTGTTCCCCACACTCGTACGCTTCATTAGGTATAACCTTTAACCCTTTTAATCATGTATACTTGCCTTAATCGTTTATTATGGTTACGGTTTTAGGGTTTATTCGAAATCATACGAATTAGGGATTGATATGTTAGTGTTTCACGTTATAACTTGATGTGTTTTCCTAAGCGTGATATTGCGCATCTATTGGTTAACTTATTTTTCAAAAACCGTAAATTCGTTCGTTGTGATTTCTGGGGATGAACAGTGACACGATGAACTTCATCGTTGTGTCACTTCATGCGTCACTTCCTTTAAGTGAAGCTGTTTGGCAAATTAGCACCCATACCGTCACTTCTTCAGTGATGCTACTACTGCGTCACTTCATTAATTGACTCCCTAAGTGACTCATATGACTGTATCATTAATTAGCCCGTCACTCGTCTGAGTGACGCCCATCTATGCGTCACTTCCTTAAGTGATTCCCTTAGTGACGCCCTAATCTATACCGACACTTTTTAAGAGTCGTTCTTAATGACGCATGCTTTGGCAATGTCACTTACACCAGTGACGCCTGATAGCGTCACTTACCCTAAGTGACGCTATACTTGATTTCGGATTTTAAACACTGTTCCATGTGACACTTCCTAAGTGTTGGTAGTGTTTATGCGTCACTTCCTAAGTGACGCCTAAATCAGAATTTTGTTTAAATTTTGTGAATATTTGTGCTAATTCTATAACGATGTTTCTGGTTATTTTTCGGTATTCTAGCTTACAGATGGCAGGTCTGCAAAACTATTATCGCCGCACCAACACACGCCACAACATCGTCGCGTTTCTGGAGTCCACGCATGCGAACTCAATCCCATTCTGACCGATGATTGAGTTTTTACGCCGATCGAGGATTCACTGCGCTATCACTGTTTCCACTCCAATGTACATGAATCAGATCGAGGAATTCTATGATCACGCCTTTATCAGAACTCAGGGTGATGTACCAAGGATTGTTTCTACTATGTTTGGCGAGGAGATTGAGATTACTGAGAATTCTGTTCGTCGAGTTCTCCAATTCAACGATACCCATGCGATGCCTACTATGTTTGAGACAACCTTTATCTACGGTGGCCTTCAACGGATGGGTTATCCTGCAAATCAGCTTTCCGACTTCAGAAAACAATATCTATGCAGGGTTTGGAGATATCTATGCCACATTGTGATTGTCTGCTTATCTCCAAAGAAAGGAGGATACGATGTTGCGAGTCATTTGACTCTATCTTTGATGTTAGCACTGGTCTACAACAAGCCCTACAATTTCAGCGGATATATCTTTGGAAATATGGTTGAGAACATCCGCACTGGGAAAGATAAGTGGCTGCAGTATCCAAGGTTCGTGCAGCTAGTATTGAATGATTTGAATCTGGACATCGCTCCCGATCAGCGCTCGCTATTGGTTCCGACGCCAATCCTCTTACGAGTCTTCAATGACTGTAAGTTTGCGCCCAAAGGTGAACAAGTGTTGGCAGACAGGGAGCTGTTTGGGCACATATTAAACGAAAACTCTGTTGCGCCACCAAATGATGGGTTTGAGGATGTCGAGATCCCTCAGGTAAACGAGGATGATTTGGTCGATACACAGATAGCTCAGGATTTAGATGACATTGATCAGGTTGATCATGTTGATGATGATGATGAATGTGGACCCACACCACCCGATTATGAGGGTGATGTGCCTCCTCAAGAGGCTTTAGATACAATTCACATGATTGATCCGAAACGCTTTAAGCGTATTTTGAGACGTATTTCTGAGGGTCGGGTTCACGTCCCGAGGAATCCGGGAAAACGACCGGTTGGGTCCGCTCCATCTTATGCTAGCTTGCCCCACAAACGGCGCTAGCGCACAGGGGTGGTCATTCAGGAACCTGGTCAACAAACAACTCAGCAACAACAACAACAACCACCATCTCAGCCGCAGCTTCCTTCGATTCAACAACTTTTTGCTCAGATTGAACAAATGAACAAACGTTTTGAAGATCAATCTGCTATCATTCAAGTTTAGGCTACAGAGATTAGGGAATTAAAGTCCAAGGCTGATACGGTTGATGATTTAAAGCTTCAGGTGACAGATCTACAATCTAGGTTGTTAGAGTTGGAGTCTGTTATGATTGTTTTGGGGGAGGCTGGTCCCAGGACCTTGGAAACAAATGTAACACCTCCCCCAGAACCCGAAAATGTACAACCTTCTTCAATCAATGAAAATATATCTTTGGATTACTTTGTTGAGATTCAAGGTCAACCGAGACCAATTACGGTTGACTATTCGTATGTAGATCTTACATTTCTTCAACGTATGATGAATGAAAATACGTCGATACCTGAGGAAGAAGTGATAAATGATCCAATGGCAGAGGATTGTTACTTTGAAGGGAACGATGATATTGAAGTTGAGGGGGAGGAGCTCCAGAATGATGAATGTTATGATGACGCTCCTATTATTGAATCGGATTCTTCAAAAGATGAAGTGGATCATGTATCGGAGGCAGAAACCACTGAGCCATCAGTTTCTACAGCTGAACCCTCAACGATAAAGCCTTATATAGTGTTTAAACCTAGAGTTGAGGTACCCGTTACTTGCCAATTTTACAAAGTCAGAACTGACTATACGGGTTTGATGGCATTCAGTACTTCAACTTGAAGTTCTATCGAATAAGTACTTTGCCAAAATGTGAACTCCAAAGATTATCTCAGATACCCTAGATCAATCGTGCTCGAGATTCACGGGAAGATTTCTTTCAAGTTATTATTCGTCGGGAAATCAACAGCAAGAAATACAATATGATTAAACCGACGCTGGGTATGAGATATAAGTTTAAAAAGAAGTTGGATCCGGTTACACGACAACCGATTGTAAGGATGATCTACCCACCAGCAAAATGCTTACAGAAGATACCCCTAGAGATCATTCCTTTGGATTTTTTGAACAGGTTGTTATATTGGGAATATGATGATAGTACGGGAGAAGTTGTGATCGTTTTTGTTCCTAATTCCGAACCGACTACGGATCCAGAGTCTTCAACAGATGCAGATTTGGGAGCTGAAGAGAAAACAGCATGGGATGTTGTTCAGCCTAAGAAGAGATCTATGTGGGGTCTGAAGAGAAACAAATTTTGTGTATTTGACCCTTTGAGTTTGATAAATCTTTCTGAACGAGATATGAAGAGATTACATCAGAACATAATTCATTTCAAAGCAAAGGACAAAACTGAAGCTATTAAATTTCAGAAGACTATTGATATTTGCGTAGCCAATGGGATACACGTTGGTGGTGTATTCCCAGCTGGCTGGAAATAGTTTGAAGACTTGAAGATTTTTTTTGAAGACCAAGCTGCTGACAAGGGGGAGTTTGTTGGTACATTTAGTGTGTCAGTCATTTGGTCTATCGAGTTGTAAGTGTCGTTTGTTAATTGTAATAGAAAAGTCATTTCTGGGTTAGCGACACTTAGTTTGGTCTAGGCGACACTTACCTTAGTGACGCATAGCGACACTTAGGTAAGTGACGCATGAAGGTGGCCACATGCGTCACTAGTCAAGTGTCGCATGTCTGCCGGTTTTGGTTTAGTATAAATACAAACCTACTGGTTTCAGGCTAGGGTTGACGAAACCTTAGCACCATTTGTTGAAATTGCAAGTCTGTAAAGAAGTTAATAGGTTATTATTATCAATACAAAGTTGTTCTTAATTCGTTTATTCGATTTCGGTTTGCAATTACATTTGTTTATTGTGATTGTGTGTTTCCACAGTAAGGGGCACTCATTTAGATCCACAGTAAGGGGCACTCACAACTGATCGGTACTTGTTTGAGTATTAATATACTTTCTTGTTTGTGTTGTTTAATCGTTTAAAATATAATCTGATCGGTACTTTTTTGAGTATTAATATACTTTCTTGTTTGTGTTGTTTAATCGTTTAACATTTATATATTCAATCTTTGTATTCCGCACGTTGATTGAATATTAGGATTTGATTAGGTTCGACTACAGGGGTCCTACAAGTGGTATCAGAGCCAAAATCTAAGGATTTGGAGTTATTGAATCCGTTTTGATACGTTTCTCGGTTAAAACAACTTGCTTTTGGTTAAAATCTCCAAAGAAAGGTGCTTCAAACTTGGTTTTTAAGTCTTCTGGAAGATTTTGGGTTTCTTGTTCGTCATTCATTCGTGAAAATTCGTTGGGTTTACGAATTTTAGGGTTTCTTGATTGCTGCAGCAGCCGTTTCTGCGACACAAGCAGCGACACAAAATTTTGTGTCGCGATTAGGGTTGGTGCGACATAACCTTTCTGTCGCTTTCTTATCATTGCGACATAAGCCTTTAAGTAGGCAACACAATTTTGCGACATAAGCCTTTACTTAGGCAACACAAGCTTGCGACACAAGCTTGCGACATAAGACACGGTTTTCTTCCGTCGCTACCATTTTGCGACACAACCTTTGTGTCGCTAGACACTTTGGAATTTAGCATCTTCTGCGACATAATCTTTATGTCGCTCGATCTTTTTGCGACACATACTTGTGTCGCATAACAGTTTGTTCTTTGTGTGTTTGATTATTTTGCAGGTAGTTCAGAATGTCATCTTCTACAGCACATTCTATTCAGTCAGTTGGAGCTATGTTGAAGCAAAATAATGAGGTTGGATCAGGAAATAAGCCTCCTATGTATATGCCAGGAATGAGTTATGCAGATTGGGTTCAACGTTTTGAATCATATGTTGGCCTCAATGATCCGGAAATGATGATTTATTTAGAGGAAAGATATGAACGTCCTCTTAGAACCGAAGTCTATAATGGCCCAGTTCCTGAAAAGTCAATTAAATCCATGACTCCTAAGGAACGTAAGGCATTTGACATGGAAAGAAAAACTCATTCTGCAATCACTATGCCATTGCCTCAACCTATCATGAGACAATTAAGGCAACACAAGATTTCTTATGATCTCTGGAAAGCTTTTGAGAAGAAGTGTGGTGGTAGTAAACAGTATAAGAAGAAGAAAATTGACTTGATCAAGAAACAGTATGAAGTCTTTGATATGTTACAAGATGAATCACTAGAAGATCTGTACAGCAGATATTCTCAACTGGTAACTGAGTTATTGGAAGGAGGTGTTGGGATAGCACTCACGGGGGTACATTATATGATTCTTGATTGATTCATACTTACACACTGTTAAACTTCAACTTATGAGCTCGTGGCAACTGTGCTGACTTACTGATTTACTTACCTACTTACTTTGTTTGATAGCAACACTGGTACATACTTGTGGTTCATAACGATTACTTAATACTAAACCTATAAGATTCACCAACCTTTTTGGTTGACCCTTTTTAGCTTTGTATCTCAGGTACACAAGACGGAGTAGGATTACCCCGGGACACTAGCTAGAGTCGCATGATTTCTACATTGCATTTAACGAAGATTCTTAGCATTATCTTTTGTATATTTTGATTATCTAATTGAATCTTCCGCTATATGCGTGGACTCTAGGGAACTACATTTTTGTAACCGAAAACACTATGTTTTCAAACAATTTATATATGAAAATGTAACTATTTTTAAACGTCTCATTTATAGGTCGTTTGCTATACTTTGTGATGTTGATTACTTGATTAATAACACCCTAAAGCTTGCTTCCGTTAAATAGTAAATTTGAGGGTGTTACACAAAGTGTGCTTGATAAAAGTGTAGTTTAATCATCAAGCATAAAGCACTCTCTCCAACCAAGGTTATGGATAAACTGGGGGAAAATAATATCTCCAATTTTTGATGGCTTTCACTCGATTGTATACGTTTTGTTACCGGCGGCGGTGAAGCTTGAAAAGTGCTTGGGGGAATATGTAGCAACGATAGTTAGAATATGTCACCGGAAGAGATGATGATGATTTTGATGTACAATGGTTGTTGAGGCCAATAGAAGAAAAGAATTGGTAAAAAGGATTGAATGAGAAATAGAGAGTAAAAGTTACAAGGTCAACTTTAAAAGGTCAAACCTGTGAAGAAGATAGTTAGGCTAAAAAAATTAGAAGGGCAAAGTTATCAATTCAATTAATTGCCTGTGAGGGAAGAAAAATTAGCTATGGCAATATCATGGCCCATTTGAAAATGCTTTTTAAAAACCTACATGGTTTAATTTACGGATCGTCAACATATTTTCCTTTTTTTCCAAAAATATCAATCAACCGGTTTTATTATCAGGATCACCAACGTACTTAGTTAATAAAAAGATTGATTGGTAATCTCGGAACAAAAGAGAAAGTACATTGGCGATCTGTGAGTTAAACCCAAACTTACATTTCTCGTAATTGTTTCAAAAAGTAAACTACTTTTCAAAAAAATTCTCTTATGCATTTCACTCTCACCAACCAATCAGAAGTTTAGCAACTTGATTCTATTTTAATCATTTGCTTAATCTATTTTAATTATTCATAATTACAAACTATTTTATAGTTCAACAACTTTATTAATTAGTACTTCTTTAATAATATTCGATCCACTTTATCCGCTGTACGTGTTCTTTACACTGAAAAAACAAGATCTTTGATTAAAAGTTCCTTATATGACAATGGATCTAGATTACCACCAAGTTCCAAACATCCAACAAGTACTAGTGATACGTCCAACACCCGTTTTCACCATCCACGAACAATATATTTCGCACAAATTTAACATCCTTAAAGCATACGAATCACCGTTACCTACTCACGACTTCCTTAAAGCCTATGCACAATCTGTTAAAGTTGTTATATGTTCCAACATTAGTCCGATCACAGCTGACGTGTTACAGGACTTACCCGCTCTTCAACTCGTTGTCACCTCCACCACTGGTATCAACCACATTGATGTGGTCGAGTGTCGCAAACGTGGAATTAAAGTTGCTAATGTTGGTGACGTGTTTTCTGATGACGTGGCAGATGGCGCGGTAGGACTTTTGATAGATGTAATGAGGAGGGTTAGTGCAGGTGATAGGTTTCTTCGTGGTGGGTGTTGGCCGGCTAACGAGGAGTATCCTCTTGGTCTCAAGGTAACACTATTGTTTTGAATGATTGATGTGCATTTAGATCTAAAAGTAATTGAAAAACATAATGATACATGCGATAAAATGAAGGCGGAATATAGGAAGTAGTATATAACTGAAAAGACAATTGTTCTTAATTCATTATTGTTTTGAATTTCAGTTAGGAGGCAAGAAAATTGGAATTGTTGGGCTTGGGAACATTGGGTCAAAAGTTTCCATAAGACTAGAAGCCATGGGTTGCATAGTCTCGTATACATCGAAGCGAAAGAAAAACTTCAGCCACTTAACTTTTTTCAAAGACGTCCTCCAACTCGCTTCCAGTTGTGATGCGCTCGTTATTTGTTGTGCATTGACTAGTGAGACGCGTCACATGATCAACAAAAGCGTCATGAGGGCTTTAGGAAAAAATGGGGTGATTGTGAATGTGGCTCGTGGGGCTATCATTGATGAGGTGGAGTTAGTTAAGTGTTTGGTTGAAGGTGAAATTGGTGGTGCTGGTTTGGATGTTTTTGAAAACGAACCAAATGTACCTAAAGAGTTGTTTGATTTGGATAATGTCGTGCTTTTGCCTCACCGTCTAGCATGTACAACAGAATGTTTTCGTGATGCGGCTCAAATTGTAGTAGGTAACATAGAAGCGTTTTTCGCAAATAAACCTCTGCTCACCCCTGTTCACAATGAATAATAATTACACAATTGTTGGTTTACTGTTGTATTACCGTACTCTCCTGATAGTTTTTTGTGGGCTTACACTTCATGCATATATGTTTATGTAACTTATTTTTATTTGTTTAAAAAAAAACAGAAACAGACGATGAAATCATATTACATAGAATTGGAAATAATATACTAAATAAATCATAATGAAACACGTTCCGTATAAAAATAAAATAGTACATTTTATGAAAAATTCATTCGAATCGTAATGGATTGACAAATAAATATGGATTATCACAATTTAAGCTAAACAATATCATTAAAAAACTTCACATATCCTCTGCAAAAGACGCAATGAAACTCTTGACTTCATCGTAAAATAGTGGTGCCTTTTCTGGTTCAAAGATTTCTATACCATGATATCCTTCATCATATTTCTTTATCACCTCCACATCGTGTCGCTCCAACATATTAGCAAGCTCCCTTTGCTTATCGAAAAAGGGATCGCCGAAGCTGCCTCTAATGAAACATTTCGGAAGCTGTCTAATCTTTTCATCACGAGATATATCTATATCGTGTGTTGGGTTACAATACTCGTGGTTTCTATCACTACCTTCAGGTAGTGCAAGAGACCATATGAGATCCGTTGCTATTAAAGGGAACGCAGGGTCATGTACACGAATCTCTGATTCAGTGCGTTCGATCCCACCAAAAAAGGGTTGGTTCAGTATCATCCCTACGATCTTGATGGGATCAAGATCAATATCAAGTACACGTAGAGATGTGTTATAAGCCATATTTCCTCCTGAGCTACTTCCCATGATAAATACTTTACTGAAGTCGGCCAACTCCGTCAACCACTCATCACAACCATTGACTCCTAGAGCCTGATCACGCACCCAGGACACCGCCTCCACGGCCTCCTCATATGCGACAGGAAGACGGTGTTCTGGGGCGAGACGATACTCTACAGAGATCACGAGTATTGAAGACTGAGCAGATATAGTGGAGCATAATTCGTGAAAGGGAACTGATGTGGCGCTATATAGGATGAAGCCGCCACCATGGAAGTAGATGATGACGGGGAGTTTGCCAGTTGTCGGTGGTGATACGGGGCGGTAGAGGCGGAGGAAGGTTGAGTTGGTTGGGTTGAGAGGTATGTCTTTGGAAAGAGCGAGTTGGGAATCAGTGGTGAGTTGAGGTGTTGCTGGTGTTGTTGGAAACTCGGCAAGTCGAGTTAATGACCCATCCGAGTTTTGTGTGACATTGATAATCTTGTAAGGATCCAAAGTGGGTTCGATATCAGCCATGGCTATGAGCAAATTATTGATAAATGTTTCAGATTATTGATAAATGCGGAACGTAGATGTGTTTATAAGAGTGAATGTTGCGCATATATATATAGTTTCATTGTGACAGGGTTAAATGCTCAAACGTGTATAACGGTTGAATGGATTGACCGCCCTCCAAAATCTACTTTCTTTTGCATTATCCATTATTAGAATAAGAACTTTTGAGCTCAACTTGTACATAACACATATATTTTATTAGATTGCAGTTACATGCAACCAATTATTACTTTAATATAAAGGGATATGATATATTAGTTATCATTTATAAACATATTATTATTTATTTTTATCTTCCCCATCACTCTCCCATTCTTATCTTCTACTACGTATTGTTTTCTGTATATGAAACATAAGTCATTCATTTAAATTTCGTAGTCCATATTTATTTTATTGTTAATGTTTTACTTACACTTCTAAATATACATGGATGTCATCAACTAAAATTCCAGTACTAGTATATTATATGCTATACAAAGTGAGTAAAACGTAATGATAAAGATTGTGTCCGACTTATAACAAAGTATAATGTAATCAATATGTTTTTTTTAACAGTGTTTGGTTTTAATTATCTCCGTAAACCAATAAATTTGAGAAGGAGGAAGCAATAGTATATTTTTAACGCGAAACCAAATTGTGTTTTTAACTTTATATTAAATTTATTTACCACTAACATATATTATGTATATTACTACTTATCTCAACTGACATGGCTGGTGATTTTCATACACTATCACTTTTTATCATATATCATCAAATATATTTGATAGAAGTGTACAAACCATCATTTTTTAATCATAGACCATTAAAAATGATAGAGGTGTATATTATTATAACACTATGCAAAACATATTTAAGTGTATGATGTCCTCATTATTTAGCTTCATATGATATTATGGATTCATCATGAAGATAATCAGTCATTCTGTTTTTATTTTTAAGGTACACGTTAATCATGGGATTAATTCAATTTGATTGTATTATGGTTAATTACTTAATTATTATTGATTATATATATATATATATATAATATCTTTTTTTTTTCTTTCTATGTATACAAAGAAAATATGATGGCTTTTTAGCATTTACATCATCACTTAATTAATAAAATATTTTAACTTTTTTTTTAAGAAATGCTCATTGACCATTCGACCCATAATTTTCTTTCTATATATACAATGAAAACATGATGGCTTTTTAGCGTCCATATCATCACTTCATTAAATTAATTTTTAACCTTTTTTTTCCTAAGAAATGCTCATTGACCCATTTGACCCATAATTTGATATTATAAGGATAAAAATTCATTATCTTAAATACACAATTATTTAACTTTAAATATTGAATATTTATGTTGATCTTTCATTATATATTATATTTGAGTTCACGTTAACTAATTTGCATTTCTTATTTAATCAAAACTTACACAATTTAACATTCTTATAGTTCCTTGAATTTGTGCAAAAATTACAAATTTAAATTACATACATTATTACTAAATCTTATCAAAGAACTAAAATTTTATTTTAAGAGCTCATCCATTATTATTATTATTCTTAATAAGTTTACAAAATCAAAAACGTATACATTTAATTTGAGAATTATAAATAAAGATTATGAATTAAAACCATTTAATGATATTATCGATCATATATATACTCCCATAGTAGTTAAGTTCAAACACTTTTTAAGGCATAATTGAGTTGATCGATCTACAATTAACCATATATTGTAATGGACATCAAGTCTAAATAGGGGGTTTATATTTTTTGACATCTATGGCCTTAAACTATATAAATATATCTATTTTTATAAAACCTTATAACTTCACTACTATTTGCGATCTTTACATAACAATCTATCTATCAAGAAAGTACGTTTACAAAATAGGGATGTGCGTCGCATAACCCTATAGATTTAGTTGTCACTTTTATATAAGATAGCCATCGATCCGATTTTTTAATCGTATACTAGAATAATTCCTATCGTAACCATGAAGATAGACCTCGATTATATAGTTTTATGAAAGATCGTGCCATACATGATTCTCATCACCATTCCATTCCAATTTGAACATGTGCCTATGTTAAATAAACGGATACAATTATTCATGTACAAATAATACAGAAATGAAGAGCAAACTCATTAATATATTATTCCCAATTGCACGTTTAACTTGTGTGTGAACTGTGAACATAGATCAGTCAATCTTGGTTGCAAGCAACTTGAGTATATATATTGTATCTAACTTGACTTCTTTTCTTCTCGATCTTCGATCATAACTAATTAATCTTAATGTTAACTAAGATCTGTAGTATGAATGAGTAGTTTGATGATTAAAGTGAGTGAAACTTTGGTTTTTAGAGAAAGAAAGTTTAAGAGAAGTTGAGCGAGATTAGGAGTGAATTTGGGCAAAAGGGTTATGAATGAAGATTAGTAAGGTGGTATTTATACAAATCTTCATCCACTAGTTTATTCCGTATCAATTCATTACAAAGCATTAAAACGAAAACTGCATTTAACCAACAAATTAAATATGCTAATTCATTAACAATTCTAAATGAGTTTAACAATCTCCCCCTAGAATTAAACATATTGATTTAACACAAAAACTAAGTCTCCTCTAATTTTATTTTCAACAATTCTTCAATTCTTCTGATTTGGACTCTATAGTTCAATCTTTCTTGAATTGCATTCATCATATCTTTTGCAATAAATTCTTTTGGAGACTCAGTGTAGATTATCTTTGAGGACCTTTGTCCTTCTCCTTTCTAAACTTCTTTCATTTTTGTAAGACCTTCTAACACGATTCTCAAAGTTCCATCACAATACTTAGGAATTTCATCCTTTCTCAAAAACTTCTTCTTCCCTTTATTATCTTTATACACAACTCCAAACTCAGGCTTCTCAAAAACTGTATACAAATCTTCACTTTCAATCTGATCTCTATGTTATTTTTGTTTAGTGAGATTAATTAGATAGCCATTTCGCTCCAATACCATCTGGAAGTCATAGAAATGTGCTTTAGTCACTCTATACTTCATAAATCTTTCCAAACCTTCAAGTGCTCTTCGGATTGTATAACACGTTTTCTTTCTTTTGTTGACTTCGGTGTATAGATATTCCAAATCATTTATGCTCAAATGTATTAAAGCAGGTTCACAGAATTTATATTTATTGAAGTCGGATCTCAGCACAATCCAGTTCGCAACTTGAAACTTTATAAAATTTTCTATCCCCATCCACAACAAACCAGTTATTCTATATCTTGAATCAACTTTGTCCTTTAGTTGTACTTGATTTTTTAAAACATGAAAGTATTCAATTTGAAGCCTTTTTCGAAGATGAGATACACCATGTTCCATTTCTCGAGGAAGATTCAAAATTTTCTTACAGAAGATCCTGTCAGCATTGTCTTCTAAGAATGGTGTTTTAGTTGTTCTAAACACTTTCTCTTTCGGAATTATAAGTCTTCGCTGAACAATATTTCCACATGAAAGAATGATCTCTTTTGTTTTTTCCTTCCTTTCTGAAAACTTGAAACTTCGGTCCTGTTGGGCTATTAACTCTCCTTCCTCGTTACTAATTGTGGTATCACACTCTGATCTTTTGTCTCCGAATATTCATTATAAAATTCAGTGAATGCTTCTTCATTTTTACCTCTAGGATCCAAAACCTTCAACACTTAGTTTCTTGAGATCCTCAATATTCACCTCTGTTTCAAAATCAGACTTGTGAGATGATTCTCCAATTTTTGAAAGATCAAAATTTCATTTCCTCAACTTTTGCCAATCTATAGCAAATTCATCAATAGGCTATGCAACCTTAATGAAATTCACACTAGATGGCTGCTTCAGCTCAGTTTCTACCACCTTAACCGGCTGTTCCAACTCGGCTTCAATTATATTCATGATTCCATCTGATTGTTGAGATTGTCTTTCTTGATTATCCGGAACTTCCCTCACAGGTTCTTGAGGAGCTGTTTCGTTTAAGGTTATGCCACTGGTTTTCAATCTCTTCTGCGTTTAAGAGATTGAGACTTGCAACCAGTGAGATCTTTAACAGTGGACATTAAAATTTTAATAGCTTTTGTGAGTTCTTTATTCTAAGCAATCAATGCTTCATTCTTTGACACCAAAACTTGTTGTTGCGCAACCAAAATTTCCATCACTTCTGCCATTTGAACCGTGGCAGCCTCACGAGTTTGTTGAATAAGAACTTCCTTCAAATCATCAGAAACTTCAAGATCAGCTGCTTTAAGTTTTGTAAGTAGAAGTGACTTTACTTGAGAAATAATAAGTTCATCTGGATGAATCATATTAGACCTAATGTCAAATGCCTACCAATTTGTCATTCATATCCTTGAGTTGAGCATTAAAGTGTTCCTTTAGATCAAAAAGGGTAATAATTCTTGGATCTCTTAGATTACCAGTTTGCACGTTAGTTGGGTCCACAAAGGAATCAACAAGGTGACCTGTTTTCAAAGCTGGAAAACCGTTAACTTTGACAGGATTTCCTCCCGATCCTTGACTAACATCAACTAGTGATGCGTCTCGGGGAGTTCCAGCTGGAACATAAAGTTCATCATTATCAGCAATACCTGGAGTTTTCACTCGTTTCCTATGATATGTTGTTTTTGGCTCTAGACGCGAGTGTATGTGCTTAATGGTTACCGGAGAGGATTGCCGACCTATTTCAATATTAGCACTTCCTAAGGAAGAAACTGATAGATTATGCGGTTTTTGTCCAAGAAATTAAACAACGTCTTGTTGAGAAGATGTTGAGTAGCTAGGAAGTTTATGTGCAACGATCAGTAGGTGAATGGGTGACTGATCTCTAACCTAGGTGAAACCCGGGGAATATGTGATTGTTGGACACCCTCAAAAACACCACCATCAACAACTGCTTTTCCTTTATCAGATCGTGAAATTTTTTGAGGAAAAATCTCTTCCACTGTTAAAGGATCACTATCATGTCCAAAATCATGACAATCAATAGGACTACTATAGTATGAAACACTAGCATCCGAACTTGCATCATTTGGAACAACTTCCTTATCAACTACTTTATCTTTTTCAATTCCACCATCACCATTAACACCTTCATTCAAATTCTGTTCTTTTTCAGCTCCAACATTTTTATCAACATTCTCAACAACAATATCAACGGGAATTGTAATCTCAATTTGTCAGCAAACGTGGCATCATGATAATCAGCACCAGCGTTACATCATCACTTTCATCATCACTCGTCTTACTCTCGTTCTCATTATTAGCCCCCTGTCTCCCGCTGACTCTTTTCTCTCGAATCCTCACTTGCTAATCCTAAACGACCTCGTTGGGTTAGATCAACCAGTTTTGGTTGATCTTGACGAGGATAAAACTCAGCTTTGTACTCATTTACCAATTGCTCATTGTCAGCATATGCTAACAAGTATTCAGGAATAAAAGCTTCTTTTTCGGAACATCCAAGAGAATTCAACGTTTTCATGGGTGGAATAGCAATAGTTTGTTCATTTTTAATCTTGGAATTATAGGATGAATATCCATGAAATAATGAACAATATTTTGAACAAATCGCATGAATGGAACAAAACGCTTTGCTTTTCCCGTTTTCTTGGCATGTACAAGAGTCTTGAAATCATCTCATAATAGCACAACATAATTGTAATGAAGATTATATGTGACTCCATGAAAGATCCTCAACTGATTTATGCTACCTTTGTGTTGACTGGATGTCTTTGAAGTAAGACATTTGTTGATAATCGAAATATCACGAACCATGAAGAAGGCAAGTTCTCTCTCCTGAATTCTCCTGATGACATTAAGTTACCATGGTATCTAAGTCTTCGTATATCTCTGAGAAGTAATCGATCAGCAACAAAGTCATCATATTCATGTTTCCCTGGAAAAATCTGTTGGTCCAGGAGAATGCAACATTTTTTGGAATAATAGGATATCGAACGAAACTGGTGTTGCCTCGATCATTCCTTCAAACTGTTTTTTCTTTGCATTGTAGGAAAAAGTATGCAAAAGTTGTTTGACATAAATCTCCGGAGCATATTTATCTCTCCTCAAAAGATCAAAGATTTGATGATTGCGAAAGTTCCATGATATCAGTTGAATTTTCTTGCACGAAAAAAATTCCCGTGTCAAAATAATTTTTATTTTGCTCAATAGAATAGTTCACATCCAACAACTCAACATGTGGTAATGGCTCAGGAGCTTGAACTTGTGGTTGGTCTTGAACTTGATCTTGAGTTGTCATGACAATACCGAATAGATCAAGAGCATAAGAAAATTAAAAATTAATTAAAAAATCTTCCGTCTGTTCTATTTTTCGACGATTTTCCTTTTGTTTTACGCTTGTTCTGTTTTACGACGTTTTTCTTTTTCTTTTATCTTCGTCCGTTCTATTTTTCGACGATATTTTTTTCTTTTCTTTTCCTAGAACTAAAAGAAAAAACATCAATTTGTTTTTGTAGCACCTCCAAATTCACTGTTTAGCGGAAGCAAGCTTTGGGATGCTACTAATACAGTATCAACAGCACAAAGTATACAGCAAACGACCTCTAAATGAGACATTTGAAAATAGTTACATTTCCATATATAAAAATGTTTGAAAACATATTTTTTTTATTACAAAAATGTACTCGTGTTCATATGTAAAACAGTAGCAGAGTATCTCACCCCAAAGTAGAAAACACTAAAAAATAGGGCTGTAAGACTCACCTGAGTCTAGCAAGTATGGTGTGAAATCAACCAAGTAAAGCGGATGTAAGTCCGTATATCGGTTCTCAGAACCCTGCAATCTTCTGGCGTCTGAAACGCACAAGGTTGTAAGTAAATAAGTTGGTGTCTTGAAAGATCACCCATACTAGTTGTCCACTCAAATAGGAAATATCCAAGTGTTTGATTAGTATTTCGTTTATAGTTTTGAAAATAAGTATGGCCCATTGGTGACGATTTGTAATTATAATACACAAGTGTTATGATTATATGTATCTATGTATTAGGTTTCATTGTTTTTGAGTGTTCGACACTTAGTATGAAAAGTATTTACAAATTCTGGATGACGGGGGTCCGGGGGCACCTTTCGCACCCCCAAATTCATGATTAGCGGAAGCATACTTTGGGTGTGGCTCGTCGGGTAATCAACAAGCGTCGTTTTGACAAAATATATTAATATAAAAGTGTTTACAACATTTGAATCTAATACATAGCTCACGTTCTTGAAATGAGAGATTTCAATACATAAATACTTTTAAAAAATATATTAATGCAAGGAAATCTCTAATGTCTGCATGCTGACTCGAGCTACAGTAATCCTGAGGGCAGTCCAACCTACTGCTAGGTACCTGTGATACAGGCTAAAATGGGTCAGCTAATGCTGGTGAGCTCACAGGTTTAAATATCAAATATCATATGAACCGCAAGATTTAAAGTACCGATTTGCAATCAAGCAAAAAATAATGTATACCGCCATGAGCACATAGTCTGAGCCTTAACTGAGGTGTCAGGATCCACATTCAAGGACCTGATCGAGGGTGCCTCCCCACGAGTGCCTAATCCACACTCATAAACCTCAAATGCTAATGCGTCCGTTTGACCAGTTAGTACTTGCTAACCCGGACGAGGATTTTCAATCCTATATGGTAACATACACTAACATTCGCGCTACCGAAGTATTACCAAACCATGTTGTGGAGGACTTAAAATGATTAGTTGTGTAAACTCATGTAGTATATGAAAAGTTTGTACTCGCGTTCACATGTTAAAAACAAACAATGAATCACACCCCTGAGTGAAAAACAATAAAAAGATGGGCTATGAGACTCACCTGAGTCTGTTGCGTTTAAACCAATAAACGTAAGTTGCTTAGCCAAGCAAGGAGATGTCCGTAGACCGTTAACCTGAGGGCGTCCACGACGGGCGATGGTTAATAAATAAGTAGGTATCTCGCAAGATCACCTATGCTAGTTGATCACACAACTAGTAATGTCCATATTACATTTGGTTTAATCGTTGGTTTGTTTGCTTTTCGAAAACGTGTACGGTCCGTTGGTGACGGTTTTGTAATAATAATCTCAACTATCATTATTATACTTTGATTGTTGTATACTTATAAAAGTATATGTATATCGTGTACGAGTATCATCGTATAAGGTTTTGTGGTAGTAAGTGTTCAACACTTACTGTGGAAAGTATTTTTGAGTCATGGTTGACGGGGGTCCGGGGGCAGCGCCCCTGGTAGCGGGGTCTAAGGGATGGCAACCACTGGCGGGGTCCAAGGGGCAGAGCCCCTGGCTGGGGTCGAGTTTGGAAAATTTTAATTTCTACTATATTGCTTAGGTGAAAAACGCATTTAAAATCTGAATTCGAGTATCGTTAAGTGATAAAATTTTGAGTGTCGACACTTAGTAAAAATCTGTGTTTTGATGGTTCTGATTTGTGCGACACGGGATGCGACGTAAGGTTTTGTGTCGCTATATGTGACATTGTAGATCTAGTGCGACATAGGTAGTTATGTCGTAGGCCACGACTGCGACATAAGTCATTGTGTCGTTACGTGCGACATCCGCAATTTAATGCGACATAGGGTGCTGTGTCGCTATATGCGACATCCAAAAGTGTTGCAAAATAGTCACTTGTGTCGCTATATGCGACATAGGTAATAGTTTTGCGACATAAGAGCTTGTGTCGCAGAATGCCCATATGACATCCGGTCAAAAAGGGTCAAAAATTAGCCCCTAATTTAAACCTAAATCATTCGTACTCGATACGGGATTAAACAAAAAATTTCGGATATTATATATATATATATATATATATATATATATATATATATATAACATTAAAATGTTTATTTAATAATCACATACAATCAAATATGAAAGAACACGCAATCTCAAATACGGACGTTGGTAAAAAACATTTTTAAATAATGTATTATTGACAAGAATAATAATTATTTACTTGATTGAATTTTAGACACATTTTGTACACTGAAAACTATCCGTCAAAATTAGTTGAAGCAAAGATATATTTGTATATCTCATTGAAGGTATTTTTATAAAATACTTCGAATAAAAATATATACGATTTTATATTTAGAAAATTTTAACTTTGAAAGATTATAATACGTAACGATCGAGTATGCGAACACGGGTACCACCCAACAATTATTGGGGTCGGTTATAACAACCAACCCCAATTATTTTACACACACAAACACAGACACATCTATCTCTTTCTCTTGGATCATCATCATCATCGTGAACATCATCTTCATCACTCACGGCTCCAATTTTTATATTGTAAGTAGATCTTTCACTTTCCTTTGAGTTTTCATGTTAAAAATACTTATATTATCATGCATTAATGTTCTATCAACTAATTATGTTCCGAAAAATCGAACCTATACATGTTTTCCCAACTGATTTCGCGAACTGAACTGAACAGACCTGAAATTGGTCCCTGAGCTGAACAGCTGGAAATCATCAGCCGAACGGCTGGATTTCATCAGCCGAACGGCTAGGCTACCTTAGCCGAACGGCTGGACTTCCATAGCCGAACGACTAGGTCCTCCATAGCCGAACGATTGGACCTTTATAGCCAAACAGTTGGAATACTCAAACAGAACAGTTTTTGTAACGGATTGGGCTAAAATTTGCACGGTCACTCGAAAATGGCCCAATGATCTATAGCCTGGGCAGTTTTAGGCCTTTCGGGGTCGTCTAGGGGTCGAAAATGACATATTTCAGTTTTTGGACCCCGTACAAAATTTTGTAACTTATGAAATAAAATATAACGAATATAATGATAATTGTAAACAATACGATACATCCATGAACGAGTTATGTAAATGCAAAAACACACGTTATATATCTTTAGAATATAATTTCAATCCGTCACCAACGGACCGTACATTTTATAAAATTTAATCGGAAGTACAAATATAATCACTTGGACATAATCAAAATGGATAAACGTTAATATAGAGAAATATTAGATAATCAAATGCTCATTAGAATCTCGTGTGTTTAGGACACTAGGAGACTCGGGGATTGTCTATTCCACGTCGGACATATTCATTGCTCGGCTAGACTCAGGTGAGTCTCAAAGCCCCACTTTTACTGTTTTTAAACTTGGGGTGAGATACAATGCTTACTTGTTTTCGTGATCACTTAATTCGGTTAGTTATTTAATTATTAACTCTGTTAAACATGTTGGTTATCATTGTCGGTCTTGATTTTCATTGTTTGGGTATTGCATGAGTGTTTTAATACGGGAAAGTCCTCATCATTGCATGATTCATTAACTTAATAAGGCGCGATTACTAAAAGATAGATCTATCATGGGAGTGACGTCCCCGTCCGGGTTGCTAGCTACAATCACGTCCAAACGGGCATTTTAGTAATTGTTATGGGTGTTGACACCGTTCGGGAGGCACAAATCGGGTTAGGCCTCGAACCATTGCTTAATGCAATACAAATGTCATTTTCGGTAATTCTAGTCGGTAACCTTAATTGGTTAATCATAGTTCGGTAACCTTAATGGTTTAATCATTGTTCGGAAACCTTAATTGGTTTATCATTGTTCGGTTGTATTATTTAATCTTTATCTGTATTAAATCGTCGGATAATCATGTTGATCACATCAATGTTTATGTTAAACCTGTGAGATTCACCAGCTTTATAGCTGACCTTTTAGTGTTGTATTCTCAGGTGATCAGTAATAGTAGGATGGCCCTCAGGATAAGCCATCTACTTATGAGTCGCATGCCTCTATTTGGACATGAAGAATTTATTGCATTATGTTTTGTATTAATGGTTATGTATTAAATCTTCAAAATCAAATGTGAACTCGCTGTTATTGTAAACTTATAACTTATGACTTAAAACTTTGTACTACTTTTGTAATATATTTATAAACGTCTCATGTAGAGTTGTTTGCTTATAACCTCTGTGTTTGATTATTGATTAGTCACACCCAAAATCGTCGCTTCCGCAAATCATGAAATCGGGGGTGTGACAGCCTAACCTCTCTGCGACATAACAAGCTGTCCAAGACAACAAGTGTCGGGTTTGTGGTCAAACGACCTTGGTTTGACCCAAAACTTTTACACAAGTCTTAAGACAATTTATAGAGTCTACGAAAACTATTGGTTCGCTTCGTGGTTATCTCGAAGTGACGTTTCTTTAAAAGTGTCGTTTTTAACCAAAAATGACCTTTGTTCAAAGACTGATTTTTATCCGAAAATCCGTGAGTTTTCAAGCTGAGCCAAAGAAGAACTTTTTGTAGTGGACTTTCATATGGACATTTTGGCATAAGTTTCATGTGTGGAATCACTCTAGAACTCGAGATATGAAGTGTTTGGTGAGTCGGTTTTAAGGTGACATGTTTTTTATAGTTTGAAACAACATGTTCTAAGCTTGTTTATGGACATTTCAAAGTTGTATAAACATGCTAGCAAATAAATAATCATAAAACAAGAAGTTTCGAAAAGTGTCGGGAATCTTACAATGGTCGATTTTAAAAACCGAGAAGATGGAAACGTAGAGCCTCGCGAGGTGATCTTTTTCTTCCAAACGAGTCAAGCAATCCAAGCTATTTTTGATGGTGTTTTTCGGGATGGAAGTGGCGGTGGTGGTGGTGTTTTAAAGAGAGAGAGTAACCGAGAGAGAGAGGAGAGGTGAGGGAGATTGAGTGTAAAATGGAAGAAGGAGGTGGTGTGTTTGATGGTTTAAATCAAGCAAGGTGAGGGGTGCCTCACCCTCATGCTTGGACGGTTGGGGTGGGGTCCACCCAAGTGTGGACTTCACCCATTTTTGTTCCCAAACTCGCGCTCCGAGCGGTGTTCATTACCCGATCGTTTAACGTTTTAATTTATCGTATAATGTTTTATATAATACGTTTTGTTAAAGATTTAAAATACGATATTTTTGCTTGAAGTATTTTATCAAAACAAATAAATTTTGGAGTTATAAAATTATAACTTTAATTTATTTCGTTTGTCGGGCACCTTTCTATCGCGTACATAGTGTTTTATACGATATTTAATACGTGTAATATATTCTCGCAATTTATTAAGGTAATTAATATTTGTTTGGATAAATCCACATTATTTTAAATACTTTGTTACCAACTCCACTTATAAATAGTGTCGGACCTCGTCCGGTTCATGAGTGTACGATTTAAACGAATCGCGTTTGTGTGTATGTTATTATACAATAGTTACATATATTTAGATTATTATAAACTAAATACACGTAATTACAAGTAGCTTAGGCAATAATTACAGTCCTAATTTAGCGGGTGTCACATTCTCCCCTTGTTAGAAGAATTTCATCCCGAAATTAGTTTGAAGTCGCGGTGTGATTAGAGTCTGTGAATAAGTGTGGGTACTTCAATTGCATTTGGTCTTCCCGTTCCCAGGTAAATTCAGGACCACGCCTCGAATTCCACCTGACTTTGACAATGGGAATATGACTCTATTTTAGCTGTTTGACCTCATGGTCCATGATTTCCGCAGGTTCTTCGACAAAGTGCAGTTTGTCATCAGTGTGTATCTCATCGAGAGGTATAATCAGTGTCTCATTATACAAGCATTTCTTTAAGTTAGAAATGTGGAAGGTAGGGTGCACGCTACTGAGTTCAGGAGGTAGCTGCAGTCTGTATGCCACCGGATCAATCCTTTCAAGGATTTCGAATGGTCTAATGTACCTGGGATTTAGTTTCCCGCGCTTTCCGAATTGAATGACACCTTTCCAAGGTGATACTTTGAGCAAAACTTGATCCCCAACCTGGAACTCGAGATGCTTGCGTCTCACGTCAACATAACTTTTCTGACGATCACGTGTGGTTTTCAGCCGGTTTTGGATGCCAACGATTTTTTCAGTGGTTTCATGAATGATTTCCGGACCAGTGAGTTGACTATCCCCAACTTCGGTCCAACAGATAGGCAAGCGACACTTACGACCGTACAGTGCCTCGAATGGTGCAGCCTTAATGCTGGAGTGATAACTGTTGTTGTACGAAAACTCGCACAACGGTATATATTTTTCCCAATTTGCATCGAAATCAACTATGCAGGCTCGTAGCATATCTTCTAGTGTTTGAATCGTTCGTTCACTTTGGCCATCGGTTTATGGATGATAGGTAGTACTCATATCCAGACGAGTACCCAAAGATTTCTGTAACGATTGCCAAAAGTGAGATGTGAAGCGACTATCCCTGTCAGAGATAATCGAAATAGGAACGCCGTGTCGGGTTACAATTTCTTTCAGATAGAGTCGTGTGAGGCGTTCCATTTCATCAGTTTCTTTGATTACGAGAAAATGAACAGATTTAGTGAGTCGATCTACGATCACCCAAATGGTATCGCAACCGCTAGACGTTTTCAGGAGTTTCGTGATGAAATCCATAGAGATGTGATCCCATTTCCACTGAGGGATTTCCGGTTGTTGGAGCAACCCAGAAAGTTTCTGGTACTCGACCTTGACCTTAAAACAAGTTAAGAATTTACCAACATAGGTGGCAATGTCGGCTTTCATGTTAGGCCACCAGTATAGATCTTTGATACCGTGATACATCTTGTCAGAACCAGGATGTATAGAATAGCGGGATTTGTGAGCTTCGTCCATCACTAAATCCCGGAGGTTGCCGAAGCTAGGTAACTATAACCGGTTAGAGAATTGTCGAGTACCGTTAGGTTTGATCTCAAACTGTTAATCCATGCCTCGCAAGGATTCGTTCACAATGTTTTTGGCTTTAAGTGCTTCGAGCTAAGCAGTGAGAATCTGAGCAATAAGATTGTTGTGAATGTTCATGACTAGTGCTCGAACTCGAAGGGGTTTTGTTCGTTCCTTTCGACTTAAGGCATCGGCGACAACATTTGCTTTGCCTGGATGATACTTGATTTCACAATCATAATCGGTAAGCAACTTGACCCATCGATGTTGCCTCATGTTCAGATCCTTCTGATCGAATATGTATTGGAGACTCTTGTGATCGGTAAATATGGTACTTCGAGTACCATATCGATAATGTCTCCAGATTTTGAGAGCGAATACCATGGCCCCCAGTTCGAGTTCGTGAGTTGTGTAGTTTTTCTCGTGAACTTAAAGTTGTCGGGAAGCATAAGCAATGACCTTGTTTTGTTGCATCAACACGCAATCGAGACCTTGGTGAGAAGCATCGCAGTATACCATGAAGTCATCGTTGCCTTCGGGTAATGATAGAAGAGGTGCACTGCAAAGCTTGAGTTTCAGTAGCTGAAATCCTGACTCTTGTTTATCAGTCCAATCAAACTTCTTTTCTTTCTGAGTCAGTGTCGTGAGAGGTTGGGCTATTTTGGAGAAATTTTCGATGAACCGATGATAATACCCCGCCAATCCTAAGAATTGACGTACCTCGGTTGGAGTGGTTGGCGCTTGCCATTCTTTGATAGCCTCGATTTTTTATGGATCAAGATGAACTCCCTTATTGTCGATAACATGACCAAGGAATTGAACGGTTTGCATCCAGAACTCACACTTAGAGAATTTAGGATATAACTCCTTGTGTCTGAGTAGCTCTAGGATGGTTCTCAGCTGTTGCGCATGATCTTGTTCGTTGCGCGAATAGATGAGAATGTCATCGATAAAAACAATGACAAACTTGTCAAGATATGGCTTACATACTCGATTCATAAAGTCCATGGATACATCCGGTGCGTTGGTTAGACCGAAGGGGATAACTTGAAACTCATAATGCCCATAACGGGTTCGAAAAGCTGTTTTTGAAATATCATCATCGCGAACTTGTAACTGATGATAACCTGATCGTAGTTCAATCTTTGAATAAAAACTTGATCCCTGGAGTTGGTCGAACAAGTCATCGATGCGTGGAAGCGGATAACGGTTCTTTACAGTTAACTTATTCAGTTGCCTATAATCGATGCACATGCGGAAAGCACCGTCCTTCTTTTTGACAAATAGAACCGGGACTCCCTAAGGCAAGGAACTCGGTCGAATGAATCCCTTATCTAGGAGTTCTTGTAAATAAGTGGACAATTCCTGAAGTTCGGAAGGGGCTTAGCGGTATGGTGCTCGTGCTACCGGTGCAGCACCTGGTACGAGTTCGATTGAGAACTTAACCTGCCTAAGCAGTGGAAGGCCAGGTAGTTCCTCTGGAAAGACTTCTGGAAAGTCTCGGACGATGGGCACATCCTCAAGTTGCTTCTCCTCTGACTTTTTCTCCGTAACGTGTGCGAGGATTTCCAGATAACCCTTTCTCAAGTACTTGCGGGTTTTCATGCAGGATATGATATTCAATCTCGTCTCACCGGTCTCCCCTTGTATGATTAGTGTACCACCGGTGGCGAGAGGTATACGAACGATCTTGTCATAGCAGACGATTTCCGCTCGATGTTTGGACAACCAGTCCATGCCAACAATGACGTTGAAGCTTCCGATTTCGACGGGTATGAGGTTGATAGGAAAGAGTTCGTTCGAGAGGTTTAAAATGCAATCAGGTAACACACTATCGGCCTCAATTAATTTGCCATTATCTAACTCTATAGTGTATAAAGTATCTAATGTAACAGGGGTAATATCAAGTAGTGAGCTGAACTCATGCGATATAAAACTTTTATCAGCAATGGTATCAAATAGAACAGAAGCAGTTAAGTTGTTGATAAGGAACATACCCGTGACCACATTAGGGTCTTGACGGGCGTCCTTAGAGTTGAGAACGAAAGCTCTACCTCTGGCAGTGTTGTTGTTGTTGCCCTTGTTCTTCAGCTTCAGACATTCTTTCTTGAAATGCCCGGTGTTCCCACATTCATAGCAGACTTTGGATGGTTGGGTGTTGGTGTTGTTGTTGTTGGTGGGGGATCTACAGTCCTTGATGAGGTGTTCGTACCTCTTGCAATTGTTACAAAGGGTACTGCAAGGACCTTCATGGTGGCGATTGCACTTGGAACAATAAGGTTTGCTCCCGATGTAACCCCGTCTGGTTTCGGTGGTTGAGTTGTAGGCTTTGATGGTGTCGGGTTTCTTGTTCTGGTTGTTGGAATTGTCGGACCATTTCCTTTTGTTGGAAGGTGGAGTGGGTGTTTCCTGACTATCACTCATAGCTATGAGTTCATGAAGAGTGGTTTGGTTTGAAGAGGCGATGTTTCCCCGGACAGGTTTCGGAAGACCGCGAATGTACTTCTTGATTCGCTCAGGTTCTGTACTTACCATGGCTGGGCGAAGAAGAGCAAGTTGTTGGAACCTGGTGGTGTATCCAACAATATCGGTTTCCTGAACCTTTAAGTGCAAGAATTCTTCATCCAGCTTCTGGAGTTGCTCGCTTGAACAATACTCATCCGTGAGCTTCTTCTTTAGATCCTCCCAAGGGAGTAGATAAGCGGTGTCAATACCCATGGACTGGACATATGAATTCCACCATGTGAGGGCACCGTCTGCGAAGGTGCAAGTAGAGAATTGGACTTTGTCATCCTCCGCACATTTGCTGATGCGGAAAACAGATTCCATTTTCCCAAACCATCTGATCAGACTGATGGCTCCTTCAGTACCCTTGAAGTTCAAGGGTTTGCAGTTTAATAAGTCCTTGTAGGAGTAAGGCTTGGTGACATGAGTCGTTTCAGCAGTGTCATTACTCCTCCTGGAGTTTTGTGGTGAATCCCGAGCCAAGGCCTCAACACTGCTTGAGAGATAAGGGATGCAAGTTGGGCATCGATATAAGGTCTTGTCTTTGGCGGCATGATTCTTCAAAAGAAATGAAGACACATGAGATTTTGCACAAGAATGGTGATTATCACAGTTGTTCATATTTAAAGGTGATAGTATGATACATCACAACATGACAATCAATAGTATAACATAAATAGGGAATTAAAGATAGATAACATGAGTCCAAAAGGTTACAACCATAGATGTTTTACAAAAGATGATGGGAGTGATTCCTCCGGCCGAATTACAAAGGTTGTGCTTAGATAGTTACTAGATTACAAGATAGATTACAACACTAATCTCGAAGGTTTACTCGTGACATTAAAGTGACAAGACGATTGATGGTTTCAGCGATTCGGCTGGTTTGTCTAGCACTATCCTCAGCTAAAGTCAGTCGTTGTTCCAGTACATAAGTGTACTCCTCAGCCTCCTGTGAATGCTGTTCACATTCTTCTAACCTTGCTTGCAAGAGATTAGATGTGCATCTGTCGTCGATCACTTGTTGATGAACCATGTCTAGAGTATGGTTCATTTCTTCACAATCCCGTTGAAGTTGTGCAATACGATCATGGGCTTAATGTAACAGGTGAGTTTTCATCATGTGTTTCTCCCTTTCGAGGTCCTCGAGCCTTTGCTCATGACGGTGAAGTCGGGAAGCCAACACTGGTACTGTGTGGTGTGTCGATTCCTGGGTGTACGGGGAGATGTCCATGGGGTCGGCAGGAACTTGGATCTCTTCCTCAGACCTCCATGTATTTAGAGTTATGGGTAACGAGTCCCACCTGCGGGTAAGTGGTGGACGAGGCATCCTGATAGTAGGTTTGCCCGTGTAGTTGGAGTAAGGGTCAGCTCGGAACGATCTAGCATCCCTACGACGAGTACGGATCACTCGAGCTTCTCCAGATGAGTAAAACAGGGGTTCGGGAACATCCTGGGTTGGAGAGAGGGACGGAACAGTGGTCCTCGCTTGAGTTTGTGGTGCTTGGACTTCACTGTCCGAATCAGTGAGTGCTACGAGAGAGTTGTCAGTAATTTATGTGGCAAAACGTTTAGTAAGGTGAGGCTTATATTCATATACCTACAATATATAATATAGCCTAAAGTGTAGCACATAAGAGAGGCCTATCTATGTATATATAAACATATATCACATAATAGTCTAGAGTGTCCAACATATGCATGTTTGAGTTTGGTTTCTCTCGTGGTCAGAGTCAACTAGTGTATCCCTATCCAAGCATAACCATTTCAGACCTTTCATCATCCATATTTAATTGTACATAGTTGATCAGGCTATGTTAAATTAAACTCATATGGTGAAATTCCTGCACTAGTCCTACTTAATAGAACATACTGCCTAACGGTCAAAGTCTAGGCCTACTAAATGCAACCTAGTTCACTATAACCTTAGGCTCTGATACCAATCTGTCGCACCCCCAAATTCATGATTAGCGGAAGCATACTTTGGGTGCAGCTCGTCGGGTAATCAACAGCACAAAGATATATAGTAAACGACTCTACATGCGTAATTTTGACAAAATATATTAATATAAAAATGTTTACAACATTTGAAGCTAATACACAGCTCGCGTTCTTGAAATGAGAGATTCCAATACATAAATACTTTTAGAAAATATATTAATGCAAGGAAATCTCTAATGTCTACATGTTGACTCGAGCTACAGTAATCCTGAGGGCAGTCCAACCTACTATTGAGTACCTGTGATACAGGCTAAAATGGGTCAGCTAACGCTGGTGAGCTCCCAGGTTTAAATATCAAATATCGTATGAACAGCAAGATTTAAAGTACCGATTTGCAATCAAGCAAATAATAATGTATACCGCCATGAGCACATAGTCTGAGCCTTAACTGAGGTGTCAGGATCCACATTCAAGGACCTGATCGAGGGTGCCTCCCCACGAGTGCCTAATCCACACTCATAAACCTCAAATGCTAATGCGTCCGTTTGACCAGTTAGTACTTGCTAACCCGGACGAGGATTTTCAATCCTATATGGTAACATACACTAACATTCGCGCTACCGAAGTATTACCAAACCATGTTGTGGAGGACTTAAAATGATTAGTTGTGTAAACTCATGTAGTATATGAAAAGTTTGTACTCGCGTTCACATGTTAAAAACAAACAATGAATCACACCCCTGAGTGAAAAACAATAAAAAGATGGGCTATGAGATTCACCTGAGTCTGTTGCGTTTAAACCAATAAACGTAAGTTGCTTAGCCAAGCAAGGAGATGTCCGCAGACCGTTAACCTAAGGGCGTCCACGACGGGCGATGGTTAATAAATAAGTGTGTATCTCGCAAGATCACCTATGCTAGTTGATCATACAACTAGTAATGTCCATATTACATTTGGTTTAATCGTTGGTTTGTTTGCTTTTCGAAAACGTGTACGGTCCGTTGGTGACGGTTTTGTAATAATAATCTCAACTATCATTATTATACTTTGATTGTTGTATACTTATAAAAGTATATGTATATCGTGTACGAGTATCATCGTACAAGGTTTTGTGGTAGTAAGTGTTCAACACTTACTGTAAAGTATTTTTGAGTCTTGGTTGACGGGGGTCCGGGGGCAGCGCCCCTGGTAGCGGGGTCCAAGGGGTGGCAACCACTGGGGGGGTCCAAGGGGCAGAGCCCCTGGCTGGGGTCGAGTTTGGAAAATTTTAATTTCTACTATATTGCTTTGGTGAAAAACGCATTTAAAATCTGAATTCGGGTATCGTTAAGTGATAAAATTTCGAGTGTCGACACTTAGTAAAAATATGTGTTTTGATGGTTTTGATTTGTGCAACACTGGATGCGACGTAAGTTTTTGTGTCGCTATATGTGACATTGTAGATCTAGTGCGACATAGGCAGTTATGTCGCAGGTCACGACTGCGACATAAGTCATTGTGTCGCTACGTGCGACATCCGCTATTTAATGCGATATAGGGTGTTGTGTCGCTATATGCCACATCCGAAAGTATTGCGAGATAGTCACTTGTATCGCTATATGCGACATAAGTAATAGTTTTGTGACATAAGGGCTTGTGTCGCAGAAGGCCCAACCTCTCTGCGACATAACAAGCTGTCCAAGACAACAAGTGTCGGGTTTGTGGTCAAACGACCTTAGTTTGAACCGAAACTTTTACACAAGTCTTAAGACAGTTTATAGAGTCCACGAAAATTATTGGTTCGCTTCGTGGTTATCTCGAAGTGTCGTTTCTTTAAAAGTGTCATTTTTAACCGAAAATGACCTTTGTTCAAAGATTGATTTTTATCCGCAAATCCGTGAGTTTTCAAGCCGAGCTAAAGAAGAACTTTTTGTAGTGGACTTTCATATGGACATTTTTGCATAAGTTTCATGTCTTGAATCACTATATAACTCGAGATATGAAGTGTTTTGTGAGTCGGTTTTAAGGTGACAGGTTTTTATAGTTTGAAACATCATCTTCTAAGCTTGTTTATGGGAATTTCAAAGTTGTATAAACATGCTAGCAAGTAAATAATCATAAAACAAGAAGTTTCGAAAAGTGTCGGGAATCTTACAATAGTCAGTTTTAAAAACCGAGAAGATGGAAACGTAGAGCTTCGCGAGGTGATCTTTTTCTTCTAAACGAGCCAAGCAATCCAAGCTATTTTTTATGGTGTTTTTGGGATGGAAGTGGCGACGGTGGTGGTGTTTTAGAGAGAGAGAGAGAGAGTAACTGAGAGAGAGAGAGGAGAGGTGAGGGAGATTGAGTGTAAAATGGAAGAAGGAGGTGGTGTGTTTGATGGTTTAAATAAAGCAAGGTGAGGGGTGCCTCACCCTCATGCTTGGACGGTTGGGGTGGGGTCCACCCAAGTGTGGACTTCACCCATTTTTGTTCCCAAACTCACGCTCCGAGCGGTGTTCATTTACCCGATCGTTTAACGTTTTAATTTATCATATAATGTTTTATATAATACGTTTTGTTAACGATTTAAAATACGATATTTTTGCTTGAAGTATTTTATCAAAAAAAATAAATTTTGGAGTTATAAAATTATAACTTTAATTTATTTCATTTGTCGGGCGCGTTTATGTCGTGTACATAGTGTTTTATACGATATTTAATACGTGTAATATATTCTCGCAATATATTAAGGTAATTAATGTTTGTTTGGATAAATCCACATTATTTTAAATACTTTGTTACCAAGGTCCACTTATAAATAGTATCGGACCTCGTCCGGTTCATGAGTGTACGATTTAAACGAATCGCGTTTGCGTTTATGTAATTACACAAAATGTTACATATATTTAGATTATTATAAACTAAATACACATAATTACAAGTAGCTTAGGCACTAATTACAGTCCTAATTTAGCGGGTGTCACAGCAGCGCCCCTAGTAGCGGGGTTCAAGGGGCGGCAGTCCCTGGCGGGGTTCAAGGGGCAGAGCCCCTGGCTGGGGTCGAGATTTGTGTTTGCATCGAAAATTCAAATTTGAGTTATTTTAAGTTAAATTTCAAACCGTTTAAAAGTTGACCACAGTTGACTGCGAATTGAGTTTTATGTTTGCTGCGAAGTGAGTTTCAATTCGCTTCGCAGTTCACCATGCAGGTGTTCATTTCGCAAGTCTTGACTCGCAGGTCTCGACTCGCAGGTCCGTTCGGTTCGCAGATCAGTTCGGTTCGCAGGTGGGTTTGGATCGCAGAACCTTATCTTATTCGGATAAGGCTGCGAACTGAATTTCGAATCTGCGAACTGAGACCCGACTCAGTTCGCAACGACGGCTGATGCGAATTTTTAACTTCAAAAACACAATTTTGTTTGGATTTTGGACATGTTTTAGATATGATAATAAATGTATTACAAGTGTTTTTGAAGTCAATTTTAGTGAGAGAGAGTGGATTCTTACCAAAATGTGTGTGATTCGAAGCCGAAACGATGTGTGAGGTGCTCAGGTTGTGCTCCTTGTTCCTTTGATGATGATGGCCGAGGGTGGAGGTGGCGGCGGCTTGGTGGTGGTGTGGTGGCTGATTTGGTGGTGGGAAGGAGGGAGTAGAGAGGAAGTAGTGTGTGTGTGTGTGTGTGTGTGTTTGTGTAGTGGAGAAATGAGAAGAAAAGGGATTTAACAAGGGGATGGGTCATGGGTGGTTGGAGCTGGGTCCACGGGTCCGGGTCGACCCACTTGGGTCTCGGCTCGCGGTTTCTTGTTTTCTAATTTCGTGTTACGAATTGTAGTCGGTTAAAACCCGTAGTCATTAAGGTATATTTGAACTATTTTTAACCGTAGTATTTTAGCAAAATACTTTATTTTGAGTTATAAAATTATAAAAATATAATTTGGTTATTCTTCGCTTGTTGGGGTGCATTTCGCGTGGTTTCATAACATAGAACATATTTTTAAACAATACGAATTTCGTGTAATATATTACATAATATATTATAATAGATAATGTTTGATTGGATAATTCCACATTATTTATAAGTTTTTATCACCAACGTCCATATTGAATAAAGTCGGACCTCGCCCGGTTCATTAGTGTACGATTTAAATAAATCGCGTACGCGTGTATGTAATTACACAAATTATCACGTATATTTAGATTAATACAAAACTAAATACACGTAATTACAAGTAGTTTAAGCACTAATTACAGTCTTAATTTGATGGGTGTCACAGTTTTTCCTCACATCATTTAACAACAAGCAAAACCTGCTATAGGTAGTTGCTAACATTTCTCCTGGATTGGCTTTAAATCCTTCATAAGCTTGAAGACAGAGTGTCTTCTTTGTTTGCATCCCTTTTCAGATCCTTGTTGTTGTCTAGCTATGGCAATCCACATGTCTTTCGCTGTGGTATAGCTATCAATCTGGGGATAGATCTCATTTGTTAGCCCTTACAAAATGATAGACTTCATCGTTTTATTAGCATCCAACCTTGCTTTTGTTCCTCATTACAATCCTTATAATTCAATGGAATTCTTGGTGGAATAATATCAGGATAATTCGCTGGAAGTTCTTGTTGTGGTGTAAAAAATTCTTTTGGACCATTTTCTAATGAGTTAAGCAAGTCATCACATTTCTTTTGACGATTCACAAAATCCTGAAATCTTATTTTCCATTGAGAGTAATCTCCTCTAAACAACACGGGTGGTCTCTTTTCTGAACCGATTGACAATGCCTCTTTCGACATTTAAAAATCCAAAATTTTTACAAAATCATGCACATTTGTTATGCACAAGGAGCATTTTTGAAATTCCCAAATCAGGAACATTTAACAAGATCGGAGAATTTCTTGAAGCATGAACATTTAACAAGTAAGGAACATTTCTTAAAATTCTCGAATCAAGAACATTCGACAAGTTAGGAGCATTTCTTTGAAATTTTCAAATCATTCACCACGTTAGGAGCATTTCTTGAACTTCTCAAATCAGGAGCATTCAAAAATTCAAGAACATTTCTTATGTACGAGGAACATTCAAAAATTCAGGAACATTTCTTGAGCTTCTTCAAATTTAAACATTATCACTCAAAAACAAGAGCATTTCCAAAACTGTTGTAATCTCAAACTCCTTAACACTTCCAATGCTTCCAAATTTCAGATCAAACACTAACTTTTCAAACAATCTAACACCTAACTTTCAACCAACACTCAAGAACACCAAGAACACATTCATCTTCATCTTCTTCAACACTTAATCTAAAATTCCAATTCAAAAATCAAAGTTCATGAAATCAATTGAATCTTAGTTCATTACGTGAGCGATTTCAAAGAGATTAATCTGTACAGTTGAATTTCTCAAACAATACTTCAATCTTTCATAATTGATCAGAGATCAAAAGTTTCTCAAGAACCCATTTTTATCGAATTTTCACAAATTGATCAATTTGGAAGCTTAATTGTACGAATTTTATGAAATTGATCATCAAATTAACTTCAATCCATGTTCTAGATGGCTATGATACCAATCGTTAACTAAGATCTCTAGTATGAATGAGTAATTTGATGGTTAAAGTTAGTGAAATTTTGGTTTTTTGAGAGAGAAAGTTAGAGAGAAGTTGAGAGAGATTAGGAGTGAATTTGGGCAAAAGGGTTATGAATGAAGATTAATATAAGGTGGTATTTATACTAATCTTCATCCACTAGTTTATTCCATATCAATTCATTACAAAGCATTAAAATGAAAATTACATTTAACTAACAATTTTAAATGAGTTTAACACTTAACTTCTGAACTTTGATTTCAAGAAGATACAAAAGAGAGCAAAAAGGCTTATGTACGTGTTTTTATATGGTTGTATAATTACGCACAACAATTTAAGTTTTCATAGTAGCTGTTAGCAGACTAGAAATTCAACAAAAATACATACTTCAATTTAATTTATAGCCCAATAGTTGATTTGTTCCTCTATTCCATTCAGTTTTCGATATACATGATCCTCTTAGGGCATGTCCTAATTGGTCCCAAATACAATTGGTGTAAAAAAGAAGTCAGTACTCAGTACTAACATTGTGGACTTATATCATGTGACGTGTAAGGTCGGTTAATGCACAACAGATAACGAGAATCTCACACATCGGGCTTAAAGTTAGTTAATAACAAAACTAAATAAGGAAATGTAACATGTAGTTTTTGTTTATGGATGTGTGTGAAATGATGTAACTCGCTTTGATGGTGTATCACACATTTTGAGCGGCTCTAACCCTAAGGGGTTGTCCCCGCCCCTTTTATGAGGGTTAAAAACTCTATCCTCAGCGTTACACATTCAGTCATCATCACCTAACAACATCACAGAGAAAAGGGCCGCCGCCATGCTCCCTCCCTCTCCACTATTTTCATGGTGACCAAACTCATCTCTTTAAATGGTAAAATACTGATTCTTACCATCCCTCTCATCGTTCCTAACAGATCGTTGGGGTTAGTCATGTCATCCGGAGTGTAACGAATCGGTCCAACCCAAACCCGCATTCAAGCCAACAAACGCTTGATCACCACCCAACTGAATTAATGAATACAACTATACCACAATTACACACAAACATATATAATTTGAAAATATGTGGATCTAGATGACCACCAAGCTCTGCAGTCTCCAAACATCCAACAAGTACTAGTCAAATGATCGAGTAGATGACATACAACGAGGTAGGACTTTTGATCGTTGTAAGAAAGAGAATTAGTGACGGTTATAGGTTTGTTCGCGCACAGTGGGTGTTGGCCGGCTGCAGGACAATGTCATGCTTTTGCTTCACTGTCTAGCATATATGTACAACGTAGTGTTTTCATGATGCGGCTCAACTGGTGGTAGTGTTTTTTGCAAACAAACCTTTGCTCACTCCGGTATATAAATTATAATTACACAATTGGAGGTTAACTACCGGATGGTTTTTATGACATTAAACTTGATACATATATACATATGTCTCAAACTGCAATATAACTTCTATATATTATAATGAATGAAACACACAATACAATCTTATTACACAAATACTAAAAATCATTCAAATATGAAATCATTCAAATATTGAAAATCATGCAAATCCGGTATAGAATAAAACTACATGATATGAAAAAATCATCCAAATCTTATTAATGAATACAGCAATAAATATGGCATATCTCAATTTCAGCTTAACAATATCAACTAAAAACTTCACATTTCCACTACAAAAGATGAAATGAAACTCTTGACTTCATCATAGAATAGTTGTGCCTTTTCTGGTTCAAAGATATCTATACCATGATATCCTTCACCATATCTCTTTATCACCTGCACATCGTGTCTTTCCAACATATTAGCTAACTCACTTTGCTTATCAAAAAAGGGATCGCCGAAGCTACCTCTAATTAAACATTTCGGAAGTTGTTTAATCTTCTCATCAGGAGATATATCAATATCATGAGTTGCGTTACAATACTCGTGGTCTCTATTGCTACCTTCGGGTAGTGCAAGAGACCATATGAGATCCGTTGCTATTAAAGGGAACGTAGGATCATGTACGTGATTCTCTGATTCAGTGCGTTTGATACCACCAAAAAAGGGTTGGTTCAGTATCATCCCTATGATCTTGATGGGATCAAGATCAATATCAAGTACACGTAGAGATGTGTTATAAGCCATATTTCCTCCTGAGCTACTTCCCATGATAAATACTTTACTGAAGTCGGCCAACTCCGTCAACCACTTATCACAACCATTGACTCCTTGATGCGGAATTGTATTGAAGACCTTTGATTAGTTTGGAAACAAATTAACTAATCTATGTTTAATTGCATTCTAAGTCTTTATTAATATTAGACTTTTGATATTACATAGGTTAAAGCTTTTTTTTATTAACTAATCTATGTTTAATTGCATTTTAAGTTTTCATTAATATTAGACTTTTGATATTCCATAGGTTAAAGATTCTTTTATTTCCATTTATAAGGATTTTAAGTTGTAATAGAATGGAAGTTGAAATTTATGTTTTTTTATGAAAGTTCAAGTTTCTCTCAATATTGTGTTAACAATTGAGTTGAATTATCCTAGCAACGGTATTCATTTAGAATCAACGTTTGTTGGAAGAAATTATTCTTGGGTATTCTTTGAATCAACAAGTTTAATTTATGTTACTTAATTCACGCTACATCAGTTGGTATCAGAGCCGAAATTCCTGTTAGAAGTGGTAATCTACGATGTTTATGAGGAGCTAGAGAAACCCGATGAATGTGAGATTTTGTTTATAAACAGAATTCTCGATGGTAAATTTGGGTTCTAGTTTTGAAGAAATGGAAGACATATATCTTACGAGTTGCAACAAAAATGACAATTGTGATTTCATTAACAATGGAGTAACATGTAAAAATGTTATTTCATTGAATATCTTTGATAAGTTATCATTTGAAGAGGAAGACTACACACATCATCATAATCAATCTTTTCTTAGCAAAGAAAAAGATTTTAACGGTGCCACGAAGATATTGATTATTTCATCTTTATTGGAACGTTGTTATGAACCTTCAAAGTGGCAAGATAATGTTAAGAACAATCAACAAACATTTTATTTTTCAAGAGAGAGAAGTATTTTTCACAATAATGTGAAAATATTTTATTTGTGTACTACTACCCTTATTATCTTTGGTTATATTCTTTTAACATCTAAGTTGTTAATGCTACTAATCTATCTCCAAATATTGAAGAAGCAGTCAAGACTCGAGGACGAGTTGCTTTAACCCAGGGAGAATGATGCGGAATTATATTGAAGACCTTTGATTAGTTTGGAAATAAATTAACTAATCTATGTTTAATTGCATTCTAAGTCTTTATTAATATTAGACTTTTGATATTACATGGGTTAAAACTTTTTTTTATTAACTAATCTATGTTTAATTGCATTTTAAGTTTTCATTAATATTAGACTTTTGATATTTCATAGGTTAAAGCTTCTTTTATTTCCCTTTATAAGGATTTTAAGTTGTAATAGAATGGAAGTTGAAATTTATGTTTTTTTATGAAAGTTCAAGTTTTTCTCAATATTGTGTTAACAATTGAGTTGAATTTTCCTAGCAACGGTATTCATTTAGAATCAACGTTTGTTGGAAGAAATTATTCTTGGGTATTCTTTGAATCAACAAGTTTAATTTGTGTTACTTAATTCACGCTACATCACTCCTAGAGCCTGATCACGCACCCAGGACACCGCCTCCACGGCCTCCTCATACGCGACAGGTAGACGGTGTTCTGGGGGGAGACGATACTCAACAGAGATCATGAGTGTCGAAGACTGAGCAGATATAGTGGAGCATAATTCATGAAAGGGAACTGATATGGCGCTATATAGGATGAAGCCGCCACCATGGAAGTAGATGATGATGGGGAGTTTACCAGTTTTCGGTGGTGATAGGGGCGGAAGAGGCGGAGGAAGGTTGAGTTGGTTGGGTTAAGTGGTATGTCTTTGGAGAGAGCGAGTTGGGAATCAGTGGTGAAGTGAGGTGTTGCCGGTGTGGTTGGAAACTCGGCAAGTCGGGTTATTGACCCATCCGAGTTTTGTGTGACATTGATAATCTTGTAAGGATCCAAAGTGGGTTCGATATCAACCATGGCTATAAGCAAATTGTTAGGGATACGTGTTCCAAATTATTGATAAATGATGCAAATTTAAGTATGTAGATATATATGTTCGTAAGAGTGTATGTGTACGTATATATACACATGATTTCATTGTGAAGAAAATGATAATTTTTCAAACGTATATGACAGTTGAATGAAATGATAGCCCTCCAAGCCCTCCAAAATTTACCTTCTTTTAGATATTCTTCATTCAATTATAATAAGAACTTCGCCTTCCAACTTGCACGTAATACTTATATATAAATATATTGGGATTGGATGGGATTGGATATGAGATATTAATTGGATTTTTTTAAGATATGGTAGCATTATTTAATTCGTTTTTTTACCCTACATGCATGATCAATCGCCACAGGCTTCTTACCTTGTGCCTTCTATCATGATACTAATAATACTCCGTAATACTCAAAGATTATGAAAAGTTGCAACCAGTTAAGCGCATTCGTATTTAGCTTCTATTATAACTTTTGATTACTATTACTACTATTATAATATTATTCTTCTTATCTGACCTATATTTTACTTCGATCTACGTACATTTTATTAGTGTTTTGATGTTACCATTTGAAATTCTTGAAGCTACGTGTGTGTACGATAATACTTGTTGTTTGTCAATTGATAATAAGCGGAAATTAAGAGCAAACCCATTGCTAGACTCGACATCTATCATAAGTATCGTGGATATATATCATAACCCTTTTGAGTGGCGGATCTAGGATTTAAAGCAACCCGTAATAATAGTATCGTGATTTTTTGAAACCCATAGTACAAACAAAGAATACAACTAAAAATGTCTATTTCCAAAGAAAAATTATACTTCGTATTGCGAATGGACTCATAATACCTGTTATAGATTATCAAATACTACCCAATTGCAAGTTTAATTTTTGAAAGTCAATTTGTGTAAACACGATGATCAGTCAACCGGGGTCATCAAACTTGAAACAACTTGAATTATTTTATCTAATAAGTTGACCTCTTATCATCTCGTTCTTGACAAATCCTATTTATTTTATCTCGTCTACTTTTCACTTTGATTTCAAGAAGATACATATTAAGACAGAAAAGGGTTATATGTTCATATATTTTTAATGCACAATTAACAATTTAGTTTTCATACTAGCGGTTGAATATTATCAACCTTCTTATGTGGTCCAACTTCAACATTCAATATCTCAAAAACATTGATTATAAAACTCTTTCAGTTCAAAAAAAAAAAAATTGGATGAAATTACGTACTTTTGGCAATTATCCCTGCAAATAGCGCAAAATATGTACCTTAGGCCAAAAGTTATGTAATTTGTGTTAGGATCATACTTTAGCCCAACAACATATCCAACATATAAGCCCACTGAGGTTTCACTCTAAAACCAAATGGTAATAGAGGGAGTAGCCCATGAGCTTATATGCAGACATTACTTTCTTTTATTTTCGATGTGGGATTGGGTTTGCACCCAACAATCCTCCCCTCAAACCCAAATCCATCTAGGCCTCCCCTCCAATGATAGTCCCGATCCAACCTTATTCAGTACCACCGCAAACTCGACACTCGACCTGACTGAGTCCACATCAGGGAGACTTTCGTTACAAGGCTCCAGGATCAACTCATCGTTCGCTGAGGTCAACCGAGGGGGCACGCGCCACTGCGTGTCGCACATCACGCTGCGTCATCCACATCCGGGCTACAACCGTAGCTCTGATACTGTTGAGTCACTGATCGCTGACCATGATTGAGTCGATGGCCGCTGGTTAACTCAACTATACACTACTCGATGAAGAAATGAATTGTATCAAAGTTGTTGTTGCTTAAGTTTAACATTGCTTATCACTATTCACCTTACTCTGAAGGATATGATATGGTGAGGAAAATTAGAACTCAACTTGGTGTGTCGCTGATACTAAGTAGCGAGAGTTCTACATCTTCATATTTAATAAAGGCAAAAGTCACTTCCCCAATAATAGCTAGTCACTGAAGATATATAATTCAAGTCATTCCACACGAGCATGTTAGCTCACAGTGAGTGAGAAGAGTTACTACACCTTCAGTGACTATTCAATAAAGTCTCTCCATCAACAAGTACACAAGTACTGTACTTATGTATGCTTCAGCAAGAGTTGACAAATGTGAAGAATATTCAGAAGGATTACGTGGCAGCGAATGATTGGTCTAAAGGAAAAGAGATATTTACGGTAACTGAATTGGGACCCGCAGAATGTCGATTTATCAGAGATCAAGCCAATCAAGCAGCGACACGTGTCACTCCAAGATCCTATTTTGTAGGAGATATTCTAGGAACTCTTGTAGTATAAATAGTTCAGTATATTGTACTTTAGAGGCTAGTCGTTTACGCGTGTTAATCACTTGTTTGTCAGTGAGTAGTTAGTCTAAGCACGTCGTAACAATCAGCGAGTGAACAGTCGTCGTGTTTGTCCACTGTTGTTCATCTCATTTGTAATAGATTAGCCTGCGTGTTTGATCTGGATTAGCTTGGGCTATTCCATTCCGCAATCAACACTTGTGAATTTTTATGTTTAAATATTCACCATTCAGCTACTATCACTCTCGTACTTTGATATTGTCATATCATTCTTATTACATACACGTTCTTGTTAAATAACTTGGGATTCCATTCCAGAGAAAAGTTTTTAATTGTATTCAACCCCCCCCCCCCCTTCTACAATTAAACTTTACTTATTGGGATTCCATTTCACTAATCAATAGTGAATTCGGGACTCTCAGTTGGTATCAGAGCAGAGTTGGTTTAATCTAATTAACCAAATCTGCAATGGAATCAGTAAAGTACAACTGTGTTGACTCTGAGTATCAAAAGGGAAATGGTTCTACTACCAAACCTCCAGCGTTTGATCCCTCTAGGATTGAAACCTGGATGTCCCGGATGATGATGTTTCTTGATCTAGTTGATGATCGTCTTTGTAATATCATAACCAATGGTCCCCATATTCCAACCACTATTATTCCTACTGTTATAGCTACTGCTACTACTCCGGCCATACCAGAAATGGTTATGCCTAAGAGAGAGGAACAGTGGACGGATGAGGATAGACGATTGGTTAGGTTAGATAAACAAGCTAAAATCTACATAGGCATGGCACTTCCTGATGAAGTGTTTGAATTAATCAGGCTTTGTAAAAATGCAAAAGATATGTGGGATACCCTTAGGAATATATATTGGAACTCCTGATATTATTCACTGCAGGGAAGTAAATCTCACTCGCCAGTATGAGTTGTTTGCAATGGAACCCAACGAGTCACTATCTTCTACCTATACCACATACCAGTCGCTGATGAACAAAATGGAGAACGCTGGAATAGGAAAGGAGCAGAGATTTGTTGTTGAAAAATTCTTGAAATTATTGTCAAGGAAAGTTTGGGGAACTATTGCTACCTGTACAAGACAGAGGAATGATTATACAACTCTTAATCTAACTCAAGTCTATGGTATCTTACTCAACTAGGAGCAGTATGAAAAACAAGCTGATCAAAGTGAGCACATTCATGCAACACTTGGAAGTCAAAAGATATCCAATGCCCTTGTAGCTGAGCTTGAAGAGCTTGATCAGAAACAAAAATCAAAAGTTTCTAAGCGAAGCTCAACGTCGCTGATAGCAGATGAAGAAGATGGTCAAGCTGAAGAACAGTCAGAGTATAAGTATGATGAGGGTCTAGAGAAGTTGGAAAGAGACATGGCAATGATGGTTGCAAATTTCAGAAGGAATACCAGATCAAAAAGATTCGCTGGTGCTCCATCATCTGATAATTTCAAGTCAAAAGGAGAATGCTACAAGTGTGGTAAACTTGGTCATTTCGCTGCTGAATGCAGATGAAAGTCAGTTAATCAAATTCCTGAACCAATGCCAAATGTCAAAAATGACAAGTACAACAAGTACAAGGCAAAGTACAAGAAGCTGAAGGAAATGGCTAAATCTGCAAGGAAGAAGAGTAAAGGTTTTGTCGCTAAAAAGGGCTCATCAGTGACTCTGACTCATCATCATCATCAGATGAAGAAGAAGTAATGATCTGTATAGATAAAGATTACTGTCTAAAGGCTGATGACGCTGAATTTCATGATAATATCAAGGAAGTCGCTCATAAATGCTCATCGTCTGAATGGGATTCTGAATCTATCTACAAAGGCATTCTAAGATAGACTATCTGGTATCTGGACAGCGGCTGTTCCAGACACATGACTAGATGTAAGTCCCTGCTCAGTGATTATCAGGATGAGAGAGGTCCTGATGTTGTATTTGGTGACAACAAAGTGTGTAAAACAAGAGGATATGGTGTTGTGACAAATGGAAATGTAATGTTCAAGAGAGTTGCATATGTGGAAGGACTAAAGCATAATCTGCTGAGTATCGGTTAATTCTGTGACTCCAAAAATAAGGTGTTGTTTGATCATGAAGCTGGTGTGGTATACAACAAGAAGGGAAGTGTTGTATTGGATGCTAACAGAAAGAGTAACACTTATGTAGTCAATATGGACTCAGGCCAGTCAGGGACATGCTTTTATTCCATAACTGTTTCATAAGAAAAATGGTTATGGCATAAGCGACTTTCTCATCTGAATCTAAAAGCTATCAACAAGTTAAGCAAACATGATTTAGTCACTGGACTTCCAAAATTGTCCTATAACAAAGACAAACTTTGTTCAGCATGTGAGAAAGGAAAGCATCATAGTTCATCCTTCAAAAGTAAACAAAAATCATCAGTGACTGAATGTTTCCATCTACTCCATATGGATCTATTCGACAAGTGAGTACTCCAAGTCTTGGTGGGAAGAGATACTGTTTGGTAATTGTGGATGAATACTCCAGATACACTAGGGTATTCTTTCTCAAGGCCAAAAATGAAGCAGCGAGTGAAATCATATCCTTTGTCAAGAAAATGGAGAACTTAAATGGTGTTCTGGTAAAACACTTGAGAAGTGATAATGGTAACGAGTTTAGAAATATTGACCTGGAAAGTTTCTGTGATTCAAAAGGTATTTCTCAAAAAATTTCAGCACCTAGAACACCTCAATAAAATGATGTTGCTGAAAGGAGGAATAGGACCTTAATTGAATCTGTCATATCAATGCTCATCGATGTTGGTCTTAAGACCTATTTTTGGGCTGAAGCAGTGAGCACTGCGTGCTATACCCAAAATAGATCACTGATTGTCAAACGACATAATAAGACAGCATATGAGGTGTTAAGGGGGAGAAAACCTGACATAAGTTTTCTCCATTTTTTTGGTAGCACCTGCTACATTTTAAACAAAAGAGATCACTTTGGAAAGTTTGATCCAAAGGCTGATAAAGGAACATTTATTGGTTACTCAATCATCTCTACGGCTTTCAGAGTCTATAATAAAAGAAGAGAATGTATTGAAGAATCAATGGATGTTACTTTTGATGAATCATATGATGAGTCACTCACTGATCCAAAAGAATATGAAAATCTTGTTTTTAACAATATTGATGGTGACTCATCAAATGAAGGAAAACCAAGGGATAAGAAATATGAAAATTTTTCGTCTGACTCTGAAGGGGAAGATAATGTTCCTGAAATCAATTCTAGCTCTACTTCAGCTAAAAAGAATTCAGGGACATCATCTTTACCTACTGATGTCCCATCATCATCAACTCAATGTCCAAACCAAAACTCTCAGCACAACAATAATCATGTTTATGATGCCAATCTGTCACATGGGCCATCACTGGATAGGACAGTCACTGCTGAACCTCAGCGAATGACTAAGTGGACGAAACACATTGATAATCAGTTGATTATCGGTAATCCACAATCCAGGGTTCAGACAAGATCAGCAACTGCTAACTTTTGTTTGTTTGTAAGCTTTGTGTCACTTATGAAACCAAAGAAGGTGGATGAAGCACTCACTGATCACCACTAGATAGCTGCTATGCAAGAAGAGCTATCTCAGTTTGAAAGAAACAAAGTTTGGAAGTTGGTTCCTCTGCCCTCTGGCAAATCAGTGATTGGAACAAAATGGGTTTTCAGAAACAAGATGGATGTTGATGGTGTGGTAACCAGGAACAAGGTTAGATTGGTTGCACAAGGTTATTGTAAACAAGAAGGCATTAACTATGACGAAACCTTTGCACCAGTGGCTAGACTTGAAGCAATCAGACTGTTTCTAGCCTATGCAGCTCACAAGAAGTTTAAAGTATATCAAATGGATGTGAAAAGTGTTTTTCTGAATGGCAAGCTGCAGGAAGAAGTTTATGTTAAGCAACCACCTGGATTCATCAATCCCAAACATCCTGGTTGTGTTTAAAAACTTGATAAAGCGTTGTATGGACTAAAACAGGCTCCAAGAGCCTGGTATGACACCCTCTCTGTCTACTTGATAAAATGTGGCTATGTCAGAGGAAAGATTGACAGCACATTATTTATTAAAAGAGATATGAGAGATGACATATTAGTCCAAATTTATGTTGATGATATCATATTTGGGTCTACTAACAGTGACATGTGCAAGGAATTTTCTGATCTCATGACCAAAAGTTATGAGATGAGCATGATAGGTGAATTAACGTTTTTCCTTGGTCTACAAATAAAACAAACCAAGACTGGAATTTTTATAAATCAAGGAAAAATATGTTAAAGATTTATTATAGAAATTTGAATTTACTAACTGCTCATCCCTTGCTACACCTATGTCACCTGCAATAAAACTACATGCTGATTCTGATGGTAAATCTGTAAACATCACTGCTTACAGAGGAATGATCAGGTCACTGCTGTACTTAACTGTAAGTAGACCAGACATTATGTTTGCTACATGTCTCTGTGCTAGGTTTCAAGCTGACCCAAAGGAATCACACTTACTCGTTGTCAAAAGAATATTCAGATATCTGAAGGGTACATCAAATCTTGGTCTCTGGTATCCATCCGGATCAGATTTCTCACTAAAAGGATATTCTGATTCTGATCACACTGGATAGAAAGAGTACTTTTGGAAGCTGTCAGTTTCTTGGAGAAAATCTTGTGAGTTGGTCTAGCAAGAAACAAAATTCAGTTTCAACCTCCACCGCAGAAGCTGAATATGTCGCTGCCAGTGCTTGTACATCTCAAATTCTCTAGATGATAAATCAACTTGCTGACTATGGATTTTACTTCAAAGAAATTCCAATCTATTGTGATAGTCAAAGCGCCATAGCTATTGCAAACAAAACAGTGATGCACTCAAGGACAAAGCACATTGATGTACGATATCATTTCATCAGGGATCACGTGATGAAAAGTGATATTGAACTTCATTTCATTCCAACTGATTACTAACTCGCTGATATGTTTACAAAACCTCTGGATGAGAAAAGATTTAACTTTCTTATCAGCGAGCTTGGTATGTTAAACTTCAATGAATAAATAAACTTCCTAAGTTTATTCATTTATTTTTGTTTAATTTTGTTTTATAATAAAAATGACTTTGTACTTTATCATATCAGTTGACCACAATGCACTGATAAATTAATCTTAACTGATCCATAATCAGCAAGATTAATGCTCAGCTTGTTGTGTTAATCTAATGTGATAATACTATAAAGTCTTATGAATATTTCAATATGTCCATATCTTTAGTTAATAGCATTTATCTATATTATTTCTAACTGATCTAGCTAGTATTCTAAGTTGTAACTTGATCAGTTAAAAAGTAATATAGAAACATGTTATATACTCAAACATAAGACATAATCCATATTCATATTCTCTTTAACAAATTTTTCTAAATAAAAGTAAGTTAATATGTTTGATTTTTATCATAACTGAGGTTTTATCAAAATGATTAATCAGTATTCTAATTTGTGATTAAGTCAGTGAGATTAAAATCTCAGTGAAATAAGTGATTAAATTTATTTCCTTGCTGTTGTCATATTTTTTTTAAATAATATCATTTAGACAATTCAATAAATGATACAACGCAAAAGTCATATTGTCTGACATCCTCTATCTTACGTCAGTGTACTTTTTCGGGTGAAACTTTCCCATCACCATTAATACCACCAGGTTCCATAATCATCACCCCTATACCACTCACCACCATCATCGACCACTATGATGCAGTTTTCACCTCATGATTATCAAGAAGCTTGCTATAAAACAGCAACTTAACTCATTTTACTTTACGCTTTCTTGGTTTTCATAACAAAAATACTCTGCTAAAAGCGAAATAATTTGTAAAAATTTCTTTTTGCAAGATCAAAATTTTGTTTTACATCATCGCTGCAAAGTTTAAAGCTCTTCGAGCCTTTGCAGAAACCAAAGATCTTGATATTACGATGTTAAACGATTACAGACAATTTCGAGTTACGTGTCCCAAAAGTTACAGAATTAGATACTTAACAAAAGGTGTCGTGAATTGTTACATCCGGTCGAATTACATAGGTCATACGAAAGCATGATAAAGTACGGATTAAGCCTAAGCTAATCCTGACGTAGATTGAGTTGCGGTAGTAGTGCGGTGAGATGGTCCACAGATTCTGAAAGTCTGCTAACCATTCGGAGGGCGTCCTCGGTTTCCCTTGGACGTGTCTCCCACTGATTCAGCCTTGATTGTAGGACGGAGATTTCGTTTCAGTTGCCAATCACTTGGTTGTGGACAACCTCCATAGTTTCGATGGTTTCACCCAGATGGTTGTCAAGGGTGCCCATGTTGTTGACGGTATTTTCGTGATCTTCGGAGACTTGATTGATACCTTTGAGTGATGTAAGTCTCCAATTTTCGTTGGTTTCTTGGAGTTCGATATCCATTGTATTAAGTCGTTGCTCGTGACGGTGTAGCCTAGTGGCTAAGTCCGACAAAGTGGAGTGACTGTGGTATAGGTCAGCTCGAGGCAACCTGGTGTTCCTCCTAGCTACCCTTGGGTTTCGCGATCCATACGGATGAGAGTGTGACGATTTGGGTGGTGTGTTTGCTATTTTGAGACAAAGCGTTAGAAAGAATGAGGCCTATATTCATATAATACATATATAATATAGCCTAAGATATTGAGCGAGAGCGAGGCCTATCTATGTATATATATATATATATATATATATATATATATATATATATATATCATTTAATAGCCTAAAGTGTCTAACACAGACATGTTTGAGTCCCGGTTCTCTCGAGGTCAGAGTCAACTAGTGTATCTTGTTCAGTCATGACTCCTTTCAGATCTCACATCATATTCTTTTAATTGTACAGAGTTGATCAGGCTATGTTAAATTAAACCAATAAAATGTAGTCACTGAACCTAATCATACTTATTAGGGAATAATGCCTAACGGTCATAGTCTAGGCTCACTAAATGCAACCTAGTTCACTATAACCTTAGGCTCTGATACCAATCTGTCGCACCCCCAATTTCGTGTTGCGGAAGCGAATCGGGTCGGGGCGCGACTAATCAATAATCACAAGCACAAAGATATAATGAACGACCACTATATGCGTCGTTTTACAATTTTGTTGATTAAACAAAAGCTTAAATCAAAATATAGTGTACATTAGCTCAGTTCTTGAATTAACATATTTACATTACATAATTAATCTATACAAAATATAATAATGCAATTAAATCTCTGATTGTTTGAATGCAGACTCGAGCTAAAGATTCCTGATTAGGTAGCCAACCTACTGCTGTGTACCTGTGATACATGTTAAAATTGGTCAGCGAAACGTTGGTGAGCTCACAGGTTTGTATGTCAACACATATTTGTATGAACCGCAAGATTTGATTTAATTTAAAATGCAATTATGCAAAATAAAAGTTATACAGCCATGAGCACATAGTATGAGCTTAACTTGAATGTCGGGTCCAATTAAGGAAACCCAACGGAGGTGCCTCCTACGAGTGCCTAATCTACACTCGTCTTCCCAAATGCTAATACGTCCGTTTAACCAGTTAGTGCGTGCTAACCCGGATGAGGATTGTCAATCCTATATGATATCATATACTAACATTCACGCTACCGATGTATTACCAAACTATGCTTGTGGAGGGCTTTAATTGATTAGTTGAAAACAACTCATGTAGTATTTGATTTGTATTGTACTTGCGTTCATATTGTAAAACAAAACGAGCAATGTAATCACACCCCTGATGAAAATCGTAAAATAGGGGCTATGAGACTCACCTAAGCCTTGAGTGTTTATCGAAATAAACTTGAATTGATTAGTTGTGAATTGATGTCCGAAGACTTGTAACCTGGGGGTGTCCAAGACACGCGATGGTTATAAACATGAGTAGGTATCTCGAAAGACTACTTTTGTAGTTGTTCGTCCAACTAGAATGTCCAAATTACTACGATTCGGTTGATTAAATTATTCAAATTACTACGATTTGGTTGTTTAACTTGTTCAAAAACGTATCCCGATGTGTTTAAAAATTCGTATCGTATAAGTGTTTGAAGTTACATAAGTTTGACACTTAGTAAAAATCCATATTTTCAAGGTTCTGATTTGTGCGACACTAGATGCGACACCAAGTGCGACATAGGCTAATGTGTCGCAAGGCAGGACTGCGACATAGGTCATTGTGTCGCTATGTGCGACGTCCTCAATTTAATGCGACATAAGGTGTTGTGTCGTGCGACGGGAATGAAGACTGCGACTTAGTGTTTTGTGTCGCTATATGCGACATCCAAAAGTATTGCGACATAGACATTTGTATCGCTATGTGCGACATCCGTGATGTGGTGCGACATAGAGGCTTGTGTCGCTATATGCGACATAGAACATGATTTGGTGACATAAGAGCTTGTGTCGCAGGTGGCCTGGAGCCTCTGTGACATAACGGGCTGTTGGCCGGATTTTGGGCTGAAAACGTGTTTTCTGGTTTCCGTTTGACTTGAAACTTTTACCCAACCCATATTTGGACATTTTAAGCTTAAATAAACAAAAACATGTTAAAAACACTTGAAATCGAGGAGTTTCGAGATTTTGTCAGAAACTTATAACTTAACGCCGGAGAAATCCGAAAAGGTAGAAACGTAGATCGCGATGTGGTGAATCTTTTTCTCCAAATGAGCAAAGTGATTTGAGTGGGTTTGGTGGTGCATTTGGTGATTTTAAGATGGTGTTGTGGTGGAAGTGTTAGAGAGAAAAGAGAGAGAGATAAAGATGGAGAAGAAATGGGGTGGGGAGGTGGTGACCTCACCCCTTTTTGGCAGATTTTCGGTGAGGTCCACGGGTGTGAGCTTCACCAATTTTTCATCCTCTGTATTTGTGTTCCGTGCGGTGTTTGTTTCCTCGATCGTTTAATCGTTTAAATAATTATTTTAAAATACGAATATTTATTAATGTTTTTGTTGAAGTATTTTATCAAATACTTTTACTTGAGTTATAAAATAATTTATTCTTGTTTCGATTGTTCGCACGTTTATTATTTTAATCGCGTAAATGTTGTTTGTACGATACGAATATGATTTGAAATATTATCAAAATAATATTTTTGGATATAATAGTGTGATTAAATAATAATCTATTATTTAATAAAATTGTTCACCAACGTCCGTATTAATTGAATCGAACTGCATTCGATTTGAAACTTGTACGATTTAATCAAATAGCATACTTGTATATATTCAACAATATATATTAATTGATACATTAATTAGCCTAACACAGAACTAATTACATGTATTATACTTAATTAGGCACTAATTACTAGTCCTAATTTGACGGGTGTCACACAACTCCAAGTCCATCTCCAAACATCACCTTCCCACACCCCTTTCTCACCCACTTTAATATTTTTATTAACCTCCAAATTATAAAGTCTATCCCATTTATCACAAAACGCATCCACCCCTTCCAACCATTTGTCTTTCCAAAAATATGTATCAAGCCTATTTTTGACCTCCTTACAAAAAGATTTAGAGAAATTAACCCCCACCCCATCAATCAATCTACCCGTCTTTATTATGCTACCCCACACCCTTCCTAACTTTCCTGAGCCTCCATTGAGACCATCAAAGCCCCCATCCCGCCCATATATGGAAGAAATAACCCGAACCCATAAAGCCCTTCCTTCATTTTTAAACCGCCACCACCATTTACTAATCAAACCCCAATTGGAAGCCCTGAGGCTTCCAATGTTAAGACCCCCTCCTTATAACCTGAAAGAACGCTATTCCAATTGATCCAAGACAAGCCACTTTTACCCTCCTCATTCCTGCCCCCCCAAAAAAAATTTCTATGGATATTTTCAAGAGAGTTGAGAACGCATACCAAAGCCCAAAAGAGGGAAAAGAAGTACAACGGAAGACTTCCCAGCACAGATTTAACCAAGGTTAACCGACCCCCAAACGAGATCATTCTAGCTTTCCAATTCGAAAGGCGACTTTTAAGCTTTTCAACCACTAGGATCCATGAAGCGCGTCTTCCTTTTCAAAATCCACCTTAAACAACAAACCCTTCATATTCTTCCTTTTCATAAAGTCTATTATTTCATTGATCACTAACATCCCATCTAATATCGATCTTCCTTTCAAAAAAGCACTCTGAACCTCTCCTATTAAATTGCCCATGACTTTCTTCAATCTCTCCGCTAACAATTTTGCCACTATCTTATAATAACACCCAATCAAACTAATGGAGCGAAAATCACCAATATCAACCGGATTACTCACCTTAGGAATTAATGACACAAAAGACAACCTGTACTGATACTTTCATTGGCCCTAAAAGTAGACTTCACAAAGTAGACTTCACGGATTATGCAACTAGTTATAATGAAGGAACTGCTTGTGTAAATATCAAAGATTTGAAAGATTGAAAATGTAAAATATCTAAGTGTTAATGGTCAACAGCACAAATTTGTGATGTCAAACAGTACATTTGTTATGCTCAAACTATTGTGGGTGAGGTTCAGAGGAGCAGACCCTTTAAGAGGGGCAGAAAAGGCAGGTTTTTGGCCAATCAAAATGTGACATGTGTCACCTGTGGTCCCCCCCTTTTTTCCATTAGGGACTATTTTGCAATTTTGAAAAATCCGAGGATCTGCCCGAAAAATTACCCAAAATTTTATCCAAAAAAATATATTTATTTAAAAACATGAAAATATGCAGAATTCCTAAAAAAAATAAAATGCAGTGAAAACTCGCAAAATGCAGTGAAAAACATAAACTGTTTTAAGCAAAAAATATGAATAAAAATGCTGAAAAAGAGTAAAATGCAGTGAAAAACATATAAAATGCAGTAAACAAAGTATAATGCATAAAAATGTAAAATGCAGTTGATAAACCATAAAATGCAGTAGAATAAAACATAATATGCAGTGATTTTTTTCCAAATCTACTTTTTAAAAAGTAGATTAAAATGCAGTAAGCGAAACGTAAAATGCAATGACTTTTTTCCAGATCTACTTTTTTAAAAGTAGATCTAAAATGCAGTTCCGACGTGTAAAATGCAGTAGATTTTCAGATCTACTTCTTTAGATCTAGATATGAAAAAGTAGATCTAGATCTACTTTTTTCAGATCTAAATCTGAAAAGTAGATCTACGTCTACATATTCAGATCTAGATGGTGTACGGTGAAGGTGGTGGTGTACGGTGACGGTGAAGGTGAAGGTGAAGGTGGTGGTGCATGATGACGGTGAAGGTGGTGGATGGTGAAGGAGGTGGACGATGAAGCAGGCGATGAAGGTGAGCTTTGAAGATGACGTTGAAGGTGGCGGTCGCGGTGAAGGTGAACGGTAACGGTGGAAGGTGGTGGTGGCAGCGGTGAAAGGTGGTGGCCAAGGTGAAAAGTGGTGACGGTGGCAGTGAAGGTGGTGGTGGTGGCGTGAAAGGTGGTGGTGGTGAAAGGTGGTGGTGGTGGTGGTAAAAGGTGGTGGTGAACGTGTTTGTATAGAGAAAATTTGAGAGGTGGTGAAAGTGTGTGTATAGAGAGAATATGAGAAGATTTGTGTGAAGAGAGAGAGAGAGAGAGAGAGTGAATAAGGCAAAATGACCTAACCAAAAAATGTAGGTCAAGTTTTACCCCTCAAAATTTTTATATAAATTGCATATAAGTCCCTCCGCCCAAAATAGTTTACAAACAAACCCCCCGAATGACATGGCATCATCTGAGCCGTTGATGGATGAAATGGACGGACGAGATTTTTACTGCTCCTCTAATAGGCCATGCTCCTTTGATCCCTTTCTTTTTATTTAAAGGTTCTCTAATTATATATCTAGATAAAAATGCTAATTATATATATATATATATATTATATTACTCCATCCGTCCCAAATTTATAGTCTAGTATATCATTTTGGGTTATCCCAAATTAATTGTCCACATCCATAAATAGATAAAAATGATGAGATAAAATTCTTATATACCCCTATTTCATATGTGTAAGACAAAAAAGTAGATAAAAGTAAATGGTAAAACTGTAATCTTATCAAAAAGTAAGAAAGAAGTTGATATTCTCTTAAACTGCGTGTTTTTTGAGACAATTAAATTGGGACGGAAGGATTAATAATTATTCTATGTTGTTAATCATAATTTTGAAGATAATTTAATAAAAAAAATATTAGGTTCACCAAATATTTACATAAATATAATTCAAAAGCTGACTTGGACTCATGAAATGAGGAAAGAGGGCAAATTCCAGTCGGGACGTGAGACGTGAGCTGATAGATGACCTATGTGTCATATTTAATTTAATATATTATATGTTTATATATAATTTACGTAGTATATACGTTTTACATTGATAACTTACCTATACAATGCTTAAAATAATTTCGAATATATATTTATGATAAGTGTAATTTTATTTACATTTCGATATAAATTTTATCGTTATAGGCTGTGTATTTAACAAAAGCATTTTTTAGTGTCGGAACCAACTTTTTAAATATATCAAAATATAGATAAAAATAAATTGGTCATAGTGGTATATTTAAATTTATGTAAGAAAATTTATTAGTCAAAAATACAATAATGCATTAATAAAACAAATTGAATTTAACTAGTGGACAAATAATTTGGAACGAAAGAGGAATCATACTATGATATATAAAAAGTCGATATGAGATCAAAAAATACATTCGTACAAATAACTTGAATCATTTCATACTGTGCATACATTGATTATAAGTATTTATTCGTTCACTATACGGAGTAGCCCATCCATCTGCACAATCATACTTGAAATGAACCCATTGTGGATTAATATCCGGCATCGGGTATTCCCCCATCAAGGTTAGTTTAATGTAATGGTTGTTATTAACATACCCAATTGCAATAGCTTCATGTTGATAACAAGGAGGCGCAGTAGAGCGCATCGGAAAGTAAGTTACACTCCCTCTCAAGTTTAGAACATGTAATATTACATTGTATTTTGAAGCAATGAGGATTCCTATTTCAGGCATAGTCATCCAATGTTTGAGTGGTGCATCTCTATGTAGTTCAAAAAAATTCAAGATGTTGTTAACATTATCATCCCCATCGCAGTCAAACATACAAATGTGGAAATGACAATGAATACCTATTGGTTAGAAGTTGCACCAACCATCTCGAGTAATGGCGATGAATACCTATTGGTTTTATAGGTGGCGTCCATCAATAACACATGTGGAAATGCTCGCCATATATCAAGTGATTTTGGATGAGCTAAAAATATATTTTGAAGCTCATTCGTTGAGCTATCAACAATAATGTTATATACATAGTTTTTATTTTCTAGAAAGGATAACACAAGTTGCATTTGAGTTTTTCCATCTTTTTCCTCCATCTGAAATTGTTGTCGTTTATTGTATACAGTTTTCAAAGTAGACACATTTTCTAGATTTCGATTCTTTAATGTATGTAAAATATGTCGTGGTTTTACACTTTGTTCTGACAAATCTCTTACTAGTTAAACTTCTTCCTCAGATAATCGAGAAGCATATGGATGACCTTCTAGACGTAATGCAGGTAGGTGATTATGTATTTCACATATTACCCTTAGCGTTCAACAGTCATCTCTTGGAAAATAGTTTCCTTCCGATTCAAATGGACAATTAATATTTTTTTTCTCCCTATGTTTCTCGTGTTGGGATTTTTAGGTACGTGAATACCATCACGATCACACTAGAAGTTGATAGTTGAATTACTATTAGATCTTTTAATTACAATTACATTACCGATTGAACGCCCTTTACTCCTTTAGCTTGCACCCAATTTATTAGTTGTTCACGAGAACTAAACACCTATAAAATTTAAATCTGTGAGAAACTTATTAAAACATTATGATAAGATTGCGATGAGCATATTAAAACCTAATGCATTTACGTATTCATACCATGTCAGTTTCAAATTGTGATGACCCGTGAATGTTATGAGAAGATTCATTTTCACTTTCATCTTTTTCACATGGTTCGTCAATATCTATATTGTAGTCCTAAATAATACACATAAAAAACTTAGATGAAATAAAAATTAAATATCGTAAAAATTATTAACTAATGGTACCTCGTTGATTTACTCATAGTCTGAGTGAATATATTATCTCCAATTCATTTTGAATTGTCTCCGTTATGTTGATGATGTATTATAATAAATGTTATCAAATTGTTTTACGAAATGAAAAATCTTCTGCATAAGTGTATGTATATATAAGAGTTTGCTAACAATACATCTTGCAATCCAATTGAAGAAATACTGACAATAATGATGTATGGACATTTTATAATTTCGAGATTAATCATTTCAATCGATGGAGTATGGACATTTAATCACTTCGAGATCTAATTGAAGACATACTGACAAAAGTTATATGAATGATTGCTTAATTCAATGAAAATAATATTTATAAAAAATATAATATTATATTCAAACAGTTTTATTAACGCATTATTGTGTTTTTGGCTAAAAAATCTTCTTGTATATGTTATAATATATATCTAAATATACCACTATGACCAGTTTATTTTTATCTACATTTTGTTATAAAAACAAGTTGATTTTGAGACTATAAAAAATGAGTTCGTTAAATAAATAACATATGACGATAAAATTTATATTGAAATGTAGATAAAATTACACTGATTATGAATATATATTCAGAATTATTTTAAAAAGTTATTAAAGAAAAACGAAATAGTACGTTAATTAAATAAGAAAAATATAATATATTAAATATAATTAGGAGGGTGTAGGAACGTCAAAATCTTCACTCGGTCATATTTGCATCTTTTGTTGTGTGCAAATAGCATCACCCATGAGAGAGATGTAAGAGGGAGAAACTAAAATTATTTTGATTGATTGATTCCATTTGCCATGTCATTTTGTAAATAACTTTTTGTAAATTTATATTGATTTAGCAAAACTCATTGAAATCTAATAACTCTTTTTGAAAGCATTGAGATTTTCTGGTAAAAACGGCCCAATTTATAATAGCATTGATTCGTACACCACTCATTTTTATCTATACACTACTTTTATGCTTTACATTATTGTACAATACAATACTATAAAGCATGTTTGGTGGTGTCTGGATAAAATGTTGTAGTGTACGGATCACTCCCCATTTATAATAATGGCACGGATGACTCGAAAATTGACGGGAGGGCCCTATTTACAAATTATACATTTAGATTTGTATAATTTGTTTCACCCTGCTATGCATAATTAAAATCGATTAAGTTCTTATAACATACACAAATTTTATAGACGATGCGGAGAATCAATAATATAAGGTATTTAACATCAATATAATGTTTGTGTATAACCAGATAGAATTTCATGATCGGTGACTTATTCTCCAGGTGAAAAGTTAAGAGTTATAGTCGAAAACAGACTTAAGTGAATCAATGGCTGAAAAACGTAGAAAACTTAAAGACTTCTTAATACAAGTGCTAAAGATGATAATTACTTGAAGAATATTGGAATTGTAACACGCGTCACATGATCAACAAATGGGGTAATTATGAATGTGACTCGTGTGGCTATCATTTGTGAGGTGGAGTTAGTCAAGTATTTGGTTGAAGCTGAAACTGGTGGAGTTGGTTTGGATGCATTTGAAGACGAACCAAATGTACCTAAAGAGTTGTTTGATTTGAATAATGTCATGTTTTTGCCTCACCATCTAGCATGTATAACGGAATGTTTTCATGATACGGCCCAATTCGTGGTATGTAACATCAATGCATTTTCGCAAACAAACCTCTGCTTGTCCTGTTTACAATGAATTATGAACACACATTTGGTATGGTTTTAGTATTGAATTTCTTAAGGTTTTGTATGTTTAGCATTTCATGCGTTTTGAACTGCATCTTAACCTATTCCTACTGAAAATAAGAGAAAATTATGAGAAAAACTATTGGATAGTATCTAACAACATACTCCGTATTATAAAATATGTTCCATATAAATTAAAAATACAGATTAACGAAAATTTATTCAAATTATATTACATGGCAAACCACAATTACCATATGTCAATCATTACTCATAGAGTTGACTTTTCTCAACAAGAAGATGAAATAAAACTCTTGACCTCATCATAATATAGCTGTGCCTTTTGAGGTTCAAAGATTTGTATACCATGATATCCTTCAGCAAATATCTTCGTCACGTGCACACCACGTGTCTCCAACATATTAGCAAAACTTATTTGTCTATCAACAAATGGATCATCAAAGTTACCCCTTACTAAACATCTCGGTAGTTGTTTAATTTTTTCATTACGAGCTTGTAACGGGTTACAATACTCGTGACCTCTATCACTACCTTCAGGTAGTGCAAGAGACCACATGAGATCCGTTACTATTGAAGGAAAGACAGGGTCATCATTTGCTAGTCGAATCTCAGATTCGGTACGTTCGACCCCACCAAAAAACGGTTGATTGAATATCAGCCCTACAATCTTGATCGGATTAAGATCTAGATCTAGCAGACGTAAACACGCGTTGTAGGCTATATTTCCTCCGGAACTACTTCCCATTATAAATACTTTACTAAAGTCAGCCAACGCGGTTAACCACTCATCGCGACCGTTGACTCCTAATGCCTGATCACGCACCCATAACACCGCTTCCACGGCGTCCTCGTACGCCGCAGGAAGGCGGTGTTCAGGGGCGAGACGATACTTAAGAGAGATGATGAGCGCTGGAGATTGAGCGGATATCGTGGAGCATGCGTCATGGAAGGGAACTGACGCGGGGCTGAATTGGATGAAGCCGCCTCCGTAGAAGTAGATGATGATCGGGAGTTTACCTGAAGCCGGCGGTGATGATACGGGGCGGAAGAGGCGGAGGAAGGTGGAGTTGGTTGGGTTGAGTGGTATGTCTTTGGAGAGAGTGAGCTGGGAATCGGTGGTGAGCTGGGGTGTTGCGGGTGCGGTTGGATATGGATCGAGTCGGGTTAATGACCCATCCTGGTTGTGTGTGAAATTGATAATCTTGTAAGGATCCAAAGTGGATACCGGATCAGCCATGGTTAGAGGCAAAAGATTTATAGATGTATATGATAAACAAAAGTGTATGTACAAGAATTAAAACTTTAATTTCTCCGTAATATTTTAAGGCAACGCTTACTTGAATTTGTTTGCTTTTAAGTTTTCGTTTGAGAGTGCTTATGATTTTGTTTTTATATGTGTATTATCTCATCTCATCTCTCTTATCTAATATAGCAGAGCCTATATATACTAATCCCCTCCTAAACTAACCCTTTTAACTTAATTCCCACCTTACATTGAATTAGCTACTCTAATCTCACCATTTGATTGAAATTAGCAAAAAGATTAATTAATCTTAACATTTTGTGTTCCTAATTTACCCTCAAACACACATCGTGTCACTTCCCTATTGTTCAAACATATCAATCTAACATATATATATATATATATATATATATATATATATATATAAAATGGTGGGGATAAAAAAACGGTGAAAACACTTTCTGATTCACAATTTTTTTAAGGTGTGAACTTTTTTTTTTGAAGTAAACCATAAAAAATTAAGTTCACAGAAGAAAAAAAAAATTGTGTGAAAAATTTTTTTTTTGAAAAAAATAAAATAAAGTCAAATCCAAAAACCAATAAAAAAATTAAGGTTCACAATTGAAAAACTTAAAAACTTTTGTGAACCCAAAATAAAAAATAAGATTCACAATTGAAAAAGTTAAAAACTTGCTGTGAACCCCCCAAAAAAATTAAGGTTCCAGTTGGAAAAAAAAAATCACAATTAAAAAAGTTAAAAACTTTTCGTGAACCAAAAAAAAATTAAGGTTCACAATTGAAAAATTAAAAAACTTTCCGTGAACTCAAAAAAATTTAAGGTTCACAGTTGAAAAAATAAATGTTCATAATTGAAAATTTTTAAAACTTTCCGTGAACCTAAAAAAAACTTAAGGTTCACAGTTGAAAAAAAAATGTTAACAATTGAAAAAGTTAAAAACTTTCCGTGAACTAAAAAAAATTAAGGTTCACAGTTGAAAAGGTTAACTTTTCGTGAACCCCAAAACAATAAAAGTTCACAATAAAAAAAACTTGAAAATTTTTTGTGAAAATATTTACAAAAGAAATTATGTGAAAAAAAAATAAGGTTCACAATTAAAAATTTTAAAAACTTTGTGTGAAGCAAAAAAAAATAAAGATTTATGATCAAATTTTTATGTGAATAAAGAATATATAAGGGTTCACAAAAAAATGTGAAGCAAAACAAATGAAAGTTCACAACTTAAAAAAATTATGAATCAAAAAGTGTTTTCACCATTTTTTTTTATCCCCACCCCTTTTATATATATATGTTAGATTAGATGAATGATGGAGATGTGTTTTCACTATTTTTTTATCCCCTTGTTTTCACCAGAAACACATCCATATATATATATATATATATATGTGTGTGTGTGTGTGTGTGTGTGTGTGTGTGTGTGTGTGGTGGGGTGGGGGGGGATCAAGAGAGAAGTTTTTAAATTGGGGGAAACAGGGAAGTAAACCACAATCACTTATTTCTCACATATTTTACAATACCCATTTTCTCAATTTTTGCTTAAAATTAAAAATTAAAGCATGTAGTTCAATAATTCTTCAATCAAAAACATTGTAAATATTTGAATTCATCAAACACATTCATACTCATCATCAATTCGTCATAATTCGGATTCATCCAAAATTATAAATTTGGTGTTACTTTTTTTTTTGAGAAAATTTGATTAGATGAATTATGGCATCTAACTGTACAGGGAACCGATATCATTAGTTATACCACTTGTTTCCAACAACTTTCTCTCTTATGCCCATCCATGGTTGATCCTGAACGCAAATGTATGGAGAGATACATCCGCGGACTTCCGGAGAGTATTTAGGGAAACGTCACCTCATCAAAACTAGAAACAATTCAGAATGTCATCCGTATGGCACACGAACTCATGGCTCAAGTAGTTCGACGTGAGAACCCTATCACCGGAATCAATAAAAGGATACGGAATGAAGATTTCGGCAATGATAACATGTACCAACAACCGCCCAAGAGACTAGAAACAACCAAGACCTATGCTAACAGGACTGACGATAGGAGCGGTTATGGAGGTCAACTGCCATACTGCCATGACTGCAATTATCATCTTGTGGGCCCGTGCAGCAAACCCTGCGGGAAATGCAAGATAAGGGGACATCACGCAAGGGACTGTAATTTTCTTCCTACTACCAACATCACAAACTCACCACAGTCTTGTTTCGAGAGTGGAGACACTGGACACTTCATGCGGGATTGCCCGAAACGCAAGAATGAGAACGACCACTGAAACAACTATGCCCGCTAAGGCGCTATGTAATATAAGGGTACGTAACTCCCATTTCATACCTCATTGCGACTCAAATACTTTCAAATACTCGTTTATTAAAACATGTACTTCTCTCATTACTCACAGATACTTCCCCTCATTATATCCGCATTTATTATAAGTACTATGTACTCACGCCGTCTGTAGGACGTCAATTCTAACAAGGGGAGCAAGATAAGATAAGAACTAGATGAGAGACCCGAACTACTAGAAACTTACGTTAGAAACAAGACACAATTACAAGAATCACTATGTTAAGAAACTCGAATCAAGAAGTCATAGGTCAAGAAAACGTTAGTCAAGAAAACCCTAAGTGAAGAAACCATATGTCAAGAAAACTTAAGTCAAGAAATATTATGTCAAGAAATATTAGATCAAGAAAACCTAGACCAAGAAATCTTAGTCAAGAAATATTCAAGTATTATATATATATAATTATAATTATAATTATATATATATATGACATAAACGGTTCACTCAAATTTCATATATATAAATCTGAAAGAACGCAAAATTTTAAAATACGAACTTTGGAGACAAACTTTTATAAATAATATTTTATTATTTAAAATAAACATTATTAATTTGGATAAAAATCTAATCATTTGAAAGTGAAATTTGTTTCATTTAAAATATGTTCTATTCAGTTGAAACTACGCGAAAACAAAGTTATATTTCATAACTCGAACCAAGTATTTATATAAAATACTTCAACTAAAAATATATTCGAATATATGTAAACAAAAATTATGATTTTGAAAGATTTCATTATTTTACGATCGGGTAAATAAACACGGGAATTTTAGACTGCGTTTGGAGACAAAATACTACCTACACCCTCAAATTATGGATCTGGTTTGTTTCTTGTCTGCATAAACAAAAATTATATTATATTCGAATATATTATACAGTAATGAATGTTAATTTGATTTGGTGATGAAAACAATAGAATTAAACGAATTTCTTTGTAAAAAACACATAAACGAGTAATTAATCGAATTATGGGCGTCACTACAATCAAATTTCACAAACTCAAAAAATTCTCAAAACGTTAACATTCATCTGAAAAGCGTGTTATCAAAATTACAAATTGTCCCAAATTTATAATCCCTCCGTCCCAAATTTATAGTCCACCTTTCCATTTTGGGATGTCCCAAATTTATTGTCCACTTGTACTTTTCAACCAATAAAAACATTGCAATGTGGTGAGAAATTAAATCTTATTGGTTGTAGAGTACAACCAGTACATTATTTTTAAACTACGTTTTTTATATCTGTGGACAATAAAATTAGGACGGAGGGAGTATATATTATTATACAATACTGAATGTTAAATTATGATATTCATTAATATAAAAGACATATATAAGTTAATATTCATGATAAATGAATGTTTATGTATATTGAATTGTAATTTGATGAACATGTTTTTGAAATGCATGTTAATATGTTGGGAGGTGATTTTAAATTATTTACAAAAATACCACCGTGTTGACATTGAGTTGACCAGAATATGTGGCTGAGAATAGCTTCCCTACTTCCCCCATTTTTTTTACTTCCCTCTTGATCTCTTGTATATATATATATATATATATATATATATATATATATATATATATATATATATATTTAAGGTAAGGTTCTGTTGAGTCACTGGTCGCAGACCATGATTGAGTCGCTGGTCGCTGGTCAACTCAACTATACACTACTCGATGAAGAAATGAATTGTATCAAAGCTGCTGTTGCTGAAGTTTGTTATTGCTGGTCATTATTCATCCTATTCTCAAGGAATTGATATGCTGAGGAAGATTAGAACTCAACTATGTGTGTCGCTGATATTAAGAAGCGAGAGTTCTACTTCTTCAAATCAATAAAGGCAAAAGTCAATGCCCGAATAATAGCTAGTCGCCGAAGATCAATATTTCAAGTCACTCTACAAGAGCATGTTAGTTCACAGTGAATGAGGAGAGTTAGTGCATCTTCAGTGCCTATTCAATAAAGCCTCTCCATCTAACAAGTACACATGTACTGTACTTATGTATACTTCAGCAAGAGTTGTCAAATGTGAAGAATATTCAGAAGGATTATGTGGCAACGAATGATTGGTCTAAAGGAAAAGAGATATTTGCGGTAACAGAATTGGGACCCGCGGATTGTTGTTTTATCAGAGATCAAGCCAATCAAGCAACGACACGTGTCATTCCAAGATCCTATTTTGTAGGAGATATTCTAGGAGCTCTTGTAGTATAAATAGTCCAGTATATTATACTTTAGAGGCTAGTCGTTCATGTGTGTTAATCACTTGTCTGTCAGTGAGTAGTTTGTCTAAGCACGTATTGTCGATTCAGCGAGTGAACAGTCAGCGTGTTTGTCCACTGCTGTTCATCTCATTTGTAATAGATTAGCTTGTGTGTTTGATTTGGATTAGCTTGGGCTAGCCCATTCTACAATCAACACTTGTGAATTTTATAATTAATATAATTCACCATTCAGCTACTATTACTCCTTTATTTTGATATTGTTATTTCTATTATTGCATCCTCTGTTTGTATTAAACAATTAAAAACTGTCTAAGTAACTTGGTCAAAATCAGAAAAAGTTTTTAATTGTATTCAACCTCCTCTCCCTCTACAATTAAACTTTACTTATTGCGATTCCATTTCACTAATCAATAGTGAATTCGGGACTCTCAATTGGTATCATAGCAGAGTTGGTTTAAATCAATTAACCAGATCTGCAATGGAATCAGTAAAGTACAGCTATGTTGACTCTGAGTATCAAAAGGGAAATGGTTCTACTACAAAACCTCCAGCGTTTGATCCCTCTAGGATTGAAACCTAGATGTTCCGGATGATGATGTTTTTGGACCTCATTGATGATCGTCTTTGCAATACTTTAACCAATGGTCCCCACATTCCAATCACAATTGATCCGGCTGTTATTGCTACAGCTACTACTCCTGCTATACCAGAAATGGTTGTGCCCAAAAGAGAGGAACAGTGGTCGGATAAGGATAGATGATTGGTTAGACTGGATAAACAAGCTAAAATCTACATAGGCATGGCACTCCCTGATGAAGTGTTTGAATCTGTTAGACTTTGTAAGACTGCTAAAGACATGTGGGATACCCTGAGAAATATCTATATTGGAACTGCTGATATTATTCGATGCAGAGAAGTGAATCTCACTCGCCAGTACGAGTTGTTTGCCATGGAGCCTAATGAGTCTCTATCCTCTACTTATACCAGATACCAGTCGCTGATGAACAAAATGGAGAATGCTGGTATAGGTAAGGAACAGAGATTTGTTGTTGAGAAGTATCTGGAGTTGCTCCCAAGGAAAGTCTGGGGAACCATTGCAACATGCACCAAACAGAGGAATGATTATACAACACTGAATCTTACTCAAGTCTATGGTATTTTGCTCAACTGCGAGCAGTCTGAGATGCAAGCTGATCAGAGTGAGCATATTCGTGCAACTCTTGGAAGTCAGAAGATATCAAATGCCCTTGTAGCTAAGCTTGATGAAATTGATTAGAGGCCGAAGTCAAAAGCCTTCAAGCTGAGCTCTAAGTCGCTGAAAGTTGATGAAGAAGGTGATCAGGTTGATTGTGGCACCCAACGATTTAGGGTTACTGATTAACCTGCTAGAAACCCTAATTACGTGTGTTTAGTTTAGTATTAGGCTAAATACTTGTAATTACTTGTAACTATTTGTATATTTATGTGACTATACACTCCCATAATTGATTTATATTATGCTACGTAATTAGTTGTAATTACGCTTACGCAATTTGGTGAAATTGTGCAAAACAACCGGACGGAGTCCGACACAGTATAAATACGGACGTTGGTGAACAAAATATTAAATAATATCAAATTATTTAATAAACTCAAAAACTTGTAAATATTATGTTGATAATATTTAACACGTTAATTATATCGTATAAAGTAACAAAAATACGACGAAAACGTGCAGAACGCGCCCGACAATCGAACGAAAGTCGAAATATATTTTTATAATTTAAATATATTATTTTGTATGGAATTATTATTAAAAACATCGCCTAATGATTCGTCAATAAAAACGTCTATTTAAAACATTACGCGATTTAAACCTCCGAAAAACAAACACGCAAATCGAGGCCGATAAATAAACGGAACATTCTTATAAGTGTTTTCAAGTGTTAATATTAAATAATTCAAGTGAAAATATCGAAATTTAAATCATTGATTAAAAACGTCAATTAAAAGTTAAGCGTACGAATTAACGTGTAAATAATCGGAGAAACGAACTTAAAATGCAACAAATTAAATTGGGAATAAGATAATGACCAAAATACCCTTGAGAGGGGCCCTCAAAATCGGCCACCCCTTTCCCCCTCTTACAACCCATGCATTTTAATCATTTGATTCCCCTAAAGCGACTTACACTACATGCAACCTTCTCATTTTACACTCAACTTCACTTACACATTTCCTCTAGCATCTCTCTATTCCCTCTATCTCTCTCTAATAGCTGAGATTAATCAGCCCCTTTCTCCACCCACAAACCACCACAAGTCCACCATCAACCACCACCTTCATCTTCATCAATTTACAAAAGTGTTTCAAGAAAACAAGACCTCAAGAGCTTCTCATCTCATTCGTACCTTCCTTTCTTCAAGGATCATTGTGAGGACATACTCTTGCTCTCTTTATGTTTATTTACATGTTTTCAAGTTCATCTAACATGATTATGTCCAAACTTGGTGTTAAAAATCGTTTTTGAAGCTTATATAAAAAATACATAATCTGTCTACAAAAACTCAGTTTAGTAAAAATATCATATCTTGAGTTCTAGGAAGATTTAGACAACGAATTTTTTTAAAAAAAATTTGCGTATTGAAAAGATATACAACCTTCATGTTTTACGTTTTTACCAGATCCATACGTAGTTTTGTCTATAAGTTGATTTGTGGGACTAGTCTGTAGGAAAACAGAATATGAGCTAGGCTTTGTTGTGCATTTTGTTTCCCTATGAAGATGAGACTTAAAATTCTTAGAAAACTTGTGTTAGATACTAGATACATAGAAGATCAGTTGGTAAAAATTGTGGACTCGAATTTGGAACAGAAGTTAGTAAGATCTAGTGGCGAAACAAACCGACAAAACCGAAAATATGAGATTTTGAAGTTTTAACTTGTGTTTTATAAACCAATACTTTTGGGCATGCTAAAAATAGAAATAATGAATTTTTGGGACTTTTAAACATATCTAAGGATTTTGGGAAAGTTTCGGGTCAAACCGAGTAAGTTTGACTAAGTCAACAAAAACGGCTCGGTTCCAAAAAAATGACAAAACGTACTATTTTTGGAAAGTGGCAACAAAAATGGGTTTGGGTGACTTAGTTAGTAACTTGGACCAAAAACTAAACTTAGAAAGTTTCCCGAATGAAAAACCGACACTTAGAACACTTGGATTACAAATTGGAAAGTTGATCAGACACAAGTGTCGCCTAACCAGCGACACTTACCCAAGTGACGCCTAATTTAGCGTCACTTATCCTTAGTGCCGCCTAATTATTTAAATTGCTTATTTAGCGTCACTTGACCCAGTGCTGCCTGAACCAAGTGTCGCCTATAGCGACACTTACCCCAAGTGACGCTGCCAATTTAAAAATCACATTTAACGTCACTTAACCTAGTGCCGCTAACCAACCAAGTGTCACCTATAAAGACACTTACTTGAGTGACGCATAGAGTGTCGCCCCTTAGTGACGCCTAAAACAGGAACTTCAAAACTAGTTTTCACACCAAAGTGTCGAACTCACACAACTTCAATACTTGTATGCGACACAACACACGAAACATATACTTGGAAAGTATACAATGAAACAACACATAATAATAACGGTTTAAGATTATTATTACAAACTTTCACCAATGGGCCGTACACGTTTTTGATAAACGAACTTGAACAACTTATTTGGACATACTAGTTGATGAACTAGCTTTCGGTGGACATAAACCCCCCACCTACCTGATTTGCTTAAGTGGAGATTAACCCCCACTTATACAATCGCTATAGATGGGCTTTTGAGACATCTACATATACAACCTCATACGTTTAGAGCGTTAGGAGGTTGCACACGGGATGAGAACACCCACTACTTGCTAATATTTGATATTGCTTGCTACCTGCTTAACTCTTGTGAGTTTCATAGCCCATTTTTACTGTTTTTCACTGGGGTGAGAATAGATACAACTGTTTTATAAACTGCTTTATGATCACAAGTACTGGCAACAACTTTTCATACGGATTGCATGAGACCTGATGATAATCCACTAAAGTCCTCTATTTATCATAGTTCGTTAATATATGCGTGAATATTATTGGATAGTACTATCATGGTTTGACAAACCTCGTCCGGGCTAGTCGCGCTAGCCAACCCACGGGCGCAATATTATTTGTGAATTAGAAGTGTATCGGATTAGTACACTTACCAGAGGCAAACAACGTTAAGCTCGAACTATCAGACTCATGCAAATGGTATACTTATATTGCAATATGCAATACCTTTACTTGTCGTTGGCTAATGATACTTTTACTTATCATTGTTGAATGATGCAAACTTGTGAAATCTTGTGGATCATATTAGCAACTGTTTACTTAACAAACCTATGAACTCACCAACTTTATGTTGACCTTTTAGTATGTATTTCTCAGGTAACCCGCCGCAGTAGGAAGCTTTTGGAAAGCTTAGCTCGAGTCGCATTGTTTTCAAAATATCAAGAGATTAGATTGCATGTAGCTGTATTTTGTAAATTCAGTAATGTATTAGAAATCTCTAAACGGTTTATGCAAACTCCTATAACTTTTGTAAACAATTGAATTATTGTAATGTAACTATTTTTCAAACGTCTCATATAGAGGTCGTTTGCTTTAATCTTTGTGTTGTGATATTTTAAATTTGTTCGGCACCCCCGCGACACCTCATACTTCTGCTGCCACATGTTCTGGGGGTGCGACATTGATTATCAACCAGAGTATGAATATGATGAGGGGCTAAATAAGCTGGAAAGGACATGGCCATGATGGTTGCTAATTTCAGAAGGAACACCAGATCAAAAAGATTTGCTGGTGCTCCATCATCTAATAATTTCCAATCAAAAGGTGAATGCTACAAGTGTGGCAAACCTGGTCACTTTGCAGCTGATTGTAGATCAAAGTCAATAAACCCAATCCCTGAACCAAAGCCAAGCTTCAGAGATTACAAGTACAACAAGTACAAGGCAAAGTACAAGAAGCTGAAGGCAATGTCCAAATATGGGAAAAAGAAGGGAAAAGGTTTTGTCGATGAAGAAGGTTCATTCAGTAACTCTGACTCATCCTCATCATCTGACGATGAAGAAGCAATGGTTTGCTTGGACAAGGATTACTGTTTGATGGCTGATGACGCTGAATTCCATGAAGATATCAAGGAAGTAGCTCAAAAATGTTCAGCATCTGGATGGGATCCTGAACCTCTTTATAAAGGCATTCTTAGAGAGACTATCTGGTATCTGGACAGCAGATGTTCCAGACACATGACCGGGTGTAAGTCTTTGCTCAGCGACTACCAGGATGAAAAAGGTCCTGATGTAGTATTTGGTGACAACAAGGTTGGCAAGACGAGAGGGTATGGTGTCTTGACCAATGGTAATGTGATGTTTAAGTGAGTGGCATATGTGGAGGGACTGAAGCACAATCTATTGAGCATCAGTCAGTTTTGTGACTCCAAGAACAAGGTACTATTTGATCATGAGGCTGGTGTTGTTTACAACAAGAAGGGAAGTGTTGTACTTGCTGCTAACCGAAAAGGGAATACTTATGTGGTCAACATGGACTCAGCTCAGTCGGGAACATGCTTTTATTCTAGAACCGTTTCAGAAGAAAAATGGTTGTGGCATAAGAGACTTTCACATCTGAACTTAAAAGTTATCAAAAAATTAAGCAAAAATCGACTAGTCACTGGACATCCAAAATTGCCTTATGACAAAGATAAGCTATGTTCAGCATGTGAGAAGGGAAAGCATCACAGCTCCTCATTCAAAAGTAAACAAGTCTCATCAGTAACTGAATGTTTCCACCTACTTCACCTGGATTTGTTTGGTCCAGTGAGTACTCCCTGTCTTGGTGGGAAGAAATACTGCTTGGTAATTATAGATGAGTATTCCAGATACACCTGGGTATTCTTTCTTAAAGCCAAGAGTGATGTTGCCAGCGAGATCATATCCTTTATAAGGAAAATGGATGACTTAAATGGTAGTTTGGTGAAACATTTAAGATCTGATAATGGTATTGAATTTAGAAATATTGACCTGCAAAGTTTTTGTGATTCAAAAGGTATTTCTCAAAAAATTTCAGCACCTAGAACACCCTAACAAAATGTGGTGGTGGAGAGGAGAAATAGAACCTTGAATGAATCTGTCAGGTCAATGCTCATTGATGCTGGTCTTAAGACCTACTTCTGGGCTAAAGCAGTGAGTACTGCCTACTACACTCAGAATAGGTCACTGATTGTCAAACGACATGGTAAGACAGCATATGAGGTGTTAAGGGGGAGAAAACCGGACATAAGTTTTCTCGATGTTTTTGGTAGTACTTGCTACATCTTAAACAAAAGAGATCACTTAAGAAAGTTTGATCCAAAAACTGATAAAGAAATATTTGTTAGGTACTCAATCATCTATAAATCTTTCAGAGTTTACAATAAACGAAGAGAATGCATTGAGGAGTCAATGGATGTTACTTTTGATGAATCATATGATGAGTCACTCACTGATCCAACAGAATATGAAAAACTTGTTTTTAATGAAATGGATAGTGACTCATCAGTCAAGGGAAAGTCAATCAATGAGAAATACAAAAACTTCTCATTTGATTTTGAGGATGAAGGTAATGTCTCTGAAAATATCTCTAGCTCTACTTCAGCTGAGAATATTTCAGGAACATCACCCTTACCCGCTGATAATTAACCATCACCACCTCCATGTTCAAACCAAAGTTCACAAAGTAATAATAATTCTCACAATTCTAATATTGATCTGCCATCTGGACCATCAATGGATAAGCAAGTCGCTGCTGAACCTCAGCGAATGACTAAATGGACAAAACATATCGATAATCAATTGATTATTGGTAATCCTCAGTCCAAGGTCCAGACGAGATCAGCAACTGCTAACTTTGTCTGTTTGTTAGTTTTGTGTCTATGATAGAACCAAAGCATGTTGATGAAGCACTCACTGATCACAACTGGATATCTGTCATGCAAGAAGAATTGGCACAATTTGAAAGAAACAAAGTCTGGAAGCTAGTGCCGCAACCTGCTGGTAAAGCAGTGATTGGAACAAAGTGGGTATTTAAGAACAAAAGGGATGTTGATGGAGTCGTGGTCAGAAACAAGGCAATGCTGGTTGCGAAAGGTTATTGTCAGTAAGAGGGTATTGACTATGATGAAACCTTTGCACCAGTGGCTAGACATGAGTCGATCAGACTATTTCTGGCATATGCAGCTCACAATAAATTTAAAGTTTATCAAATGGATGTAAAAAGTGCCTTTCTGAATGGCAAGCTGCAGGAAGAAGTATATGTCAAACAGCCACCTGGATTCATCAATCCCAAAAACCCTGGTTATGTGTATAAACTTGAAAAAGCTCTTTATGGACTAAAACAAGCTCCTAGAGCCTAGTATGATACTCTCTCTGATTATTTGATAAAGTATGGCTATGTCAGAGGTAAGATTGACAGCACACTATTTATCAAAAGAGATAAAAGAGATGTCATATTAGTTCAAATTTATGTGGATGATATCATTTTTAGGTCTACTAACAGTGACATGTGCAAGGAGTTTTCTAACGTCATGACAAAAAGTTTTGAAATGAGCATGATGGGTGAATTAACATTTTTCCTTGGTCTTCAAGTAAAACAAACCAAAGCTGGAATTTTTATAAACGAACGAAAGTATGTTAAAGATTTATTAAAGAAATTTGAATTCACCAACTCTTCATCCCTTGCTACACCCATGTCATATGCAGTGAAACTACATGTTGACCCTGATGGTAAATCTGTATACATTACTGCTTACAAAGGTATGATCGGGTCGCTGCTATATCTAACTGCAAGTAGACCAGACATTATGTTTGCTACATGTCTCTGTGCTAGGTATCAAGCTGGTCCAAAGGAATCTCATTTACTCACTGTTAAAAGAATATTCAGATATCTGAAGGGTACACCCAATCTTGGTCTCTGGTACCCATCTGGTTCAGATTTCTCGCTGAAAGGATATTCAGATATCGATCATGCTAGATGCAAGCTGGATAGAAAAAGTACTTCTGGTAGCTATCAATTTCTTGGAAAAAAGCTTGTAAGCTGGTCCAGCAAGAAACAGAATTCGGTTTCAACCTCAACCGCTGAAGTTGAATATGTTGTTGCAAGTGCCTGCACAACTCAAATCCTCTGGATGAGAAATCAGCTCGCTGACTATGGATTTGACTTCAACGAAATACCAACCTACTGTGACAGTCAAAGTGCCATAGCCATTGCCAATAATCCAGTGATGCACTCAAGGACAAAGCACATTGATGTACGATATCATTTCATCAGGGACCATGTGATGAAAGGTGATATTGAACTTCATTTCATTCCAACTGATTACCAACTCGCTGATTTGTTTACAAAACCTCTGGATGAGAAAATTTTAATTATCTCATCAGCGAACTTGGTATGTTAAACCTCAATGAATAAATGAACTCCCTGAGTTCATTTATTTATTGTTGTTTAAATTATTTCTATGCTTTTGAATAAAATGACTGTGTGAAATATAGCTTTAGCAGAGCACATTCACTGATCGAGTTACATCAACTGATTCAATCAGCAAGTGTAATTGTCAGTTAGTTATGTTCAGCTAATTTTATAATTTAGACAGTCGCATGAGTATTTATTATGTTTTTATATGAGTTTTATATCATTGATCTATGTTTTCTCTAACTGATCTTGTTAGTATTCTAAGTTGTAACTATACCAGTGAAAGTTAATGCAATAATATGTTATACAATTTATAATCAACATAATCTATACTCATTTCTGCTTAATAAATAAGGTAAGTATTCAAAAAAGATAAATTTGATTTATATCAATGCTGTGACTACATCTCAATGATTTATTCAGCATTCTAAGTTGTGTTTCAATCAGCGAGTTAGACTCTCAGCCAGATAGAAGATTATTTTTATTTCTCTTTGATACTTACATTTCTTTTTGGTAGATAATCAACTCTTGTTGATTATATATATCAGTGACTCCCTAATATATTGGCTAATGGCGGTTAGATTACGGATTTCAAAAATAATCATTTTGAGGTACAACGCAAAATTCGCACATTCTGACATTCTCTCTCTTACGTTAGTGCATTTTTCCGGTACACCTATCCAATCACCATTAATGCCACCAGTCCACCATCATTACCCCTACGCCACTACCACCACTACTCACCACCATCATCGACCATGTTGATTAAGTTTTAACAACAAGAAAATCAAGTGGCGTGATGTGACCCCAGCCGTCAGTGTCGTTGGTGTTGTTGTAACGACGAAGGGGGCGATCAGGGTGTTTTAAAATTTATTTTGCTCGGGGCTTAAACCTCCGAACTACCTACCGGTACTGGGTACAAGTACCTAATACTAGTACGTGGTAAGGATGATCAGGGTCATCTCCAGACGGTCGAATTAGAAACAGAGCTTTTTTGGATAATTAAGTCTTTAAGATAGGGTTCAGATGGTTGGTTTTGTTTGGGTTTTTATCTAATTTAAACTACTAAAGCAATGAACCTGAAATGAGCTAGCTAACATTAAAGGAACAACTAAGGATAAGGAAGACGTGGTTTACCATGACTTGATATAATTTTTTGAAGGTGTTTATGATGGGCACACTTTCAGATTAATAGATTGACAGAACTTGGTGTAAACACTAGAACCCTACCAACTAATTTCCCGTTGGCATGTCACTAGGAGCTAGGTTATCATGATTCTGATCGGAGCAATACGCTAGACTTCCAATACTTAACTAGCTGAAAGATAAGCAACCTATATTGGTTAGACACCGAGGTACATGAATAAAGTAGCGTATCATCTCATAGGTCCGACCGTTCTTAACACCTAAGCTTATCTCTCGTTCTTCTAATTGTGTAACTAATTATTAACTTGTTATGTTTAAAGAATCAAGTATGTAAGATCTAGGAGGTTGATGTATCCTAGGTCACTTGGACTTTACTTTCCTAGATCTTGTCAATACCATTCTTAAACTCTAGTTACTTTGATTTATGACTTAGAACTCTCCTTTTCAAACAGTTATACATCCCTGGATTATTCGCAGTTTGTTAAAATGTGTTTCATATGCAGACCATGCCTTTCAGTAATCAGACAGTGTACTTTACATGGTAGTTCCACGGCTTCTTACATCCAACATGCGGTCAAGAGTAATTGACAGTGAAAGTGACACTCTAAACTAACTAAATGTAAAGCAGTGTAGAAATGTAAACCTAATATATACAATGAGTGGTTTCACTGTGTTTTACTTATTGCATGTCATAGGCACAGATAACTTCTTACATCTAAGTTGTAGTCACGTGGATAACTAGAAAGGATATTCCATAAATTAGGTCTGGTGTCATATATTTAAACAATAATAAAGCATAATAATTCCCATTCAAATAACTTTCTATTTATAAATTTAAACTATGTTGGAATGAGTTGTTTTTACGAGCCTATCAACTAACTAACGTAGAGTTGTCCGCAATCAGATAGAAGATATGTCACATGGATAGTAAACACAAACAATTACAATACACCGGAAGTTCTCCCAAATTTACTGAACACATCGGCCAACGACTACCCTCGAATCCTATTCCCCAATCTCGGTTGTCAGAGACGTCCGTATCAAGGCATGGTCTATTGAATAATAGTCGCATAAACAGGTTTTACCCTACCGGAATAAGTTGTGGCAGTCTCGTCATAAGCGGTTGGCCAAACATGCATCATTCATTCATAATATTATAATTAAACTATAAACAGAAATTCATTTAGCACATTTATAATATTGATCCGTAATATAACTACCTTCGGTCGTCCCAGACTTCCATACGTTTGTACTCCGGATAAAGCGTTTCCAGCACTATATCCGGGAACAGTCGAATAGGGGCCGTCATATTACTTTACAATATTTAATATTATCCCATTATAACTAGCTAAATCATGGCAAACATATAAGCAACTACTCGCATATCATGGCAATAGACATTTCTAATGTTAATAAATCGTAAACATCAAACAAGAACATTACAAATAATTAATAAAAGAAAGGATAGATATTACCCGGAGTTATTGCGAGCAAAACGATGCTTATATTACTTCCGAATATTCCAAAGCATTACATTGCTAAGCTACTACTAACTACTACATAATTAATCTCCTACTTATCTCTCACTAAATTAATTAAATTAGCTTAGAGAGAAAGTAGAGAGAAAAAGAAAATAAAAGCTAGAAAGAAATAAGAAAGATATGAAAGGTGTGGAAGGTGTGTGTTGAAATGAAGCCTTAGGGATGCTATTTATAGATGAAATGTGGCTCACGTTATAATTCTTAGGCTCACATTAAAAAAAGAGTGAAAGGTGATGCACCGGGTACGAAAAAGCATGGAAAGGTGGCGCACCGGGTACGAAAAAGCATGGAAAGATGGTGCACCAGGTATGCGCAAGGACCAAAAAGCGGAAATGGGACGGGGGTGGTTGGCCAGCACTGGGGGCCTGGTGGCCAGCGGCCGGGGCATGGTGGCCGGCCTAGTACGCCGTGCTGCCACCCCGGTTCGCTTTCTTTTGCTGCATTGCCTAAATCGCGCGTATCTTCTTCGTAATGCGTCCGTTTGCGTTGATTCTTTTTACGTTGGATTCGTTTTAAAAAAGCAAATAGTTTTATGAAAAGAAATCCCAAAAATATGTCTCTAATCTTTGGATGTCTCGTACGAATCGTTTGGATCTTCCGGCGTACGTAGAATCTTGATTTTTCGTCCGTTTTTGTTGATTCTTCATCTGTTGGATTCGTAATTTGAAAATGAACATCTTGGGTGAGATGGATGTTGATGATGGGCACTTTTGTCTTGAAATCTTGTTTTGATGTCTTGAATCTTCAAACGTGCGTGGAATCTTTGTTTTTCATCCGTTTTGCTTGATTTTTATCATGCAACCTTGTTTTGACCATCTTGGCATAATATCATTGATTTGTACTGTTTTTGAGTTTAAAATGCCAAGAATCGTTCAATAATGAGAGAGATATCGGTAGTAAAAACATGACTTTTTACGCGATATCAAGTATCCCACACTTAGATTTTGCTTGTCCTTAAGCAAACTCATTCATGAAAGGCTTTTGGAATGATTCTAATTGCACTTATTTTTAGAAAGACTATTTCTAAAGAGTATAAAGTTACAGTTAAGAAAGAGTTCTTACGGGAGACTAAGGGTTTATAGAATTTGATAACTTCTTCGAGCAGTTTAGATGACGATCATGACTAGGAAATCCTCACAGTGGGTCACTCAAATCACTCAGGTATTTAGGGTTTCCTACTTGCTAGTGTCAATCACTCAGATAGCCAGTCATGCAGCATTCTCGTCATAGGCTTGATCAAGAATCAAATCTCCATCACTTTTGATGAGAACGGTACTAATTTTTCAAGACATCTTAGAAAGGAATCGAGTGTTTGGTTTTGAAGAAGGTGTGTTATGAGGGGTGTGATGGGTTTTCCTTATATTTTCTCGAAACTAGGGTGCTTTTCTTGAGAGAGTCTCTTTTGAAATTTCTCAGATTTTGAAAAGACTTGGTAGCGTAACCCTTTTTGGATTTTTAATTTCCTCTTCTGGACCTTTTCTTGGTAGTGCCGGCATATATGGTTCTTGTTTTCTTCCTTTTCTATTTTTCTTTTCTTTTTATCATGCCGACCTCACCGATGGATATATATATTTTATGTCCCGAAAGGTTTCTTATGGTATTGGGTTGTGATGGCTTTTCTTGCAAAAGTCTTGGGAAATCGAGAGTGTCTCTGAAATTTTTTGGAAGATGTTACTTCTGTGGGTTCGGAATGAATAAAAGGAGGTTTTGATTGGGTGCGAAGTGGATGTTGAGTGAGTGGATGTTTGGTGGTGAGAGGATGTTGAGATTCCTTAGAAGTTATCAAGATAGATTGTACATATTCCACGTATGGCACTCATTGGTGTGATCTCGAAATGTATTGCAAGAGTAAGTTCTAATTCAAATGCATACATCAGCACACACATGAAACGAAAAGTGAAGCATTTTAAATGATGAATGCTAGTCACGGGCTCAAACCTCACAAATCGAATGTTTTGGTCAATGCCTAGCCATGTGTTGCCCTTTTCGTCCGTATCTTATTCTAAGTAAACAGTTTAGTTTCTTTGTTAAAACTCGTTTTCTGTTGTAATTTACATTTTTGGAAAATAGAGGTTCTAAAGTGTTGCTTTTGAATCCCAAAATTTTTGAAAATTTCTCTATTTTTAGACTTTTAATGAAAATATTGTTTGACTTACGGACAAGAGGTTAAACTTGCAGTTGCAAACCGTATATCCCACACTTAGAGGAACATTGTCCCTAATGTTCGAATCTATGCATTGAGTACCTCTTGTCGAAGTATCCCACACTTAGAATTTCTACTAATTATGGAAAATATCTCTTAGTATTTTGTGGAGTCCAAGGATCCCACACTTAGTGTTTGGAATGGGATATAGGTCGATATAATCTTGCAATAACGGATAAATAAACTAGAGAAAGGAACGCAGAACTCCCTTATCGTCTATACGACTGTGAGCTGAGGATCTGAGTGGTTGACGGTGTCATCTCCAATGGATTCTGAACTTGGTTGGCATCAGCCTTCATGTATTGAACTTGAGCTCCAGCAATATAACCTTTCTTCAATCACTCAACCAGTTTCCTCACGAAAATAACTAAGAGCTAAAGGATAGATTGCATAAAATGAAATGATGTCGCCCTTCGGACACAAGCATAATTGACCAATAATCCCCAAATGTTGGATAGAGATTAATGGACAAAGATCCTAATCTTCAAGAGCCGTTGTTGTAACTCAACTACTCCTAATGATCTGAAAGTGTTGAATCCAATGACCATGAATCTTTATTACCCTAGATCTTTTGCTGACAACTGATGTAATGAATCTGATGTTGTTCTTTTATCGACTGATATCTCCAGTTTCCAAATTGTTCCCGTATCTATTCCTTTGTATGAATAGTCCCTGAGGGTAATGGTTGTATGTGTGAAGGGGTGGATGGATGGGTGAATGTGGGTGGATATGGTGATGATGGTTTAGGGTTCCATTATGTGGCAAGGTTTAGCTATAGGACTTGGAATTTGTGGGCACATATGATGAGTATTGAGCTGATCAACTTGATGAACTAGTCATAGACAACTAGAAATCATCTTCGTATCCAGAAGTGTCATCTCTTATCCCCTGCAAAGCAATGCTCCAAAGATTACCATACTCAATGAACAGTAAGCTCCTCTTGTCATCTTTCCATTATCCTTAAAGATTCTTTATCCATAGGCGCCAGTCTCTGTCTGTTACAAGTAGATCAAATAAACATGATCTAACAAACAAGTGATTATTCTCCAAATCATAGATTCACTGGTTTGCGAAGAACCTATCTAAGTGAGTGCTTTGTAGATGAAACAAACAAGTGTACGACTTTGAGTTTAATCTCACAGAAAAAGTGTTAGTTGCCTATAATTTCACCGCAACACAAATAGCAGACATGGAAATACCAGTATTATCAGTTGAATCAGGTAGCCAAGTATAAAGATATCCAAAGCACATATTTTTAAACGAGTTTGAGCATAATATACATATTGACATACAAATCAGATTAAGCATTAATATCTTATGTATGTTCACAATAATATATGTAAGTACCTCAAATGCTCGAAACATGTCAGTGGGTGTTTAGAATGACTAAGGCTCCTAACTCCTAGTAGGTTTCCATTTTTGTGAGTGAAAAGGATAACAAGAACTTTAGAAAATGGTGAAAATAGATGTTGCAATAAATTCCAAATGACTGGGAGTAGGAAGTATTAAAGTATGACAAAATTTTGACTTTTAACGAAGTAATTTCGCAAACCATCCATTTTTGTTCATAAAGATAGAAAACTTGGAACATTCTTTTTAGGGTTTCATTTCTACTTATTGGGTTAGTTCACTACTTAAACTACTTTAACTACTACTGATAATCCTATGTTAGACACGGGTTGCCTCCCGAGAAGCGCTTGTTTTTGTTCGAGTCACTAGCTTGACTCCAAACCTATTTCTTGGGAAATCTAGGGGGCTCCTTTGCATCCATAAGTAGACATAAGCGGAAGTATTGGTTCATACCTAAGGGATTAAAGCAGATTATAGTCAAGGTATGTCCAATCAGTGGAAGAGGCATGATAAAGTGAGTGATTTGTTTTACTTGAGGTAAAACAAAGCTCTCGACTTTTTCTACCTCTTGAGTTTTAGGTTGTTCGGGTTGGTCAAAGAGGTCCTCATCACTCCACGACGTGTACGTCATTATGTAATGGAGAGATGGTTTGCAGGGTGCACTTGATGCAAAACCCACCTTGCTTCCTAAAGCCTTTGGTTGGATGATAATGTTGTACTCTGCGCATGGAGGTGGGACAATGTCCATTAGTGTCTCCAATCTTGTAGCAACGTAATCATCAAATACCTGGGTTACCTGGGTGTTTGTCTCCTTCAAGGTACTAGTGAAGTCTATTAGATCAGGAAGTGAATCCATCAAAGGGATTTTTGGGATACATTCAACCACAACTGGTTGTGGGACGTGTTCAACCATATTAGTTTGAATGAGTTCACTACTTAGAGTCGGTATGTATTCCTTTATTTCATGTGAAGTTGAGTCTTCTATGTAAATCTTCAAATTCGGGCTTTCCATCTCCATCTCTTCGTCTACTTCATCATCCTCGTCACTCTGGCTGGAAGTTTTGAGTTGCAGTGGTTCGGAAAGTTCTTCTAGAACAAACCCTCCATCGATCTTTGACGTTGATAGGTTAGGAATAGGTGAAATTGAAGGTTTAGAAGATTGGGTTGGTGTGGGAGTTAAAGGGATATTGCAACTGAACTTATGAGAATGTAAGTCTGTGTCGGGTGTAATAGATGTGGAGTGTGTATGTCTCTCAACTTTCTGTATCCTAGAGTTGGCTCTAGCTTGATTCCTACTCTCCTCACTACTCTCTTGGACGTGTATTGATAGTTTAGTAAAGATTTTAGACACATTATAAGTAAAACTCCTAAGTATGTCTTCTTGTTCTTTAATCATTTCTTCAAGTGGGTCGGAAGGAGGTGAGAAAGCAGCATTATTGTTGAGACAGGCTAAGGGCGTATCTCTCAAGTTAGGAAGCTTGTAAGGTTGTGGTTCACATACAGGGTATGGTGAGTGTGGATAGATTTCGAATGGTTGGGGATAAAAAGGTTGGTATAGATGTGGTTGTACAGCATTGGGGTCATATTGATATTGTGTTTGAGGATCTAAGTACCCTACATTATCCGAAAACATAATACTTTGGCTTTGGCATTCTCCATCTAAGTGGGTATTACCGCACATCCTACATCTATTTTCAATTAAATTAATAAGACTTTGCATTTGATCTAATTGTTGTCCTTGAGCTAACATTTCCCATGGGATCATAAAAGACGGCATAAGGAGAAGGTTTCAGAATTAAAGTCGGGGGTGAGAAGGGAACTTAATCTAAACTAACACTAAGGTAATCCTAACTACACTAAACTACGTGAAAAAAGTAACTTCTGATAAGGATGGTGATTCCCAGTCAAAAGGATCTCTTAAAAACTAACTTATCTAAACAGGCTCCAAATCGTACTACTGTCCCCGACAGCGGCGCCAAAAACTTGATGTGACCCCAGCCGTTAGTGTCGTTGGTGTTGTTGTAACGAATGAGGGGACGATCAGGGTGTTTTAAAATTTATTTTGCTCGGGGCCTAAACCTCCGAACTACCTACCGGTACTGGGTACAAGTACCTAATACTAGTACGTGGTAAGGATGATCAAGGTCATCTCCAGACGGTCGAATTTGAAACAGAGCTTGTTTGGATAATTAAGTCTTTAAGATAGGGTTCAGATGGTTGGTTTTGTTTGGGTTTTTATCTAATTTAAACTACTAAAGCAATGAACCTGAAATGAGCTAGCTAACATTAAAGGAACAACTAAGGATAAGGAAGACGTGGTTTACCATGACTTGATATAATTCCGGGAAGGTGTTTATGATGGGGACACTTTCAGATTAATAGATTGATAGAACTTGGTGTAAACATTAGAAGCCTACCAACTAATTTCCCGTTGGCATGTCACAAGGAGCTAGGTTATCATGATTCTGATCGGAGCAATATGCTAGACTTCCAATACTTAACTAGCTGAAAGATAAGCAACCTATATTGGTTAGACACCGAGGTACATGAATAAAGTAGCGTATCGTCTCATAAGTCCGACCGTTCTTAACACCTAAGCTTATCTCTCGTTCTTCTAGTTGTGTAACTAATTATTAACTTGTTATGTTTAAAGAATCAAATATGTAAGATCTAGGAGGTTGATGTATCCTAGGTCACTTGGACTTTACTTTCCTAGATCTTGTTAATACCATTCTTAAACTCTAGTTACTTAGATTTATGACTTATACCTCTCCTTTTCAAATAGTTATACATCCCTAGATTATTCGCAGTTTGTTAAAACATGTTTCATATGTAGATCATGCCAATCAGACAATGTATTTTACATGGTAGTTCATAATATTATAATTAAAATATAAATAGTCGCATAAACAGGTTTTACCCTACCGGAATAAGTTGGGGCAGTCTGGTCATAAGCGGTTGACAAACATGCCATCATTCGTTCATAATATTATAATTAAACTATAAACAGAAACTCATTTAGCACATTTATAATATTGATCCATAATATAACTACCTTCGGTCGTCTCAGACTTCCATACGTTTGTACTCCGCATAAAGCATTTCCAGCACTATATCCGGGAACAGTCGAATAGGGGCCGTCATATTACTTTAAAATATTTAATATCATCCCATTATAACTATCTAAATCATGGCAAACATATAAGAAACTACTCGCATATCATGGAAATAGACATTTCTAATGTTAATAAATCGTAAACATCAAACAAGAACATTACAAATAAATAATAAAAGAAAGGATAGATATTACTCGTAATTATTGCGAGCAAAATGATGCTTATATTACTTCCGAATATTCCAAAGCGTTACATTTCTAAGCTAGCTACTACTAAATACTACATAATAAATCTACTTATCTCTCACTAAATTAATTAAATTAGCTTAGAGAGAAAGTAGAGAGAAAAAGAAAATAAAAGCTAGAAAGAAATAAGAAAGATATGAAAGGTGTAGAAGGTGTGTGTTGAAATGAAGCCTTAGGGCTGCTATTTATAGATGAAATGTGGCTCACGTTAGCATTCCTAGGCTCACATTAGAAAAAGAGTGAAAGGTGGTGCACCGGGTACGAAAAAGCATGGAAAGGTGGCGCACCGGGTACGAAAAAGCATGGAAATGTGGTGCACCAGGTACGCGCAAGGACCAAAAAGCGGAAATGGGATGACGGGTGGTTGGCCGGCACCGGGGGCCTGGTGGCCGGCCTAGTTCTCCGTGCTGCCGCCCCGGTTCGCTTTCTTTCGCTGCGTTGCCTAAGTCGCGCGTATCTTCTTCGTTATGCGTCTGTTTGGGTTGATTCTATTTGCGTTGGATTCGTTTTTCAAAAATGAAGAATTTCATGATAAGAAATCCCAAAAATATGTCTCTAATCTTTGGATGTCTCGTACGAATCGTTTGAATCTTCCGGCGTATGTAGAATCTTCATTCTTCGTCCGTTTTTAATGATTCTTCTTCTGTTGGATTTGTAATTTAAAAACGAACATCTTGGATGAGATGGATGTTGATGATGGGCACTTTTGTCTTGAAATCTTGTTTTGATGTCTAGAATCTTCAAACGTGCGTGGAATCTTCGTTTTTCATCCGTTTTGCTTGATTTTTATCGTACAACCTTGTTTTAACCATCTTGGCATAATATCATTGATTTGTACTGTTTTTGAGTTTAAAATGCCAAGAATCGTTCCAGAATGAGAGAGATATCAGTAGTAAAAACATGACTTTTTACGCGATATCAAGGCGCTTCTATAAATCAGCAACTTAATCCTATCTTAATCTTTACGCTTTCTTGATTTTCATAAAACTTTTTCTTTCAAAAACTTTAAGCGGAAATTCCTCTTTACTGTAATGACGAAATCAAAATCTTCTAACAACACTTAGTGCCACTGCAGAAGCTAAAACTCTTCGAGCTTCTGCAGTGTGTGAGGATTTTGTCATTACGGTATCAAAATCATATTGTTTGGAAAATCATCTATACCCAAAAACAGAGTATGTGGAAATACTAATCTTTGTGAACAAACATTATATTCTCCCTGCTCTTACAAATCACCAATGCCCTACTTTCAAATATTATTCACTCTTTGGGCACAGATTAACTGGTCACTAATCAACACTTTTAGAGTTGATTATGCAAGTGTGATTTTTGAAGAACTGATCGATAGAGTCACTGAGGCTACCAGGGTTAAATATGCACCTTATTCTAAGTTCCTTTCACTGATCTTTAAAAATCAGTTCAAGGCTTATGATAAAGTTTCATTCAAATTTTTTGAAACAACCCTGGTAGACAGTCAAAACTTTTCTAAACCAGTAATAGTGTCTATATCTGCTTTCATGAAAACACAAGGGATACTTGCACCCCAGCCTGTAACTGTTGAACAACTGTCAATTCATGCCCCCCAATCGACCATGTCACCAACAACACCCCCAGTGACTACAGTTGGTCAACCACCAAAGAAAAATCCACCAACCACCAAAAGAAAATCCAAACTAGGGTCCCTGACATTAAAGGTTCAGGGACATAGCAAAAAGAAGACGTCTATGGACGCCAAGGGTGACACAGAGACTGAACGTTCAGTCTCTGCGAGCACTCTTGCTGACCCTAAACCTTCAACTGCTTCACTGGACTCCCAAAAGTTCAATGACTCTAAAAAGGGAAACCTACAGACAGCTACAATGGCTCAACCCATTGTTAGCAGTGATTCGGGTGCAACCCACACCCCCTTATCGAGTCAACCCATTAGCCACTCATCATTCTCACAAAAGGATGGTGTTGTAAACAAAGGGCAAGTGACATCAGTGGGAGATAACACACTCATCGTTGATGTCACATCACTGGCTGCAGACCCGGGCCATCTCTCATCTAGCACTGTACCAGCTGTCAATGTCTCTCTCCAGTCACAGGGAGAGACACAGGCTAAATTTTCTGTTTCCAATGATCCATCAGCTAAAACAAGTGCTGATGATGACGAGGATCCCCAACCAATGGCAAAATTCAAACAAGTTAGGTACAGCATTTCGTGCTATCATCAAGGGGGAGAAAACGTGCAAATGAATGCAAAAACCAATGCTGCTCATGTGGAAAAGATGTTGATGCTACCAGAAATGCTGATAAACATGTTCATTGTGGCTTTAGGTCCTGGTTTGCATGGGTTTGCATTCTCCATGTCAGATAAACTTGCTAAATTGGGAATCATCTTGCTCTGGAAAACAGATATTGTAGACCTCAGTATCTTTGGAACCATGGACGAAGAAACCACTAGAAACATATTCTCCATTTTTAGGTCATGGTCTGCATTCTCCAAGTCAAACAATGCCTGAGCAATAGTCTCTTCAAACTCAGTAGGTTTGGCAGTAAGATTGATATGTCAAAACAATTCATGATCACTAAAGATAGTAGGTTTGATATGTCAAGAGTCGCTACAATTCATGATCGCTGAAGATAGCAGATTTGATATGTCAAGAGTCACTACAATTCATGATCGCTGAAGATAGCAGGTTTGATATGTCAAGAGTCACTACAATTCATGATCGCTGAAGATAGAAGGTTTGATATGACTTGTTCATTTTATCATTAAGGAAGCCATGACAAGACAGTTCAGATTTTTGCCCTCTACAGAGAAATATGAGCTAGATGATGAGCTTGGTATTGTGAAGGAAGAAAAAATATGGAAAAATGTGTAGTCTGTAATAGATTAGATTTATTGTAACTGAAAAACTTTTCATATTTATATTCTGCGGTTCAATATCTGATCTTTTGAGAAAACCAAAGTGCAAAACTCAGATTATATCAAAAGAATCCAAAAAGATAAATGAATGGATCACAAGTACAAGTCACTGATGTTTAAATTCTTAAACACTGACTATAAACTTTCACAGCAACAAGTTTGTCTAGGGAGCTTCAATCACAATCATTTAGGGGGAGATTGTTGAGTCACTGGTCGCTGATCATGATTGAGTCGCTGGTCGCTGGTCAACTCAACTATACACTACTCGATGAAGAAATGAATTGTATCAAAGCTGCTGTTGCTGAAGTTTGTTATTGTTGATCGTTATTCGTCCTATTCTCAAGGAATTGATATTCTGAGGAAGATTAGAACTCAACTATGTGTGTCGCTGATATTAAGTAGCGAGAGTTCTACTTCTTCAAATCAATAAAGGCATAAGAACTGCCCGAATAACAGCTAGTCGCTGAAGACCAATATTTCAAGTCACTCTACAAGAGCATGTTAGTTCGCAGTGAGTGAGGAGAGTTAGTGCATCTTCAGTGACTATTCAATAAAGCCTCTCCATCAACAAGTACACATGTACTGTACTTATGTATACTTCAGCAAGAGTTGTCAAATGTGAAGAATATTCAGAAGGATTACGTGGCAACGAATGATTGGTCTAAAGGAAAAGAGGTATTTGTGGTAACAGAATTGGGACCCGCAGAATGTCGGTTTATCAGAGATCAAGCCAATCAAGCAGCGACACGTGTCATTCCAAGATCCTATTTTGTAGGAGATATTCTAGGAACTCTTGTAGTATAAATAGTCCAGTATATTATACTTTAGAGGCTAGTCGTTCATGCGTGTTAAGCACTTATCTGTCAGTGAGTAGTTTGTCTAAGCACGTATTGTTGATTCAGCGAGTGAATAGTCAGCATGTTTGTCCGCTGCTGTTCATTTCATTTGTAATAGATTAGCTTATGTGTTTGATTTGGATTAGCTTGGGCTAGTCCATTCTACAAACAACACTTGTGAATTTTATGATTAATATAATTCACCATTCAGCTACTATTACTCTTTTACTTTGATATTGTTATATCTATTATTGCATCATTTGTTTATATTAAACAATTAAAAACTGTCTAAGTAACTTGGTCAAAATCAGAAAAAGTTTTTAATTGTATTCAACCCCCCTTCTACAATTAAACTTTACTTATTGTGATTCCATTTCACTAATCAATAGTGAATTCGGGACTCTCAGGTTCCAATGAGAACACTTTAAAAATAAGAACGGCTAAGAACACCTCATAAATGCATAATTAGCCAACAAAATCATTAAATTTACACTGATATATCTCAAAAATATGTAGAAAAATATATTAGAATAAATGCGAACTTTCAGAATTGCACAAAAATCAAAAAAAAGATTGATGCACAATTATAGATATAATCGTGCATCAATCGTGTTTTTCGACTTTTGTGCATTTTCACAACTGTGCATTTATTTTTCTTTGCATATTTGAGATATATGAATGTAAATATAACTATTTTATTATAAATATTTGTGCATTTGAAGCGTTCTTAGCCGTTCTTATTTTTAAGGTGTTCTCATTTGATCCAAACTTTCTCTCTCTCTTTCTCTTTCTCTCTCTCTCTCTCTCTCTATATATATATATATATATATATATATAATCTAATAAAGAAGAGAGTTAATTACATAATCTTCTCCTTAATCAGACCTTAAGAATTAATCTCCCCTTCCATTAACAACATGATTTATTGATCTTAACTTTTTTACTCTAATTTGTTCCAAATATGCCCTCATCTAACACTGCCCTTCCCTTCCCTTCTCTTTAAAAAAATTAACTATTTTGTAACCCACAACAACCAACCGATTGAATACCCAACGCAACCAAGCAATTGGGAGTGAAGGATCAGGACTCCAATACCTGGTAGAATTAATCGGTTCTTTCCCGCATTAAACCCTGCCCGTCCCTTCCCTTCTCTTTCAAAAAAATCGACCGGGTTCAATAAAATAGAGAATTGAATACTTAATTTTTTAAACAAAGTGAGTCAGTGAGAGTCAAAAAAATAAATTAATTGCGGAGTTTGATGATTTTTAACACTTATTTTATACAAATTGACAAAAAAAAAAAAAAAAAAATTAGACGTGTAATATTGTAAAGTTGATATTCTTTTTGAGATGGGTGGGTAATTAATAATGAACTAACTATAAATTGAATGACTGTGAAGAAAATATGGTGTGTTATTAGTATTAGTTAAAATACTCATCATACGGTTGTATTGAGTAACTATAAATCATCAATTAAAATAAAAAGTAAATCATGTTTAGTATAAACTTGCAATCAATCACTACATATTTAAATAAGTTATCTAAAATTATTTTTGACTTTAATTAATAATGAGGATCAAGAATAATAAATGAGAATAAATTGGGGAGTCTGGTAATTTTTAAAACTTATTTTTACAAATGAATAATCTTTTTGATATAGATAAAATAGTAACGTGAATTTTATTTTATTTTTTATTTTTATTTTTTATTTTTTGTGAGACATACAAGTGATAACAAACTAAAAACTGAATGACTAATAGCAAACCAATTCATCGTAAGACATATGATTAATTTTGTTTTTAAAAGGTTTAATTAATTAACAATAAAGGTTATAGTTATATATATGCATTTAGTATGTAATTAAAAAATCAAGAATCCCACGTTGGTTTATAACTCTACCCACTTCGTAGTTCATAGTTAGAGGTTAATTTAAAAACATTGATCTTTGTTCGTATATATTAAATTAATTAATTGATAATTATTATTATATATTAAATTAATTATAAATTATTAGTGATGATGTCATGTTATCCTTAATTTTAGGTAATTAGATATAATCAACCAATCATAATGACTAATTGTGATTTTAATGACATCATTAGGTTACTCATATATTATATTTATTATTACTAGTTTAAAGACCCGTGTGTAAACACGGGTTAATATAAAAATAAATATATATTCTAGTTTTTTGATAATTTCTCTTTGATCACTATAGAGTATAGAATTTTAAACCTATGTATACACACGATAAATGTAAAACAAAACTAAACATAATTTTTTTAATTAATATAGTGAAACTTGTGTATGTACAAGGAAATTGTTAAATGAATAGTTTTTCTATTTACTGTAATTAATATGTGGATTGTAAAATCCGTGTATACACATGACTCAGTTAATGTAAAACAAAATTTAAATATAGTTTATTTAAATTATGATTAATATAGAAATTTAAACCCATGTATGTACATGGTTAATGTAAGTAAATACCTAACTAAAGTTTGATTGTATTGAATAAATATTTTTTGATATTTGCTATTTATAGTCCTAAGGGCTATATTTAAGAGTTAGATTTGTGCATTAAAAAGTTGTATATTAGGTTGGTTGGGGGAAATTATATTCAGGGAGTGACTGGTTACTATTAAGGTACAAACATTTAATGTGTATGTTTGGCAAAACTAGCTGTAGGCCGTAGTTGTAGTTGTTGGTTGTAGCTGTAGGCTGTAACTGTAAGTTCAAGCTGTAGGCTGTAACTTTGTTGCTGTAAAATTGTTTAGCAAACTAACTGTAGCTGTAACTTTGAAGTATAAAATGACTTAAAAGGAGCTTTTCATTTAAATTAAAAGCTACAGCAACTACACACCATCTTTTCAATTTGGAGCTTTCATTTAAATTAAAAGTTACAGCTATTACACACCAAACAAAGCTTTTATTATTTTTGGAGCTTTTATTTTTAAAATTAAAAGCTAAAGCTGCTAAAAGCTCTTAAAAGCTCCTCACCAAACCGACTCATAACCCTTAGGGCTACGTGTAACACCCAGTCCTCGAGTCTAGTAATATTTTAACATTTTCTGACGGTGAATTATTATTTAATGTGTCAGAAAATAGGTTCGGTGGCTTATTTGAAATTAAATGGGTAAAAGAGTCAAATAATTTATTGTGGTTAATAAATTATTACTTGTTTTAATTTAATTCAGTTGACGGTAAAATAAAATAGTGTTTCTCCGTAAATGGGTTTTAAGTTCCCGACAATAATAAGTACGGGGAATAAAAATTAAGCACTTCTAGAATACTCACAGATTGAGTCGGTTGTTTAATTTGTACCTTATACATACAGAGGTATGTATCATACATACATACATACATGAAGAACCCTAAGTCAAAACATGAAGAAATCATCAAATTGGAGCTTCATAATTCGAATTCAAGCTTCAAACACATGGATTATCATCTTCTAATCATCCTAATCAAGTTGTAAGTCTCAATTCTTGAATTATGAACCCTAGAATTTAGGGGTTTTAGTGTTCTTGATTATAATCCGAATTTAAGGTTTCAAAAGGGTAAATTGATATGAGTTAAGCTTCAATAACATGGATTAATCATTCCATCATCATCATAAGCATGTTGTAAGTGTTAATTTTCGATTTTCATATAAACCTAAAAATGGGTTTTTGGGTATTTAATGATTTTAAGATGAATAAAGTGAAATTGATGCTTATAATGATCATATAGTTGTTAGTTAATGAGTTCATGATTATAAATGAAACCCTAACCTAGAGAGAAAGGAATCGATGTATGTTCATGATAAAAGTTTATGACTTAGTTGATAATTCATGAATTGAAATTTATTGTTATGTTATAATTGTTAGTTAGTGCCTAATTCATGATTATAAGTTGAGCCATAACTTGAAATTAAAGAATTTGATTAAGTGTTCATGGGGTTATCTAGAGAATTGATGATTATGATGAGTGATATGATGAACTGAGTGTTGATTTCTAATTAGAACACTTAATTGAGAAATTATGAGTAAAGTTGCAACTAAGTTGACTAAGTATTCATTAAACCTTGTGTTAGGGGTTTTGAATGAATTAATGATATTTGATGGTAATGATCTTATTAAAGATTTAACCATGTTAATGGTGATAATAAAAGTTGATTAAATAAGGTGGTGGTCATAATGATCATAAACTTGATAAGTGAGTTTGAATTGTGTTGTTAATATGGTTATTTATAATATTGGAATGATGTTGTATAGATTTTGAGACAAGTAACTAACTTGTGTTATTGTGTTATTTTATTGTATTATCAGATGTGAAGAAGACTCAGTGACATTAGACTACTGAGTGGACGACTGAGGTATTCGGTGAGTAGATCTTTAATTCTCAGTGTGATTTAGTTGTAACAGGTTTGGTTACAACGGGTAAACGTATTATTACTGCTTTTGGTTTGCCATGATGATTTGGTTTAATAGTAATAATACTGTTGATAGATTGTTTAATCTGATATGTTGACCTGATTGAATATGTAAATATGTGATCACTTGATATTTGGCCTTCGGGCATTATTGTATTGGGGCCAACCTGATGGTTGGGTTTGGTTACTATTGTAAGACGACAGGATTTTCCTTGTACTCATTGTTAATAGGAAATTAGGTCGTATGAGATTAGTACCAAACTATCAGTTTCGTCCGTTATGGCCATACGGATATGTACGATAAGTGTTCTTGGAGAATCCCCGGGTATTATGGTATCTCAAGAACCACTGGTCCTCATTGTATTGAGATGTTATCTCATTGACATTATGTGTTTACTAGTTGGTATTCTTGGCTGAAGGTTTCGCCAAGAACCATTGATCTACTGTGATGTTTTGTTTACGATTAATTATTGTAAACAAAGTTGTTATGCTAAGTTGGGCTGTTGATTAGTTATTCACTCATTTAGCGTTATGCTAACCCCACCACCCCACTTCTTGCAGGTTATTGTGTTGATACAATGGGCGGGCAAGAAGCTTGTTTATTGAATGGAATGTTTAATCAGGCGTGTTTTGATTTATATAATACCCGGTTGAATATACTATGTTTTGAAAAAGTATGAGTTTAAATATATACATAATATGTAAAGTGAATTGATAAAGCTCATTTGACCTACGCTTCTGATATTATACATGATTAAATAATGTATTGAAACGAGGGGTGTTATACTACGTATATCATTTTCCATATTTTTTATGAGTTAATGTAAAAAATAATATATATTCCAGTTTTTCTAATGTTTAAAATTTAAACCCATGAATGTACACAGAAACTATTAAATAAATAATTTATTCGTTCATTGTGATAGATATAGAGTTAGTTAACGTATTATGAAACTTAAATATAGTTTTTTTATTATTATTATTAATAGAGAATTTTAAATCTATGTATGCACACGATTATTGTAAATGAGTACGTTCTTCATTCAATTATAAATATCTATCTAAACTTTGCTTGTGTTGAATAATTATTTTCTACTAGTTAATGTTATAATTAATACATATTCCAGCTTTTTTAATGTTTAAAATTTAAACCCGTGTATATACACAGAAACTGTTAAATGAATTCTTTATCCGTTCATTATGATTAATATGTTGAGTTATAAACCAGTGTATACCCATGACACAGTTAATGTAAACAAAACTTAAGTATAAATTTTATAACTATTATTAATGTAGAGTTTTAACCCCATGTATGCACGGTTATTATTATATGAATACGCACTTCATTCATTATAAATACTTAACTAAATTTTGATTGTATTAAATAAATATGTTAGTAGGTTTCATAGAATTCTAATGACAATTATAATAATTAATTAACTGACATTTAATATCTTAAATTATATATAGGAAACACATTTGTGACATCATCATTTAAATCAAATTTAATTAATCAATCGAATTCCTCTATTTATTTAATTCTTAAATTATTTATCAAAAATCAGATTAATCAATTGGGTCCCTCTAATTTAATTAAATTTAAAATTATAACCCCTATTTTAATTAAAAAAAATCAACACCTCGTATGTACATACGGATTCAAGTAATTACCTATTAATTGATTTATTAGTTTACATTTTTGACTTAAATTATAATAAATTGATTTGTTAAAAAAATCTTTAGTAGTTTACATTTGTCCTCTATACTTTCATTATCGTTATTTATAAGACGATTCCTTTACGATTCAATGCTCTTTGATTTATCATGAATGCTATTTTATACAAACCTATTTTCTACTCACTCAAATTAGTACCACAGATAGACTTTATATTAATACTATTTAAAATAATTTAATTTACAACATGCATATCTTTTTTACCACATATAAAACGATACAACTTTATCATATACAAAATGTTCGTATTTATAACAATCATTAACATAGTCAAGGGTCCGTGTGTATACGCGGGTTGAAGGTATAGTAATATAACAAATGCTTCGCCTAATGTGTTGCAAATAGTAATTAAATATTAAATTAAATTAATGTTTATAGGAAAGCATCATACTATCAATTTGCCGTAGAATTTATTTATTTTATTAATATTAACTAATAAAATTTAAATGGTAAGGAAATTAGATGATTATAATGATTAATTTTCAAAGGAGAAGTTTTAGGTAAATTATTGAGTTTGATTGGTTAATTGGATGTTAGATGAAATTATGAAATTTGATTGGTTAATATGGCTCAATTTTGTATAGAAATTTTTTAGGAGATATTTTCTATAAAATATTTAGATTTATATTATTATATATACATATATATTTATAAGATAAGATTTAAGATGTTGGTAAGTTTTTATTTATTCATTTAGTTGATTTGATTAATGTTCATTATAAGTTGTCTTGAACACAGAGAATCTCTATTGAAAATTTGAAATACATCTATATATTGAAAAAACTTCTTCAAATCATAATTGATGACAAGTTAATTTGGCATAACACGATTTCAACTTATCATTAATGTCAACAATTATTCACAAAGTTGACTTTTTTTCAACAAATGAAATGAAGTTCTTGACATCATTGTAAAGTAGTTGTGCCTTTTGTGGTTCAAAGATCTCTATTCCATGGTACCCTTCAACAAATTTCCCTATCACGTGCACACCGCGTGTCTCCAACATATTAACAAACTCCTTTTGTTTATCGTAAAACGGATCCCCAAAGTAACCTCTAACCAAACATTTTGGTAGTTGTTTAATCTTTTCGTTACGAGATATGTCTAAATCTAGTAACGGGTTACAGTATTGGTGGTCTCTATCGCTACCTTCTGGTAATGCGAGAGACCACATGAGATCAGTGGCTACCAAAGGGGCAATACGGTCGTTTATTAGTCGAACCTCTGATTCGGTGCGTTCGACCCCACCAAAGAAAGGTTGGTTTAATATCAGCCCTACGATCTTAATCGGATCAAGATCAAGATCTAGCACACGTAGACCCGCATTGTAGGCTATATTTCCTCCGGAACTACTTCCCATTATAAACACTCTACTAAAGTCAGCAAACTCGGTCAACCACTCATCACAACCGTTGATTCCTAAAGCCTGGTCACGCACCCAAGACACCGCATCAACGGCGTCCTCATACGCCGCAGGGAGACGGTGTTCGGGGGCGAGGCGATACTCGACCGAGATCATGAGTGTTGGAGTCTGAGCAGATGTGGTGGAGCATGAATGATGAAAGGGTAATGATGTGGCACTGAATAGGATAAAGCCGCCACCATGGAAGTCGATGATGATCGGGAGTTTACCGTTTGTCGGTGGTGATACGGGGCGGAAGAGGCGGAGGAAGGTGGAGTTGGTTGGGTTGAGTGGTATGTCCTTTGAGAGAGTGAGTTGGGAATCGGTGATGAGTTGGGGTGTTGCCGGTGCGGATGGAGGTGGAGCGAGTCGGGTCAATGACCCGTCTGGGTTTTGTGTGATCTTGAGGAACTTGTAAGGGTCCGATATGGGAATCGGGTCATTAACCATGGTTGTTTGATGAAATATGTGCTAAGACTTAAGAGTGTACATATATATATGGGCACACCTGGTATGTAGGAATTAATGTGTGTATTAATGAAAATGAGTAGTTGTATCTAATCTATTTAATGCGTTTTATAAATATCTAGTATAATATCATATACGCAATAATGCAATATCATCTCATCATTATAAGTTAAAAAATTACTTCGAATTAAGAGCTTATATGTATGATTCGTGTATATACGAGGTTGATGAAAAATATTTTATTTTATCTGACATCATTTTATAAATTTAATTTAATGAATGTAGAAATTATTTTTTAATGTACGAATTTTGTAGGTAATTTGATGATGCATTTATGTAATGATCAATAAAAATGTTAAAAAGATTCAAATTTTATTATACATGTTACATATAAGTATACAACAACAACAATACCCAATTACAATAAAGACCGGTGTATGATAAAGTAAGATGTAGACATTCGTTCCTTTATATTGAGGTAAAGAAACAAAGATTATTTAATGTAACGAAAAAAATGGAGCAGATTAATATGCGATTAAATTAGAACATTGAAATGAGTATAAAGATATAATAAAATGTAGAAAAGTAGTGACTCATGTAAACGGAGGTAATATACAACAATTATGGTAACAAATAATTGGTTAAGTTAAAAGGTTTCAATACATAACCGACTTATACTTAATGTTTAATTTTTGCACTAAGAAATTGTTAAGTACGTAAAATCATATGGAGAAATGCATAAATCACGCAACATTAGATTATATATCTTATGTGCAATTGCTATAAGATGATTTGAATACATGGCGAAATTGAGACGATGTTAGACCATGGATTATGGTATGATTAATCCCATTTGCAGACCTCTTGTGTTTTAAGCACATGGACTAATATAACAAATGTATATCGGGATCTTGGCAAAAAAAAAATGTTGAAAGGTGTGTAAATTGAAGTAATGATTCCACAACATAACACAAATATTAATATTACATCTTTAACATAATACATATACGGAAAAAAAAAAAAAAAAAAAAAAAAAGATGTCAAATTCTTGTTGAGCATAAGAAGATTACTTACCAAGTGTTATTTAAGGGATAAACCACAACCAAAGCCTCTAACGAGAAATATTCTGAAACATAGGGACATCATTTTGTAGGGGTAAAAGTATCAAATTTATACATAAGTACATACAAACAATATTATTAATTTTTTAAAAAATAGTATGTCAGATACTAACTAAAGATAACTATCCATCACCACAACCAAACCAACTACTTTAGCAATTTGAGCATCAATTGAATTATGAATCAGGGAATATCCACCACCATCGTCACCAAGGCTCATGCAACTGAAAAATAAACATTGATTTTGTTGGACGGGAAAAATCACTGGAAAAAAAAAATCCAAACTTTTGACCAACCCACTGGTATGCATAAACAATCAAACATGGTTAATATCGTAAGTAAAAATACTAATCATGTCTCATATCATAAACTTGGTCATGAACCTCCTTTTCTTTACCCACGATACTACTTAACCTTTGAAGTTCAGTGCATCACAGTACTGTTGATAGCATCTTTTATGATGCCAGTTTGACGTATATTTTTATAAATGTGTCCATTTGGGTTATGTATCATATGTTACACGTTTATTAACTACTCAAGTCAGTAAGCTTTTAAATATCATCGTGGCTTTATTAAACACCTTACAATATTTATCGAACTCGGTACATATGAAGGAACACAAATATAAGTTATGTGAACTATAAGGACTTAACCAATGCACTTAACTTCGTTTTTGAGGCATTATAAGAGTTAAATACCATACCAAAATCGAGAAAATATAAACTACTAATAAAATAACCTGGCCTTATTCATATGATGATCATCTGTTTCCCAATCTTTGCTTTTGAAAGTAGTATTCATTGATGCGCCACAAGCGGTCGGTTCAGGATTCGCTACCTGTCGTTGCAGACATTTCCGCTGATGGCTTCACCAATGGGTAGTTTTAAATTTATAATAGTTAGGGGAGCCTAAACCTCCTACCTACTGGTGCTAGATACGAATATCTGATACTGGTACGTGGTAAGGATGATTAACGGTCGTTCCTCATGATGATAGAATTGAAACAGAGCTAGTTCTGATAACTTAGTGATCAAGCTAGGGTTTGAATAGTTGGATAGGTATTTGTTTTGGTTTTTATCTAATTAAAACTAATAAAACTGATAAAGCATAAAAGTAAAGGGAATCTAGCACACATGAAACACTTAAGGATAACAAAGATGATGTTCACCATGATTTAGGACATTGTTGGGATGATGATTATTGGAGACACATTCAGCTAATAGACAAATAAACTTAGTTGTAAACACTAGGACTCTACTCATATAGTGGGGGTTCTAAATAAGTATGTCACTGAGTACCTAGGCTATCATGATTCTGATAAGATCGGGTTGTTTTCAAACCCCCCACTCGTGTCTTTAAGAGACTAAGTGGCCCTCTAATGGATATATGTATCCAGGGTGTTGGCATATGGCAACAAACCGTAATTTATCTACTGACCTTTCTTAACCCCTAAGTCTATTTGTTATTATCTAAATGTGGGTTATTAATTATTGCTATTTTAAACTATGGATTATGTAGAGTTAAGCATGTTTGAGCATCTTGGACTATAGATAAGTACTTGCTTTATTGTCGGAACTCTATATTAAATTATCGTAAGTGCATATACTTCTGTCATGAATTAGACATTCCTTTACAATCAAGCGTGTATCCCTAGAAATACTCACGGTGTATAGTGCGTCTGGCATTCCCACAGTTTTCCTGACTCAAGGCATACTCACGGTGTATATTTAAACCTACTTATGGTGTACAAGGCAACGAGCATTTTCACAGATTTAGTTTCCTAGACCCAAGTTCTAGAAGCGTAACTTCTAGGTATTCTACGATGAGATAATCTTACGGCATGTCCTTAGCTTCCACGTGTTTGTACTCCACACGAGGTGTTCCCAACGCTATACGAAGTACAGTGCCGTTTTACGGAGTCTCGTAGCTTCATACTGTAACTTGAGATAAATATATATCTACGTAGCTAGGGTTTGCAAAGTCCTATAACTAAGGCAATAGTCACGTGAAAGACTGAAAATGGTGAATGGAACAAAGTCTATATTCTTGATAAGTTTAGACAGATAACAAAGTATAACAACTCCCAATTATACATATAAAACATTAAAGTAACATCATCACTTACTATCCAAATTATGGCAAACATACAAGCAATTACTCACAAAGCATAGCAATAAACATTTCTAGTATAAAAAAATCACAAACATCAAACAAGAACATTATGACAAATTAATACTAGAAATTATCTATATATAGATACGAATTGCTAGCATAATAACACTTGTATTTCTTCGTAATATATCTAAGCATTACAAATGTTAGCTTCGACTAATTAAATTATATAGCTTATCTAAAAGTAAAGAAACAAAAAGGAAAGGAATCTCCCTAAGTCTTCCCACTAGTTCCAAGGGTTAAACTCTAGAGAGAGACTAAAGAGAGAACCTAGAGAGAGAAAGCAGAGTGAGAGAGAAAATAGAATAGAGAAATTAGAATGAGGAGTGAGGTGTGTTGAAAATGGTGAAGAAGGACATCTATTTATAGGTGAAGCCTTGGATCAGCCGTACAACCACATAAGCACAACGTACACATGAAGGAAGACAAAATGGCCCCCTAGGGCCGTATACAGTCTTGCAAGGGACGTATACGGTGTCCACGGTCGTATGCGTGGTCTTTCGCTTTTTATACGTTGCTTAAAATGGTCGTAAGTTATTCGTTTCTTATCCGTTTGAACCGATTCTTTGACCCACTATCTCGTAATTCCGTTATGCTTCTAATGGTAAAAATTTTATAGAAATTAGATGTGTGTAGCTCAGGCATAGCCGGAATGTCTTTTAACGATATGTAGATGTCGTATCTCATCCGTTCTTTTGCCGTTTTGCATGATTCTTGATTCTGCAATCTCGTTTTTACCTATGACATAATATAAAAGTGGTTAGCATGTGTTTATCATAAGGAATTTAAGAATGGAGGAATCGGTTGATATTCATTTGCTCCGTTTTGCTCGTTATTTGAACATTTTTAGTCATTTTTGCAGCAATGTCTACATTTGGACCGCTTTAGTAAGTTTTAGTAGATAAACATTATTTTGAGATATTTTCACTAAAGATTAATCCAAAAAGTGTGGAATAATATACCTAAAAATAAGACTTTTTGCGTCACATCATCATCCTACACCTAAAGTTGATTCCAAACAGATTTTTGCACGGGCATAAGATACAATCAAATTGTCATTATTATAAGACCAAGTGAACCTTAACCAAATTAGCATTTTTCATAATAGCATAGTAAACAAAATTAAGAGACCAACATTTGACTTTATATCATTGTAATAGTGAACATGTTTTAAAGAACATTTGTCTCTGTCCCTACTAAAAATTTCTTTCAGCTCATCTTCCAAAACAGACTTTTGACTCAGAATAGTCAAAAGCTTTGCATAAACCTTATTGTAACAACCAGACCCAACGGTCTATGTACGGAACAATGCAATATCAAGATTCAATGAAGGACATTATAGACATTTCTCAACATTATCATAAAAAAGGAACTAATGAGATTTTTGAATAGATGGAGAACCTTTCAAAAAGATCGAGACAATCTTAATTGCTTTTGAATTCCATGTTGGTTATCGGAGAGCCTTTAAGAAAAAGAATTATCAAAGAGCCACATATATTTTCGATTTACTTACAGAATTATGATATATTTACACATCGTCAGTGGAACATGTTTCTTGTTGATTATCCCCTCCAAGGCTTGGAATGCCATTATCTGCAAAATGCTAAGTAGTACATTATATTTCAAAGAATCTATATTATATTAGTGGACCCAAAACTAAAAAAAAAAAAGTATTAGTAAATAGAGTAGTGGACATACACTTATCTCTAAATGAACCATCAAAACTAAATGATATCAATAAAGTTTTCCATTTCAAATCTTGATGCTTGATGAATTTTTTTTTAATCTCTTCTTTATATAACCATCTTAAAAGTATTAAATTTCCATCTTAGATCTGCAATCGAATGGCTAATTGGTCAATTAATAAAAATTGTTCCAATGCACACAAGCATAAAATAGATCTCCAAATACCTATTTTTTGTGTTTCCAAAATCCTAGGATCCGAAACCTCCATCATTTCCGTGAAAACATTCAATAACTTTACGTCAAAGGGCATGTCTCTCAAAATTATATCTACACTTCCATTTACCCAGCAGAGCTAAATTTTTGACGTTTACACGCCATATACCAATCCCATTTGAGTTTCTGCACGAAAGAGCTTTATGCCATTTTACCCTTACAATTTTTTTTCATCATCTTTATATCCCAAAAAAAACCATCTTCTGATTGTTTCTAGATGCTGAATAACACACGAGGGAGCTCAAAATAAGGAAAAGTAGTAAAGTGAGATTGAACCACGTACTTATTTAATAAGTGTAAGACGACCACCAATTGATAAAAGCCTTATCTTCCCGGTTGACAATCTTTTAGTATAACAATCTATTACACCATTTCAACTCCCTTTTCCTTTCACATTTTTCCTAATTGGGATGCCAAGATATGAAAATGGCAATTTATCATGACTGCATTTGATCTCCTTTGCTACTTTTTCCACCACATCAGGGTTAACACTAATCCGTACAATTTACTTTTTCTGATATTTATTTTTAGTCCTGATGCTTCATGAAAACAAGCAAGAATGTCTAGCAAGCTGGCCATCGTTCTCCTTGACCACTTGCCAAAAAATAGAGCATCATTTGCGAATTGTAGTAATGATATATTGAGTCATCAGCAAGTATAATGCCTTTATATAAATTTTTATTACCTCAATAATCAATACTTGTAACTCTTCTCCAACAATAAGTAATAGAAAGGAGAAAAGGGGATGATGCGTAAAAAGTCACGTTTTTACTATCGATATATCTCTCATTCTGGAATAATACTTGACAAATAAATTCAAATAATATGCAAATCAGTGAAACTTTGCCAAGAAGGTCAAAATAGATTGCACGGGAAAAATCAAGTAAAACGAACGAAAAAGGAAGATTCTACGCACGATTGAAGATTCAAGGCATCCGAGACAAGATTTGAGACAAAGCACCCGTCATTGAGCCAAGAAGGTCAAAATAGAGTTGCACGGGAAAAATCCAACGCAAAAAGAATTGACGAAAACGGACGCATAACGAAGAAGATACGCACGAAACAAGAAACGAGCGAACGGACGGCGAACCGGGACGGCCGGCCAGCAGCCAGGCGCCGCCGGCTGGCAGCCGCCCGTCCCTTCCTCCTTTTTCTGTCCTTGCGCGTACTCGTCTGGTACATGTGCTAGCACTTTCCGAAACTTTAGGGTACACGTGCTACCACTTTCCGCGCCTTTAAGGTACATGTGCCATCACTTTCCGGGAAAGAACCACCCCCCAAAAACATGCTAACTTGCACCTTGGATGGCTAACATGCACCGGATATCAAGTATAAATAGAGGCCTCATGGTTCATTTCAAGACACACCTTTCCTACCATACACACAATTCCTATCACACATTTCTTAGGAAAAACACCTTCCTAGATTATTTTCTCACTCTAGAAATAAGCTCCAACTTTCTCACTCTACATTCTTTGTCTAGATTAGTTTTAACTAGTATTTAAACTAGTTTAGAAGTTTAATTAGGAATAGAAGGAAAGTACGGAACGCATTGTAATCTTCGGTGTACGCTCAGAATTGTGTCAATTAATTCAAGTCTATTCTCTCTCGCATTTAATCCTGGTTATTTCTATCCTTATATATCTTAATTAATTACGTTTATATTAATTATGCTAGATTTAGTTATTGCCATGATTAGAGAGTAGTATACTTGTTGTGTTTGCTTGCGATGTAGTTAGTAAATTATGGGATGATTGATAATTAATTTTAAAAGTAATATGACGGACCATATTTGACCGTTCTTCGGTATAGTACTGGAAACACTTTAAGGTGGAGTACATAGTATGAAAGCCGAAGAACGACCGAAGGTAGTCATATTACGAAACGGTACAATATTAAGAAGTAATATGATGGCCCTATTCGAATGTTATGCAGTATAGCGTTGGAAACACTTTAGGTGTAGTACAAACACGTGGAAGTTGTGTAAGACCACATCCATCGGTCCTGTCGGTTGGGAGCCGACGGTCGTCGGTTTAACCGACGCCGAAGGCACGAAGCCATTGGTTTCCTCCGTCGGTTTGGCGACGAGGGGGGACGGATGAGGGTGGGGCCCATTGCTTTTTTATTATTATTATAGCCGTTAGTTAATTAAAAAAAAAATTAACACCAACGGTCAGATGGCCGTTTTTAAAAAAAAAATATTTTTTTAAAAAAACCCTCATTTTTCACCTTTGAATTTTTTACTTTTTTTTAAACTCACTTTTCACTTTTTTTTAAAAAAAAAAAAATTTTGAAAAAAATTAATTTTTAATTATTGCACTTTTTAATTTTTAGGATTTGTAGTTTTTAATTATTGCACTTTTTAATTTTTAGGATTTGTAGTTTTTTTATTTAAAAATTATTGTATTTTTAATTTTTAGGAAATTTGTAATTTTTTTATTTTTAATGAAGTGTATTTTATTTAAATTGTTTTATTTATTGAAATTATTGTATTTAAATTGATTAATTAATTAGTCAGTGGGTCCCAGAAATTGAAGTGACGGACCACTGATGGGAGTGGTCAGTCAGTTTCAGTCAGTTTGGGGAAAAAGCTGACGTGGCGATGACGTGGTTTCGTCAGTTTCAGTCACTGATGAGAGTGGTCTAACGACCGAAGGTAGTTATATTACAAACTAATATTATAAAATAAGAAACCTAGTTTAATTAACCTTTCTAAATAGACTTTTAAACTTCAAATTAATCTGTCGCCTTTCCACCAATAGACGTGATTACAACACTTTTTTAATGACGTCCAATTAAAAGGTAGTCAGTCATCTGTGTCAATATAATTTGTCAAATGTATGAAACTATGGAACCGCAAGGCTACATGGGGGATTATCGTAGGACAAAACATGGCCAAGGTTTGAAGCGGTGGAACCACTTAAAGTAAGGAACGCTGTGAATAATTAGGGGATTTATTGGGTAGTCTTAAGCAAGGGCTGGTTTAAAGTCATAAATGAACTTTTTGAATATACAGATCTGTTAGGATGACGAGGAATCGTTATATGATTCAGTTATGTTTAGTACCTTAAGATTTTGTTCCCGTTCATATGAAAGTATTATTAAACGATAATTAAGATTTTGCTTATTATTCTAAATACTTCGTAATGTTACCATACCCTAGCTCCCGGTGTGACATGCTAATAGGATTTTAATTATTAGGGAATCTAGTGTTTGCATACAAGTATTCAAGAATGATAATTAACTAATATCTTTCAAAAAAGTTTCTCCAAATATCATCCCATAACTTAATTAACGAAGTCTTAGCAAACACTATCTTTATCTTATCTGCTTTATCTTTTATTTTAATTTCGATTTTATTTATCTACTTGCCTAAGTTAGTTAATAGAAAAAACAAAACTCCCTCACTATTTTATAAACTCTTCACTAGTTTGAAAGCCCTCATCTGTCACGCCTTAATTTCAATTCAGCCGGTTTGAAGAATGACTCTAAGTCATACCTACCACTTGCTTACCCTTAGGATTATCAATGTTAGGGAAAACTTAGGCCCCACAAATACAAATTAAAAACACCCACTAATCACCGTCGTCAGTAGCCGGTGCAACGACAAGGATAAAATCCTTACCGACCACTAGTGTAATACCTGTAAATTTGAACACATATTAATACGATATTAAATAAATCAAAGGTATCTAAATATTAATAAAAGAAAACCTCTCCTAAAAAATTTCTATACAAAATTGAACCCTATTAACCAATCAAATTTCATAATTTCATCTAACATCCAATTAACCAATCAAACTCAATAATTTACCTAAAACTTCTCCTTTGAAAATTAATCATTATAATCATCTAATTCCCTTACCATTTTAATTTTATTAATTAATATTAATAAAAAAAATAAATTCTACAGCAAATTGATAGTATGATGCTTTCCTATAAACACTAATTTAATTTTATATTTATAATCTATCTATTATTATATATAATTCAAAATAATAACAAAATTATACATATTATCAAACGATATAAATACTAAGATTAATTAATTACTATTTGCAACACTTTAGGCGAAGCATTTATTATATTACTATACATTCAACCCGCGTATATACACGGACCCTTGAATATGTTAATGATTGTTATAAATACGAACATTTTGTTTATGATAAAGTTTTATCGTTTTATATGTGATAAAAAAGATATGCAGGTTACAAATTAAATTATTTTAAATAGTGTTTATATAAAGTCTATCGGTGGTACTAATTTGAGTGAGTAGAAAATAGGTTTGTTTAAGATAGCATTCATAATAAATCAAAGAGCATTGAATCGTAAAGGAATCGTATTATAAATAACGAAAATGAAAGTATAGAGGACAAATTATAATAAATCGAAAGTTGTTTCTAAATTTTTTTTTTTTTTTTCATGTTATCGGAAAAGCAAGCTTTATTTTGTAAAGTTATTCATGTAATTGTAGTTTGGTAAATATTTTTTTAACAAATCAATTTATTATAATTTAAGTCAAAAATGTAAACTAATAAATCAATTAATAGGTAATTGCTTGAACCCGTATGTACATACGAGGTGTTGATTTTTTTAATTAAAATAGGGTTTATAATTTTAAATTTAATTAAATTAGAGGGACCCAATTGATTAATCTGATTTTTGATAAATAATTTAAGAATTAAATAAATAGAGGGATTCGATTGATTAATTAAATTTGATTTAAATGATGATGTCACAAATGTGTTTTCTATATATAATTTAAGATATTAAAGGTTAGTTAATTAACTATTATAATTATCATTAGAATTTTATGAAACCTACTAACATATTTATTTAATATAATCAAAATTTGTACGAAGTACGTATTCATATAATAATAATCGTGCATACATGGGGTTAAAACTCTATATTAATAACAGCTATTAAATTTATACTTAAATTTTTTTTACATTAACTGTGTCATGGGTATACATTGGTTTATAACTCAACATATTAATCATAATTAACGGATAAAGTATTCATTTAACAGTTTTCATGTATATACACGAGTTTAAATTTTAAACATTAAAAAAGCTGGAATATGTATTTAATTATAACATTAACCAGTAGAAAATATTTATTCAACACAAGCAAAGTTTAGATAGATATTTACAATTGAATGAAGAACGTACTCATTTATAATAATCGTGTGCATACATAGATTTAAAATTCTATATTAATAATAATAAAAAACTATATTTAAGTTTCATATTACGTTAACTAACTCTATATTTATCACAATGAACGGATAAAGTATTTATTTAACGGTTTCCGTGTACATTCACGGGTTAAAATTTTAAACACTAGAAAAACTGGAATATATATTAACTTTTACATTAACTCATAAAAAATATGAAAAATGATACACGTAGCCCTAAGGGCTATGAATAAGAAATTCAGTTAGGCATTAAATGTTTATACCTTAATAATAACCACTCACCCCCTGAATATAACTTCCCCCAACCAACCTAATATACAACTTTTTAATGCACAAATCTAACTCTTTAATATAGCCCTTAGGACTACAAATAGCAAAATTCAAAAAATATTTATTCAATACAATCAAACTTTAGTTAGGTATTTACTTACATTAACCATGTACATACATGGGTTTAAATTTCTATATTAATCATAATTTAAATAAACTATATTTAAATTTTGTTTTACATTAACTGAGTCATGTGTATACACGGATTTTACAATCCACATATTAATCACAGTAAATGGAAAAACTATTCATTTAACAATTTCCTTGTACATACACAAGTTTCACTATATTAATTAAAAAAATTATGTTTAGTTTTGTTTTACATTTATCGTGTGTATACATAGGTTTAAAACTCTATACTCTATAGTGATCAAAGAGAAATTATCAAAAAACTAGAATATGTATTCATTTTTATATTAACCCGTGTTTACACACGGGTCTTTAAACTAGTAATAATATAATAAATATAATATATGAATAACCTAACGATGTCATCAAAATCACAATTAGTCATTATGATTGGTTGATTATATCTAATTACCTAAAATTAAGGATAACATTACATCATCACAAATAACAATATATCTTAGAGAAATAATAATAATAATAAATAATAAAATAATATAACAACAAAAATACGGTCTTGAATCTGAAGTGCCATTGAATTGACTTTGTCTAATACTTGGGGTAAATACGTGGTCAAGTGGGTATCCTAATCCCGTTCCCTCCGGCCCATTTAGCGTTTTCTGCTGCCAGACTCGATTACATATAGGAGCTTAACTTCCAAAAACCCTCATTCACATAAAAACATACAGAAGCAACCCTTAAAATAATCTATTTGAGAACACACATAAATAAGGGCAGATCGAAAGGGCAGCAGTTCGAGAAACAAACAAGAAGTTTGAGTTCACTTACGGTTCGAAGTCGTTTTTGTTTAAGAGGTATTACTTAATCACACTCAATTAATGATCTGTGTATAAACTGTTGTATGTTTTCTAAATCGAATTAATCAAATTTATTTGAGTCTTAAGTAACCGGAGATTTCCGTGTCATTACCGATTATGGTGACTAAATTGAATGTTTCGGGTCCTAAAATATGAAGTTAATTAGCAATTGTGGGCATTTAAAGGTGATAGTTATACGTTTAATAATATTGGAATGAAGTATTTGTTCGATCATGGAAACAAAAGTTAACAGGAAAATGTTTCAAATTGATTTGTGAAGTACGTCAAGAAAAAGATGACCTTCCAAGGAATTAAATGTATATTTTAAGTCTTAGCTTCTGAACTACATATTAACAAATATTTTGAAGACACTTTCGATCGTCACTTGATAGTTATTGTAGAGCTTTACCCTTAAGGTACGTATATATGTCGCTAAAAATAATGGTTAAGCATTTGTGCACGTAAACTGTTAGAATTTTCATTAAAAGAATTAATTATTTTTGATATAGTTGTCTTGGTTACATTAGTGAGTACCTACTAACAATTGGAGTATTGGCTAAAATGTGAAGATACATATGGTTAGTATCTACGGTAATTAGTATGGGTGTATAAGTGTCAAAAATGGTTGAAGCATTAAATGAGAATATAATAGTCGCAGTCGGTTAGATTGTTAATAATAATAATAATAATTAGTAAACTTTTGTAGATTTTTCAAGGGATCGAGCATTAACTGGGCTCTCAAATTAAGCTTTTGATTATAATTGAGGTACGGATTCCCTTACTTATGCATTGCCTTTTGAGTCTTAATTAATTGTACGAATTTCCGATCTTCGTTTCATTTGATTGTGTACGTTCGTATTAAATGAATTATACATTGATTTGCTACTTTTGTTGGAATTCTGTACGGTTGTTGGCCTCCCTTTTGATCTGAATTCAATGAAATTGTTTGTGACTTGCTATTGGCCTATCATATGTGACTATTTGATTCGTTGTTAGTACTTTATTGTTAGGAACTTTTGCTATAGGTCATTTGTTTGTTCAACGAGCTTTATTCTACTCTTGGTATGCGAGCTATTTACTACCTATAGGGGTGTCATTGTGGCACCGATGGCGTCACACTTCCGTAGCTGTGTGATTAGTTACGGTGTCTCCTCTTTGCGGTGTGATAAGGGATTTTAGGAGGCGAATTGGTTAATCATAGCTTTTATTTTGTGTTTGACTGTGGATGGAGGTGTAGTGTCCAACGCCTCATTCACCTTTGGTGGTACATTGGATCTGCAGGTCCATGTATCGTTCGAACTTTTGTTTTATTTAGAAGCTCGGTTTGTCGTACCCCTATGGACTCTTTGTTTCGTTTGACCTCGTTGATATATCACTACTATTATATTCATCAAAGATATTTGTTTGTTCTACTTTATTTTGTATCCGCGCACTGGGCTTTTGGCTCAGCCGCATTTCTTTCTGTGCGGCAGGTTATCGATTAGCAAAAGGAAGGAGTAGGAAGAAGGATCCACGGCACGAGAGAAGTTAGTTATAGCTTGGCTTTGGACTATTTCTTTATTTTGTTATTTCTATCATCTAGTTTCGTATGAGAACTCCACAATGTACTTTCGTTTAGAAATTTTGGAAACTTTGTTAAGAATTCATTATATTATGAATTTTGCTTTTGTATATCGTTTGTGTGACCTCCGATTTTCACATTCAAAAATGGGGTGTTACAGTAATGGTATCAGAGAATGGTTTTATCCTGTTGAAACCCAATAAGTATCGACCTGTGAGCTTGGGCTTGCGTTCCGTCATTCATTCAATAATGTAACACCCGCCAAATTAGGACTAGTGATTAGTGCCTAATCAGTTGTTAATACATGTAATTAGTTGGTTTTAGGCTAATTAATGTATCGAATTTGATATATTGTTGAATATATACGAATATGCGATTTGAGTAAATTGTACAAGTTTCAAATCGAATGTGATTCGGTTCAAATAAATACGGACGTTGGTGGTCAATTTTATTAAATATAAAAGTATTCAATAACGATATAGTACCCAAAAATATTATTTTGACAATATTCTAGACCCTTCTGTATTTTATGAATAGACGCTTACGCGATTAAATACTAAACGCGCTAACATCCGGAATAAAGTTGAATTGTATTTTATAACACTATTATTAAGTGTTATCGATAAAACATTCGTATTTTAAAAACCCACAATTAGACGTGTATTAAATTATTTAAAAAGTTTAAACAATTGGGAAAACGAACACCGCACGGAGCACGACTGCAGGAGCTGAGGAAGTGAGGCTTTCAACAAAACCCCACTCCCTCCTCATTTCTTCTTCATTTCCACCCACATTCCTTCTTTCTTCTCTCTCTCTCACCCTTTTTCCTCTCAAACTACATCACCACCACCATCACCTAAATCTAGCAAATAACACCACCAAACGGCTTTAAATCACTGGAGTTCTTTGGAGAAAATTAATCACCACGCAACGATCTACACTCCTACCTTTTCGGAATCTTGATTCATTAACTTGTAAGTTTCCGACGAAAACTCGAAACCTCTCGAATTTAAGTGTTTTTAAGTTTTAGTTGTTTCTTTAAGCTTAGAATGTCCTTATAAGGGTTGGGTAAAAGAATCAGACCAAACGGAAACCCGAAAACTCATTTTTGGCTCAAAAATTCGTTAACAGCCCTAAGTGTCGCAACGAAGGTGCAGTATAGCGTCACTTCGTGCGTCACTTAAGTGACGCATTGAGTGTCGCTAAAAGTCCTAGTCATGCGTCACTTGCATAAGTGCCGCATAAAACCCCTTTTTCCTGACACTTACATCCGTCACTTGTTTAGTGACACCTAGAAGCCTTAACCGACACTTCTAGCGACACTTATTAAGTGACGCTTAGACCCATACCCGACACTTACCTTAGTGACGCCCTACCATGCGTCACTTCCCCTAAGTGACGCACATGCTCAGATTTACTATTTTTAGCGACACTTCCCAAGTGTCGCCCAAGCCCCTAAGTGACGCTATAAGTGACGCATAAACAGAAGGTTTCAAACTAATTTTACACTAAGTATTGAGGCCCAAATTTGATGCCCCATTTCACCCAAATTCAAGTCTAGGTGCGTTTTTCACCAAAGCAATATAGTAGAAATAAAAAATTTCCAAGCTGACATGGCAGCTTGACCCCAGCCAGGGGCTCTGCCCCTTGGGCCCCGCTACCAGGGGCGCTCCCCCCGGACCCCCATCATTAACGGGCTTCGCCCTTACCCTAGGTTCACGAGTAACGGTGTTACATCTAAACTTTCACACAAAGTGTTAAACTTGTATAACATCAAACACGAATGCGACACAACTTCTAAAACACATTGGAACTTACTTTTAGGTATAACACTTCAAAATCATCAAAATAATAATGTGGGATTATTATTACAAACAATCACCAACGGGCCGTACACATTTTCAAACACTTAAAAAAACAACCAAATTATGGTAATTTGGACATTCTAGTTGAACAAACAACTACAAGGGTGATCTTTGAGATACTCAATCATGTCATAACCATCGCGTGTCGTGGACACCCTCAGGTTACAAGTCGTTGGACTTCGATTCTTGGCTAATCAATCTAAGTTTATTAAGATAAACTCTTCAGGCTCAGGTGAGTCTCATGGCCCCTCTTTTTACTGTTTTACTAGGGGTGTGATACATTGCTCTGTTTTTAACGCATGAACGCGAGTACATATTTCAATATACTACATGAGTTGTTTTCAACTAATCAAACCAAAGTCCTCCGTCAGTATAGTCTGGTAATACGAAAGTAGCGTGAATATTAGTATATGGTACCATATATGATTGACCCTCCGCGTCCGGGTTAGCAAGCACTAACCGGGTAAACGGACGTACTAATATTTGGGAAGACTAGTGTAGATTAGGCACTCGTGGAGGCACCTCGCTCGGAATTCTCTATATGGGACCCGACCCTCGAGCTAAGCTCAGACTATGCGCTCATGGTTGTATACATTATCTGTAACTTTATTTGCTGGATGCAAATCAATACTTAAATCTTGCGGTTCATAGAATATTATTTGATACTCAAACCTGTGAGCTCACCAGCGTTAGCTGACCCATTTTAGCATGTATCACAGGTACTCAGCAGTAGATTTGGACTGCCCATCAGGATGCATCTTAGCTCGAGTCTTCATGCAAACTTCAGAGATTTCATTGCATTATTAAATTTTGTATAACTAATTATGTACTTAAATCTCTCAGATTACAAACACGAGCTATGTATGAGTTCAAACTGTTGTAAACCTTTTAATATTAATATATTTTGTTAAAACGACGCATATAGAGTCGTTTGCTATATATCTGTGTGCTTTGATTATTGATTAGTAATACCCAAAGTATGCTTCCGCGAATCATTAAATTTGGGGGTGTTACAGATTGGTATCAGATTCCTTTGATTCGATATCCTTTTAGCATTCTGATTCCTTACCGTTTTCTTTCGTTTAGATGCCTCCGAAACGTAAGCCTTGAAGACGAACTCGTGAAACTAATGATGGAGAAAATGATGATGTCGTTGACCCTAATTTGGTGGCAGCAGTTAATCAAGCGCTGACAAGTATGTTGCCTACTATTGTCGCTCAAACTGTGGAAGCATTACGTCAAGAACCAAATGGTGGTACGGGTATTGGTTCTGGTTTAGGTTCATGTTCGGGATCACAGTCCGGTGACATTCATGTATGGTATGAGAGGTTTCAAAAGCATAAGCCGCAGTCATTTAGCTCAGCTCCAAATCCTATTGATGCCGAGAACTGGATTGCACATTTGGATAAAATCTTTGATGTGATGGGTTGTGGTGACAACAATAAAGTCAAACTCGCGGCGTACAAACTTGAAGGCGATGCTGCATGATGTTGGAAAGCATCTAAAAATGCTAAGGGTGGTGATGCTTTTGTGGATGCACTTTCATTGAGCGAATTTCAAGAATTATTTTACGAGCAATATTTCTCACACGCGGATAAGGAAGCTTATGAACGAGTATATGCGAACATTCGCCATCATGATGACGAGTCGACCAATGAGTTTATGGCACGATTTATGAGATTGGTGGGGTTTTTAGGCTCTGCAAGAGGAACACCGGCACAACAAGCTAAGAAGTTTAAATGGGCAATCAAGTACTGGATTCGTGAACAGATAGTAAATTTTGAATACGTTGATGTTGCACAAGTGGCGAATGCAGCTAAAAATATTGAGATGGAGGATCTCGACTATCGCGCATTAAAGGGTGAAAGTAACAAGAAAAGGAGTAAAGTTGACCAAGATGGAGTCCATCATCAAAACAAGGATCGTTACCCGAAGTGTACTACTTGTCACAAATTTTATATATTAGTATTATGTTTTTCTAATTAAGTGTCTAATGTTTGCTTCTATAGTTTTGCTATATGATTTAGAAATATATATATATATATATATATATATATATATATATATATATATATATATATATAATTGAGGGAATATTGCCCACAAATTTAGCCATAGTACATTTGTCACAAATTTACCCACAAACTTTTATGTTAAATTCAAAATAATCACTCATGACTTTTACACACTCTAAAATTATCATAGGTAAATTACAAATAGTTACCCACGAGTTATACACACGGTTATATCCGAGGTTATTTTCAACCACGAAATATTCTAGCTAATCTATCAAATATTTACCCACAACTTTTACACATAACTATATTACTGGGTAACTTCACCCATAGATTTCCCCATGGCTACATCTCTGGGTAATTTTATGGTCATATGTAAAATCCCACAACATTAAATACCCACAAACGTAACATGATCACCCACCAAAAGTGTCGTGGGTTAAATTGCCCACGGAGTGCTTTTTTCGTGGATAATAATTAGCCTCGAAGGGTTTACCCATGTACTTGTATTTGTGGATAATCCGTGTGTACTTGCTCATTACCCACGAATATAGGTACTTTTCCCACGAATTCGGTCCGTGGGTGATCGGCTGGATTCTTGTAGTGTCATTTTTTCTAGTTGAAAGGAAATATAAGAATGTGACATTTTATAACTTGTTTGATCTACTATCTTTACTACTTCGTAAATTTGAAAGAAAAAAATGTCAAATCTTTATCCCATTTCTCTTTCCCTCTCCATAAACAAACCTTATTGCCAAACGATTCGCAAATTATTTCTTAAATATTTGATTCGCTTGGAAGGCCTACTTGTAAGGTTAAAAACTTATAAATGAAGAAGGAAGGGTATACTTGATAATTATTAATAATTTGAAATTTGTTAATAACTAAATTGATTATTTGAGTAGGTATAATATTATAGTAATATAATATATATTTTAAAATTCAATTGGACAAATATGATACTTTATGTTATACAAAGTATCAAAACATATATAAAAATTCTCCCTATAATATTTATCTAAGAATCTTTAATTTTAAAGGTCATGTACAATTTTTTGTTGCCCACCTCAAGGAGGCGATGTATAATAACTGAATAGGTTTAAGTATTAGGTAGATCACTAATGATTAGACAAACAATCTTCCCTTCAAATAATAATTATGCAGAATTTTTTTAATTGGAAAATGCTATTTGTAGCTCTTAGGACTATAACAGGGTCGATTCTGGATATTTTGATGTTCAGAGTGAAACGATTCAAAATTGCACCCATTTTTTTAAGCAAACAACTCGCGATTTAAAAAGGTTTGATACTTATTGAGATTATGGAGGTTATTCTTGTGACGACTCTAACTGAATATATAATATATTACCTATACAAATTAAGTAAATAAACTCTATACTATCATACAAATACAAAGTAATTTTTATAGTAAAACAGAAATCTATTGCATTTATATAGTTCCAAATTATTCAAAAGTTATACTTTATTCATATTAAAACATAAGTAATTGTATTAAATAAAAAAAAACACAATTTATTCTCAACAATTTCGATTAGAACCCTAGAAAATTGGTGCTCCTCATAGCTTGTTGCCCAGGCCCAGGGCCGGTACTGGGCTCTGAATTACAATCAACCATTGTTAAAATAACCGTCAACCACTAAAAACCATACACGTAGTTAAGTCTAAAATTAATAAGACCATAATTGTATACAAGTTATGAGCAATACGATCATGGTAATGAAATTGTAGCGATTGGCACACCACAATTTTAATCCGTACACTAAATATGATTTATATGATGTAAAAACTGATGGTGTGTGTCATTATACGTTAAACCCAAGTAGGTTTTTGTTTTTGTTTTTTTATGAGGAAGCGATTAACGAGTTAGCGGAAACGTTTATAAAGAAATTCGAGCGGGGAAAACGAGTGAAGAATCGCGAGTAGGAGTTTCGGATGATGATGTCACGACTAGTAGGATTGAAAATTGAATGACATCGTCATCTCCCAAAAATTCTAAGTGTTCTACTGAAATTTACGGTCTTGGAATCGGACGAAATTCGCACAGTCACTGGAAAACGGCCTAACTTGCAAAACACCTGTCTTCGCGAGTACCCAGGGGCTATTTTGGCCATTCGAGATCGTTTAGGGGCTCAAATCGGCATTTTTCAGTTTAATTTGATTTTAATTATTTTATTTTATTGGTTTCAGTTTGAATAAAACTCTAGGATTTGTTTCCTAGTCAAATTAGGATATTTTGAATAATTAAATAAGGTTTTCTTGCTCTGCAAGACTTGTGAACCTTATAAGTATTAAGGTTTGTTTTCGGTTTTCATTACGTTCTAATAATATTCACTTTCAATTACGAATTTAATTTTCGTCTGGGGTTTACTTTTGTTTTCGTTCTACATCATGTCATTTTTGAACGGCAAAACTATATTAAAAAACTACAAACTAGCAAGATGCTAGAGAAAAATTACAAAGAAATAAAATGAGGATGATGAATCCAATTCTCCAACTAAACTTCCTATTACATCTAGACGAACACCAAGTAAAATAATGAGGCACGATGTCATCAAAAAGAACTGAACGTCTCGGATTTGTATCCGCAAAAATTAATTGGTTTCTGAAAATCCAAACATGCCACCATGAAATGTAGAACACCCCCTCTAAGATGCTTTTAAGCTTAGCTCCCATCCGAATCGACTTCAGCCACGATAACCATTCCGAATACGAGCTGACCTGCTGCCAATCTAAATTCCACCAATGGCAAACCCGTCTTGACACGAGAGAAGCAAGATCACAGCAGAATAGATTATGTTAAACATCTTCATTTGTGAGCCTACAAACCGGACACGTAGGAGAATCTAAAGAGATACCTTGAGGAATAAGATTACTCTTTGTAGCCAAACTATCATGCCGAACTTTCCACGCAAACACATTCACTTCAATCGGAATACACTTAATCCAACGAGTAGCATCAGGCTCCTTTGGTAGCATAAAATCATCTATCATAGAACGAACATCCTTTACCATAAAATCACCACTCCCATTAAGATCCCAAACCCAACTGTCCATCGTGTTGGATAAAGTCAAAGCCCCGATCAAATCACAAAGCTGCGTATATTGTTGTGATTCAACACCACCCCGTATACTTCGACGAAACGTTTGATCAAAAGAATTAGGATGACACTTTTCAGCCACCGTGCACAATTTATTGGACTCAAGAGCATAAATACGTGGAAACGTCAATTTGAAAGGTTGGTCACCCATCCAAGTGTCTTCCCACAAACAAGTATTCAAACCATCATCCACACATTTTCTACAGTGAGATGCCATATCAATGCCCTGAGCTTTCAAAGAATGCACTTCTCGTAAAATGGAAACCCATGGAGAAACGTTGGCAGCCTGAATACGATTAATATTGATGCCACGGATTGCACGAACCAGCCGAAACCAGAGGGAATCCTCCTGAGAAATAAATCGCCACACCCACCTGAATAATAAAGCCCCGTGTAAAGCAAAAAAAACTCGATACTCTGAGGTCACCGTTCTTTTTCGCAGCTAAGACTTTTATCCACATAATCCATTAATCTTCTTATCGCCACCATCAATACCATTAAAGAACTTATCGCACATACTTTCCATCACATTCAAGACTGTTTTTGGAACTTTATAAAGGGACATGACATATATTGGAGTGGCACCAAGAACAGCTTTTAACAAAGTAAGACATCCCCTAATTGAAAGAGTTCTGGTCTTCCACCTTGAAAGACGCGACTTGATTTTACAAAGAGTATCCTCCCAAGCTCAAACCCTGGACATAGAAGATCCAACAGTAACCCCCAAATATTTGAAAGGAGTTTTGAGAATAGAACATCCAAGTTTAGACGCAGCTTCAGCAAGATCATAATGGTTTACGCCTATACCCATCAAGTTGCTTTTTTGCACATTTATTTTCAAACCCGAAGCTAAATAAAAACATTGAAAACATCAAGAATACAATCAAGTACGTTTTTGTATACTTAAACATATGAAAATTTTCAAAATGATAAATTATATTATGAGTCTTTTTTAAAGATAAAATGATTAGAGACCTAAAATATAATAAGTTGAAATCTAGGCCTAATGATCTTATTGGTCCACATGTAATATTCATTGGTAAATTTAGAGATAAATAATTATTGAAATCTATCTGTCGATCAATAAAAGTGTTTAGGCATGATTTTAGGCCCTTTTTTTATTTTTATTGTTTTGGGCTCTATAACAATGCTCTTTTGTAAACATAAAAGATACCTCGTAGATTATTTAAATCATCCTCGTGCTTTTCAATCTGTTCTACCAGTCGTCTATAACTTCCCATAAGTATAATTAAGTATATGCATAGTCCATTTTATGAAACTTTTGTTCAATGGTAGTCCAAAATAGACTATCCAAATATTGTATTGTTGTGAAACTTTTGTTCACCGTTAGAGTACCGATGAACAAAAGTTATAAAAATTGCACTATTCAAATATTTTTTATAAGTTATAGACGACCAATAAAACAAACAACAAAATACGGACTAGTTGACTCGGAGTAAATTTATTCTTATTCTTCCTTTTGTGAAAAGAAAGAAAATGATCATTGTTTCCTTCTTTACCAAATACATGGAATTAAGTCTAAAATATAAAATGATATCAAATGACTCGGAGACTAAAAATTTGTATGATATCAAATGATATCATGCCACATATACAAAGAGAATGTTTCATACTACAAAACAGATTTACCCCAAACATTAATTATCTCACAAACGACAAATCGAAAAATCATGAAACTTGCACCATAATTTTCAGCGTTTTATCCTCTTCGATTTGCCGTCCTTCAAGGCATACTTCCGACGAAATTTTTTTTCTTTTCATTTTTTTGTTGGGTTTCATATGTTACTAACACATTTGTTAGAGTGTTGCGTTTAGGGTTTAGGGTTTGGGGTTTAGGGGTTAGAGTTTAGGGTTTGGGTTTTGGGGTTTCTAGGAGAAACCCCAAAACCCAAACCCTAAACCCTAAACGCTTTATAAAACTCTAAACCCTAAACCCTAATAAACCCTAAACCCTACTAAAACATAAAATCTAAACCCTAAACCATTAACCCTGCTAAATCCTAACCCTAACCATAACCGTAAATAAAATTTACAATCAATCACTTACACATGTGTTACTAATTTATAAAACCTACCAAAAAACCGAATTTTTTTTATAGAAAGTATGCCTTGAGGGAGGCAAATCGAAGACGATAAAACGCTGAAAAATATGGTGCAAGTTTCATGATTTTTCGATTTGTCGTTTGTGAGATAATTGATGTTTGGGATAAATGGGTTTTGTAGTATGGAACATTCACTGTGTACATTTGGCATGATATCATTAATCTCAATCAAAAATCATGAACTCACTTGAACCTTACTCTGTAAATATATCATACTATCATGATGTAAAATTTAAAAACCAAACACACGTACCCGCACTCAACACACACATAGCGCACATAACGGACATCGAATAACATTTCATCCAAAAAACAATGACTTCTATTTCGAATTGTTACAAGAACCTTTAATATCAAACAATCAAATCGCACAATCTCTTCGATGTTACCCAAAACTCCAATGGTGTCGATAAAAGTTTATGGTACAAGTAAACTTTTTAAGCATCCCCTAAACTCACAGAGACAAAATATATATGGTATCTTACAATTACAATTTGTTTTAAAAGGAACGATTTAATACCATAAAGACAGCTAATTGCGTTCTAGAGGTCAATAACTCAACCGATTAAAAAAATTTAAAGGTAGTTGCAAATAGGAACGGCTCCTGTGTTTTGTCAAGGCATCAGAATTCAAAATCTTACAAATAAACCAAAACCGAATACAAGGATTACACTAGACTTGAAGCTTAGATCACTTTCTATACAAACTTTATGATGTAAAATAGTAAATCTATAACCTCTATTTTGCTAATAGTTTAGTACATTCTTTGTTATTACTAAAACTATTCAGTTGGCGTTTGTAACCTGGTGTAGCTATATGGAAATGCGTTGAGATTGAGAAATGAGGTATTGAAGTTTGAGGTGTTTTACACCTGTCAATGAAATCCTCAATATTCAAGGATTCACTAGGCAAACAAGAAGAAAAATCTGAAGAGCAAAGTATGATCAAGCTCACATCAATCCATTAAGATCTCCAGATTTACAAGTAGATATCAGAGCACAAATTTCCGTAACAAGAGTCTTTTTAATAAATCAACATACTACTCTAAACATAAACAGATGGAATACTATGCATGCCCTAAAAACTGAACATAAACAAAGGGAACATTCTAGTTATGTGAAAATTAAGAGGGTGTTTTGGTTTGTTAGTAGGAACAGGAATGAGAATGGGTATGGGTCTGTATATGGAATAAAGGGTAACGTGAATCAATATGTAAAAGTGTTAAAGTTTACACCAAACCCATCTAGAGGGTTGGATTTGGATCGTATGCCTGTTTTTTTGGGTTTTATACCTTTTCAGATTACCTATTCCCATATAAACCAAACACACCCTCTTGAGGTTTCACACAAACACTCTCGTACTTTTCTATTAATTTTTTGGATATGAAGTCGTCGAATATTCGATCTTTTTCTATTGTGAAATTAAGATGTGTTTAACAAGCAAACCCTTCTTTACTTTTAAGAAGTTGGTACAAGTTTTTGTTTTTTGCTTGGGAAACATAATGCACTTGCTGCAACTGCAAAGTAAGTTAGTAGACTTTTTCTAAAGGTAAATGTGACACATGGGTCCCTAAAAATTCCCAAGGCATAAAAAGTTAAATGTAATCAGTTCAAAGAGAAAAAGTAAAAAAGGTTCACTCATGTTATTCATGGAAATTAGCAAATCACTGGGGTCAAAAAAAGTCATACACAAGTTCATTGGACATATCTATCAGTACTAAAACTTTATGCCTGGGATTCCCTCAAATTCAACAACTAGTGGGGGCTTTACACTTGAGGAAATAAAGTTTGTGTCATAATCATCACTCCTTCCTAAAAGTTCAACTGCAATTAATTTGTAGACCATACAATTGTCCTTAAGTATACCTACTTTAGTTTCATCTTCATTTTTAGATGTTCTATTCATTGTGATATGACGAAATCGAGCAAGTGATAGAGATGTAATGAGCTCAAGCTAAAATGGCGCTTTCAGTGTGTAATTAGAGGACTGTTTACTTGATATAAACGTAAGGAAGCATACGATTTAAAAACGATGTTTTATAAATGAGAATTCTTTTTCAAGGACATATGAGTTTTGCAAATGAAGCAACCTGTATACTTTAGTTTATGTTTTATTTCTATTTTCTTTCTGATAAAAAAATCAACAAACTTACATGCTTTACTAACAATGCTAGTGGAACTTAACTTTCTGACAAACTCACCGGGGTTTTCTCCGGGTCTTAAACGGAATATTTGTAGGCGGTGATGGTGAAAACTCGAAAGGCAAATGAGGCGGCTCAGCCTCACCCGATAACATACCAACGATCTCTTTCATTGTAGGACGCTTGACAGGCGATCTTTGTAGACATAACAGAGCAGTTGTGATACATAACAATACTTGTTCTTGATTCAGTGAATGAATATTAGGATCAACAAGATGTAAAAGCTTCCCATTACGTGCTAATTGCCTAGCCCACGAAATCAGATTAGCCCTTTCAAATTCAGACATGGGTGAGGCTGTCACTTGCAGTGGCCTTCTACCAGAAACCAAAACCAATAATAAAACGCCAAAACTATATACATCACTCTTTTCCGATAACTGCCCACCATCACATTTCTCTGGGGCAATATAGCAAACTGTTCCTCTCATACTTGGAGTACTACTAATTCCACCACTTTTAGGTATTTCACCACTAGGACATTCTTGGCTATTTCTTCTCCTGTGTCTAAACTCGCCACTCAATCCGTCTAACCACCAATCAATGCTTCCTTTACTACTACTCTTACTTTTTTTCTTTTGTGGCACGAATTCTTCATCTCGTTGCCACCACATCTCTCCAGTGTTACTTCCTCTTCTTTTCTTCTTTTTCTTGGCTAATTCATCACAAAATTCTTCTTTCCACCATTCTCTCGGCTTCCTATGCTTCTTCTCTGTCTCCAATTTCTTCTTCTGCTTTTTCGGTTGTGCATTGTCACTACCAGGTTCAAGTTCACTCGATACTGGATCTGTATTAGTGAGCCAATCTTTCTTTGGTCTCTCTTTCTTTATCTCGCTTCCAATCCATTCCATTACATAATCTTTCACTCTCCCAGAATCTCCACCACAACTGTCCTGTTTCCACCACCAATCCCTTCCAGAACCACCAACAATTCCACCACCACTACCCTTCTTTCTCCCCAAAAATCTCCTATTACTACTATCCACACTAATCTGATCTGAAACACTCGTTCTTTCCAAATACTCAGAAGGCGACGCATCAACGTCCACAACCGTAACACAACAACTTTCCGGTGACACAGCATCCACATTCACAACAACATCCCCTGTCACCACGCTCTCAGTCTCTTCAGCTACTGACCTGTTTTCATCTCTATATTCACCGTTATTCACTATTTTCTTCTCAGCATCCATATTATTGTTATTATTGCTATCAGCATTGTTATTGTTATCATCAGCTGTTTCTGTTTCTAGATCCTCTTCTTCTTCGCCGCATTCCAAAAAACATTCAATAATTTCACTCTCATCTAACCCTAAGACTCTCGCCAGACCGAAATCAGCAATTTTCGCATTGAAATTACTGTCTAATAACACATTAGAAGGCTTAATATCACAATGCACAATAGGCGGATCACATGAAAAATGAAGAAACTCAACTCCTTTAGCTACATCTAATAAAATCATAAACCTAATTTTCCAATCCATAAGTTCAGGACACTTACGATACAACAACGCGTCTTGTAGACTACCGTTCTGCATATACTCATACACAATCATCATTTTCCTCCGGCGCCGGCGGTTCTGATCGGAACAAAATCCTAAAACCGATATCACATTCCGTGAATGTGCTGTATGTGCACTACACGCGCCGGCAATGCGCGTAGATAACGATAACTCATTATGAAACTCACGCTCTCCTTGCAACGATCCGGAACCGTTCATTAGCTTCACAGCTATTTCCTTACCGGACGGAAGCACGCCTTTATATACCGAACCGAATCCTCCTTGTCCTAGACGGTTAGCTGCAGCGAATGCTGACGTAGCACGCCGGAGAACGGTGTACGAAAACTGCTGTAGCTGCTTCTGCGGTTGCGGCGGTGGAGATTTCAGATCCGCCGGAACCGTACGTTTCCGTGATAGTTTTCTGTAGGTAATTGCACAAATTATGAAAAGTACGAACAGTGATACTCCGGCGAGAACGGAATGTAAAACGGTTGATCCGTGGTGGTGGCGGTGGTTGTAAGGTGGCGCCGGCGGTGGCAAATTCGTCGGAAAATCAGGTAACGTCGGTTGTAGTGTAGACATTTTTTTGTGTGATTGAGTTCTCGAAATTAATTAATATGCTTCTCTCTCTCGAAATTTGTTGTTTCTCTCTCTAGAACAGAAATGTTATCCTGTATATCGCCTACTTCACAGGTGGTGAACTGAACTGAGGTTTTACTGAAAGAGTGAGAGAGATGATGTTAAAGTCACAGACTGTGACGCTGATGGATGACCAACTAATAAGATTAAAGTGGAATAAATACACGTAGGTATATTGTTCGTTGACTAAATCTGTATTGTTGGTGAGTACTGGTCGTAGACCTGCATGCTTATAGCCTTCTTTTACATTTAATTATCATTTAATTTAATTTAATACTATAATTCAAGGGGAAGTTCAAGTATGAACCTGATAACGGTACTTTTAATTTTAAAATTAAATTATATTATAGATTTAATTTATGTTAAAATTTCTAGAATTCTATGTCCTTTAATATGAGAATTAAAAAAAAAAGTGATACGCATCCTAACAAATTTAGAGTGTATACAACTTTACTTTGGGTATCATATATTTTTTATCTTTTTAATCGATCTAATATTAAAGATGATAGAATTTCAAAAAATCTAGCATTTTTTTTCTTGCAAAAAGTTTACATATATTGAATTTAAAAATGAAAAAGGTCATTCTTACGGTTTCTTCTATAAGAAATAATTCTACGGTAACCTTTTAAAATTTGAAACATGAATAAAAAGGTTTAAACGATACATATAAAGGTTTGTATGCAATAACGTTTTATAAAAATATATTACTACCTCCGTCTCATTACAAGTGTTCAATTTTGACATTTTATAGTCTAAATATTACTACTTTGTCTCCCATGACTAAGTTGAGCTCTCCATGCCTCAGACTTTTACCTTCCTTTAGGCCTTGCAATATAGAGCAAATATGAGTATCACACCCTATATTCAAGACCTACGAATTTTAAGTCGTAGCATGTGGAGTTCGATCATTTATATATTTGAATCCTTTTCGACCTTACTGTCTTTGTGGTCCTTCAGATATTTTGGGCTGCAACGCTTCTAGTGCCCCTCTGTGGTGTAGTAAAACACACTGCTTCCTTTGGTTCATTTGCCGGTGCAATTTCAGATTCAATTTTTCTCTTAGCCCTACGATTGAACTTTCCATTCGTAGCTTTTACATCTATTACTTTCCTTTGCATTATGATCAATTGACAACACAGGAGCTGCTGAGCTAGAGGGCACATCAATCTTTTTGATCCCTTTGCTCAACAATTATGGAGTTCCATTATACGGGTCTCTTTCTCATTCAAAACCATTTGACATGAGGTTACAAACTGTTTGTAGACAGCTGGCTGACCGGACAGAATTATATAGACCAAAACTCAGTATCAACCATCAAAGTATTTTCGGTGAGCTTCAATCTCTTCTTGGACTGAATCATTATCAATAGTGGGAATTTACTTACCGAGAATATACTCTTTATTCTTGTTGAGAACATACTCCTTGCTCTCGTACCTTAGAGTGAAACTACGGTTCCACAACTCATCAAGAACATTCTCTTTGTTCTTATTCCTTTGAGTGAACCTAAGGTCTCAAATCCAGTTCATACACCTTGGACTGGTAAGTCTTTCCCTTCCAAGAACTGAGGGTGTGAGAAATTCGGGTTATTTGCGAAATTAGGAATGGGAGGATTATTACCATTTTCAACAAGTATTATTGAGATAAAACTATTTTAGTTTGTTTGAATATTCCTTAATAAATTACCCAATTTCAAATTAAGGCTAGGATCCAAATTTTAGATTCGTTTTATGAAGAGGTTTACCGTAATCATATCGTGAATTTATTTTAGGTAGACAATGTTTTTGTCAATTTCAATCTCAATAAAACTTCTAGTTCTTTTGAGATTCTTTGACTCTTATCAATGGCATATTAATCTCGTTTATGCTCATCTACTATTCATGATTGAGATGTCGAGGATCATGAACTAGATGGTGAATTAACCATGCAAACCCCGCGTGGTGCCCGACTCGAGTACACTTGAAAATCGCGAGTCTCACATCACCCCTTTGTATGTCCTCATATTAATGTGCCGGTTAACCACACACGCTCCATTAACAGTCCATACGAGAAATGTGCAGTTTTCATAGGTTAACATACTTTTCACATTTTTCTATAGCTAAAACGGGATTTTGTTTTACTATTTTAAGTCTACTTTTAATCTTGACATTATTCTATCAAAAGTCCTCGGTAGCTCCATTGAACACACGAAGAAGTGGAGAAGCAGGTCAGCGCGAAGCTTATTAAAAACCTACGTTTTTAGGGAAGCAAAGCGACCCGCCTTATACCTCTCTTATAGTTTGTTCACTATGGGTGAGCCGATTTATCAATTGACTGACGATGTGTTTAGACTTAAATGATACATGTATATAATTCATATTATATATAAGGTCTCTCTTAAATTTCTAAGGTTTAGGGTTCTATTTTAAACATTTTAAAATTTGAGCGTATATTTTAAAATATTAAAATATGAAGGTCTGATTAGTAAATAAATTAATTGTATACATATATAAATCTATTATATATATATACTTAATTTAATTATTTAGACAGAATAAAAAAAACAATTTTATTTCCAAAATACATTTTATCTAGATTTTGTATTGCTAACATTATTAAGCTATGGCTCTGATACCACTATTAGATTTTCTATTCCCTAACTAGATTAACATATGTAGTAGATTATGATAATTAATCTAGGGCAATTAGGAAACTAAACCTTAAAGGACCTTGACTTAATAAACCTATTAACAATAACAAAATAAATAGATAAATGAAAAAAATACTAACCTTTGAGAAAACCAATTTCTCATTCGCAGACCACCTTGCATAACCTTCACGCAGACTCCTTGCTCAACCTTCCATGCTTTGGATGGCAAATACCAAAACCAGAATACTTCTAATGGTTCACACCCATGAACCAAGAGAAACTCCAAATCCTAGGGTCCCGACTCTAAGTCGTGTAAAATCTCACAAGGATTATGAATGAGAAAGAGAGAAAGAAACGAATAAATTCGAAACTGGGATTCCTTGAAAGCTTAAGGATGACTTCTATTTATAGGGGAGGAAGAACCCCTTGGGTTTGTCATCCAGCCGATGTGGGACAACTGATTTCGGCCTCCAACCGCCAGTTGGAGCATCCAACCGCCTGTTGAACTTGATTCCTGCCCAAGTAACAATATGTGTCACCGAATTACAAACCCTAGCTTCCAACCGCCGGTTGAACCCGCCAACCGTCAGTTGGAACTTGCTTCCAGAATATTCCTTTTAATTTCTAATTAATATTCAATTAATAAACTAACTAAATATTCTTTATAGTTTCTGTTAATTTCTTTTAGCTTCTTATTAACTTATCACTTTGATAAATTAACAAACTAAATAATTAACTTATAATATTAATTCCAATTAATATTATCTGTCTTATTGTTTCTCTTACTGTTCATTGAGAGCAACCCAAAAAGGACTACACTTTTAATGATAGTCTTACCAATTAGTTATGACCTTGGACACTATTTCCAACATTAACTATGTAACATTTATTACAATGATGCTATGTACTTGAAATGATTTATATGTCATGAACTAGTTACTAACTCATTATTCTAATTTATTCTCAGATACTGGAGAAAGCTCAGTAATATTAGACTTCTGAGCTTGCGGCCGAGGTATCGGTGAGTGGATCTGTAATCCTCAGTGTGATTTAGTTGTAATAAGTTTGGTTACAATGGGTAAACGCGTTGTTATCATATATAGACTGTTTAATTTGCTATGATATAATTAATTTTGCTAGACTGTTTAGCTAACATAATGTCATGACGATTATGGATTATGTATTTATGTGATACATGACCATTGAGCATATGGGATTATTCAGAGGTCAACATTGGTTGAGCTTGATTGCTATTGTTTGGCTGACGGGGGTTTCCTTGTACACATCGTTAATAGGGACTTTGTGTCTAGTGAAGATAGCAACAAGCTATCGGTTCACTTCTGTATTGGCCTGCAGTTTTTTTAAGTGTTCTTTGGAGAATGCATCAAGAACACTCGATCCTCTTTGACGCTATGTGTTTACGATGTTTTTTTTGCTGTAAACAGGGTTGTTATGCTAAGTTGGACTGTTGGTTATTTATTCACTCACTTATCTTTGCGCTAACCCCATCACCCTACTTCTTGCAGGTTATGGATTTTGATATAACAGACCGGGCAAGAAGCTTTGTTTGGGACAAAATGTTTGCCCAGATGTTTACTCTGATATCTGTTTTGGAATGAGTCCGCGTGGTATTTTGAAATTATATAACACCCAGTTGGTTATGCTATGATTTGAAATAGTATAATTTTTATGTATAAGGTGTAATGTAAATTAATAAGATATGTTTTGACCTGCGCTTCCGAATTGCTGTATGTATATTTTATTATTATAAACAAATAGTTCTGAAATTAAGGGGTGTTATAGTAACAATCCATTAAGTTTCAATTTTATTTTTCTTGAAAGTTATTCTATCAACTTTGTAATTGTATACGGCTATACTAATGTGACACTCCTCCAAATTAAGGTATAACTTTTACCACTAATCACGCGTATTTTACGATAATTCCCTACTGATGTGAGATAAACCTAGCAAGCCCACAAAATCTTAATACAAAATGTATTACGAAATTTTGTAATTTCTTATAATTATTTATAATTATAAATTAAATAATACGAAATAATATCAGAATGAATCCGACAAAACAAATACAATCGTTGGTGATACAAAAGTTCAGAAAGAACTCAAAAATATTTTCAAACAATTTTTATTTGAAAATATTATGTGAATTGGTTAAGATAAAAATAAAACGAAAATAATTATACGTTTTATATAAAACGTATTGTACGAACAGAAACAAATACAAAACGTACCCAAAGGTCAAAAATAATAAAAGTATTATTTTTACCCTTTATATTAAAGTATTTGGAGAATTACTTCAAAATATATTTTCAATTTTCAAACGAAAATTTTCTCTATTTGCTTGCAATGCCGGCTCTTCGCCTTTAGTTAGAAGTAGAAGTAGAGGGGAATCCCTAGACACAGGGGGTACGAACTAAGTTTTTACTGGAGGGAAGGCTGGGGAAAAGCATAGAGCGTGCGGGCTCAGCTCTCGCACTCCTCCCATCTGCGAAGCTGAGGCGGGAGAAAAAGCATAACTCCTCGGTCTCATAGGTTACCTTTCTATCTTCCTTCCCCGTGACGCTCCCAAATCGATCGCTATCCTTTTCGGCACACAATTGGACCCGTACTCGAAATTAACGGGTAAAATACTGATCCGTAACATCAATAAGTGGGAGACAAACTTAATGTGACACCCCGCAAATTTAAACGCAATTACATACTTTAACCACTTGCATACTTAGAGCTAATTCCCTACTTAAGTGAATTCACACTATTTTTATGAGATAAGTCTAGCAAAGCCCAACTATTTAATACGTGAGGTATTACTATTTTCGTAGTTATTTATAATTACGCGAGAAAACATTGGATCGAGTCTGACACAGTTAACTTGGACGTTGGTGACACTTTAATAAATAATGAAGATTTTATCCAAACGAACATTATTACTTTATAATATTGAGATAATATACCTTATGTAGTACGTTTTGACGAAAACATAAGCAAACGCATAAAACACGAAAGAGTTATATCAACTACGAAACGAGAAACCGACAAAACATTTTATATGTTATTTAATGATTTCTAAGTATTTTAATAAATAATTCATTTTAAATCGACACGGAAAACTTACGTTTAAATATTATAACAAATTATGAAAACAAGCGGTTAAGTGATCGGGACACGAGACAAAACATTCGGGAACGAAAATGGGTGAAGCCCACACCTTGGTGGACCCCACCCAAACCGGCTCCCATACAAAAAGTATGGAAACCCACACTCACACCTCACTTTTCCCTTTTCTTCCATTCCACTCAACATCACCAACCCAAAACTCCCTCATCTTTCCCCTTCAAATTGCAGCCATAAACCACCTAAAAACGCCATCAAAAACACACCGAATCACGACATTGATTCACAAGGAAACGATCACCATCTCGATCTTTACATCTTCATGTTTTTCGATTTCTATTTCGAGTTAATAAATATCTAAACACTTTTAAAGTACTTACAAAGCTTTTATTTACATACTAAAGTGTTTACACAACGAAATTATGTCCAAAAATCAACTTAAAATGCGTTTTTAAAATTAAAAGTTCGATCGATCAGTTCGTCCTGCGAACTGAGATCCCAGTTGCAGTTCATCTTGCGAAGCGAACCGAAACCAGCGAAGCGAACCGAAAACATTGACTCGCGAAGTCAAACTGCGAGCGAACTGACTTGCGAATTGACCTGCGAGTTGACCTGCGAACCGACTGTGAGTCGAGACTTGCGAGTCGAGGCTTGCGAGCTGAACCGAGTTGCGAACTGAACTGGCTTGCGAGCCGAACAACTTGCAAGCCGAATTGAATTGCGAACCCACTTGCGAGTTGACCTTGCAAACTGACATTTGCGGACCAAAAATTTCGAGCTGAAACTAACGAATTGACATTTGCGTTTTCATTAATCGTTTGTTTCAGCTGGACTCCAGCCAGGGGCTCTGCCCCTTGGACCCCGCCAGGGGTTGCCACCCCTTGGATCCCGCTACCAGGGGAGCTTCCCCCCGACCCCGACTATCCAAGTATACAACAATTTGAACATAATAACAATACTTTGAAATTATTATTACAAATGTCACCAACGGGCCAAACATGTTTACTAAAACAAACGATTAAACAAACTTTGGACATAACTAGTTGTGTAGACAACTAGCCTAGATGGTCTTGCGAGACATCTACTTATATTACTATCTCTTGCGTTTAGGACATTAAGAACTTTACTTGGGCACACGCCTTGCTAGCTCTCACTACTTAGCTCACGAGGTGAGTTCACAACCCCGCTTTTACTCTTTTACTACTTTTAACATGGGGTGGAAAACATAGCCAAACTCTTTTGCCACCTGTGCAAACTATTATATAACTGCTTTTAGTGCATTTATACAAACTGCTTATGACTGCGGTCAAATATTACAACTGTGTTTATGAAAGGGTATTTCATACAAAAACGATTATCAATAAATGAAAACTATTTTGGTATCTTACAGGAGAACGACTGGTAACATTTGTATCTAGCTGGAGAACGATCAGCTGTGTAACTTACTGGAGAACGACCGGTACAATTTGGTAACTTTTCAGAGAACGACCAACATTAACTTGGTATCTTATCGGATAACGACCGGTACTAACAGTGTAATTCGTCGGAGAACAACCGGTGCTAACTTGGTATTTTATCAGAGAATGACCGGTACAATTTGGTAACTAGTCGGAGAACGACCGACTCAAACTGTTAAACCGCTGAAGAACGACCAGCAACAAGTTTTCAAACATACATTTTGGGTAACATCCCACGATAACTACACTTTGGGTAACATCCCGCGATAACTACATTATGGGTAACATCCCACGATAACTAGATTCGGGTAACATCCCACTACTTTCACACTGGAACAACATTTTAAGCCAAACTATTTGACTCTTAGGTCAACAAACTTACTCGAACTCGGTTTAACAATTGCAAACATAAAACCTGTGAATTCACTCAACCATGTGTTGATTTTTACTATGTTTTTCAGGGAATTAGCTGTGCACGTAGTTATACCGCCCGCATATATGGAAACTAGGCGACCCGATAAGCTTTAGGATGCCAACTTTTGAAACATATGAATTTCTTTTATATAACTAAAGTTGTTTTAGTCATATTTACGAAATCTACTTTTGTACAACTTAATTATTTCTACATTTGTACGATTCGATAAATCGTAAAACTTTGTAACTATTACTCGTGGCATATTAGTATATATGTTCTGTTGTAGTCATATGCTCTCTGATATGTGTGTTTGTACTTTGTATACGTCGACACTCTCACTCGATCTAATACTTCCACAAACTTCTGATAAACTGAATTAACGATTTTGGGGGTGTGACACTTAAGTATACCATACTACATTTGAAAAACACATCCATCTATTGCTCCCATACCCTCTAATTCTCAGATACATACATACACACTAACACACTACACCCACCTCAATTATTTTGCTACACTGTGCTTTTCTTCTTCTTCTTCAATTCAATCGGCAGTAACAGAGACAGAAATAGAAGTAGTAGCAAACCAACATCTTCATAAACAACAATAATCACCTTCACCACCATCATCTTCAATTGCTCGTCAACATATCGTAATCTTATCATCATCACTTTCGGCTTCCTCACCATCATCATCATCGTATCATCATCTACACCTTGTGAGGAATTTTCTATCTTTAATTCCTTACTTAAATGTTGATATATATATATATATATATATATATATATATATATATATATATATAGTTTACACATATCATAAATCATATATATATATGATAAAAATGGATGATTGATAGAATGAAACTTAGAAAACAAAAAACTGTTATTAAGGATCCAAGGCAAAATCATGTATAAACGGTAGAGTCGAAAGTTTAAACTTGTGTATTATGATGATTGATGACCTTGTAAACGAACATGGCTCGAAATATAGCAAAAACATTGGTTGATTTCGGATTGAAACTGAACTACGAACTGAACCCAGAACATGAACAACGACACCCGAACGGGTGAGAAACTCAACCAGAACGGGTGAGGTAACCCGAACGGGTGAGAGGAAGTAACCGAACGGGTGTGACTTTATACCCGGATGGGTGTGAGCGTATACCCGATTGTGTGTAAACCTACAAATGACCGCTTAATACTGAACTCGTAATACTAAACTCATGGTTGAGTAATGTTTTGTATACCTCAAATACACGTGCACAGCTAACGACAATAGAATCAAAGTAAGACTTCATATATGATTATACTAGTAATAATTAAACTAAATTAATTGAATAATAATTGAATGAGTACTAACTGAAGTTAAGAAATGTATTAAATAGAAATAACTCAAGTAGATCATGTAAACACTTTGCACGATTGCATGATTTCATTTTTAGGATAGCGTATTTTAGTTCAGATATGTTACGATGGTTCAACTCAATGTACACAACAATTATTTCAAATGTTAACCTTTAATAGCTAAATAAATAGAGTAAAAAGTGTACAAGTTAAACATAATGATTAGGACAGTAATCTGTAATATAAATATTTTTCAACAATACAAATGTTGGTCCAACTTAGTATGTTTAATACGACAACTTTTGAAATGATAATATTTACATATTATATGATCGGAGTAAAAGTGTACCCAATAAATTATGAGGAAATTATTTTACATATATATATGACTACATGCTTTAATTATATATACATACGACGATAAAATTTTATGTATTATATATAATCACAATAATTGAAAACTTATGTATTTTTACATATGAAACAAAACTTACATCGATTTATATACATATGTATTATAAACATATATATGTATATGTATATATACCTATGTAGATATACATACGCATAACCAATGACACAACTTGAGATACGCCAATGTTTTGCATTCTAGAGACATAAATAATTCTCAAAGAATCATCACCAATGAATCGTACATAATTTTGAAACAAACGACCTTTCAAAATGATCACATTGTTAACATAATTTGGCGAGCCGTCAAAGTACTTATGTTAATATGTATATGTCGTATAGGTTGACTCTATTTGGGCAACATTTACTACTATTTGCTAGCTCTCACATCACAGCCACACATCAGACTCAGGTAAGTCTCATAGCCCTGACTTTTTACTGTTTTTACTCTCGGGGTGGGAATACATGCTCAATTTGTTTTCATATTACGTAAGTATCAAATTATCGCTATATACTGCATGAGTTTGTTTATCTAATCATTTAAAGCCCTCCACAACATAGTTTGGTAATACGTTTTGTAGCGTGAATGTTAGTGTATGGTACCATACAGGATTGACAATCCTCGTCTGGGTTGGAAGCCCCAACTGGTCAAACGGACGCATTAACATTTGTTCATTAGCGTGTAGATTAGGCACTCTCAGGGTGGCACCCTCGATCAGGTCCTTGAATGCGGATCCCCACCCTCGATCAGGTCCTTGAATGCGGATCCTGACACCACAGTTAAGCTTAGACTATGTGCTCATGGCAGTGATGTACTTATTATTTATTTGCTTGATTGCAAATCATTATGCTTAAATCTTGTGTAACATACATTAATTTTTATCAATTAACCTGTGAGCTCACCAGCTTTTAGCTAACCCGTTTTACATGTATTCTCAGGTGATCAGCAGTAGTAGGAATGCTCACTCAGGATCTTAGCTCGAGTCATATGCAAACACTGTTATCAAGAGATTTCATTGCATTTCTACATTTTGTATAATTATATATGTGTTAAAATCTCTCAAATCAATCATGTGAACTCAATGCTTTTGTAAAACTTATGTACTATTATTATTTTATTGTATCTTATCAAAACGACGCATGTAGATGTCGTTCATTATTATCTTAAGTGTTGTGATTACTTGATTAGTCCAACCCAATGTATGCTTCCGCAAATCGTGAATTTGGGGGTGCGACATATTGGTATCAGAGCCTAAGGTTATAATGAACTAGGTTGCATTTAGTGGGCCTAGACTATGACCGGTAGGTGATAATCCTTATTAGGCATGACTGGTTCAGGGATTATATCATACAAGTTTAATTTAACATACCCTGATCAACTATGTACAATTAAAAAAAGATGATGTGAGATCTGAAAGGGGTTATGCTGAAAGGAATGCGTTAGTTGACTCTGACCACGAGAGAATCGGGACTCATACGTGTTTTGTGCTAGTCGCATACTAGGCTATTATGCGTTAGTTGACTCTGACTACTTATTAGGCTATTATTGATGTGCAAATACCGAGTTATAAATTTAAGTAAGAAAAGTATCTAAGAATGGACTATTACACAACTAGGCAAGTGTACCTAATCGAGTAGTAGTATAACAAAGATAAGTTTCCAGGTATCGTCCACAAGAACAGTATAAGTGTATTTTGAAGTTATTTTCGATTAATAGTTAACTAAATAGAAAGCAAGTAAAATTGGGAGTTTTTGCCTCTTAACGACAGACAGTCGAATGGTTGTATTTTAAAGTAAAACGTAAATTAAATTAAAGCAAATAAAAGATAGTTTATTTCAAATTAAAGAAACATGTTCATCTAGATCTTTTACCTCTAGTGTTGGACAATTTTAATTAAGAACCAGATTGATATTTAACATACGTGAGCTAACTAATTGGTTTACTTGTCCTCACAATACAAACACCTAATTGAGATTACCAAATGCAAGTTTCCTTGACACTTAAGACCTCTCAATTATAACCAATTAACTCAACTTAATTGATGATTCAGTCATGTGGTATTACTCTCATAAAAACCAACAATCATACAAGATCTCTCTTAGTATGATCCACCCGTATTTTAGTTCACCTAATACAATTCAGTTCATTTATTGTCTCCAATCAAAAGTACAAGATAAACAAGTAAACATAATGTTAAATGCAATAGTTTTCACTCATTGAAAAAAACGCAATATCAACTGATTGAATTAAATAAACCGCGATACGAATCATTCGTTGATCGAGTATCAATCTATCGTATAATCAAGAATCAATCACTAAAAACATATCCAACATCTAGAGTTATTAATCTAGATGAACAATAAGAGTTTAGCCCATGATTATGGGCTCAAACGCATAAACAATGATAATCAAAAGAGAATTCATAGTCGTAAGAACAAGAATTAACAGATGAAAACTAATGTTGTTGGATGTTTGATGATGAACTCTAGCCTCCGTAAAGATTAAGATGATGATTGGTAGCCTAGGGTTTCCCCAAAAACTACCCAAAATCGCCCAAAGGTAGTCTCCAAGGCTGTTTCTCCCTTCAAAATTCAGATCCCCCCCCCCCCTTTCTGACCTAATTTTGTGCTTTAAAACCTAAGATTTCGACATCATGGCCATGACAGAATGTATCATGGCCGTGACAGCCAAAGTCAATGATTTAAGAGCTGGTCAATGTGGTGTCATGGCCATGATGAAATGGGTAATTACCATGACAATATCCTGATTTGATTCTTGTGACCCCTTATCTCGATTTACACTTGAATTTGGACTATTTTCCTTGAAACTTCATTATTGAACCTGAAATGCAAATTTTAACAAATTAAGTACCAAAGGTTCATGAAATAATGAACAACTTGAACATAAATGAGGGATATTGCCAAGGTAAACATGTATAAAATAGGCAATATCAAAATCCCCCACACTTGAACTTTGCTTGCCCTCAAGCAAACTATAATTTGACAATACCAAAATAACTCCCCTTGCAATTCAGAGACGGTGGTCAGATTTTACAAAAGCAATACCAACAATAATCACCTAAGCAATCATGTCAGTACAAAGTATATATAATTATTTATTTACGAGTCTTAAGCTTGACTCAACCCCGAATATTATCGTTCAATGGGGTTTAAGCTCCCCCACACTTGTTTCGATGTGGGGACTATGAGCGGAACAAGTACCTCGAATGAGTGAAGTCAACCAATCATTTGTATCTTTTGTGGTGTTGACAATCTCAAGAAGTTTCCCTTTCTCTTTCTTTGACAGCTTTGAAACACTACGAGTACCGTAAAAAATATCACCTTTAGACGCGGCTTGATGCACCCGATTGTATATCTTTCTCATTGATTTCTCAAGGATATTATCAACAACCTTCTTAACCTCATACTCAAGTTTCCGGGTCCCACTTGCGTTGTTTACATCCATTGTATCTTCTTCATTAACCCCATGACCAACCGATAATTTACTCTGAGCCTCAACTTCAATGGATACATCGATTTTGGGTGTAGGTGATTTGATCGATGTATTATAAAAATTCACTTCCGCATTATCAACTCTAAGGGTCAATTTACCACCCTTCACATCTATAAGTGCACTAGCGGTAGCAAGAAATGGTCGACCTAAAATGAGCGGGGTATTCGTGTCTTCCTCCATATCAACAATAACAAAATCAACCAGAAAAAGGAAATGCTCAACCTTAACTAGAACATTTTCCACGATGCCTTTAAGATAAGTTAATGACCTATCGGCTAATCTTATACTCATGTTTGTACTTTTTGGCTCACCTGGGTTGAGTCTAGCATACATCGAGTAAGGCATGATATTTATGCTAGCTCCTAGATTGGCTAAAGCATTACTCACAGGTAGACTACCTAATTGGCAAGGAATAAAAAAACTTCCCGGATCCTTCATCTTCAGAGGTAGTTTACCTATCATTACCGCCGAGCACTCACCATGGATCCTTCATCTTCAGAGGTAGTTTACCTATCATTACCGCCGAGCACTCACCATCCTTGATCACAACTGTCAACCCATCCAACTTTTTCTTATTCTTTAAGAGTTCTTTCAGGAAACCCATATACTTTGGCATATGAGAAATAGCTTCAACAAATGGTAAGTTAATGTGAATAGATCTTAGAAGATCAAGAAACTTACCATTTTTCTCCTGAACTCGATCTCGAAGCAATACATTAGGATATGGTACCTTCGGTTTATACTCCTTTACAACGGGATTGGTTCGAACGGTGGGTTGTGGTATTGGGGTGTGTCCTTTGTGATGCTCATATTCTACTCCCTCTCTTGCCCCAACTGTAAACACGGCTTTCACATGCTCATTTTGAGGGTTTACTTTAGTATCACTTGGTAATGCCCCCGGTTACCCCTGAGCTAACATCTTCGAGATGTTACTAACTTCTTGCTCTAAATTCAGAATGGAAGCTTGTTGATTTCTGAATGATTGTGCAGTTATCTCGTTTGTTTGACTTTGAGCGACTACAAACTTGTTAACAAGACTTTCCAAACTAGAACTCGTAACCTCTGGTTGCCGTTGTGTTTGTTGGTAATAACCGGGACCGGATTGTTTATAACCTGAATTAACATTCTCGTTGAAGCTATTTATATCTCTTTGATAATTATTAGGCCTTTGGTTCAAAAACGAAACATTCTTCAACTGGTCCATTGGTTTATCCACATCGCAATCCTTTGTCAAATGTATACCCCCACAAGTCTCACAACCAACCTTTATGGCATGAATATCCTTGGCCATCTTTTCCATTTGTCTTCCAAATGTGGCCATTTGAGCAGTCAAGGCCGCAATAGTATCATTGGCTTCAGTACCAGCCACTTGGGATGCTCTTGATTTCTCTTTCTTTTGATGCCACTGATGAGTATGGGTAGCTAAGTCAAAGATAATAGTATGAGCCTGATTGGCTGTCTTCTTCATAATAGATCCACTTGCTGCAGTATCTATATCTTCCATGGTTTCTATATCCGCCCCTTTGTAAAAATTTTGCACCTTTTGAAAGGTGTTCAAACCATGTTGAGGACATGAATGAAGCATCTTCCCAAATCTATTCCAAGCCTCATATAGTGTCTCGGTAGGCTTCTGTTCAAACTGTGAAATATCACCCTGGAGCTCCACTGCTTTAGAAGCAGGGAAAAGTCTTTGGAGAAACCTGTCAACCATACCCTCCCAAGTAGTAATCTCTCCTTCTGGCAAGGAATCCAACCAATCCCTAGCCTCTCCCGTGAGAGTCCAAGGAAACACTCTCAAGTATATTACTTCATTCTCTACGGCTCACAAGTTAAACAAAGTGCAAATCCCCAAGAATTTCCTCATGTGTTCATTTGGGTCATCTTTGTCAGCTCCACTAAACTAGTATTGATTTTTGATCATATGAAGGAATTGCCCCTTGATCTCAAAATCATCAGTAATTTTAGGCTGATTTATAGCTGAGCCATGACCACCTCGAGTGGCCTTCATTCGAGCTTCCATTGTCTGGTTATCCATTGTGGGTTGTGGTGGTTCTTCTTGTTCTACCATTTGATTCCAACAGAAAACTGGTAGCTGAAATGTTGATCTGTGCTTGCCTCCTGAATTCTCTTTCTGGGTCAAAGAATGGCTCAAAAAATGGTGATTTGGAGGAACCGGTCATACACTACGTGTAACCTGTAAAAACACAAACACTAAAACAAATAAAAGCACCGACTCTATGAAATAAAATTAAAAATAAAGCAAGTAACTTTCAAGGGAATGAATTCCAAAGAAAGGATCTACTAACTACAAACTAAAAACAATCTCAAAATGACACAACTGTCCCCGGCAGCGGCGCCAAAAACTTGATGTGCAAATACCGAGTTATAAATTTAAGTAAGAAAAGTATTTAAGAATAGACTATTACACAACTAGGCAATTGTACCTAATCGAGTAGTAGTATAACAAAGATAAGTTTTCAAGTATCGTCCACAAGAACAGTATAAGTGTATTTTGAAGTTATTTTCGATTAATAGTTAACTAAATAGAAAGCAAGTAAAATTGGGAGTTTTTGCCTCTTAACGACAGACAGTCGAATGGTTGTATTTTAAAATAAAAATGTAAATTAAATTAAAGCAAATAAAAGATAGTTTATTTCAAATTAAAGAAACATGTTCATCTAGATCTTTTACCTCTAGTGTTGGACAATTTTGATTAAGAACCAGATTGATATTTAACATACGTGAGCTAACTAATTGGTTTACTTGTCCTCACAATACAAACACCTAATTGAGATTACCAAATGCAAGTTTCCTTGACACTTAAGACCTCTCAATTATAACCAATTAACTCAACTTAATTGATGATTCAGTCATGTGGTATTACTCTCATAAAAACCAACAATCATACAAGATCTCTCTTAGTATGATCCACCCGTATTTTAGTTCACCTAATACAATTCAGTTCATTTATTGTCTCCAATCAAAAGTACAAGGTAAACAAGTAAACATAATGTTAAATGCAATAGTTTTCACTCATTGAAAAAAATGCAATATCAACTGATTGAATTAAATAAACCGCGATACGAATCGTTCGTTGATCGAGTATCAATCTATCGTATATCAAGAATCAATCACTAAAAACATATCCAACATCTAGAGTTATTAATCTAGATGAACAATAAGAGTTTAGCCCATGATTATGGGCTCAAACGCATAAACAATGATAATCAAAAGAGAATTCATAGTCGTAAGAACAAGAATTAACAGATGAAAACTAATGTTGTTGGATGTTTGATGATGAACTCTAGCCTCCGTAAAGATTAAGATGATGATTGGTAGCCTAGGGTTTCCCCAAAAACTACCCAAAATCTCCCAAAGGTAGTCTCCAAGGCTGTTTCTCCCTTCAAAATTCAGATCCCCCCCCCCCCTTTCTGACCTAATTTTGTGCTTTAAAACCTAAGATTTCGACATCATGGCCATGACAGAATGTATCATGGCCGTGACAGCCAAAGTCAACGATTTAAGAGCTGGTCAATTTGGTGTCATGGCCATGATTGTAATTACCATGACAATATCCTGATTTGATTCTTGTGACCCCTTATCTCGATTTACACTTGAATTTGGACTATTTTCCTTGAAACTTCATTATTGAACCTGAAATGCAAATTTTAACAAATTAAGTACCAAAGGTTCATGAAATAATGAATAACTTGAACATAAATGAGGGATATTGCCAAGGTAAACATGTATAAAATAGGCAATATCAATTATATATTGAATATATACGAATAGGCCTCACATGAAGATACTTTAGCTATTCCTATAGCTGATTTTTCTCTCGAAACATCTAATATAATTCTCTCGTCAACTTACGCCAAACAACGACAATTCGATAACCACTATATTACTGTAAGAGTGAACTCAAATGATTTCTTGAAAATCATATCTAACATCTCGAATTCAACATACTCCCAAGGTCTAAAATCCTTTCTGCCATTTCTATAGAACTCACTCGCGTGGAAAAATGGCAAGCTACACACCAGATGATTTCATGTCAGATGACGATCAAATCAACGAAGAACAAATGCAGTACATGTATCTCGATAAAGAGATTGCACCAATAGAAGAGATTGTGAATGAAGAAATTGAAAATCACAACTTCGGATTGGTTGACATCAAAGAATACAAAAGAGTTCGAGATCAGGCCGAGAGCTTGGATGGCCGAAATTTTGAACTGAAACTAAAATGTAAAACTTACGAACTAGAACTGAGGATTCGGAAGAGATCCATCTCTCAACGAATCCAAGACCGTATCCACTAATGGAAGAAAGTTGTCACTGACTTAAGGCATAGGAGAACAAAGTGGATTAAGTGGATGTACAAACAAGCAACAGAGGATGCTCCAATTTACCATGCGCCTCCACGATACGGAGATATACTCGAAGCTCATCACTATCCTCACGACCTGCATCTAGATTAGACCGACGATAACTATAACTAATCTGTATAGCGAACTTATGTAGCTAGTAGGTCGTACTAGGATCTTCTACTCTGATGGGTGTGCAGTAACACCATCACATTTTGTATAAACCTCATGTAATTTGACCGGACGTAGCATTCCTGGAATCTTTTGTAATCTGCATGTTGTTAGCCTTTTGAAACTCGCACCTTGTAATCCAACTCTATTATCTAATGAAATTATGATTATCACTTTGTACTGTTGTATATTACCACATGTATACAGAAATCTATGATAATCATTCCACTTGTATAGAATCTCACGTTCCTTTCATTTCTTCCTTGAAGGAACATACCGCCAAGGAAACAAACCTTCACTGCCGCTGAACTCGCCCAATTCATTTCTCAAGGAGTAGTCGAAGCTCTGGCTGCTCAATCATCACGAAGGAATGGAAGAAGTGATGATACTGTTAACGATGTTACTGTTGTTAAACCCTGTACCTACAATGACTTTCTCAAGTGCAAACCTATGAACTTTAAGGGCACGGAAGGTGCCATTGGACTAATCAGGTGGGTTGAAAGAATGGAGTCCATCTTTAGGACCAGTAACTGCTCGGAAGACTGCCAAGTAAAGTTTTCCACCTGTACCTTCATGGAAGGTGCTTTGATGTGGTGGAACTCGTATGTTCATTCTGTGGGAATCGATGTTGCATATCGAATTCCATGGGAAGATTTGAAAAAGATGTTGAGGGACGAGTATTGTCCCAATGAAGAACTCCAGATACTGGAAGATGTATTCTGGCATCTGATGTACAAGGAACCGATATCACTAGTTATACCACTTGATTCCAGCAACTTGCTCTACTTTGCCCGTCCATGGTTGACCCTGAAACGCAAATGTATCGAGAGATACATCCGTGGACAATCTGAGAACATTCAGGGAAATGTCACTTCGTCAAAACCAGAAAAAATTCAGAGTGCCATTAGTATGGCGCATGAACTCATGGCTCAAGCTGTTCGTCGTGGAACCCCTACACCATCTGCTGGAAACAATTCTGGGGGTAACAAAAGAAAGTGGTCTGGAAACTTAAACCAAAACCAACAAACTGCCAAGAAGCCTGAGACTATTAAGGCTTACACCACTGGGTCTAGAGAAAAGAAAGGCTACATTGGAAACAAGCCTTACTGTTCCAAGTGTAACCGTCATCATGATGGTCCTTGCAGTACTCCTTGCAATAACTGCAAGCGGAACGGACATCTTACCAAGGACTGCAGATCACCCAAAACCAATACCAACAATAACACCAACACCGACCAACCACGAGCCTGCTTTGAGTGTGGCAACAATGGGCATTTCAGGAATGAGTGTCCGAAGTTGAAGAACAAGGGCAACAACCAACTAGCTCGTGGAAGGGCATTCGTGATCGCAGCACAGGAGGCACGCCAGGACCCTAACACCGTCACTGGTACGTTTCTAGTAAACAACCATTATGCCTATGTGTTAATTGATTTGGGTGCCGATTTAAGTTTTGTGTCCACTGAGTTTAGACCACTATTAGAACTTGAATCCCGTAAGCTAGATAACAAATATACTATAGAACTAGCCGATGGTAAGTTGATCAAGTCAGGAGAAATAGTACCGGGATGCACCTTGGAGTTAGAAGGTCATCTCTTTGAAATAGATTTTCTACTGGTTAAGTTGGGAAGTTTTGACATTGTAGTCGGTATGGATTGGTTGTCGAAGAACCGCGCTGAGATTATGTGTTTTGAAAAGATGGTACACATACCACTACCGACAGGAGAAACCTTGGTGATACAAGGCGAGAAACAAAAGAATGCCACTAAGATGATTACTTGCTTGAAAGCTAGTAAGTATCTCAGAAAGAGATACCAAGCATTTTTGGCACACGTTGTGGAGAAGAAACCCGAAGAGAGACATATAAGCGATGTACCTATTGTGTGTGACTACCCGGGAATGTTTCCCGAGGAATTACCAGGATTACCACCCTCACGGCAAGTTGAATTTCATATTGATTTGGTGCCCGGAGCCACACCAATCGCACGCACACCTTATCGTCTCGATCCATCAGAGATGCAGGAGTTGTCTTCGCAGTTGCAAGAACTCCTAGCCCTAGGATTCATCCGGCCGAGCTTTTCGCCTTGGGGAGCTCCGGTTTTGTTTTTCAAGAAGAAGGATAGATCTATGCGAATGTGCATTGATTACCGGGAACTGAACAAGGTAACTATCAAAAATCAATACCCGTTACCATGCATCGACGATCTGTTTGTTCTACTACAAGGGTCAAGTTACTATTTGAAAATTGACCTATGATCTGGTTATCATCAACTGAAGGTTTGGGAAGAGGATATACCAAAGACTGCATTTAGGACTTGTTATGGTCATTACGAGTTTCTAGTCATGCCCTTTAGACTGACAAATGCACCAGCAGTGTTCGTGGATCTCATGAACAGAGTATGCAAACTGTACCTGGATAAGTTTGTCATTGTGTTCATTGATGATATCCTGATTTACTCGCAAATGAAAGAGGACCACGAACAACACCTGAAAACAATCTTCGAACTACTTGAGAAAGAGAAGTTGTATGCAAAGTTCTCTAAGTGTGAATATTGGATGCGAGAGGTTCATTTCCTTGGTCATGTGATCAACGATAAAGGAATTCACGTAGACCCATCTAAAATTGAGGCAATCACCGAAAACCCCATCCGAGATCCGACAATTTCTTGGTTTAGCTGGCTATTTCAGGCGATTCATCGCAAACTTTTCAAAGATAGCCCAGCCTCTTACCACTTTAACTCAGAAAGATAAGAAATTTGATTGGGGTGAGAAACGAGAAAATGCCTTCCAACTGTTAAAACAGAAGCTGAGTACCGCACCCATCCTATCATTACCAGAAGGAGTAGATAATTTTGTTGTCTAATATGATGCTTCACATCAGGGATTGGGTTGCATCCTAATGCAAAACGACAAAGTAATTGCTTATGCATCACGTCAATTAAAAGTGCACGAGAAAAACTACACGACTCATGTCTAAGAGTTGGGACCAGTCATTTTTGCACTTAAAATTTGGAGACATTACCTATATGGTACAAAGTGTACGATCTTCACTGATCACAAGAGCTTCCAACACATATTCGATCAGAAAGAGTGCAACATGAGACAACGACGTTGGGTCGAATTGCTAAACGATTACGATTGTAAAATCAAGTACCACCCGGGCAAGGCAAATGTAGTAGCAGACACCCTGAGTCGTAAAAAGAGAATCAAACCTCGCAGAGTTCGAGCTTTGGGATTGACAATCCACTCGAACCTCATTACTCAAATTCATGACGCTCAACAACTAGGTTTCGTTCCCGAACATCTTAAGGAAGAATCCTTGAAGGGAATAGAAAAACAACATGAAATAAGGGACTACGGAGTGTTGTACTTCATGAACCGGATTTAGGTTCCATGCGTAGATGAATTACACAGACTGATATTGGATGAAGCTCATAAATCCAACTACTCGATATATCCTGGTGCAGACAAAATGTACCACGATCTGAAAGATTTCTACTGGTGGCCTGGCATGAAATGAGATATTGCCGCATACGTTAGTAAATGCCTGATGCGTCGCCAGCGATCGGTAAGGATTTCAACCGTTGTCGTTGCACCGGCTACCGACGATGGGCATCAGTGGAGTGTTTTAAATTTGTAATTGTGGGGCCTAAGTTTTCCCTAATAATGCTAATCCTAAGGGTGAGCAAGTTGTAGGTATGACCTAGAGTCGTTCTTCAAACTGACTGAATTGAAACTAAGGCGTGGTAGATGAGGGCTTTCAAACTAGTGAAGGGTTTATAAGATAGTGGGGGAGTTTTAGTTATTGTATTAACTTAGGTAAATAAATAAACAAAAGCGAAATAAAAATAAAAGATAAAGCAGATAAATAAAGATAGTGTTTGCTGCAACTTCGTTAATTAAGTTATGGGATGATATTTGGAGAAACTATTTTAAAAGATATTAGTTAATTATCATTCTTGAGTACTTGTATGTAAACACTAGACTCTCTACTAATTAAAATCCCATTAGCATGTCACACCGAAAGCTAGGTTATGGTAACATTACAAAGTATTTAGAATAATAAGCAAAATCTTAATTATGGTTTAATAATATGATAAAACTTGAGATCGTTTAAGCTCTAGACTTTTTAGGTCTAATCTAGGATATAATGATAACAAAGACAACAATAATTTGCAGCGGAATAATAAGAACATCAATGTTATCACAACAAGCCTCAATTTTATTTGATCAGAATAAAACGGTTATACAAATATAACAGGATCAAGAAACCTTGATCTTGAGGCTAAACAAAACCCTTAGACGTCTACATATTTCATGCACACTTTTTCCTACGTCCCTATGTCTCTTTATATACTAGAGATATTAGGGTTACAAGAAATCATAATTATACTAGGAAACTAATTAAAATAAAACAATTCATCTTTAGCCCCTCAACTTTCATCTTTTATTTTGTCTCATCAAATTAATAATTCCTTACAATCTTCCCCTATTTGATGATGACAAAATATCGATCTTCTTGCACAAACTTCCCCTTAACTCTTGATTTCTTTTAAACCATGCCATGCAATAACAATAAGCTGCAAATCTTGATCTTCAATTCTTCTTCCCCTTTTTGTCATTATCCAATAGGAATCTTCTTGAAGATAAGCAACTTTGAACCTTTACAACCACTTGCTATATAATACACCACTAATCCAATTTTCTAATGTCTCAAATTACCCTCCATGACGCATAATAAGAATAATGAATTTGAGCAATAGAAAATTACACTAGCAGTAATAATATATAACTAGCAGTAGTGATGAAACCTTTATCCCTCAAATTAAGCATGAACATCTCCTGATGGTTAAAAACTTTATCAATAAGCTTCCCCTCAAATCAATATTTTAACCATCTCCTGAATCTCGAACTTTATAAGCTCTATGTAATGATCACTTATGAAGAAAATAGAGTATAACAAACTTAACAAAGAAGTTAAATCTTCCAAACTTGTACCTTATATCTTGTACTATCCACGACGTTGAACTTATATTCCAATGTATAAGTAGATCGCAATCTCTTTGACAAAAATCCTTATTTTCCATAATAAGTCACTGAGCACACCATAACTCCTTCACGTGATAGCAAATGTGAGCATTGAGCACCATCAGTTTGTAAATCACACACTTTTGCTAGATTTTTCAAGTCTTCATCGTCACCATACAAATCAAACAAGTTATCTTCAAAGTGTATCATCCCACTTTGAGATATGATAAGATACACGCAAGTCAAAACTCAACTCCAATATCAAATAAGCCATAATCAACCTTCTTCGTAATCACATCTTAAAAAAACCAAGAACAGTGGTAACCACTTTGCATTAACAGTGGTAATGTCTTTCAAATTACACTAACAGTGGCAACAATGATACATTACGCAAACAGTGGCAATCATCAAATTTTGTACTAACAGCGGTAAGGATTTGCTAACAGTGGTAAGCTTGTTCTAACAGACGTAAGCTTGTACTAGAAGCGGGAAGTTTGTACTAACAGCGGGAAGAACCTTCTAGCATTGACAATGTTTGTACAAATAGTGGCTGAGCAGTGGCTAGCACATCTAACGAGCAGTGGCAGGCAACTTCAGAATTACATATTTCCCTGATTACGAATCTGAGCATGCTCAAATTTTTACACGAAGTTCATCAATGTTTCATTAACCACATATCCAAAAATCAAGTCAATCCAACGGTTAACAAACACACAGCAATTAAAACACAGCAGCTGCGCAAACAGAAACCACAAACATACTGCAGCAATTTCGAATTTTCATATCTCTATGTAGTCACATCCGATCATGATGAAAATTTTACACGATGTGGAAACCTATGTCTTGAATAACATATCCAAAAATCAAGAGCATTCGTTGAATAACGAAGACACAGTGATCGATTTACTGCAGCTGTTCGGAAAAACCATACGGTTTCAGCAGCAGATTTTGAATTTAAATATCTCTCAATCAAAAGCTCAGATCGAAAATTCCTCCGGTCAGTATGTGCCCCATGGCTGTGCAGAAAGTGACTAATTACGAATTTTTCTTGCAATCTTCTAGGGTTTCTTCGATATGGCTTCTCTTGCTTGTAAAACTTGTAGATCCTAGATAACGAGCCACCTCGCTCTGATACCAATTGATAAAACTTGAGATCGTTTAAGCTCTAGACTTTTTAGGTCTAATCTAGGATATAATGATAACAAAGACAACAATAATTTGCAGCGGAATAATAAGAACATCAATGTTATCAAAACAAGCCCCAATTTTATTTGATCAAAATAAAACGGTTATACAAATATAACAGGATCAAGAAACCTTGATCTTGAGGCTAAACAAAACCCTTAGACGTCTACATATTTCGTACACACTTTTTCCTACGTCCCTATGTCTCTTTTTATACTATAGATATTAGGGTTACAAGAAATTATAATTATACTAGGAAACTAATTAAAATAAAATAATTTATCTTTAGCCCCTCAACTTTCATCTTTTATTTTGTCTCATCAAATTAATAATTCCTTACATAATACTTTCATATGAAGGGAGCGAAATCTTAAGGTACTAGACATAACTGAATCATATAACGATTCCTCGTCATCCTAACAGATTCGTATATTTAAAACGGTTCATTTATGACTTTAAATCGGCCCTTGCTTAAGACTACCCAATAAATCCCCTTATTATCCACAGCGTTCCTCACTTAAAGTGGTTCCGCCGCTTCAAACCTTGGCCATGTCTTGTCCTACGATAATCCCCCATGTAGCCTTGCGGTTCCATACTTTCATACCTTTGACAAATTATATTGATATAGATGATTGACTACCTTTCAATTGGACGTAAAAACATGTCAAGAATCATTCTAGAATGAGAGAGATATCGGTAGTAAAAACATGACTTTTTACGCGATATGAAGTATCCCACACTTAGAACTTTGCTTGTCCTCAAGCAAACTCGAATTTCAACATGGTTAAAGATAAGCAGATAATGAAATATTTTAAGGTGGAACTTTTTACTAAGGGGGTTTTGGAAAAATAAAATATTCATGCCTTTGAAAAAGAAGGGTTGTAATCTTTGGGAGCATGCTTTTGATCTTTAAGGTGGTCACTCAAATCACTCAAAGTGTTTAGGGTTTCCTATTCTAATATTATCAATCACTCTGAACGCGAGTCATGTATCGTTTATCGTCATAGGCTTAATCGAGGATCAAATCTTTACCTTTTTGGTGAGCGCGAAGTCGATCTAGCCACAATCATTCTAAGGGAAGTGATGTAGGATTTTTGGGGTGAAGTGTTGGTGATGTGAGAGGGGGTTTTGTTGGTTTTTCATTGGTTTCTTTTTTTTTGTGAAGTTGGAATTTTTGGGAGGATTGACGCCCTTTTCTTTTGGTGTTCGCAGAAGGAGTCTTTTTCTCCAATTGATTTTCTTTTCTTCGAAATTTATTTCTTGGGTTTTTTTCTTTTGACGTCATATTCTTCTAACTTCTTTTCTTTCATCTTTGGGACTTACTATCAAGTTTGAGGGATGCTTTCGAGAAGGTAGGGATAACGTGTTTATTTATGGGTATATGGATGGGTTTAAGAATGAAGTGATTCAATCTCCTCTTTACTCACCAATCCGGATTTGAAATGCATAACAAGAGCAAGTTCTGACTCTAAACGCATACATCGGCACACTCAAGAATCAAAAAAGTGAATGCTTTTTATATAGCTCAAGATACCTCACGAATCAAAAGTTGGTTTGTTGTGTGCCTAGTCATGCGATGCTCTTTATGAGATTACTAAACTAATTTTTCAAAGGAATTTGTATTTTATTTATCCTTTTCCCCAAAGTAAATCATTCTTTGTCTCAAATTTTTCATTTTCAACATATTTTTAACACAATTTTGAAAATTTTGTTTACTTTTTGGAGAAGGATGGTCTAAAGAGCAACGAGTTTATAATCAAGTATATACCATTATTCATTTTACAGTAGTGTAACTAATGCTATCCCACACTTAAAGGAACATCGTCCTCGATGTTATTCTAAGTTCTGACTGGGGTAAAATCCCACACTTAGGAATTAAAACATCTAAGACGTATTCTTTCAGTAGTGTGTGTTGGGTTTGAATCCCACACTTAGTGATAAGCATAGTGGATATGGTATATCTATAAACGAAAGAAAGAGATTAGAACAGAAGTACTCCCCATTTATATATGTGGCTTGTTGGTGATGATGAGGAGTGCTCCGGAGCATACGATTGCTGACTTTTCCGTAGAGTCCCATGCTATTGTGTGCTCCGATTTCTTCAAGTCTTTTGTGATTTGTCTCGTAGGTGTGAACACATTGGATATACTTTTCTTAATTCCGGTGCCAAAAACTTGATGTTTGATGCGGCGCCAAAAACTTGATGTGTCGGTCTTCTTCGTATATTCAAGTGTGAAAGATAGTCGGAGACTTCATCACTTCTTGGAATGTAAAATTGCAGAAATGTAAACACGGGTTGCCTCCCGAGAAGCGCTCTTTTAAAGTCGAGAGCACGACTTCTTCTCTCCTAGCTAGATGAAGATGGATGCATCCATGGGATTCCCGTTGATGTTGCGGGCCCTAGGTTGATAATTTTCATGAATTGGTTGATAATTTTCGTAATCAATTCGAGTGGACTATCTCTCGATGATGCCTTGTAGTTCAGAAGATGCTCTGAAGTTGTCCTCACAAGTCCGTAAAGTCCGAAGGTGATGTAGTCAACTGCTTTAGTGACAGGTCCACTAGGGTCGGTCATGGTGGTTGTGTCTGTCTTAACAACCTCTCTTAGCGGTGGGTTTTGCCAGAGAGAGCATACAAGCTGACGAATGGAAAGTCGGATTCTGAGAAAACTAGAACAAGCTGATGAAGTATCTCCTTGCATCCTGAGTGGAATATGAACCTTCTTCTGGAGTTACTTTTCGGTTGTTGAATCTCCCGTAGATGGATCGTAACAAAAGTAGCGATATCAAGTGGTGATTCATGTGTGGCCCTAAAAGGTCGTTCGCGCCTTGATTCCTCCCAAAGAAGATCACTAAGTTCTTCAATCAATAACTCAACTTGTTTTTCAATAGTGGGGTTGATAACCATAGATCCGCTTTCCTTGGAACTGAGGTGATCTTCTCTACTTAGCAAGTTAAGCAATGATGTGAGGTCATTCATCATTGAAATGTCGGCACGACTACTCGGATGTCCAGTAGTCTCTTTCATATGTGCTCTAATGGATCCTAACATCTCCCATTATGTTGAGGTGAATGTGATGTTAGATCTTTTAAGGGCATTGTAGATCCTAGCGTAAGTCCGTTTCTGTTGTGGACAGAATTGCAGTTCAGCAAGGGAAAGAGCCAGCATGTTGACTACGCCGCTTAGTCCTCCTACTACTTTGTCAAATCTTTGGATCAATTCTTCGACCACTTTGTGATCTATGATGGTTTGCGGTTGGTATCTTGTGCATTTTGAATATTCCTCCAGTGTTTCTCTTCTCGTAGGATGGTTGTGGTTACTTCCCGCCATTTCTTCGGTGGTAAACGTATTAATTGGCGGTATGCTGCTTTTGTTTTCTTTTTCCATCTTTCTCATCCCAATTTCTTCCATCGTTGAGTTTTTCACTGATGGAGATCCATTTTTCATCTCTTGTCCTATTCGTCGGAGGTCAATCGGAAAATATGGTATGATTGCCAGTTCCTTACTAGATTTACTTTCACTTGTTGACCTTGCAGTTTCTTTGTCCTTTGTGGTCTGGTTCATGGAGATCATGTACATATCGGCTTGGTCTCCAGTGTTAGGATTGTCGATATGGAAAGTGATGGTTTCTCCCTGAGACTACAAGCTGATGGTTTGTGTGAAGACGTTGATGATTGCCTTGGCCGTATTCATGAAAGGTCTTCCTAGTATGATTGGGATGTGTATGTCTTCCTGCATATCCATTACTACAAAATCTGTTGGGTAAAGAAATTTGTCAATCCTTACTAAAACATTTTCAGCTATTCCCTTAGGGTATTTGACCGAGTGGTCAGCAAGCTGTATGGTCATTTTGGTAGGTTGAGGATTTTCTAACTCAAGCCTCTTGAAAAGCGAGTATGGCATAAGATTAACACTAGCTCCTAAATCGGTAAGAGAACAGATGATGCCTGAATTGTGGATAGAACAGGGGAGAGTAAAAACTCCGGTGTCTCCGAGTTTTTCTGGAATGATATTTTTCAAAATAGCTGAACATTCCTCGTTCAGCGGGACATTGGGTACTTTATCCTTGGTTGTAAGAAGTTTTCTGAATTACTTTTTAGAATGAACTTTAGGAACGCTATCTAGAAATTTCCTATCAAGTTTAAAAGACTTAAGCTTGTCGGGTCGTTGTTTAAGATGATCCGGAAATGGAATGTTCTTATTTGATGTAAACTCTAAATCTATTGTCGATGAGACAATAGGTGGTTCCTTCGCCGGAGAAGAAATCGTAGGTGGGCTATGTGCTACCTGAGAGTCTTGAATATGGGAAGCCTCATTATTATACTGAGGTTTAGCGTTAATACGTTGTGCTAATTGTCCTAATTGGGATTCTAAAGCTTTTAACAAAGTCAAATGATCTCTTAAGATGAGATCAGTTTGGTCTTGTCTAGCCGAGAGTCCTTGAATGAGTTGTATCAGGGTGTCGTCAAAACTAGAGGTTTATGAGGAAGAGGGTTCGGAAGGTTGGAATTGGTAAGATGGTGGGATATTCCTAGGTGGGTTAAGAGAAGGGTTAGTATTGTGTGAAGTTAGATGAGATTGAGGAATTTGGGCTGAGTGGTTCAGATTAGCACAATTAAGGCAGGTTTGAACTTGACAGACTTGTGGTTGTTGACTTTTCAATTCCTTAATCTCCTTGGTTAGATCTGCCACTTGCTGAGTGAGGGTTTGGATAGCTTCATTCCCGATTTTAGTAGGTGGATTCACTATTAAGGGGTGATTTTCATTATTCCAATCATGGTTGTGCATTGTCATTTCCTCAATAAGGCTCCAAGCTTCATTGCTCGTACAATTCATGAAACTGCCTCGAGATGCGGTATCAAGTAAAGGACGATGATGTGGGAAGAGACCATTGTAGAAAATGCGCAACTGGTCTGAGCGCTCAAAACGATGATTTGGACATTTCTTAAGCAATTTCTTAAAGCGTTCCCATGCATCGTAGATTGATTCATCATGCATTTGACGGAAGTTTATGATGTTGGTCCTAAACGTGGCTTGTTTTGATGGGGGGAAATATTTGGCCAAAAATTTGGTTGCTAATTCTACCCAAGAGGTTATAGAGTTAATCTCTAGTTCCTCAAACCAGGTTAGTGCATTGAGAGTTAGTGAATAGGGAAATAGGTATAGATAGACTATGTCCTGATTAATCCCAATCGGCTTAAAAGAGTTGGATAAGGAAATGAATTTGTCAAGGTGAGAGTTTGGATCATCATTTGGTAGGCCATGGAATTGACAGAGGTTTTGGACTAACTGAACAACATGTGGCTTTAATTCAAATGATCCTCTATCGGTTTCCGGATAGACGATTGGTCCTCCTCGGCCTTCAATCAAAGGTTTAGAGTCTTCAGCGAGAGTGATACGTGCAGCAGTCATAGTCTCATCGGCAGGTGGTTGACTAGTTGAATGGATAGGGGTGGTCATTTCTAAAAGTGGTAAAAGGAAAGAAAAATAAAGAAAGACGTAGGGGTCTAAAAAATCCTAAAGGTTCACTAGTAAGTAAGTTCTTCTTAACGCCTAAGGATCGTGCAGTTGGTTCCCCGGCAGCAGCGTCAAAAATTTGATGCGTCGCCAGCGGTCGGTATGGATTTCAACCCTTGTCGTTGCACCGGCTACCGGCGGCGGGCATCAGTGGAGTGTTTTAAATTTGTAATTGCAGGGCCTAAGTTTTCCCTAACAATGCTAATTCTAAGGGTGAGCAAGTAGTAGGTATGACCTAGAGTCGTTCTTCAAACCGACTGAATTAAAACTAAGGTGTGGTAGATGAGGGTTTTCAAACTAGTAAAGGGTTTATAAGATAGTGGGGGAGTTTTGGTTTTTGCAAGAAAATCTCTATTGTCTACATGCTGACTCGAGCTATAGTAATCCTGAGGGCAGTCCAGATCTACGTTGAGTACCTGTGATACATGCTAAAATGGGTCAGCTAACGCAGGTGAGCTCACAGGATTGAGTATCAAATAATATCATATGAACCGCAAGATTTAAGTACTGATTTGCATCCAGCAAATAAGGTTAAAGATAATGTACACAACCATGAGCACATAGTCTGAGCTTAACTCGAGGGGTCAGGATCACAATCAGTGCCTGAGCGAGGTGCCTCCACGAGTGCCTAATTAACACTCGTCAGAACAAATATTAGTACGTCCGTTTACCCAGTTAGTGCTTGCTAACCCGGACTAGGAGGGTCAATCCTATATGATATCATATACTAATATTCACGCTACAACGTATTACCAAACTATGCTGACGGAGGACTTTGAAATGATTAGTTGTGTAAAACTCATGTAGTATATGTAAATGTTTGTACTTGCGTTCACATGTTAAAATAAGCAATGGATCACACCCCTGAGTAAAAACAGTAAAAGAGAGGCCATGAGACTCACCTGAGTCTTGAAGCGTTTAATCAATAAACGGGAGTTGATTATCCGATTAGTGTTTGTCCGAAGACTCGTAACCTGAGGGTGTCCACGACACGCGATGGTTATAAACATGATTGGGTATCTCAGAGATCACCCTTGTAGTTGTTTGTCTAACTAGAATGTCCAAATTACTACGATTTGGTTGATTTGTTTAAGTATTTGAAAATGTGTACGGCCCGTTGGTGATTATTTGTAATAATAATCTTATCATTATCGTTATAATTTCGAAGTGTTATGCTCGAAAACATGTTCCAATTTGTTTTAGAAGTCGCATCGTATAAAGGTTTGAGGTTATAGAAGTTTGATACTTAATGTGAAAGAGGATTGCAAACAGCCTGTTTTTAGCGTTACTTAATGCGACACTTGAGGTCTTAGGCGTCACTTAGGAAGTGACGCATGAAATAGTAAAATCTGAGCTGAGGGCGTCACTTAGGGAAGTGACGCATACCAAGGCGTCACTAAGGCAGTGTCAGGTATTAGTGTCGGATAAGGGTTCTAGGCGTCACTAGCAAAGTGACGGATGTAAGTGTCGGGAAAAAGGGGTTTTATGCGGTACTTATTTAAGTGACGCAACTTTAGGGCTTTATGCGTCACTCAATGCGGCACTTAAGTGTCGCAAGAAGTGACGCTATACTGGATGGCCTATGCGACACTTAGGTCTGATCGATGGATTTTGAGCCAAAAACGAGTTTTTCGGTTTCCGTTTCGTCCGATTCTTTTACCTAACCCTTAGATAGACATTTCAAAGTTAAATAAACAACTTTCAAGTAAAAATATGCTAAATCGAAGAGTTTCGAGATTTATCAGGAATCTTACAAGTTTACGCGGAGGGATTTCGAAAAGACGGAAATGTAGATCGTGATGCGGGTAATCTTTTTCTCCAAACGAGCGTGAGAATCCGAGGTGGTCTTGAGGTGTTATTTTGTGGATTAAGGTGGTGGTGTGGTTTTTGGTTTAGAGAGAAAAGGAAGAAGAAGAAAGAGAGAGTGAAATGAGAAAGTGAGGGTGAGGGGCGTGATGTGCCATCCCCTTGACCGATTTTGAAGGGGGCCCCACCTTGTGTGGGACTCCCAAATTTAATCCCCTGTGCAATCGAGTCCCGTGTGGTGTTTGTTTTCCCGATCGTTTAATTATTTCTTTTATACTTTTAAATATGCATTTTAAAATATAATTATTTATCTAATATTTTGTTTAAAGTATTTTATCAAATATTTAGTAAGTGAATTACAATGTATAATTTACCCTCGTTTTGATTGTTTACGCGCTTAATATTTTACTCGCGAAATCCTTGTTTATACGATACGAATTTGAGTTAAAATACTATCTAAATGATAGTTTGGATGAAATCGGGTTATTAAATAATGTCATGTTATTTAATGAAAATCGTTCCCAACGTCCGTATTGATTGAATCGAATTGCATTCGATTTGAAACTTGTACGATTTAATCAAACCGCATACTCGTATATACTCAACAATATATATTTTGATACATTAATTAGCCTAAAACCCAACTAATTACTTGTATTAACAGAGAATTAGGCACTAATTACTAGTCCTAATTTGGCGGGTGTTACAAAAATAAAAAATAAAGCAGCTAAATAAAGATAGTGTTTGCTGCGACTTCGTTAATTAAGTTATGGGATGATATTTGGAGAAACTGTTTTGAAAGATATTAGTTAATTATCATTCTTGAGTACTTGTATGTAAACATTAGACTCCCTACTAATTAAAATCCCATTAGCATGTCACACCGAAAGCTAGGTTATGGTAACATTACAAAGTATTTAGAATAATAAGCAAAATCTTAATTATGGTTTAATAATACTTTCATATGAACGGGAGAGAAAACTTAAGGTACTAGACATAACTGAATCATATAACGATTCCTCGTCATCCTAAAAGATTCGTATATTTAAAACGGTTCATTTATGACTTTAAACCAGCCCTTGCTTAAGACTACCCAATAAATCCCCTAATTATCCACAGCGTTCCTCACTTAAAGTGGTTCCGCCGCTTCAAACCTTGGCCATGTCTTGTCCTACGATAATCCCCCATGTAGCCTTGCGGTTCCATAGTTTCATACCTTTGACAAATTATATTGACATAGATGATTGACTACCTTTCAATTGGACGTCGTTAAAAAGGTGTTGTAATCACGTTTATTGGTGGAAAGGTGATTAGATTAATTTGAAGTTTAAAAGTCTATTTAGAAAGGTTAATTAAACTAGGTTTCTCATTTTATATGTTATTCCATAATATAACTACCTTCGGTCGTTACTCGACTTCCATACATTTGTACTCCACCTTGAAGTGTTTCCAGTACTATATCGAATAACAGTCGAATAGGGGCCATCATACTACTTCGTAATATTGTACCATTTCGTAATATGACTACCTTCGGCGTTCCTCGACTTCCATACATTTATACTCCACCTTGAAGTGTTTCCAGTACTATATCAAGTAACAGTCGAATAGGGGCCATCAAATTACTTTACGATAATTAAGACCGTTTATATTTTACCACTATGATGATCCTAAGGCAACAATCAAACAAGAACATGCAATGAGACGATCAAAGCAATACTACCAATTTTTAATTAAAAATCATCCCATAATTAATTAACTACATCACAAACAAACACAATAAGTATACTACTCTCTAATCATGACAATAACTAAATCTAGCATAATCAATATAAACGTAATTAATTTAGATAGATAAGGATTAGAAAGCACCAGGATTAAATGCGGGAGAAAGTAGACTTGAATTAATTGACACAATTCCGAGCATACACTGAAGATTACAATGCGTTCCGCACTTTCCTTCTATTATAAACAAGCTCCTAAACTAGCCTAAAACTAATTTTTAGTAAGAAAATAGAAAGAAAGTAGGAGCAATATCTTAAGAGAAATATATTGTTCTAAGAATGGTGTGTGTGAAAATGAAGCCTTAGGGCTGCTATTTATAAGTGAAATGTGGCTCATGTTAGCATTCCAAGGCTCACATTAGAAAAAGAGTGAAAGGTGGTGCACCGGGTACGAAAAAGCATGGAAAGGTGGCACACCGGGTACGAAAAGGCATGGAAATGTGGTCAACCAGGTACGCGCAAGGACCAAAAAGCGGAAATGGGATGGGGGTGGTTGGCAGGCACCGGGGGCCTGGTGGCCGGCGGCGGAGGCCTGGTGGCCGGCCTAGTACGCCGTGTTGCCGCCCCGGTTCGCTTTCTTTCGCTGTGTTGCTTAAATCGCGCGTATCTTCTTCGTTATGCGTCCGTTTGGGTTGATTCTTTTTACGTTGGATTCGTTTTTCAAAAAAAAAGACTTTGATGAAATGAAATCCCACAAATATGTCTCTTATCTTTGGATGTCTTGTACGAATCGATTGAATCTTCCGGCGTACGTAGAATCTTCATTCTTCATCCGTTTTGGTTGATTCTTCTTCTGTTGGATTCGTAATTTGAAAACGAATATCTTGGATGAGATGGATGTTGATGATGGGTACTTTTTTCTTGAAATCTCATTTTGATGTCTTGAATCTTCAAACGTGTGTGGAATCTTCGTTTTTCATTCGTTTTGCTTGATTTTTGTCGTGCAACCTTGTTTTGACCATCTTGGCATAATATCACTGATTTGTATTGTTTCTAAGTTTAAAATTCCAAGATTCGTTCCAGAATAAGATAGATATCGGTAATAAAAACATGACTTTTTACGCGATATTAATGCCTAACCTGCTCAAAGGTCAAAGCATAATTTCAAAAGCCGTTTGCGCTTTTGCAACAACCTGAGATGCCCACATGGAAATGGGAACAAATAACGATGGACTTCATCACGAAGTTACCCAAAATGACATCTGGAGCGGATACCATATGGGTGATTGTTGATCGACTGACAAAATCAGCCCACTTTTTAGCCATTAAGGAAACATACAAGATGGAAAGGCTGACTAGAATCTATCTAAAGGAGATTGTTTCAATGCACGGTGTGCCGTTATCCATTATCTCTGATAGAAATACCCGATTCACATCTCACTTCTGGCAATCACTCCAACGGGCACTTGGTACTCAAATAGATATGAGTATTGCCTACCATCCACAAACAGATGGCCAAAGTGAGCGAACGATACAAACGCTCGAGGACATGCTACGAGCATGTGTGATAGACTTTGGAGGTAACTGGGATACTCATCTACCTTTAGCCGAATTTTGTTAAAATAATAGTTATCACACGAATATACATATGGCACAATTTGAGGCATTATATGGACGTAAGTGCCGATCACCACTCTGTTGGGCAGAGTTGGGTGACAGACAGGTGGCTGGACTTGAGATTGTCCAGGAAACCATTGAAAAGATAACTAAAGTACTCCAATGATTGAAAACGGCACAAGACCGACAGAAGAGTTATGCCGATAACCGCTGAAAACCTCTTGAGTTTCAAGTAGAAGACAAAGTCCTACTCAAAGTATCACCCTGGAAGGGGATAGCATGATTCGGTAAATGAGGGAAACTGAACCCTCGATACATCGGACCGTTTGAAATTCTTGCAAGGATTGGTCCTGTCGCTTACAAGCACAAACTGCCACGTGAGCTCAACAATATTCACGACACTTTTCACATTGGTAACCTCAAAAAGTGTCTTTCGGATGAAACCTTAATCATTCCTCCTGACGAAGTTTTTATTGACTCAAAACTCAAATTTGTGGAGGAACCAATCGAAATAATTGATCGGAAAACACATAAACTCCGACGCAGTCGGATCAAACTTGTCAAAGTTCGATGGAACTCGAAACGCGGCCCAAAGTCTACATGTGAGCGCGAAGATGAAATGCGAAAGAAATATCTTCAACTTTTCGAACACGTGATCGAGACTCACGACTCGACTTAAATCTCGGGACGAGATTTCGCTAACGGGGGGAGAATGTGACACTTCTCCAAATTAAGGTATAATTTTTTACCACTAATCACGCGTATTTGACGCTAATTCCCTACTGATGTGAGATAAGCCTAGCAAGACCACAAAATCTTAATACAAAATGTATTACGAAATTTTGTAATTTCTTATAATTATTTATAATTATAATTATAAATTAAATAATACGACACAATATCGGAATGAATCCGACAAAACAAATACAATCGTTGGTGATACAAAAGTTAAGAAAGAACTCAAAAATATTTTCGAACAATTTTTATTTGAAAATATTATGTGAATTGGTTGAGATAAAAGTAAAACGAAAACAATTATACGTTTTATATAAAACGTATTGTACGAACAGAAACAAATACAAAACGTATCCAAAGGTCAAAAATAATAAAAGTATTATTTTTTCCCTTCATATTAAATTATTTAGAGAAATACTTCAAAATATATTTTCAATTTTCAAATGAAGATTGGCACACAATTGGACCCGTACTCGAAATTAACGGGTAAAATATTGGTGCGTAACATCAATAATTGGGAGACAAACTTAAGTATACCATACTACATTTGAAAAACACATCAATATATTGCTCCCATACCCTCTAATTCTTAGATACATACATACACACTCACAAACTGTGCCTACCTCAATTATTTTGCTACACTGTGCTTTTCTTCTTCTTCAATTCAATCGGTAGTAACAGAGACGGAAATAGAAGTAGTAGCAAACCAACATCTTCATCAACAACAATAATCACCTTCACCATCATCTTCACTTGCTCGTCAACATCATCGTAATCTTATCATCATCACTTTCGGCTTCCTCACCATCATCATCATCGTATCATCATCTACACCTAGTGAGGAATTTTCTAACTTTAATTCCTTACTTAAATGTTGATATATATAGTGTAAATATATCGTTAATCATATATATATATATATATATATATATGATAAAATTTGATGCTTGATAGAATGAAATTTAGAAAACAAAAAAATGGTATTAAGGATCAAAGGTAAAATCATGTATAAACGGTAGAGTCGAAAGTTTAAAATTGTGTAATATGATGATTGATGACCTTGTAAACGAACATGGCTCGAAATATAGCAAAAACATTGGTTGATATTGGATTGAAACTGAACTACGAACTGAACCCAAAACATGAACAACGACACCTGAACGGGTGAGAAACTCAACCAGAACGGGTGAGGTAACCCACCCGAACGGGTGAGAGGAAGTAAATGAACGGGTGTGACTTTATACCCGGATGGATGTGTGCATATATCCGATTGTGTGTAAACCTATAAATGACCGCGTAATACTAAACTCATGGTTGAGTAATGTTTTGTATACCTCAAATACACGTGCACAGCTAACGACAATAGAATCAAAATAAGCCTTCATATATGATTATACTAGTAATAATTAAACTAAATTAATTGAATAATAATTGAATGAGTACTAACTGAAGTTAAGAAATGCATTAAATAGAAATAACTCAAGTAGATCATGTAAACACTTTGCACGATCGCATGATTTCAATTTTAGGATAGCGTATTTTAGTTCAAATATGTTACGGTGGTTCAACTCAATGTACACAACAAGTATTTCAAATGTTAACCTTTAATAGCTAAATAAATAGAGTAAGAAGTGTACAAGTTAAACATATTGATTAGGACGGTAATCTGTGATATAAATATTTTTCAACAAAACAAATGTTGGTCCAACTTAGTATGGATAATACGACAACTTTTGGAATGATAAAATTTACATATTATATGATCGGAGTAAAAGTATACCCAATAAATTCTGAGGACATTATTTTACATATATATATATATATATATGACTACATGCTTTAATTATATATACATACGATGATAAAAATTTATGTATTATATATAATCACAACATTTGGAAACTTATTTATTTTTACATATGCAACAAACTTAGAACGATTTATATATATATATATATATATATATATATATATATATATATATATGTATTATAAACATATATAAGTATATATATATACATATGTATATACCTATGTAGTTATACATACGCATAACCAATGACACAACTTGAGATACGTCAATGTTTTGCATTCTAGAGACATAAATAATTCTCAAAGTATCATCACCAACGAATCATACACAATTTTGAAATAAATGACCTTTCAAAACGATCACATTGTTAACATAATTTGGTGAGCCGTCAAAGTAATTATGTTAATACGTCTATGTTGTATAGGTTGACTCTATTTGGGCAACATTTTACTGCTATTCGCTAGCTCTCACATCACAGCCACACATCAGAATCAGGTGAGTCTCATAGCCCTGACTTTTTATAGTTTTTACTCCCGGGGTGGGAATACATGCTCAATTTGTTTTCATATTACGCAAGTATCAAATTATCGCTATATACTGCATGAGTTTGTTTATCTAATCATTTAAAGCCCTCCACAACATAGTTTGGTAATACGGTTTGTAGCGTGAATGTTAGTGTATGGTACCATATAGGATTGACAATCCTCGTCCGGGTTGGAAGCCCCAACTGGTCAAACGGACGCATTAGCATTTGTTCATTAGAGTATAGATTAGGCACTCTCAAGGAGTCACCCTCAATCAGGTCCTTGAATGCAGATCCTGACACCACAGTTAAGCTTAGACTATGTGCTCATGGCAGTGATGTACTTATTATTTATTTGCTTGATTGCAAATCATTATAATTAAACCTTGCGTAACATACATTAATTTGTATCAATTAAACCTGTGAGCTCACCAGCTTTTATCTGACCCGTTTTACATGTATTCTCAGGTGATCAGCAATAGTAGGACTGGCCACTCAGGATCTTAGCTCGAGTCACATGCAAACACTGTTATCAAAAGATTTCATTGCATTTCTACATTTTGTATAATTAGATATGTGTTAAAATCTCTCAAATCAATCATGTGAACTCAATGCTTTTGTAAAACTTATGTACTACAATTATTTTAATGTATCTTATCAAAACGACGCATGTAGATGTCGTTCATTATTATCTTAAGTGTTGTAATTACTTGATTAGTCGCTCCCAATGTATGCTTCCGCAAATCATGAATTTGGGGGTGCGACAACTAAGAATGTCATGATTATATGTAATACCGAGTATATACTTGATCATTTTATATGTCACACCCCGCCAAACGGTAACCTACGATTAAGTTAAGCAATTGCGGAAGCTGGTGACGTGGTGAGGCGCGAGCAGTTATAACCAATAAATACATCCACAGAGCATATGCTTATTGCATAACGTAATAAATTAAGATGCTAATAGTTAAAAGTTTTACAAAACGTTACAACTTTGAAAAGTTGTAAAACTAGTAGTAGTGTTTGAAACAGTATGTCATAGGAATACATAATACAAAAGTAGATTTCATAAATATGACCACAATAACTTGTAGTTATATAAAGGAAATCCCATTTGTCCCAAAATAAGTGGCATCCTAATCCTTTAAGGGTTGTCCGTCCTGAATGCATGCAGATCTTACTTACATTGCTAATTCTCTGAAAAACATAGGAAAACGTCAACAACGGATTGTTGAATGAATTCACAGGTTTTGTATATCAATAGTAAAACAAGTTATGTATAAATCATTTATACACTATCAAACATAATGTTTAAATCGAGTTGTAGGAACACAAGTTATACCATTTATGGTTAACATTTCCTATATAATCAGTAAGAAATTCATTCTTTTTAATAGTTAATCGTTTAGTAGGAAACACAGGTTTATTCCAATATGATAAACATTTCCTATATAGTCGTTTTGTAGGAAACATAGGTCTATCCAAGTCAAGGAGAAACATTTCCTATAAGTACTCATTTGTAGGAAAACCTTTCTTATTAGTTGTATAGTTTTGTGAGAAAGATAGACGATGACCCCCTTAAGGTGAGCTAAACCTTTAGGGTTAAAGTAACAACACTTAGTGCTATAACCAATCCACGACTTGTGTAATATTTTTGACTCAATAGCGGGTAAGTACACGCTCCTCATTACAACTACCGTCGTGTGGTTGGAATGACCAACGTGTTATATCCGGGGGAGGGCTGTCACCTCGATAGTACTATCTGTATACTCAGTGGTTAGAGTCACCTAGCTAATGGTTATAAGTTGCAAGCACTGGGACTTCTGTGTACTACAACTACCTCACGTAAACCTAGGGTCGTAACAAGATGCGTTGTCTTATTCCCAAAAATAGTATGAAAAGTCATTTCATATATAAACAGTTCAAGTAAATACAAGATAGTATTTATACACGGTTATTGCATGTAGTAGCAAAAACAGTTGTTGTGTTTTTCACCCCAAGTTTTAAAACCATTTAAAACAGTGAAAAAGGGGCTGTGAACTCACCTGTGGGTGCTAGCGATCCTAGGAAATGCGTGTTGTCCCAATAGTAAACTCCTAGTGTCCTAGACACGTGAGGTTGAATAAGTAAGAGACTAATTAGTCTGGCTAAGTTAGTTGTACAAGTATTCACTTGTTGTTTAAGTTTAGAAATTATGTACGGCCCGTTGGTGACGGTTTGTAAAAAAAATCTCTGAAAACATTATTATTATATTTGTTTCATTGTACTTTTATAAAGTATGAAATTGTGTACGGGGGTCCGGGGGCAGCGCCCTTGGTAGCGGGGTCCAAGGGGTGGCAACCCCTGGCGGGGTCTCTGGCTGGGTTTGAGCTGCCAAGTCAGCTTGGGAAATTTTTGTATTTCTACTACATTGCTTTAGTAAAAACGCATTTGAGATTCGGTTTCGGAGTAAAATCAGGTGGCAAAATCTTATTCTCGACATTAAGTAAAAATTATGCACGTTTGAAGTTAATACGCGATCGGGTGAGCTTCTGGTACGGATCAGGTGATGAGGCATAACTGATCGGGTGGGATGTATGCCCGATCAGCTGGGATATATATACCCGATCGGCTGGGGGTATATATACCCGATCGGCTGGGGATATATACCGATTGGGTACAGGGCTTGACCAGGGTCTGTTTGTACGATTCAAGGTGTAAACAAATTAGAGCTCAAATTCCTCGATCATAATAAGTTGATAGACACTAAAACATGTTTATACAAGTTTCCAAAACACGAATTTAAAGAGAGAGAAAAATAGGAAGTTGCTTACGGATTCAAAAGAGGGTTGTGGGTGATGATGATGATGATGATGAACACGATGTAGATGATGATGATGATGGTGATGATCTGTTGCTGCTGCTTGTCGATGTCGTTGTCCTTATTGTTATTGTTTGTTGTTTAAAGATGGAACCAAGAGAGATAGATGAGAAAAGAGATGAAAATGATTGAAGAAGAAAATGAAATGAGAGGGTGAATTTGGTCGGCTTATAATTGAAGAAAGAGGCAAACCAGATCCACATTTTATGGAATAAGTCGGACCGGTTGTCTCCCATCATAGTATAAAATACATGTGTTCGTGTACCCGATCGTAAAATAATATAATACTTTTAATTCCAAGGATTTATAAATGTATTTTCGAAATATTTTTTAGTCGAAGTATTTTATAAAAAATACTTTATCTGAGTTATAAAAATATAACTTTGTTTCGCATGGTCTCGTCACGTAGGATATGTTTTAAATAGAACGAAACAAAATTTTCCAAATGATTTAGTATTATCCGAGTAAATAATGTTTATTTCGAATAATAATATATTATTTATAAAAGTTTTGTCACCAGGGTCCGTGTTTGTACTTTCGGGTTCTTTCTGATTTGTTTGTATCCGATTTCAATTAATCATTTATGTTTATATATATATAATTATATTATATATATATATAATAATAATTGAATACTTTCGTATTAATGCGTACCAAGTACGAGGAATTGAGGTTTAAATTAGGCGTGAAATTTTCCCTATTTGACCAGGTGTCACATTATATACTCTGTATGCTATACTCCCTCCATTTCAAATCTATTATTCACATATAAAGTATGCACAGTTTCAAAAACATAATTATTACATTGCACTTTGGTATGAGATGATATATAAATTTATTCTTACTTTCTACTCACATTTTTGTGACATAAATAAATAGTATGAGTAATATAGGAACCAGAAGCTCGAGATGGAGACGTATGATCAAAAGTCTCATGTAAAGTTTCTAAGAAGGGAGTAAAGTTAAAATAGTTGATTATATCAACTCTTTTTGAAAGTAGATAATGTGAACGCTCAGTTTCACTTTACACACAAACCGCAACGCAACCGAACTCAAACTAGTTAGCGGAAATAACTAGAACATAAAAGAACAAAGAGAGATTTAGAGTTGAAACTTGAAACTAAATTGTATTAGCTTGAGAGAGTTTGTACAAGTACAAAGGACAGAATTCACAAGCTTAATCACAAATGAACTAGTCTAAGCTATTTATAGACCTAGTCCCTAACTTGACCTGCGACAATCTAAAAGTTAATGAGTTGACTAGTCAACTTACGACAATAGCATTGTCGTAATGACTAGTATCTACGACAGTAGAATTGTCATAGATTCTTATTGTCGCAACCTGATCATTATCGCAATATATAACACTTAGCAACTTTTAAACAAACAAAATCAAAACCAAGTTTAGACACTTTGTGTTCTAACAAACTCCCCCTTGGATAAAGCTTGGTTTCTTCAATCGTTTCTTCATTTTGGCAGATTTCCTCCAGCATGAATACCATGTGCACAACATACATCAACAACCCTTTCAATGTCATGTCTTGATCATCGAACCCATCATCATATATGATAGTATTTTCTCTTAAAGCTTCCAGATCATCTCTCGAAAGATTAATCAGACTCAACAGATCAAAAATATACACAGTGGTTTCTCTATTCCACATGATCTTCCATTGTAATCTATGTCATAACATCTAATTTCTGACCTTCGTATATGCTAAATTTGATTGTTTGAAATCAAATAAAGCTATCCGTACACTCTAAATCACTCTGAAATGATGTACGTTCAAAATTGATCCAAAAAAGTAAAATTAATTCACAAAAACAGTGAATTAATCACAGATGATCACAAACGATTGCTCGTAAATGATTAAAGAATCTAAATCGGATCATTCTTACACTAATCCGGCTTCAAAATTCAATCTCGAATGCTCAATCAGTCCGATTTCTTGCGTACGGCTCTGATACCACTTTGTGAACGCTCAGGTTCACTTTACACACAAACCGCAATGCAACCGAACTCAAACTAGTTAGCGGAAATAACTAGAACATAAAAGAACAAAGAGAGATTTAGAGTTCAAACTTGAAACTAAAGTTTATTAGCTTGAGAGAGTTTGTACAAGTACAAAGGACAGAATTCACAAGCTTAATCACAAATGAACTAGTCTAAACTATTTATAGACTTAGTCCCTAACTTGACCTGTGACAATCTAAAAGTTAATGAGTTGACTAGTCAACTTACGACAATAGCATTGTCGTAATGACTAGTATATACAACGGTAGAATTGTCGTAGACTCTTATTATCGCAACCTGATCATTATCGCAAAATATAACAGTTAGCAACTTTTAAACAAACAAAATCAAAACCAAGTTTAGCACTTTGTGTTCTAACAGATAATTAATATGAGACATAACTAGTATGTAAATACGGTAAATACGGAGTAATTAATTAAAAAAATTCTTCCATTTGGCTTTCTATTCACCATTAAAATAAAAACTCATAAAATCAAGGTCAAAATCAAGTATCAAATACTTTTCATCTTTTTCATTTCTTTCACCTTTCACTACTAGAAAACTCTCAATTAGAGACGCGTTTAGCGACATCACATACAAAGTCGTTAAATTGCGACAGAGATGGCATCTATCTTAGCGATGTATGTCGCAAGTGAAGTCACAAATGATGTCGCAGTTCCATTTCCTCACAACAATGTCGCAAAAAATGTCGTTAACAGCGTCGTTGATTTGCAACATTAACCATCTGTGTCGGCATAGTCGTCTCTAACGTTTGCGACAATCTCTTTCCGATCGCTAAGTGAGTCGCTAAGTGACACTCTTATGTTCATCTCTAGATGTGTCTTTATTCGTTGCGACACAAGTTCAAACGTCGCTAAGAAAGTCGTGAAATTGCAACACGCCTCATTTGGCCAGAGGACATGTCGCCAAAGTTGCGACATTAACCTACACGTCTTTATACATGTCTCAAATTTTGCGTCATTGGCACATACATCGTTAAATATGTCGCTAACTTTATAGTAAATTTATAGTAATTTAAATTAATGAACAAGTAATCCTCGTACATAATTATTTAGTATTCATACTTATAAAATTAATAAGATTGGTAATTTTAAAATAAAAAAAAATTGATTATTATTTTGATAAATAAGATATTAATTAAATGATATTATAATTAAAAAATATATAAGGGTCAAAACCCCCAATTTTTCAATCGTAGGTTTCATCACCTCCATCACCATCGTACGTTCGTCACTTCCATCACCACCGCACGCCACCTTCGTCACCGCCATACCTCTACCATGGCGCCGCCACTGCATCGTCTTCTCATTTCATTCTCCTACTTCTTTCCGCTACATTCTTCTCGAACCTAGGGTTTATACTTTTAATCGCCGGTCACGAAATCGATTTCTGCTACTTTAACTTCTATCTCGGACCTAAGGTTCGCGTCTATCATCTCATAATTTGTGTTTTTCATGTTTATTATTTCGTTTATTGTTACTATCCTCTCATCTAATATTTATGATTTCATCAATTTTGAAGAATTAGATTTGAGCTACCGCATTTTTGAACGTGCTGCGAAGGTTTGCTAAATTGCTAGTAAGATCTGGAACTCTTAATCTGTTTCATTATTGCTAATTGTTAATAGAACTAATTGTCGTTATCTCTACTTGATAGTAAACTATAAATACAATGGTGAAGATGTTGTTCATAAGCTCGTTAAGCACATTGAATGTGTAGTTGGTAGGTTTATAGATTTATATAAAATAGATATTTAGAAGTTTAACCTCTTTGAAACTTTTGTATTCTATTTTTCGTGTATTTTCCGAGCATGTTTTGGATAAAGAGTTTACTATTCATTGTTACTATGTGAATCAAATGCGTGTAATTATGTGTTTTCAAGATCAAGTTATCAAGCTATTGACATCAGATTATAGTTAGAAGTGTTTTTTACACTCTGTCCCCTGTTTTGGGGAAAGCATCAGAAACATCATTTCTCAGGAATTGGGGAAGCTTGTAGCTCAGGAAGTGAGAGTGGCCATCTCTCTAGAAGTTGGGAAAGCTGTTGCTCGAGAAGTTGGAAAAGCTAACCAACAATTCTTAAATGCGCTTAAACATCGTCAGTAGGTGTTTCGTTTAAAAATAATAACTTGATGTTCATTTAAGAAGCTCAAACTTCCCTCTTATTGTCTTTCAGATATGCTCTTATGTTTGATTTGACTTGCACTTACTGTTGGATGGTAAACATTGTATACAATCAAGAATAATATTTCTTTTAAGGATTGTTGCTTTATTTTGTTTTTTGTTAGTCCAACATAAGCAACAGGGAATTGTATGAAAATTATGAAATAGTGGTGGATGTTAGTCAAAAGCAGCGATGCGAGTAGCGACTCAAATACAGACATATTTAAACTTAACGACACAAAACAGCGATGTGGGTAGCGACTCAAATACCAACTTATTTAAATCAGCGATACAAACAGAGACTCGTAATATATTGTCTCCAAGGAATAGCGATTAATAAAGTGACTTAGGTTGCATCATTTATAAAAATAGCGACTCGTGTAACGACATCGGTGGAGACTTTCTTATAAAATAGCGACTTAAGTAGCGTTATTTACACACAAGTCTCTAATTATAGCGACGTATATTGCGTTCTATTAATGGTGTCGCAAATCTGCGTTGAAATCTAAGATGTCGTCATTTATGACGCCAAATGTAGCGACAGAAGTCGCAAAATCAACGACTTTTCTATAGAGACTATTGACTTTATGTCTCTATAGGTGTCGCTAGCCTAAAATTAGTCGCTAAGCCAGTCGCTAAACAAGTCGCATAGGGCTGATTTCTTGTAGTGTTCTACCTAATAATCATTTGACTTATCCCTTTAAGATTATATTTATATATATAAAAGGTAATATATCAGAGTAATTATAAATTCACATATTATGTTTAGTTTTAAATTCAGATATTGTGTTTTGCTTTAATTATAAACTAGTAAGTTACCCGCGCAATGCAGCGGACGTTTCGTATTAAAATGGTATGTGTTGAAACATTAGTTTGAACTACGATGAATAAGATCAACTAAAAAACGTTGAGTTGAATGTCAATATATATGGACACATTACAAATACAGTGTTTATGTTTTTCACGATTAAAAAAGAACAACATCCACTATAAAAAGATTATATATAAAGGTAGCTACAAAGTAAGCATACATAAAAAAGTAGAAAATTCATATTTTAATCTGTAGTTTTATATGTTTAGTCTATATATATTGCTTTGATATATAGAAAACGAGTATTAACATAAGTATATAGATATTTTCTATATGTTTATAGTGTAATGTTTAGTAACTGTGTAATTAAGAAATAAATTATTTTCAAATCGTAATTGTGTTTAGCATTGAAAAATATAGGCAATTAACGAGTTTTAACTTTCCTTCATAAATACAATTATGTCCATGAATAGAGAAAATTGATATTTTAGATGATTAGTGAGTTGAGAGATTTGCCAAAATAGTTTTGGATTGAAAGGGGCATATTAAGTATTTCCGATCTTTCAAATATTAAACTTTAAACCAATAATGGAAATGTTTTATAAGGGGCTTTGATTCACATATTTGAAAGGTAATATATGTCAAAATAACTAAAATCGATGTTTTTTATGATATACTATATACAATATTGTATTATACTACGTAGATAAATTAAAAATCATTTTGAGTTTTTTATGTTTTGCTACGACTCCAATATCGTATACTATAATCATCGACACCAAATTATCATATTATTGAATGAAATATGTCTGCTCCATAGTGCAAATATACTAATGCTAATATAACTTAATATTTGAATACAATCACTACCTATAAATTTTAAATTCCTTATAGTTACATAAATCTTACTCCATCCATCCATCCCATTTTTATTTTTCTTTTTAAATATTTCTTTTTCAACTTTGACTTTATATATTTATGTTTGTGTTACATAATATTTGATACAAATACATATGAATAGATTGAGTTTTAAATGTATTTTCATTGAATAAATTTTTTTATCAAGTATTATTTAATACATACAACAGTATTTAAGATCAAAATTGAAAAATAAATACTTTAGAAGTCGAAACAGGATAATAAAAATGTGATGAATGAACTTATATAGTACTCTCTTCGTCCCAAAATTATTGTAAGAAAAAACATACAGTTTAATAAAATTTGAACCACAACATCTTTCAACCAATCAAATACAATTTTCACCCATTAAAGTCTACTTTTATTGATTAAAATGAGAAGTGGACAATTATTTTAAGACGTCTTAAAAAATAAAAGTGGACTATAATTCTCGGAAGGGGAATATCAAATTAACTAATACTGGTATGTTTTTAAGTTTTTATTCGAATTTAATGAGGATCTACAAAAAGCATTTTGGTGTTACCGACTTATTACGCATCTCCAGTGGAGGGTAAAAAAACAAAAAATTATCGTTGCTACGTGGGGCTCTCTGACCTAGCTCTCGTTGGGACCACAACGTGGTTATAATAAATTTGTCGTACCGATCTTGTTTCTTGGTATGCGCGTGACAAACACGGGCCAATAATAGTTGGGGTGTTTTACACTCGCTGTAAAGTGTGTAGCTAACCCATAGGATTCACGTGGAATAAACACGTGATGTTCATCGAAAATATATCTAAGTCAACGCTAACTTACTCGAGCCTCGTTATAGTCAAATGCTAAAAGCATCATCGAGGTCAAATTCCCGTGTTAAAACTGGGAAGGAGTATGCTAATCTGCTATGCTTACCAAATTATGTCCAACTACACGATTTTAGTTCTATTATTGTTATAGATATATATAGCCGATTTAATTTTCCCTTTTCACGAAAATTGTCTATTGGTTAGCATATTAATATCTTCGTAAAATGTCTCAAATTTAGACCTCATTAGCAACAGATTTTGAGTAACCATTGAAAGGGTCGAAAATGATCACCATAGTAACCGATTAGGCCACATACATATGTGCATTTGAGAAGGGCCCGTAAATCATTTTAGAAGGTCTTGTGCGATTTTAAAAATTAGACCATCAATAGCCAAAATAAGTTCAAATATACATATACAGATAATGTATTAATGTTACGAGAATTATATATAAAAAAAATACAACAATATAAAATCATTAATTAACAATTCAAAAAAAACTAACAATTTTCATTCTTCATTAAAACGAGCTATTATTTTAGGCAAAGTTGTTGATTAAATGTTTATAATCAATATTGTAGTAGATTATTTTTAATTGTTATCACTGCATATCCCTTAAGCGTGTCTTTCTTATGACATTGTGGATCACAAATATAATTTTAGTGACTTAAGCTTTGAAAAACTTCTTTCCACATACGACGGTTATGAGAATATTTATCAATGTTTTATATGCACTTGCAATAGGAAAGTCATCGTTTTAGATAATGTATAATATCAGTATTCCTATACTAGCACAACAAGGTTTTATCAACTTTGACTCTACATAGAGTTCATTTGTATTAATATTGAATTCTCCACTATTCCTGAACGCTTTTTCAAGATGACTACAACACAAACTAAGAGTCTTGTCATCAAAAGAGTGCAACTAATTAGAAGTGAACAATAAACCGAAAGTCTTGACATACTCTTTGTATTGATCGAATCTTTTGTAAGAGAAAAAGTTGCTTAATCAACAACGAACAAGAACTATTTCACTTTAAATGATTCTTCGTCTGAAAACAAAACACCCGCTTCATCAATTAAATTCTCATCAAAGGGTTTATTTCTTAATTTTCATTCTAAGACATAGTTATTCTTTCTCCTTTATTTTGTTACTTTCGCATTGATTAAATACTAATTATAACAAGTGCTTATAAAATTTGGGGGCCCTCAAATTTCGGGAACCCTATGCGTTGGCACATACAACATATGCTACTATCCTCCACTGCTTCTGACTAAAAAGTACCATATCCTCCATGAATAACTTTGACTGGAAAAACCTTATTCCTTTTCATATTCACCTATCACTTTTTTTATGTGTCACTGTACTCCCAATAATAATTTTTAAACACTTAACCATGTATTCTAGGTATTTTTAGCAATTTTCAAAAGGGAATACTCCATTCATATTTTTTTTTCTTTGTCTCACTTTAACTGTCAACTTTTTATAAATGAAAATGTATAAATAATATAATTTACTTAATTGCCTCTAATATATGTTGTATAATTTATTAAATTTTTTAGATTATTCCTAGTTTATGTGTATGTCATAAATTTAATTGATTAGTCCTTAGACCACTTCCAACAGTGTCAGAAAGTGACAGAAACTGACGCGCCACATTAGGGCTACGTCAGTTTTTTCACAAAACTGACAGAAATTGACAGACTCATGCTAACAGTGGTCCGTCACTTTTTTTCCAGGGACCCACAACTATTAAATTAATTAAATAATACACAATTAATTAAAATAAAACACATTTCATTCAAATTAAAAACATTACAATAATTAATAAAAAATATTACACTAATAAAAAAATTACAATTATTGAAAACAAAAGTAGCCTAATCCGAGCTCGATTATTCATCTTCGTTCGAGGCCTCGTTCTCGTTCTCGTCTTCATCCGAATTGTTGGATCCGTAGACATTTTGATATTTTTCAACGGCTTCTTTGCGATCCAATTTGGTAATTTTTAGTTCCTTTTTAGGCCCGTTTTAGAAGACTTTTGCAAAGAAAACTCAACGTTCTAAATGCCGCTTTTTATATTATTTTTTTAATTGTTTCTAGCGCTTTAGCGGATTTTAGAGCCTGTGTTTTAACCGCTTCAAGGGTCTCAAGTTTCTCGAACGAGATACTACCTCTTGCAGACGAACCAGCATCCGAGGATTGAGAATTCTTTGCGCTTTTCAACCCATTGGACGACGTATCGGGTCGTCGCGGAACATGGTTCTCATGTTTGCTTCTAGAGATGACGTCATTGGGTTGTCGTTTTCGCCAAGATTGGTAGGTTTGGGTTGGAATGGACATTTGTTGTTCATGACGCCTTGCTTGGTGAAGAACTTTGGGTAATCTCTAAGACCTCTCCCAATGGTGACGGAAACTGACAGAAACTGACGCGCCACATCAGCGCCACGTCAGCTTTTTCACCCAACTGACAGAAACTGACAGGCCCCTCCCAACAGTCATCCGTCAGTTTCATTTTTCAGGGACCCACACCAATAAATTTAATTAATTAATACACAATAATTAAAATAAAAACACATATCATTAAAATAAATATTACAATACTTAAAAATTAAACATTACAATACTTAAAATAAAATACAATAATTAAAAAAAGTTACACTAATAAACGAAAGCCAATTATTTTAATTAAACGATTATAACAATAAACGTCTACGGTAGTTCGGAGGGAGTTGTGCAATGTGCTCGATCAAAGCATTTCGAAGTCGGTGATGAACTACCCGATCGCGCAACTCTTTGTCCATACGCAAATGAGTCTCCACTCTTTCTCGCCACGAGCGTCTCGGTTGGACATCCGGATATTGCTCCTCCAGATCACACATATTTCATCCGTTATCCTCCGTTATCATATTGTGCAGAATAACACAAGCATACATGATTCTTGATATCCGGTTGGTGCTATACGGTCTTGCCGGGTTCTTGATTATTTGCCAACGGCCTTGAAGATGCCCGAAAGCTCGCTCCACATCCTTTCTTGCAGATTCTTGATATCTCTTGAAGCGTTTCTCCTGTTCCGTTAGGGGATGCTTAAACGATTTCACAACAGTGGCCCATTCTGGATAAATGCCATCTCCTAGATAATAACCTCGAGTGAATTCTTCCCTGGCTATTGTGAAGTTTACTTGGGGAGCAGTATCTTGAAGTAAGTCGTTGAACAGATCCGATTGATTGAGCACATTGATGTCGTTGCTCGAACCGGCGGGACCAAAGAAAGCGTGCCAAATCCAAGTATCATAAGAGGCAACCGCTTTGAGCATGATCGTTGGACGCCCGTGATCACCTCGAGTGTACTGACCTTGCCATGCCACTGGGCAGTTTTTCCATGGCCAATGCATACAATCGATGCTACCAAGCATCCCAGGAAAACCATGCACCTGAGCATGTCTCTCGTGCAATCGTTGCACGTCCGCCAAAGTCGGTTTTCGTAAATATTCCGTAGAGTATAAATGAAAAACACACTTACAGAAGTTATCCAAACAATCATATAAAGTTTGCTCACCGATATGTAAATATTCATCAAACGCATCGGCGGCACAACCGTATGCCAATTGTCGTATGGCGGACGTGCATTTTTGCCACACATTAAAACCAAGTAACCCGGTAGCATCGGGTCTTTGAATAAAGTAAGAAAAGTATGGAGGTACCGGAACAGTGGAGTATGATAGTATACCTTGGCAAATACGGAGAAACAATCCTTTGCTCATCCGATAACGACGACGAAAAACATCCGCCGGAAAGGTTGGATTCTCGGCAAAATAGTCTCGATATAAACGTTCCGACGCGTTGGCACGATCTCTAGGAAAGTATCGTCGGGGTGCTCGTGGTATCGGAACATAAACTTCGTCTTCGTCGAATGAACCGGAGCTTATCGCATCGAGCAATGAGAGAGCTTGCATCGGATCGGCACAAGCATTTACCGCGGTCACGTCCTCGATATCGGAATCGGAAGATGACATTTTATAAAATGTGAAAGTATACAAATTTGAGGTTTAAAGAGAATTGTGAATTTGAGGTATGATTTTTTTATTTATAGTGAAAAAGTGAAGAAAAAAAATAAAAAATAAAACGCTCCTCTTGACCGTTGGGATTTTTTTTTTTTTTTTTTTTTAAAAAAGCCTAACGGCTAACTTTTAAAATTTTTTTTTTTTTTATTCGCTGGCCCACGAGATGAACCGGACCCACGCCTCACCAATTCACCTCGTCGGATTTCCGATGGAGGAAACCGACGAGCCGAACCGACGGCTCCGTGCCATCGGTGTCGGTTTCAACCGACGGAAACCGACGACACCCGTTGGGACAAGTCTAAGAACATCCCAATAACACTCGTAAATGAATTTTCGTTTCACTTGTTGCAAAAAACCTTTTTTGGCCGCATTTAAAACGCCGTTGTCTCCGGCACCGCTTTGATGGCAACTTTATCTAAACTTTTTGTGAATGCCTTCGAAAGCCTTTACGTCGTGAGATATTTTGTTCCATTTGCCCGTTAGTTGATTGAGGTTATGTTTCTTTTGAACCACCGAATTGTAACCCGAATGGACGTTTTCCAAAAACTCTCGTTTGTTTGATTGTTACCGATTCGGAACAATGTATCCATTGTTCCGCCAAGATCCATGCTTCGTCGTCGATCCACCTAACTTGAACCCTTTTTGGTTGGACATCTTTCTTTTTTTTTTGCCTTTTTTTGGCTCGTGCTCGGGTTGGGTTTCGAGTTCGTCATCAGACCCGGGCCCGGTCTCGTCCGAACTTCTTAGTATGTGTTGATGTTGAGTTTTCGGTACGAAGGTTTGGCCTGATGTGTTTTGTTAGTGACGGGAAGGTGTTTGTTGGTACCCTAGCGAGTTTGAGGAAGTAGTTCCGTAGGATGTGTTTGGTGACCAATCAACCAACGGTGGAAATTGGGGGTTTTGGTACCACCCGGAATGTTGGTAATTCCTTCGGGGGTCGTTGGGTGAAAAGGAATAAGGATTTGCAATTGGTGCGAAACTAGTCAATCCCGAAATTGAAGGTTGAATGGGAGGTTGATTGGGTCTCAGATTGTTTAATAAGTTTTACCACATATTGTTACAAACTTGTTCTTACTCATCTTGTTGTGATTTGGTATTGGATTTGAATTTGGAAGTGTTGGTTTTTGACATTTTTTGTGTGGTGAATGTTTGAAAATGGAGTGTTCTGAAAATGAATGGGTAAAATGTAATGTGGTGTGGTTTTATAGGTAAAAAGCTATATTTAAAAAAACAATTCAAACGGCTATATGACCGTTTTTTTTTTAAATATGTATTTATTTATTTTATTCTAATGGTTACTTTTTTTTTACATTTATTTTTGTTTTCCTTCGCTCATTCCACGCAAACTCAAACCGACTGATCGTCGGTCAGGTGACGAGGGGAAAGCGACGAGGCAACCGACCCCCTCGCGTCATCGGTGTCGCCCTCGTCGCTTTGAACCGACGGGGAACCGACGTCCTCGTTGGAGGGATCTTATATTTGTAAACGAGATGAAAGAAGTATTATTTTTTCTATTACCGCTAATAATTTGATATATACGTATATAATGTGATCCGTTGACACTGACATGTTTAGCATCCAAAGGAAAATAAATTGTTTATACTTGAATTTTGATCAATGTTGTTTTGATTATGACAATGGCCTTGGTTGGTTTTGAAATTGAATTATATTATAATATCAGAAGACTCAAATGCTTTTTCCTTATATTAATTTTGATCAATGTTGTTTTTGTTAAATGTTGTTTTGTCATTTGTTGTGCACATAATTAGTTTTGGACCAAATTCACATGTGTAAATAATCATGAAAATGATCTTCATATTGTACTTAAAAAAAACACTTAGACATAGTGGCGAAGCCAAAAATTTGGTTTGTTAGTGGCACAAGATAATAACTGAACTACAAGTATAAAAAAAGGCTATGAAAAAAATGTGATTTAGTATTTAGAAAAGAAGTAAAACATAAAATATTGTTGGCTTCTGCTACATGAATTACCTTCTAATACTAGTAATACACAAGAAAAATCATATCGTATATGACAACCAATTAATAATATGTTCTTGTACTAAAGGGTCAATGACCTAGTTTTATGTGGGAACCTATCAACCTAGTAGTTGAAGTTTCAAGCCTCATGAGATACAATTTGTATATATTTATGGTATTTGTATATATAATTCGTAGGATATGTAATATAGAGTTGTCTTTCTAAAAAGTTAGTAATAATAATCTGGGTTTGTAAAACCTAGATTTATTGAGACAAAACACTAAGGTATAAAAAGAACTACATAATCTTAATGATTTGCTTATAAATTTGAAATGGGCCATTAGTGAATATAAATGAAGGGCTATTTACAATTATAGGGGCTTGTTGATATCACAAATGAATGAAGGGCACTTAGTTAAAAGTTCATATATTAAACATCATATGCGCCTAACTTAAAAAGTTAACATTACGCGGGCTTGATGGACTGGTGCACATGCCACCAGACGTGGCCCCACCACTGCTTAGACAACTCAACAAGAATTTATGGTGATTGATAAATGCACGTATCATCATAATATAAATCGGATGATTGCAATGACTTCATAATTTGTGTCTCTTTAAATGTTGGAAGATGAAATTGAGATTGTGTTGATGTTGGCGAACGGTTGAGGCGAGTTAACTTTCTCAAAACACCAACATACCCGATTGATTATCTTTGAAGAAGATTATGGATATGCAAGTCAGTGATTATTCGAAGATATGAAGATATAACGTCTTACTCTAAAAAAACACTATCTAAGTAATTTTCTTTTCATCAAACCATCAATGCAAGATGTGTTGTTGGTTTTTGAAGTTATTATAAAGTCCACGGCCACTATATGTCAATTGCCGTGCAGTAAAAATATCGACCCTTTTTTGTGAATATTTGCAGATGATTCAACAAACGTTGTATGATTGTTCGTAAAATGTTACTAAATATGTATTTTCTCTTTACTCAAGAGTATATTTTTGAAATTATATTTTAAATAAGACGTCTAACGATATCAAGCTTGAAGAAACCTAAGACAAAAGAAAAACATGTATATTACTTGGATAAATGAAAAGAAACATACATGTGTTTATATACAAAAACCTAGGAGAAACCCTACACATAAATAGGCTAAATGAGCCTAAATATTACGGTCCCTTTACAAGCTAACATCCCCTCTCAAACTTACAAACATTGGAGAATTTGTCAAACAACAGATGAAAACGCGACCCACTGTGTGACTTGATTAATATATCTACCAATTGTAAAGTAGATGATACAAAAGGCGGAGAAATGATCCCTGCTTGAAGATGATGACAAGTGAAATGACAAGCAATCTCAACATGCTTTGTTCTTTCATGAAAAACCGTGTTGCACGCTATCGAATTAGCACTACGTTTATCACAATACAATGGAGTAGAGGCATTCATATGAACACCCATATATGCAAGCAACCAACGTAAACAAACAATCTCATAAGTAGTCACAACCATGACACGACACTCAGTTACCGTTGAAGATCTAGAAGTGACATTTGTTTCTTACTCTTCCACGAGATAAGAGAATTATCAAGAAAAATGTCCAGTAGTTACTTGCGATCAGTAGAATCACTATCCCAATCAACATCATAATAAGCACGTAAGTCTAACAAAGACGTAGAGGGATAAAGTTTCTGATTTCTCAAAAGCCTCAAGTGTTTCAATATTTTTTATTTGTTTGTTTTACTATCCACTTTTTTAGTTTTTTTTCTTCCAAATAATAATTAGTACCTACATTTGGTGAGTACCTAAGGCCACTCCCAACGCCATTCGTCGCTTTGCGTCGGTTTGAAACCGACGAGACCGACGACGATGGCACGGCCTCGTCAGTTGGCTCGTCGGTTGCTCCTCTTCGGTTTGGCGACGATCGTCGCTTCTTGGTGTGGGACCCACTTACTTGTTTTTTTTCTTTGTCACCGTTTAAACTAAAAAAAAAAATTTAACTTTTTAAATTTAACTTTCCCCCTTTTTTAAAAATTTTAAATTTTAAAAAGTTTTAAACTTTTAAAACTTTTTAAAATTTTAAAATTTAAAAACTTTTAAACTTTCCCCCTCTTTTTTTTAAACTTTTAACTTTTACCTATAAATATATTTACATATTACACTCATATTCATACAACAATTTACACAATAAACCACACTTTTTACCTCAAAATCTCTCTCAAAAAAATGTCCAAAAACAATATATCAACTTCAAAAAAAAAAAAAAAAAGATCAACAAACTATTGCCAAAGATATGTGGCAAAATTTGTTGAATAACCCGTTACCAAACCCGACTTCACCAAACACTCAAGCTTCCGGATCTTCGTCTCAACCAAACACTCAACCTACCGGGTTTGCCAACTTCCCACATATTGCAACCCGTTCACCCTTGATCCGCACGACCCGAGGAATAATTATGCATTCCAAGGGTGGTACACAAACACATAATCCTCACCACCACATCACAATTCCCCCACCACACGCAATGGTCACAACCACAGTGGTCCCAAAACACACAATGGTCACCACAAAAAATGAATTTCACCGTACCACAAACTTTGGAAGAAAGCTCCGACGAGGCGAACCCGGAACCGGAACCCGAATCCGAACCCGAACTCGAAACCCGAACCAACAAGAAAAAGGGTAAACGAGTTCAAAAGGGTGAAAGGGCTAAACGGGCTCAAACACGTTGGACGGACGAGGAGGCTAGGATTTTAGCGGAGCGGTGGATACATTGTTCCGAAAACGATGTCCAAGGAAAAAATCAATCAAACGAGTCCTTTTGGGCTAAAGTGATGCAAGGTTACAATTCTTGTGTCTCAACAACCCGTAACCTTAATCAACTTTCTGGCAAATGGAACAAGATTTCTCACGACTCAAAAACATTCCAAGCTCTCTACAAACACTACAAAGAAGTTCGCCCACAAAGCGGTGCCGACGAAAATGACGTTATGATTGCCACCCGAAATGCATTCCGGCAACAAGTTGGGCGTGCCTTCATTTACGAGTCATCTTGGAATGTTCTTAGACATTTCCCAAAATTCTTTACTGAGCCGGGCGTAATGGCCAACGAAGATTCTTTCCAACCATTTGTCACCGATCTGGACGCGGATGAACAACCGACTGCAATGGCTCTTGATGCGAACATGAAACGGTTGTTCCAAAATGACTACATCCGCCGTCCTCCGGGCCGAAAGGCGACAAAAAGTACGGCATCAAGCTCCGCTGGATCGTCTTCACGAAGTGTTCAATCTGAAAAACTGGATGCACTTGAAGCATTCAAGCAAACCGCTCTCGCGCAACAAGAAGCAATCAAAATGATTAAGGAAAATGCAATGAAAAAAGCCGCCTACAAAGCTTTGAGTTTTTTGTGTAAAAAACTTCCTAAGAAAGCGTCTAAAAAAGAAATTAAAATGCTTAAAAACGCGAGGAAAGAAGTCGTGACACTTTACCAAGACAAATATGCCAACAACGAATCAGACGAAGACGAGCAAGAAAACGCGAACGAAACCGACGAATCGAGCTCCGATTAGATTATCTATAATTCTAGTAGTTTTTAAATTATCGTACTTTTAGATTTCTTGTAATTTTTATTTTTAGGTATTGTGGTAATTTTTATTTTTAGGAATTGTGCTAATTTTTATTTTTAGGAATTGTTGTAATTTTTAATTTTAGGAATTGTTGTAATTTTTAATTTTAATGGGATGTTTTTATTTAAATTATTGTGTTTAATTTAAATAGTTTTGTATTTTATTTGATTAAAAAATCCCAACTGGGCCCCAGAAAAATGAAGTGATGAATCAGGGATGGGAGGGGGCTGTCCGTTTGAGTAAGTTTTCTCAAAAAGCTGATGTGATGCTGACGTGACTCTGTCAATTTCAATCAGTTGAATTACGGGTTGGGAGTGGCCTAACAATTTTCAAATAATCAATTTCGGATTCAAACATTTTATTCCATTATGCTCATCAGTCACCAGACTTCAAGTAGACGTCACAACACATTTTATTCTTATAATTTTCATTTTAATTTAAATAAATTAGGAAGGAATTCCTCAATCTATCTATCTAGTATCTACTGTGTAAAAGTGTAAACCCCCCTTTTTCAACCTCCCTACGATATTCAAAAACCCCAAATCCCTTTTTTCCCCTTTACTCTCCTAAACAAATCTAGGGTTTTCAATTACTGATCAAGTATTTGTTATAAAATCGAAATCAAAATCAAATGGGGCAACAATCACTGATCTACAGCTTTGTAGCAAGAGGCACCGTGATTCTTGCTGAATACACAGAGTTCACCGGTAATTTCACATCTATTGCTTCTCAGTGTCTCCAGAAGCTTCCTGCAACTAACAACAAGTTTACGTACAATTGTGACGGACATACTTTTAATTACCTTGTTGAAGATGGATTCAGTAAGTATTCCTTATAATTTCTTCTCACAGCTTCTGCTTTAGATGTGATTCTAGGGTTTTATATTTATGTACATTTATTCGATGCGATGCGTTTTATGATCTGTAGATGGAAAGACGATACTAATGAATGTGCATCAGTGTATGTAATTGCTTAACATTGATCATGGTGATCTATGCTTTACTGTTGTGTGATTTTATTAGACGTTACATTTTAACATATGTAATTAGTTATGTTAATATATAATAATTATATGTATATGTATTACATATATGTGTTGAATGGATGGATTTTAAGGATTTGTCCAACATCATGCACTTTATATGGATTTAAAACCTTTGCTATTACCAATTTAGGCAAGAATGTGTCCTTGAATTTGAACTGTCAAATGTTAAATTAACTTATGCTACAAATCCAATTGGATACAGTTCTTGTTTACCTTAATTAGTTTGTTGTTTCCTCCGTCCCATTTTTATTGTCCACCTTACTATATTTTTTTGTCCGATAAAGGTTGTCCACTTGTAAAAAATAGTTATGGAAGTTCATCAGACTCCCAAATCTACCCTCACTTATTATTTTCAATAACTTATAATTTTGAATATTTCAAGTCAAACTTCTCGTTAATATATAATGGCATAAGCGACATTTTTGTATGGACCTACCCTATCTTAATTTGAAATTTTTTGTCGGGGGACAATTTTATTGGGACGGAGGAAGTACGCTATAGTAATATAATCAAGATTAAAGACTATATACCTTAGTATCAAAGGCTTGAAATATATACTTTTGTTTTGCATGGTTTGTGAAGTTGGTGATGATGAAACGAAGGATGAACAATAATCCATCTTATGGTCTATGCATATTGAATATTGAATACAAGTAGTAAGTTAAATAGATATTTAATATTATATAGAGAAAGACATTAGGAGAAAAATGCCTGCGTGAATTGATAATATTTGATTGCTAATACTTCATGATAATGAATTTGTTCTGTATATCTATGCTTTTGAATCATGAAGCGTACTGTGTTGTGGCTGCTGAATCTGCTGGACGACAAGTTCCAATGGCGTTTCTTGAGCGAACCAAGGATGACTTTAGCAAGAAATATGGTGGTGGGAAAGCTGCTACAGCATCTGCTAATAGTCTGAATAAAGAATTTGGGTAACCTGACTCTTCATTTCAGTTACAACATCTGCATAAGTGGGGTGGCAAAACAGACCACGTGTGGGGGATGGGGTTGGGTATATCTGGATAGACTAAAGTGCAGGTCAAAACGGGTTCACGTGACCCAACCAAACTTGTTTCTGTCCATTTTCAAAGTACCTTTATATATCAAATTTGATTAAAATATTTTATTAAACTATATACGATTGTTTCGAATAAAATATATTAGGAGTTTGTAAGCATTTTGAATATACTTTGAACGAATTCCAACCCATTTCTCACAGTTGTTCTCGAGTTAATATGTTTTTGACCTGTTATAGATGAACTATAACCCAACTAAATCCATTTATAGGTAAATGGGTAGAAAGTGCTGCATTTAGTAAATCTTTCAAAGCTTGTACTAATGTTAGAGCTTAATGTCTCCAGGCCTAAGCTGAAAGAGCAGATGCAGTATTGTGTGGACCATCCTGAAGAAATCAGCAAGCTTTCAAAGGTCAAGGCCCAGGTTTCAGAAGTCAAAGGTGTAATGATGGAGAACATTGAGAAGGTAATCCTTTTAGGTTTTATATCTTAAATGATTGTATGCACTAATTTAAGTACTTTAGAGGACAATACATATGCTTGTCTGATTCTGATTTTATCATTGTTTCATAAATACAGGTTTTGGACCGCGGTGAGAAGATAGAACTTCTAGTGGATAAAACAGAGAATCTTCGCTCTCAGGTCAGTGAATTCAAATTGCTATTATCTACATGAACCAGCAGATCAGACAACGTGTTCCACACTTCCACTGCTCTCATTTTTAGCCAGTTAACGTATACATCAACCCATATAGATAAATCCATACTTGAATCAATTTATTATCCACTTGAAATATATTCAATTGACTCTACATTAAACTTTAGGAACGAATTCAGAAAACAATGGTCCCTATAGGCTCCCATCTGATCGCTTTCTATTCTTTAATCTTTTAGGCTTTTATAGTATATAAGAAATTTTGGATCGATCAATCTATTTTTGGAATGAACTTTTCATTCATATAACTGTGCTTAAAAGCATCAGTTATTTATATATCATTTGTTTTGTAAAGGTATAAATATGCTTCACAAACTTAGGTTTACTTGTTGTACTAAAATTTAAGTAGTATCTTCAATTACTATCCCTTTGCATTGTGTAATTCAATTGAAAACAAAGATGAATATCTAAATACTAATTGTATATGAACAATTATGCTTAATTACGTCTTTTAGTAGGATTCTCTTGAGTATAATGGTGATAAGAATATTTTTTAAAGGAAGCAATACAGGATTAGAAGCATTCGTTAACAATACTAGGCTATAAATCCGTGTAATACACGGGAGAGTCTCACAAATATATTGATGAGATAGCTAAATACCCGTGCAAGGTAGCGGGTACATATTTTATTTAGTTTAGTTTATATATCTGAACTGAAGAATTGGATTACACGAATTCAGTTCACATGCTTTAGACTTTTTCGGTCCCATATAACCCGGGTACATAAAATGAGGATAATTAGTATATGACTGGATTCTAATAATTTCACTTATTATTTATAAATGAAATAGAACTTAATAGTTGAGGTGATTGATGTTGTAAAATATTACGTAGTATATAATTATGAGGTATGCTAAATGATTAGGTGTCATTAATGATATAATGTATGTACATATGGAATACTCCTATAATGTATGTACATATGAGATACTCCTATATCAATTAGATTCATTACAAATGTAGTTACCTTATTTAGAGTTTATTAATTAAATAAAAGGGTAATTTAGACATTTAACTACTATTGAGTTTAATTTTTAGACATTGAAGGAAATGCTTTATAGATAGTTAAGATGTATTATGCCGATTATGGATCTTAGGAAGAAACAATAAACTATATTTGGTAAATCTCAAAATATATAGGTAACCTCTTGAAATCTCTACCCATACAACCATAAACCTTACACTTCTCTCTTACTATGTAGAAAAACACACAATATAAAACACAGAATACACACCATAAACACACGCACACACACTCTCATCCTCATTTCCCCTCTCTTACACCACCACGAACGCCTTTGCATTGTGCTGGTACAGGGCTAGTATCATGAAGAAAGAAAATGAGTTCATTGTAATTATGGACATAAAAGTTCTTATTCGTGAAGGGCAACCTAAACGCTATTTGCGTTTATGATCATAGCTTTGTTCATATAGATGTCAAACGTTCAATAAAACATTCACATATATGTATCAAGTTTCATTTCTTGAATTAGTTTGGATGGTATAATCAGTATTATAATATTTATGATGTACGATAGAAGTTTGAATGCTATGCTTTGAAGATTTGTACCATGTCGTTGGTGAAATTTTCAAGTTTGTATGGTACAAGTTGAGTTATAAAAATACATTATAGGGTTGCAGTTCTGATGGTTCATTGGTTCCCTTTATATAATTTTACTGACAAGTGGACGTGTATCTGTATTCATATGATGTAACTTGTGTTATGATAGATGATAGAGTATGTTGTATAACATGTGATATAACTGTTTTACTACATATTTAGTTATGTTTTGGCCGTTTTTCTTCTAGATTAACACCATAATTTCTTTCTTGGGATGTCATAAATATATAAGAAGAAATCTGTACACCTTTCCAGAGTTCCAATTAAATACAATCTGACCAATTTTTAAAAAAAATACTGTTAGCATTATTATGTACTATTTCTGAAATTCCATTGATTATATATCTGATGGTTCATTGGTTCCCTTTATATAATTTTACTGACAAGTGGACGTGTATCTGTATTCATATGATGTAACTTGTGTTGTAATAGATGATAGAGTATGTTGTATAACATGTGATATAACTGTTTTACTACATATTTAGTTATGTTTTGGCTGTTTTTCTTCTAGATTAACACCATAATTTCTTTCTTGGGATGTCATAAATATATAAGAAGAAATCTGTACACCTTTCCAGAGTTCCAATTAAATACAACCTGACCAATGTTTTTAAAAATACTGTTAGCATTATTATGTACTATTTCTGAAATTCCATTAGTTTGTCGTATTTGGATGGTACTTCAGATATTTGTCTAGTTCTTGAACAATCTTTTATGGGATGGAGAGAGTAAATCAATATACTCTCGAACACGTCCCAATTTCTTGATTGATAAACTAAGTATTTGATCCATAAACCAACTGTTTCAAGATAACACTCTTATTTGCATCTTTGATAAGATTCCAGATGCGAGAATTGCCATTTTTGGATTTCGTAGGTTCTCTCTCTCTCTTTTTTTTTGCCACCATTTAATTGTAGGTATAACGCCGTATTAGAGATGGCATAATGGGTAGGTTGGATAACTGATCCAATGAATAAGTTGTTGGTAGGATCAAGTTAAGTTGGACTCGAAACATCTTCTTTTCATTTTTTTTAATCATTTAATTTTTGGGGTTTTCTACCGTTAGATAGTTATCGTGTCTAAATAGAAGTACAAAATAATATTATCTCAGTAATATTCTAATTATTAGAATAAAATTATATATGAAGTTCTATGCTTACTGTTTACATAATACAATTTGGGTGATTATTTGACCCATTTGTCACATTTATTTTATACTATTCATTTTTCCTACATGATAAAAAAAACATGTCCCAATTCTTAACGTTTAAGATGATTCATATGATGGCTGAGAGTGGGAGTGACTGTCTGTTGCAGGCGCAAGATTTTCGGACACAAGGTACACAGATGAGGAGGAAAATGTGGCTGCAGAATATGAAGATAAAACTGATAGTACTTGGAATCATCATTGCCTTGATTCTCATCATAGTTCTCTCAGTCTGTGGCGGCTTCAATTGTGGCAAGTGAAGTACGTATATATCTCAATCCTATGTTTTGTCACTCCATCCTCTTGTTCAATTCCCTTTTCATGTTTTTGTTTGTGTTACAATATGCTATAAAAAAGCCTATGTTGCAAGACTCCATGTATACTATAACTTTTAGTAGATTAATTTGTGTCTTTCTTATCATTAAAGATCCATCAACCAAAGCACCTCCAAAATAGCCATCATGCATCACTCTTTAATGCTCTATAGTAATCTTATGGACTGCTGTTTCGCTAATGAACGCCTTAGAATGCCACAATATGAATAGGGGAGTCTATAATACAAATCTGTCTATATAATCTCTCGTATGGCCGTATAGTGGTCCATACAGGCCCAACACAGTGATGATCCAGAATACATCTTAGACTAATTGATACCGTGTGAAAATGTAGTTTTGTTTTTGGACGAGTTATATTCGTTGCATGTTTGTATGTACGTGGAAAAAACTTGTGTAGGCAGTATTCAAGTGGGTCCATGGGTACTATCAATATGAGGCTATGTGGTTACAGGATTTGGTGTCCACCAGTGCATCAAGTGGTGATGGATGAACGATTGAACAAGCCACTAATGTGGGTGAAAATAACCTAAGAGGGCCATTGATGGTTAAGGGTGGACAAAATCTGTTTGCATACAAAAGGATTATTTGGTATTAAATATATCTGGATGGATTAGAACTTGGTAAAATGTGGAAGGAAGGGTAACTAGGTAAAATGAGAGTGTAGCAATGAGTATACAGTGAATTTTAATCCATATACAAATCTTTATGCTGCTAATTCGTAAGTACAGATTTTTAATGAACAACTTTGTTGTACGGATTAAAACGAACACCAAAATGAACAGTGTAATTATCACATCCAACAAAATGAGTGTGATCCAGTTGAGTTAATACAAACATTTTTGTGTTATGTACAATAAGGGTGAGGTTCTAAAAATGAAGATAAGTTAGTGGAGAAGCCTATGAGGTAGGGGCGGAAGGTAGGGGCGGAGTTAGGATATATAAATTGAGGGGGAAAAAAAAATTGTTTGTTAATTCTTCTTAGTTTTAAGGAGGCAAAAATTTAAAATTGTCATTAATACTTTAAAAAAATTTATTTTTTACGTAATTTCAAAACTTTTGTGGGGGCAGCTGCCCCCACTGCCCCCATTCTAGCTCCGCCCCTGCTATGAGGAGGTGATAAGTTACTGATTTTCGAACACAAGATATATGAATGAGCTGCAAACCGCTGCCGTCCACCACTAGCGGTCACGGTTGGTTTCTGACGAATTAATATTTATTTATTCATGTATTATTTTGTTTTTGGAAAATCAAGTCGGACAATCGCACATGGTACAAATGTGCTGAAAATTGAGAAGTCAGTGTGTATGTGACTCTTTATTTTTAACTTTTTTACAAAGCCCACTTGGTATGAATTTTCAAGGCCTCTGAATTTTAGAAGCCTTGCATTAATATTGGAAGCTCGGCCGGATGACACTATAGTTACTAACGGTTTAACCTGTTGTGTATGGTAAATAATTATCATTGCCTCTTCCTTTTACGAAAAGTTACAACGACACATATTACGTGGATATAAGTCCAAATATATTGTTAGCAGCTCGCTATTGGAGAGACGATGCTAACCCACGTGCATATGGACCCGCAAGGAATCCATGAAAGAGCAGTTGACCAATCAGACATCAGCCTCGAGGATTACCCTAATTAACTCAACCAATCAGCACCCTCATTAGACCATTTCATGGGTCCATAATCCCAAGTCTTCATATTTCCTTCTCAAACTGTGAACCCCACCGAGCCCACCAATCCTACAAATGACCACTCGAACCTCCTAATCACATTTCATGAGTTTTGGGGACCAACAATTAATTCTAGCTAGCCGGCCACATTGATCCGTTATATACATGCAATATATGTCACCAGCCCTTGCACTACACTTTTAACATTTTAGTACACAAGTAGTAAAAACTAGAAAACTTTACATGATAATCTTGGTCTTTTAGCTGGTTTAGCTGTGCACTTGAGGTATTTTAAGACCGTCATGCTAACTGCAAAGAAAACAGCGAATGCTGTTGGTGGCAAGACTGCTAGGGCTTGTGATAGTTGTGTACGAAAGCGGGCTCGATGGTATTGTGCAGCTGATGACGCTTTTCTTTGTCAAAGTTGTGATGGCTCGGTGCATTCGGCTAACCAGTTGGCTAGTCGACATGAGAGGGTGCTTCTCGAGAGTGCAGCACCCTCTAAGGTCTTTGGTTCTAGCGTCTGTTCGCCTGAACCAACGTGGCACAAGGGGCTCACACGTCGAGCACGTACTCCACGATTGCGGTCTAAATCTCATTCTTTCAAGTTAGAAGGAAAGAAAGATGCGGTGAACTCTTCCGTTCCTTTAGTTCCTGAATTGGGGGCTTTAGAAGCATCGTTGTTTGATGATGATGAAGAAGAAGAGCAACTTTTGTATCGTGTTCCAGTCTTTGATCCTTTTGAAACTGAATTATGTAACGCTGCGAATGAAATAGGAAGTAACTTGAGCTTTATGGCGGAAAACAAACAAGAACAAACATATAATCTTGATGATCTTCAAGGGTTTGATCTCCCAACAGATGATATGGAACTCTTGGAGTTTGCAGCAGATGTTGAAAGCTTATTAGGGAAAGGTCTTGATGATACATCGTGTAGGATTGACGATTTGGGGTTAACTAGTGACTATAAAGAAGAACATGATACTAACAATATAGGATTTTGCTTCGACGAAAATAGGGTAAAAGTTGAAGAAGCCATTTTAGGTTTTGATATGGATGAAACTAGGGAAACACTAGATTGGGACTTTGGTTATGATTCACCGATGACGATTAAAGAGGAGGATAAGAAAGAGGTGGTAGGCGTCGAAGAAGAGCATACGATGATGGTAACAAATGATCAATGTGACGAAAAGATGGTGGGAAAATCAAGCATAATTCTAAGACTTAACTATGATGATGTGATTAGTGCTTGGGCTGATCAAGGTTCTCCATGGACAAACGGAACCCGACCAGAGCTCAACTCTGATGGTTACTGGCCCGATTTCATGGTTAGCCCTCTATTAACTGGTTTATTTTTTATTAAATTATTTGTTCATAATGATATATTGTTTTCTATGTAATCTTTTGATTAGGGTTTGCATTGGACTGGGAATAACACCCCTTCATACGGAGGCGTAGGAGGAAGTGATGGAGGAAGAGAAGCAAGAGTGTCAAGGTATAGAGAGAAAAGAAGAACACGATTGTTTTCAAAGAAGATAAGGTATGAAGTGAGGAAACTTAACGCTGAGAAAAGGCCAAGAATGAAAGGGAGGTTTGTGAAAAGGGAAACATTTGGAGAAACTTCTGCGAATTCTAGTTTCCCAACTTACCTAAGAAAAAGCTAGTACTAATATAGATTCATGAACAAATATGCTTTGTTCAGTAATTTGTCGATCAATCTCCGAAATTTGTTTGTTTTCCTGACAAATATTAGGAACTCTACTACTAGACATGCTTGGTCACTTTATTTTCCTAGTTTTATTTGAGTAAATATGTGACTGCGTTTGTACTTTCATGTGATCGATCGTTTATGATAATAGTTTGTGAATTAGCTAGGTGTATATAGTTTTACTTTGAGTTAAGCAATTAACACAACACCAAGCCTTGATGACTTAATGAAGTGATTTAAATACTAATTATGCACGGACACACTCAAATAATGATGGTTATGCAAGTGTGTTAATGAAGTCTCCCAAATACGGGTCAACAAACTTAACATTGTTCTTCAAAGAGAAGAAGATCAGCGTCACGACTTTTGTGATTTTGTCATCCTTGGTCAACTTTGTTTTCTCCCTTTCAACAAGCCGGCCGGTTTCATATGTCCATCAACCGACCCATCTCTCGTCAAGGTAAACGGCGTTGATATTCAACATTCTAAAGGCGAATTCTTCACCTTTAAGGTGTTCGCCCTTTATCTTGTGGCTAAAACGACATGTTTCTAGTAGATGACTTTGGTTACCAATTAAGTGTCTTTGCTCCAGTTACATATTCTTAGCTTTTTTTATGACGTTGGGTACGGTTTCGGTCATTCAAGTTGTTCAAGGGAAGTCAAGGCCATGCCGTTACTCATTTTGTTGTGATCAAGCTTATAGATGTCATATGAGTTTTGCTTGATCTTACTAGATCTTGTAGAGCCTGTTTTTTTCATTTTCTTTTAGGTTCAAAAGTTAGTAATTTGAAATATTCAAGGTTGGTTTTCAAGCACACAAGTTTTTAGGTACAAATCGATTTTCTAGCTCACTGGTGTCTCATATCCAAGATCAAGAAATTTCAAATGGTTTATGTAAGTCCTTAGTTCTATGGATAGATAACGAGGTTATCTATATGTATTAATGCGCGGAATTCCCTAATACTAGCTATACGATTATAACGAATACTAATAAGCTTTGTTTCGATTGTTAATAAAGTTAACCAATCAAAACCTAACTTAATATCGAAAATATACTTATAAATTCGCAGGGGTTATGAAGCTGAAGCCTAATTCACAGATTCCAAAAGTGTTAGGGTTTTCAAAACCAAAATTATATAAATATTCGGTTCAGTTCGCAGGTCGTGAGTTCTGCGGACTGACTCATTTTACAGCCCATAAGCCCAGCGAACTGACGTTATTTATTTACCACCTTGCGAACTGACCAAACTCAGTTTGCATCGCAGCTTTCATTTCACAGTCATTATGTTTATCGAATATACAAAAATATTAACTACAAAACTAATATCATTTATATCAAAGTTAAGATCAATGTACAAAATTTAACTACAATCAAAACACTATTTCAAGCTATAACTGTTGTCATACTAATATGTCCCAACAATTTCAAGTTCCAGCGAAGTTTGCAATTGAGGAAGAAATATCAATAATTCATAGTCAAGTTTTCACGTTCAAGTGCAAGCAATAACAAGGGTTCCACTTCCAGCAAAGTTGTTCAAGTTAATTTTACTGACTTATTGATGTAGATTTTATTTAATAAATCATGGCAAAAGACTTTTTTGCTTCAATCAAGTGTAACTTCAATTTGAATTTCAATATATTTTATGTATTTCGAAAAAATAAATAAATAACATTGTATATCATGAGTCGAATTCAGTATAACCCTAATTAGAGACATTACAATAAACTAGCTTGTTCAATCAACATGACATCTTCTACCATACATCTTCATCTGATCGTATATAAGGCCAGCCAGGGACAATATTATTGTTTAGATCATACACGTGAACGAAACAAAAATAATAACTGATGACGTACCCCGACCCCATTCGGTTAAAAGTAAACAGAAGAGGGCATGACACAAAACTTAAACACCTCACCCCTAATGGCACTCTTCAGCCTATTTTAAAAATACCGAAGGAGGTATCGGTCCAAGTGGGGTTATGATACCCGGCGGAGAATTAACCAAAGGGGGTGTCATAAAAATGTATACGATGAATAAAGAAGGACACAAGTATGTAAATAAATTTTGACCCTATATCTCCAAAATAAGCAATACACCCTTCAGCCCAAATAGAGAAAGGCCGAAGGAGACATGGTTATAACATGGGTCACGAGAAAGTATCATGTGTTGTCAAGTCATCAAACGGTGCCTTGGAAATAAATATATTCGCATGGGGAATAAGCAAAGGGACGTTTAGGAAAAAGAGGTTTTACACCAAGATGGTAATGTTTTCTACCAAGGCAACGAAAGAATGTGTGAACCATACTATGGATAAAATGTATAGATGTGTGGGAGGTGTATAAATACCTCACCAACCAACATGTACATCAACTTCAATATACATTTTGCATTCATTACTTTTAACCATACACCCCACTAAGAATATATACTTATTCTCACGCCGGAGTTTGGTCCGAAGGGGAAACCCCTTTCTCCTTTGCGATGAGGTTAACGGCTGTTCATTTATTTTAGGTAGCTACGGATTCGATCAAGGGTCAACGGAATATGGACGTATTCTAGGGTGTATAGAAGATGTCTCCAAACCCTTTAGTTCGCTATAGCAACAATAACCATAACTAAAAAGTTAAAAACCCAAAAACTTAACGATGATGGAGGTTCAATTGATTAGTTGGATTATAGATTTGAAGTTAAGAACTATAGCCCAAGCTTAAGGCTAAAGCCGTGGACTACGCCCCCGTGAGAGCCCAAGAGAATTCTTATGATTAATTACAGTTCACATACAAATATTTACACTTGATTTCAAATCTGTATAACAGGTCCCAATGGTTTCTTCGGTTGGGCAACCGACGAAGGCCGTCGAACCAACACTATTGGCACCATTTCATCGGTTGCTTCGTCAGTTTTGCTTGGCCAGTTTACCGACGAAAGGAGAATAGGTTAAGGGTGGTACCTGTCATATATTTAATGTATTATTAATTATTTTTTGTTTAGTGTATTTAAATATAAGTATACTAGTTTTTATGCCTGTGCGATGCACGACTAATAATTATAGGAAGATGAAAAAGATTGGGGATACGTACTTATATAATCAAATATACATAAATAACTAAACTAAGTACCAACGTATTGATATATTACAGTTTAGAAGGAATGTAGACCCTAACACTATATAAACAACATGATGTCTGGTTCATCGAAGTGATTCTACAAATTAATAATGAGTGATAATGATAAATACCTTAATATTATAAAATACCCAACTTTCATGAAATGACATATTAAAACCCGTATTAGTTTGTTAACATGTTCGACGCACAAGATGATTCATATTTACAATTCTCGATATTAATTTGCAAAAATAATTTATCTTATATAAACAACACAAAACAACAATGAGCATGTTGATAAGCCACGTGAATGATGAGTAAAATATATAATTAATCAAAACAAAGAACTTTGTATAAAAAAATATTTAGTTAGAAGATAAACTAATCATCTAGAAAGCAAAGAGTAGACAATGAAGTTTTTTCTTCATGATCACCTACTGATGAGCTGCTCTCCGTTACTTGTTCATTAAACTAATCAAATTTATCATGAAAACATGTAGAGAGTAATAAGATCGGAATGCATATAAATCTTTAATTTTTGAAGAATCATTAATAGATTTGCTAATGTGTGCCCCCGTGACACATGTTGGGGGTGCATTTAATGAAGTCGAAATTTCCTTAAATATTAATATTTACATGTAATACTCATTAATTCAATCTAATTATTTCCCTTTTTATGCATATATTAATTAAAAATAATGTTATTTAAGGAAATTACAACTTTATTAAATGCACACGTTAGCAAAACCCAATTATTAATTATATAAAAATATATATTAGGAATAGATATCAAGTGAAACAAAAATGTCTATTATTTAATTAATTAATATGTTGATATTATATTTTATTGAATTTATTTGTTGGAATCTATGTGTTATATTTTTTTAATAGTTTAATAGCTAAAAAAATAGGTGGATTTAGAATTTTTTTCAATTGGAATGACACATAAGATTTTTTAGGAAGCTAATGTGATGACACCTAGGATTTTTGCTTAGTTATCAAAAGAATAAATATGACACATAGGAAAGAGGTTATCCTCTATTACTTATGTAGGTAGATTGATACATGTAGACCCAAAAATTGAAGTGATGAAAGGATGATTGGGAAGGATCAGAATTGAAGAAGCAAGGGAAGAAGGGAGGGTTGGGAGTGATTTAAGAATACCAAATAAATAATACTCCGTGGAGTTTATAACATGAGCTATGAATAAAAATATATACAGTTAAATAACTTCCACTAATATATGTAAACAATTGCAATCTATAACGAGAAACGTAATGGTTCTAACGAATATGGTCATGCTAAAATAGTTTTTATAACTAATTACACGTACACGTAAAGTGTTTTAACGTTGTAGTAGTAGTGACATTATAATCGTTCTCTTATTGAGAAGTTTTAACAAAATTGATCTGTTTTTGATAATAAATAAAAATTAAAAACTCTAGGCTAGCTAGTTTACTATTCTTCAAAGAAGATTAAATCATTCATTTATCAGCATATTAATAATCTTGATTAGTTGAGTCTTGGTTGTTCCCGCAATAGTAGTTTAGTGATGGGGGCATTTAGCGTACGTAAAAGTAGAGTTACGAGTTCAATTCTCGTCGTCCCCATATTCTTTTTTTAGTGAGTCTTGCGGTATAAAAAAATAAGGTCACAATGTACCCAGCTAGCAAAAAATGGTATAAACAACGTTGTTTCCTAGCATTCCGTTCAGGGAAGTAACATGGGACAAAGGGTGTGTTTGGCAAAAGTAAATGGAGTTGGAGATGGAGATGAAGTTGGAGACGGAGATGTAGATAGAGCTGGAAGCTGGAGCTTTTATCTAGGGCTGGAGCTTTTATCTAAGGCTAGAGCTAGAGATTTTAGTTTTTTATAAGTGTTTGACTAACTAGCTAAAGCTGGAGATTACCAATGTAAAAAGACATAAATGGACAAACAATTATATAACTCTAATTATTTAATATTTAAAAGAAGGTTAATATGGTAATTTGTGAATTAGGGGATGAAGCTTATTTTTTAAGCTAGTTTTGAAAGCTTCTTTTTCAGGGGGTTATTTTTTAGAGAATCCTTTCTCTATTTGTTATGTCAAACAAGGTTTTATAAATTACAAGGGATGTAGATTCTTAATATGAGAAGCTCAAGCTACTAGAATCCCTTATAACCCCTTAAAAATGTGTTGCCAAACACACCCAAAATGTCTTACTAAAAAAACTAACATGTTTTTCACTACAAAGTGCATGAGTTTTGAATGTGATCAATAAGGCATGCACCAAAATCTTCACACAAATTACCCCATGGATTATTCAATCTTCTTTCTCTTACTATCTTTCCTATTAGCATTTATTCACGCTCTCACACTCTCAAGCCGCCGCAACTCGCGGCTTCCACCGGGACCTTACCCTTTCCCTATCATCGGAAACCTCTTAAAACTGGGTCACAATCCGCATCACTCTCTTGCTACACTCTCTAAACGTTATGGTCCTTTAATGTCACTCAAGCTAGGAAGCAAAACAACCATAGTTGTATCATCACCAGATATTGCGGAACAATTCTTTCAAAGACATGATCAATCGTTCTCTAGCCGATCGATCCCTGAGGCCGCACGAGTGATGGACCACCATAAATTCTCAGTGGTGTGGTTGCCTGCCGGAGATCAATGGCGACGAATTCGTAGAATAACTAAAGAGTATTTGTTCTCCGTGCAATGTCTAGATGCTAGCGAACTTCTACGAAAGGAGAAGGTACAATTGATTAATTAATCGATTAATATCACTACAAAAAGTATTAAAAGGATTTGAGGTCACATATATGACATTTTGTTTTTAAATTACATCATATAACGAGTGATAATTATTAAAATCTAATATAAGAAAGAGTTGTTGATGTCATCAAATATCTAATTAACCAAAAAAATTACTTTATTTGTGAAATTAACTAAATTTAAGGGAATGATGACGATAAAATTTAAAAAGTATTAATAAAAATCAATTTTAGATTACTTTTTAAGAAAAGATTTATCCACATCTAAAATTATTATCCTACGAAATATTTATGTTGTATATGCACAATTGATATTTAACTAATTCTTAGAAAGATAATCATATAATGAGTAATTTTTATAATTAATTATCAAAAAGAAGATTTCGTAACTAATGATATACGTGGTTCGGAGAATAATACGAGTAGTAAACAAGATAATCATCAATCAATAAATTATATTATACATACTAGTATATAATGTAAGCTATATCACATCTTTACCGTAAGTTTAAAACATTTTTCAATTTTAATTGTAGATTCTTTTTAACTATTAAATGAATGAATTATCAAAAACAAGACAAACTCTATTAGTCTTTGACAAGATTAATGACTTTCAAGATATATAAATGATAAGTTATAAATTATAGAGTAGTTGTTTACATTTCGTTACAAACAATTATGTGAACACTCATTCTAAAATATACACAATTTCATCATCTTCGACTATTTATCTGCTATGTATTACTATGTTGCTTTATGGGTTATTCGAGGTATCATATCCTTTGTTGGTTTGACTGTTTGTGTCATGTGTGTCTCAATTATTAAATTTACCGATCATAGTTTATACCCATTGGGCTCCGCATGATTAAGATATGACCTGTTGGGCTGTTTGAGACAGAAATAAATATAAGACATGACCCCGGCCCATTAAGTAATTAATGGAGTATTTATTTTCTGTGTACTTACAGGTAAGGGAACTAATTAACCATGTTGATCGATGTTGTAAAAATGGAAAGGCTGTGAATGTAGGTGCAGCTGCGTTTACAACAATACTTAACATTTTCTCTAACTTTATTTTCTCTATGGATTTCGCTCGATATGACTCCGTGTCATCACACGACTTTAAGGACACGGTATGGGCATTGATGGAAGTTGGCGGGAAACCAAACGTAGTCGATTATTTCCCGATATTTAAACCCTTTGATCCACAACGCTTACTAGGATGGGTTTATGTTTGTGGTAAGAAGTTATTGAATATATTCGATGAGATCATTGATCAAAGGTTGGAAAGGAGGTCCAATATATCAACATCGTTATATGATGCGTCGACAAAAAATGATGTTTTGGAGTCGCTTCTCAACCTCAACCTGAAAGATGAATCTGAATTTAGCCGAAACGACATGAGACACTTGATTTTGGTAAGTAAATTCATTTACACGGTATACATCATAAATAGTTTAATCAAAGTAATTGTTCTAAGACATGAAAGTGGTAAACTTTATGCTGGGAACAAAAATCCAACATATATGATATATATATATATATATATATATGTGTGTGTGTGTGTGTGTGTGTGTGTGTGTGTGTGTGTGTGTGTGATTGATGAAACTATGAAAGTACAAACCTGAAACCTTGATAATAAATAATTTAGTCACAATAATCAGGCCATGTCATGTGGACATGTATCATCATATGGGCAAACTTTGACTATAACTTTACTTGATGTCTTTAATCAGATTACCATTATCAACACCTTAAATGTTATATATTATATATAAAAATTAGGAGTACATTGTATGAAGTTCATTAAATCATTGGTTTATAAGATACTGTAGGATTTATTTATGGCGGGAACTGATACGATATCAAGCACGGTGGAGTGGGCAATGACCGAGCTTATTCGTAATCCCAAGAAAATGGAAACTGCTAGAATGAAGCTCGTTGAATTCATGCAAAATGACAACAAAAATATTCAAGAACAAGACATTTCTCAACTTCCTTACCTACAAGGTATTATAAAAGAAACTCTACGACTGCATCCGCCCGCTCCTTTTCTTATCCCTCATCAAGCAATACACGATGTAGAAGTCCAAGGTTTTATTGTACCTAAAAATGCACAAATTCTATGTAACGTTTGGGCAATGGGCCGAGACCCAAATGTATGGTCAAACCCAGAGACGTTCATGCCTGAGAGGTTTTTAGACGTCGATATTGACTATAAAGGCCAAGATTTCGAGCTCATTCCATTTGGTGCTGGCAGGAGGATTTGTCCAGGATTGAATTTTGCTCATAGAATGTTGCATGTAATATTAGGATCCCTGATACAAAAATTTGATTGGATACTTGAGGGAAATATAAGAGCAGAAGACATAGACATGGGTGAGAAATTTGGACTCACATTGCAGAGGAATGTACCACTGATGGCCATTCCAATCAAACTGTGATAGATTTTTAGAGTCACTAATCATGTTAATTATAGAGAAAGGTCAATTTTAGTATATATTTTTCTCTAAAAAAATGGTATAAATGAAAAACACATTAAGAATATTATTAGTTTCTTTTCTTTGAGCCTCCCGTAACTTATTAATTAGGCTTTCGCTCTAATCATCATTGTAATTGAGTCTAGTCGAACCGAGTTCAAGTTCGACATGATGTAATCATGTAGCACAAGCTCAAATTCAACTCGATACTTCAACGAAAGTTCTCATTGTATGTTTGAACTCTATAAGAAAATAACTTTTAATGCTCAAATCTAATTTATTATAATTATGAAAATAAAATTTAATGGTAAAATTCTTTCAAAATACATATAAAGTGAAAATAAATCATGAAAACAAGTCAAAACCCTTATAAATATTATAATAATATTATAATAATATCGTCTATAAATTCAAAATTATGTATATATGTGTATCCACATACACATATTCTTTAAGACACGGATGTGAGTATATGTATATTAAGGTTAAATTCATATAAAGAATACTTTAGAGAGAGCTTTCGGAGTATTCACAATCCAATTAATATTCACTTAGTATAAGAAATTGAATGATATTCAAACTTTCTTATTGCATGTTTTTGTTTGATTGTTGCCTTAAGATTGTCATGTTGGTATTCCAATAAATGTATTAATTAAATTCCTATTTATAAATTAATTATATCTTGTTGCTTAGTGTACATGAGCAGTATTGATAATTTATATGAACGAGTGATGACTTATTGTCCAACAACTTAAGAAAAAGCTGGTCCAACTTATTTCGGTGGGGTAAAACTTTTTCATGTGACTTTTTATGAAATAGACCTTGTCATGATACGATACGGACCTCTCCAACGATCGAGAAATAAGGAATAGGATTTGAATCTAGTTGTTAGCTATTATGGTGGCGCATTTGAGAGAACTCTCGGTACACATGATTATGTATTCCCACGTAATCCACCACATAATACGTAAGAATTGTCATTACTAAGATTCCTTCTACCTGATTGTGTACAACTCGACTTTAGTTAGATGGTAGGATTGTAGGTTGAACTCACTCCAAAATACGGATTTGTCATTACTAGAACTCAACATAGTTCAGACCTATACCTAATCGACATAATAGCAATCAATCACTTAATTAGGTAGGAAACCTGAAACAAAATCCAACCAGATTTTGTTCCAGGTAAACATTCCAAGGTTTCTAATATTCCCTCTTCAACAAGATGGACATCCCCTTTTCACTCATGTAGCCAAGTCTCTTATGCGACAAATCAGTCGTACCAGCATCGTCCACCACATAACGTTGTTCTTGAAGATCTTCGGATGTATGATGTATAATCTTGAGTCTTTCTTTCCTCTTTCCACGATTATTGAACCATGAGTCAGTTTCCACATACCATTATCAAAACCGCTATGGTAACCATCATCATCAAGTATGCATGCAGAAATAACATTAAGTCTCATAGCAGGGACATGTTTTAAATTATGCAAAACCAGCTCCATCCCAATATCAAAATTCAAACAAAACACTCCAATACCAATGATCTTTGATAACTCGGCATTACCCATCCTAACGTATCCATAATCAAATGGAGTGTAAGATGAGTAGAAATCTCTATGTGTTGCAACACGACATGTAACACCATTATCAACAATTCAACTCGTGTCATCGTGAGCAACATTAATCATATCAAAAATCAAAATAAAGAAATCATCGGTGATAGTGTTAACTTCAACCTTATCATTACCACCAATATTTTTATTCTCATTGTTCTTCTTATTAGTCTTTCACTTCTCTTTCTTCCACTGTCTGCATTACCACTTTGTGTGCCATTTTCGCCTCAATGATAACAATCAACATCAGCAAACTTACCTTTGCTGGACATGCTACGATTATTACCTCTATTACTCGGACTTCTACTTTGACTTCTCCCCCACATTTCTGTGACCAACACATCTAATTGTTTCTTCTCATCTTTCATTAAACATATTGCCTTTAGCCAATTCCATGGTGATAATACCATTCGATGCGGAGTTGGAAAAAGATGTCCTAAAAGTCTTTTAAGAATTCGCTAATGTACCAAATAGCCATAAACCTTGGATCTTATCCTCAAACTTGATATCTATTCCTGCAAGTTGATTTATGATACCTTGAAACACATTTAAGTGATTTGAAATAGGAGTCCCATTGGTGTACTTCAAACACATCATTTGCTTAATCAAGAACAACTTGTTTTTACCGGTCTTTCGAGCATATAATTTTCAAGCTTGTTTCACAAAGTACGAGCATGAATCTCCCCACTAATATGATTCAAAACATTATCATCTACCCACTGCCGAATATACCCACAGACCTGTCTATGCAAAATAGTCCACTCTACATCTGATTTTCCTTCAGGTTTATTGGTAGCAAACACATGCAAATAGTAATTTTTTTCACATAAAGTGTAACACCCCAAAACTTGAGATATTATTTTATGAGTATAAAATTAATTATTATAATAGATTTAATAAATCGTACTAAATATTAATAATAGTACGGATTTATGTATTGTATATAGATACGTTTCTAGACAAAGAATGAAAAGGTTGGTAGTGTAAATACCAATTTAATTAAGGGTTTGGTTTAGAGGAGCATGACTCTTTAGAGGAGCAGGGATGACAAGTTTAACATACTGTAAATTATTCAGTGAACCGAAAATAAAATGCACTAGACCAAATAAAATGTAGTGGATAAAAAAATACAATGGACCAAAAAGAAGTGGATAAAAAATAAAATGCAGTGACTTCAAAATTCCCTTTCTTCTTCTTCCTTCTGTTGCTTCAATCCTTCCTTCAAAACCTGTACATACATACAATCTAGGTATACAAAAACAAAAATATAAAACACACATTTTGACTCAAATCACAAAACGATGTCATTCAACCGCCGTGAGCAACCGTCATGACCAACGATTCCGGCGTACCTGCAAACAACAATTGCGAATAGATCATTTGTATATCATTTGTATCATTGGAAGTTCCAATAGAATAGCATTATGTTGGTTACTTTCATTTACTTGATGATCACTTGATCAATAAGAGTGATTTAGTTTCAAATTGTTTTATAATTGTAAATGTTATTTATTTGATTCATTTGTATTACTCACTCACTAAGCAAAGTTTGCTTACCCATTAAGTTGTTGTTGACTGTAGGTGTAAGTGGGTCGCAAGAAAAGATTGGTCTCCGGGAGGGAAAGCTTTGGCAAAGGACTAGCGTGGATATGAACTTTGCTAATAGTGAGTTTGCAAACACACATTTCTTTTGAATTGTCGTCATGTTGCCAAATTGTGTAAATCGCCCCCTTTTTGTGAATTTGGTAAAAACAAGTAGTTTATGGGTAGTAAAAAATCAAGTGGTGTGTCAAAGTGGTCAAATACTTGCTTAATGTGGATTTGTGATGGATATTATTATGAAGGAATAATTGAGTTGTTGATTATGTTGAGATTGTGTCAAATGAGTTGGAATTATGACCCCAGTAAATTGTAGATGTGCTAGTTGAGCTTACAATCTTATCTTGGCGTTGGTATCAATTTGTTAGAAATGGACATGCTAGTAGAGTAAATGTCCAGATTTTTAAGAATGATATTTGGTTTGAATTGTACAAGTTTGAGTTTTTAAATTGGTAATTTGGACCTATAGTTCAAATCTATCCTTTTTGACGAATTTCAGCAAAACGTCGATTGTATTGTGTTTAGAATGTCATGAGATTGAAATCTGTAAATTTTGGTGTCATGAAAGTTTCCGAGTCAATATTTATGCGTGTTTCTATTTTGGTTAAAAGTTGGGCTGCTGTGCAGGCCTAATACCCGACGGGTAGAGTACCTACCCGACTGTATTCTCTTACCCGGCGTGGTTACCCGGCGGGTACCCATCCCCCAACCGGGTAACTCTTTTGTTAATTGAGACCGAATGAAACCAGGTTGAAGAGTCTTGATTTTACCCGAAGGGTAACCTGACAATCCGAAGGGTACCCCTCCCCCTTTTGCATCTTACCCTACGGGTACCAAGTCTACCCGGCGGGTACCCACCAGTTAATGGTGATGTGTTGTTTGCTTGTTTCTTGACTCTATATATGTAATTAAATATTTATGATATATTTATAAAAATATATACAAAGAGTGTAAAACATTGTTCATTGTGTATCCAGAGTCATACTTATCACATTCATTGTTTGTGTGAATGGTGAAACAAAGTGCTTGATTTTGCACTTTACTCGTTTATAATATAGTACTTGATATTGTACTCGATATAGTGGTTATTGATAAGTCCTTGAAATTGCACTTAATATGTAGAAGTAAGAAGTGCTTGATATTGCTTTAAATTTGATGTGGTTCAATGTGCTTGATATTGCACTCATTCTAGTTCAATGTGCTTGATATTGCTGAAATTCATCAAAAAGGGTAACTCTTTTGTTAATTGAGATAGAACAAAACCAGGTTGGAGAGTCTTGATTTTACCCTGAGGGTAATATGGCTATCCGGCGGGTACCCATTAGTTAATGGGATGTGTTGTTTGCTTGTTTCTTGACTCTACATATGTAATTAAATAACTAAGATAAATTTATAAAAATATATACAAAGAGTGTAATACATTGTTACAGAAAAAAATTATTGGTTTGTGGATTTTATAAATAAGATCCTCCATCTTGCATTTCCAAACATGATAATTAGAAATAGTTACATTAATCATCCTAGTTGTATTAGCTTCCATCATTCATACAAGTTAAATCCAATAAATAAAGCTCTAATACCAATTTGATGGGAAATAAGTCACAACGGTAAATATAAATGAAGAATAAAACCCTCATTGGACAACACTTTCCCGACCTATATGAACTAATGAGGATGAAAATAATTAGAGTACACTAAATTCCATCAAAATCAGCCCCAGTCAATGGAAATAAATAAAAACCAACAACACAGAAACTTTTTGCATGGAAAACCCCTCAAGGCTAGAGTAAAAACCATATGACTCGTAGACCACTTAAAATCCACTAATATCAACAAGAGAGCAATACAACGGGTCTTCTCTATATTTACTAGAGGCATACAATAAACATCATAGTCTTTCAACTATAATAGCAACAAGTATAAAATTAATCAAACACCAATAATTCAACTTTCTGTTCCAGCAGCTTAACTAGAGTTTCAGACCACGTGAGATAAATTCAACCATCCAAAATGCTGGCCCATATGTTAGGAACACGCTTTTCAAAAATGGCAATGATCCGACTATTCAATCTCGGGGGTAGGCTATTTTCTAAGCTGCTGTAGGGAAAATCGAGAATGAACAAAAAAGTATCTTTTTCCTTTTCTCTCTCTCGAAAGTAGCTGATTTTTTCAAACACTAAAATGCCTTAGCATACATAATAATTGCTCTGGAGCATAATAAAGTTTAGACGTGAACCATTATCAGGAGTGTTGGTACTTATTGCGATCATTATTAATTTTATACTAACAGCTATTATCAACAATTGATCTACTATTCTTATCTCATTATTGATTTAACGTTTTAAACAATCAATATCTTCAACCATTGTAATTGCTAATTAACACTTATCAAATGATGGTGATGGATTTGACTTTCAAAGAAGTAGGCACTTAGATTAGTGATGCTGGAGGATAGCATCTTAACATTGACATATGGAGTTATAATGTGGGATCTGTTTTTGTTTCGTAAATTTATATTATCTTTTTAAAATTCACCCCTTCACAAAAATTGGAAATATTGCTTGGTTTTCTTTTGTAGGGCAGCAATGGAAGTCAAAATTCGATCGTTATGGATGTTAGAATGGTGTTAAAGGTCTAATATTAACAATACTATCTTCTTTGTGATTATGGCCAGAGAGAGAAATTCAATTTGGGGTGATATGTATTCCAGAGATAACTTATTATGTTTGACTATATTTAGTCAAAATGGCAAAACATATATGCTGTAAAATTTTGAGATTTTCAACAAGCGGAATTGTGTATTGCAGATGAATAATTTAACTTTTGGAAAGATGATCAAATCTATACTTTCGATGGGAAATCGTTGGATTTGTAAGATAGGAATCGTAGTGTATGAGTCCCAAAAAATTGAAGGCAAATTGACCTTTAAAAGTCAAACTGCATAGGCTTTATGCAATGAGGAAAAAGTGTGAATCTAACCGGGATTAGTCAATGGTATACACAAATGATTGTGAAGAATTATTTGATATCAAATGGTCAAAATACATGTCGCACCCCCGATTTCTCAGTTTAGCAGAAGCAATCATTGAGCGCGACTAATCAAGTAATCAAGCATCAGGTACAAGTAAACTGTAGAGTCTGATCTATTTGGGTTGAAATTACCAAGTAAGATTATGACTGTCAGAACAAATGAAGTTATGACTGTTAGTGATGAGGTGGTTGTTGGTTGAAGATTGATGACAAGTCATTATGACTGCTTGAAGATATTGTTACTGCTAGTTATATTCGAGTCAAGTAGTTATTACTGATTGTATTGGTATGAATGTCTTTGTAAATATCAACGTTATAACTGTCTAGAGGTTTATGGTTATTACTGTTAGTGTAAATAGGTTATTATGTCTGTTTATATTATTATGACGGTTATTAGAGTTTGAGTTGTATATGGAATTGATTTAGTTTCCTAATACGTAGGATGACTTGTACAGGACTCTATGCACTATAAATAGAGATTCTTAGAATGTAGAAAAATATCGTAGCTTCAAGGTATTAACCCTAATACATCCGTGTATTCGTCTTGTTGATTAATAAGATTGAAGCTTTAAAGTTAATTACTTGTTATTCAAGTTATTGCATGTTCTTGTTCTTTACTTAATATTAAACAATTATTCCGTAGTTGTTTAATACATTGTTAAAGCTTTACAGAATCGACTGTTAAGGGATTAACAAAGTGGTATCAGAGCTTTGGAAAGCTTTGAATCAGTAAAATATCAAGAAACAAATTGTTTATTAAGGTTGTAGTTCTTTCTTAAGTTTTAATTCAATGGCTACAGAAAATAATGAAGGTGTTCAAGCTACAAAGATTCCAATGCTCAAACCTGATGAGTTTGATCTATGGAAGGTCAGGATCAAGCAATATATGCTTCTCACAGACTACCAGATGTGGGAAGTTGTTATTAATGGTCTTGCTTATCCTGTTGATGGTGATGGTGTTCGACAAGAAAGACCACCACCAACCTTTGAAGCTGAAAGAAAAATTTGATCTACAGAGTACAAAGCATTAAGTACTCTATTGCTGTCAATTCCTAATGAGTACCAGAGGAGATTTGAAAACTGTGAAGATGCAAAGGTACTTATGGAGGCGATTAAGAAAAGGTTTGGAGGTAATGTTAACACCAAAAAGAACAAAAGATCACTTCTCAAACAGCAATTTGAGAACTTTGGCTCTGTCAAGTCTGAAACTTTAACTCAGACCTTTGATAGATTTACTAAGTTAGTTGGTGAGTTGGAGAATCATAAAGTTATAATCGATCAGGATGATCTTAACACAAAGTTTTTAAGATCATTAAGTGAAGAATGGACAATCTATATAGTTGGTTTAAGACAAAGTACAGATTTGGACTCCAGGGAACTTGAAGACATATATAATGATCTGAGAAAATTTGAACCAGAGATAGAGAGCAAGAAACAGACATCAGGGTACAATCATAGTGCTTCTTTTATGTCAATGGGTGGAACACAAGTAGATACAAGTCAACAGGGGTGTACCTATGTTTCTCGAGGTTGTGGATCATCTCATAACAGATCCAATGATCAAGTATTGGAATTTTTCTTTGCTAGTAACATGAATTCTTCACTTACTAATGAAGATTTGGAGCAGATAGCTTCTGATGATCTTGAGGAGATGGATATCAAGTGGCAGATTGCTTTGATTACACAAAGAGCAAAGAGGTTTATGCAGCGGACAGGAAGGAACAATTTCACATATCAAAGGAATGATGCAAGTCTATTTGACAAGAGCAAGGTGGAATGTTTTAACTGTCATAAGATGGGACACTTTGCAAGGGAGTGCAGAGTACCAAAATAAGATCAAAATGGACAGAGAGTTGGAAATTTCAATGGGAATCAAAGAAGAAATGTACCAATTCAAGGGGGTACAAGTAATGCTATGGTGTCTCAAGATGGATTAGGTTTTGATTGGAGTGATCAAGAAGATCATGAAGTGAAGAATCAAGCTCTAATGGCCATTGCTGAACCTGAAAAGAAGACAGAAGTTCCATACGAGGTACAAGTTAAACTATGTTCTACTGTGTGTAAACAAACTGTTAAACATTACATGGATCATAATTTAAGAGTGTGTGAGGAACTAAAACAATGGGAAATTAAAAGCAAACACACCATAGCAGCCATTGAAAATCTTGAAAAACAAATAAAAGCATATGAAGTCAATGCAACACAGTATAAATATGACATTGATTATGCTAGGTGGGAGAGAGACACTCTTAAAGATAATGTAGAATTGTTAACTAAGAAACTTGCTGAGGTCACATGTGAGAGAGATAGCATTAGACTAAATGTAAGTAATTTAGAACACACATCTAAGAGTGTTAACAAACTTATCAATTCACAGATTCATGATAAGCTTAAAACAGGATTAGGTTACAATAATGTACCACCTCCTTATAACAACAACTACTTTCCTTCTAAAACTGAAATTGATATCAATTCTCTTAAAGAAGGAATGAATGATGATGTTAAAAAGGCTGATCCTGTTAAGAGTTTAGAAGAAGATGTGAACTTTGATAAAGTTGAGATTAGTGATTGGAGTGAAGAAGATGATCAAAGTGATAGTACATCTGAGAGTGAAAAGAGTGTAATATCTAAATCACCTAAGTCTGAATCATCATGTGAGATAGAAAAGAAAGTTATTACTGGTCTAATTTCTGAACTTACATCTGATAAACTAGAAGAAGGTAAGAAAATGTTTAGGGAAAAGGCCAAACAGGCATTAGAAAATGTGAGTTTAAACACTAACAAGTCTAGGGAAGGATTAGGTTATCTTAGTGCTAAATCAGTTCATAAATCTTTAAATGCTAAATCTGTTGTGAATAACTGTGAAAATTGCAACTGCAAAGCAAGTACTTCTTCTTCACAAAGCTTTCAAAACATATACCCAGAGGCAATCAAAGAAATTGGAATCAAATGATCTCTCATAAACTGGGTAACAATGTCATTGTGATAAAAGAAAAGGCTTGCTTTGTATGTGGTAAACTGGGTCATCTTAAAAATGATTGTTATCATAATCCTAAGAATTTTCAAAGGGTTGGAAAGCAGTCATGGACAAAAGCTAATATGATTAATAAACAAAAGTTTCAATCAAAAGTTAATCATATTGCCAGAATTCGTATGTTGGATGCGTTTTTGTCCTGTTTGATTACATTTTAATAAAATGTAATACATATGTTATATTATTAAAATAATATAAAGTAAATATTATTGTTATTAAATAATTTCATATTATTAAATAATTGATTCACCGACATCCTTTTTTTAATATGTCGGATATTGATCCGACCCAAACTTTGTACGATTTAAACTAATCGTATACGTATATATATATATATATATATATTGTACCGTGAACTAAACCCTACCGATAGCGTATAAAATTTTGAGTCGTTGTGTAGGACATACCCGTAGTGTTGTTTGGGATGTGGTTCTTCATCTTCAGTTGTGGACATCCATTCCTAACATGTCCGGTGTCTCCACATTCGAAGCAAACTTATGAGGCGTTAGAGTTGATGCCTAGAGCAGGGAATTTTTAGTTGTTGGTTCGGTGTCCGAATAGTTTGCATTTCTCACAAGGTGTATTATAGGGACCCTTATAATGATGATAGCATTTGGAGCAGTAAGGTTTGTTCCTTAAATAACCCGGTTGTTTCTTTGGTTCAGTGATGTCGGCATTGACAAATTTTGTTCTGTTAGTTTGTGGTTTTGGAAGGTTGTCATGAGGATTTTCTTCAATAGTCCTCTTAGGGTTCACCACTCCGATTCCCGTATTATCTTCAGTAGGAATATCATGTTGGGTCGTTAGTGGTATCGAGTGAAGTAGCATCAATTTCCTTATGTTGTTTTCCATGGTTAGCATGCGCAATCCGTGTTCGAGAAGTTGAACTTGACTTTGTTCAACGTAGTGACGGAGATCAGCAATTTCCTTTTGCGCATCCGCTAGTTGATTGCGTAGAGTGTCAAGGGTTTCATCTAATCAGTGATTATTTTCAGTGTTGTTCGTAATAGGTGTATAAGCAGTGGATGAAGTAATGGTAGCAATAGTGCTGGTAAAGTCACTAGTGGTGAGGTTAGGAGCGGAATTTGCTCGAGTCATTTTTGTGGTTCCTTTGGTAGTATGTAGTACACGTGCTGCCACGGGTTCAGGAGGGTGTTTCTCGGATTCCTCTTCCTGTGTCAGTTCTTCAACTGATTCCGCCTTCAATAGTTCCGTATCGCTGTCCAGGGTGAGTAAGTAAGGAAACGTCATTTGTTCCTCGTTAATTTGATCGTTATTCGACACGCGGTTGTTGTTGTGATGATTGGTCATTTCTTACGAGTTAGACGTATCTATTAAATAATGTTTTAGGGATACCATGGTTATTTTGTAATGGCATGTATAGATTTCCATTATATGAACCGAATTATGTTTATTCAAAATTTTAACACCTGATTACCGATACTATAGCATGCACAATTACGATAATATCCGAAAGGGTAGGAAGACGAACGGTTTCTCAGAATATACGATTTCAACATGATGCTTGAGTCGCCGATACGTATCAGTGCTGATATCTGGGTTCCCGATCTCAAAAGTGTGAGATAAATGGGAATGAATTTGTTCACTAGATTTAAAGTGCAATTATGTATTACACTGTCGGTCTCAAGTAATTTGTCATTTCTTAATTCTATCGTATCCTTAATGTCTAAAGAAATGAGGAAAGCGTCAAGTAGTAAATGAAGTTCGTTAAAGCAAGAATATAAAAGTGGTTAAGTCATTTAAGAATGAACGTATCCATATCCATACCAGTGTCTTGAGCAGCATTTCCAGTGTTCAACACTTAGGCTCTACCTCGAGCATTGTTGTTTCTCTTCAGCTTGGGATAATCACTCCGGAAATGTCCCGTGTTGCCACACTCATAGCAAGCTTTCATCTGACAATCTCTGGTTAGGTGACCACAACGCTTTCACTTGTCGCATGTGGTGCCACAAGGCCCGTCATGGTGGCGGTTACATTTTGAGCAAAAGGGGTTGGTTCCAGTGTATTCTTTCCTCTTCCCAGATCTAGACGTTTAGGCCTTGAAAGTTGTGGGCTTTTGTTGGTTTGGTTTTGGCTGTCAGGGTTTCCATCAGATTTTCTTTTGTTATCCTTCCCTTGGTGGACGATCTGCACCATGAGGCTGTGGGCCATATGAATAGCACTTTGAATGGTTCCTAGTTTGGAAGCAGTTACCATTCCTCTGATGTTTGCGGAAAGTCCCCAGATATACCTTTCAACCCTTTTGAATTCGGGTTCCACCATGGTTGGACACAAGAGGGCTAGTTGGTGAAAACGGGTAGTGTATCCAGCTATGTCATCGCCTTTGATTTCGTGATTCCAGAATTTGACTTCTAGCTGTTGTATTTCCTCCCTAAGGAATACTCTTCAGTCATCATCTTTTTTAGTTCATCCCAGGGTAATTCATAAGCAACATCGATACCCACAGTCTGGGCAGTTGCAAATGCAGAAGACGGACTCCATTTTTTCAATCCATTGGAGTAAGCCGATGGCTCCTTCGGTACCCTTAAAGTTAAGGGGTTAGCAGTTGAGGAACTCCTTGTAGGTACACGGTCTTGTCGGAGGAGTATTGTTCGCTGTGTCTTCACTCCCGGAACGTGACCGTTGTGTGGCTAAAGCAATAGTCCTCCTTGGGCGATCAGTTGAGCAATTTCAGCCTGGCTGTATGTTTGCCGTCTTGGAGGCATGTTCCTTTAATAAGATAAAGGGCATGTGAGAGTTTGAATCGAAGAAAATGATTATCATGATGATATAAACAGGGAGAAATGTCATGATGCGACGTATCAATTAATAATAGTAGATAACAAGATTGTAATCCTTATCATACAAGTTCAAAGATTACAAGAGTTGAAGTTTATAATAGGTTTCCGAGAATATATAAAATCCGAACGGATTTCAAGTCTAGATGGTAGATTTGTCTATATCGGCCGTATAAATAGGCTACGGCCCTGCAGTGGGTTCTAAGTGTGATATTATCAACTGTGCGCGTGGGATAAGGTTCAGCTTGTGGAGACCTAGTAGTTCTCCCCAAAGTGTATCTCGAACGCGATTCCGAAATATGAGGATGGTAGGAAGAATGCGAAGCGATATCTTCCATGTGAGTACGTGTCGGTACAGCAGGACATGTCATCATTTTCTTTGACCCAAGTGTACAAGTGAATGAGGCCTATAATAGCCTATAGCGTATCCCGTATGTGAGGCCTATATATATATACATACATTTATATACACACATATATATCCGCCTAGTGTATCTAGCACAAACAAGTATGAGTCCCGGTTCTCTCATGGTCAGAGTCAACTAGTGTATTCCTGTTCAACATAACCCCTTTCAGATCTCACATCATCTTCCTTTAATTGTACATAGTTGATCAGGCTATGTTAAATTAAGTTCATATGATGTAATCCCTGAACTAGTTATACCTAATGAGGAATACTACCTAATGGTCATAGTCTAGGCCCACTAAATGCAATCTAGTTCACTATAACCTTAGGCTCTGATACCAACCTATCGCACCCCCGATTTCACTGTTTAGCGGAAACACTCATTGGGCGTGACTAATCAAGTAATCAAGCACCAGGTACAAGCAAATGACTCTACATGAGACGTTTATATATTTTACAAAAGTAATTACATTGTTTAAGTCATAAGTTTACATCATTGGCGAGTTCGCATAATGATTTCCTGAAGATTCTAATACTTAACCGAATTTACAAAAGATAATGTGAGAAAATCTTCATAAATGTATAATTCATGCGACTCGAACTAGCTAGAATATCCTGCGGGCAACCCTACTATTGCTGAGCACTTAAGAATACAACACTAAAAGTTCATCTAAAAGCTGGTGAATCTTACAGGTTTAAAGTTAAACATGTTTTGATACACACGATTTATCCCGATGATTTATAACCGAGTAGATAAATGAACAAATTAATGTTCCCGAATTTCCGTGACATGACATGACTCGACATGAGCCCATGGTTCGAAGCCTAACCCAATACTACCTCCCGGAGGTGCCTAATCCGAAACACCTTTTATACAACTACTAAAGTGCCCGTTTGACGTAGTTGTAGCTAGCAACCCATAGGGGACGTCACTCCCATGATAGATCTATCCTTTAGTAATCGCGCCATTGAAGTTAACGAACCATGTGTGTGATGAGGACTTTTACTGGATTATAAAACAACTCATGTAATAATCGAATAACCAAATTAAACAACGAAATTAAATAACCGAATTAACTAACCGAATACTTGTGAATAAGCCTGTAAATGAACCGAACGAACACGAATGGAGTCTGTTCGTGTTTGTTCATTAAGATTTTGACGAACAAACGAACGATCACGAATAGATAAGCGAACGTATTTTGTTGTTCATGTTCGTTCACTAAGAAAATTTGTTTGTTCACGAATACAAACGAACGTACACGAACAAACACATAATTTAACGCATTACTTCGTTGATACTTGAAACGAACATCAACAAACATAAACGAACATCTATATACACATCTATACATGGATACTACAGAACTTGAAACTTTTCAATGCATATTTAACATTACAAAATGATCACAATATAAAGATAAATTACTTTTCTTGATCCGATTGTAGGTAAGAGCAATAGATATGGAATTAGTGGAGGTAAATATGAGGTAGAAATGTATAAATATTTAATATTATTGAATGAAAGTATCTAAATATTTAATAATATTATATTTAGAATTTAGCTTAAATCAAAATAAGATATACAAATATGTATTAATTTAATTAAACAGGTAGTTATTAACCGAACGTTCACGAACATGTTATCGAATGTTCACGAACGTAAATGAACGAACGAGACTGTGTTCATGTTCTTTCATATGATTAAACGAATGAAAAAATTTGTTCATGTTCGTTCATAAACGAAACGAACGAACGTAAATGAACTTCCCGCTGAACGGTTCACGAATAGTTCACCGAACATTCAGTTCGCTTACATCCCTACTTGTGAATCACAAAAACAATTAAGCGTTGCATCTCACCCCAAAGCATAAAAACCGTATACAGTAAAAAATGAGGCTGTAAGACTTACCTGAGTCTCCGAGCAATGCAATAGTCAATAACCGAATATCTGATACAAATGGACGACCGGGAACCTTCAAATGCCCTACGCGTGTAAGGTTATATATATGAGTGAATGTCTATTAAGATCATTCCTGATATTTGTCCACTCAAATAGTTAATGTCCGATGTCCGTTTGTATGTTTGAAACCGTTTGAGTTTGTAGTTTGTAAAAGTATACGGCCTGTTGGTGACGGTTTGAAATGATAATTTCCGAACACATTATTATTATGTTTGTTTCATTACATTTTTATAAATTATAAAATTCGTGTACGGGGGTTCGGGGGCAGCGCCCCTGGAAGCGGGGTCCAAGGGGCAGAGCCCCTGGCTGGGTCGAAAAGTAAAAACGCATTGAAAAATCAAAAAGTAATTATAATGTTTTGTTTTTGGCGAAACTTTGTATCGGATTTTTAACACACCATACGCGATCATGTGAAAGCAATATGTGATCAGGTGAAGTTTCATACGCGATTGGGTGAAGTTGAACACGCGATTGGGTGAAGTTATATCACGCGATTAGGTGAAGTTGAACACGCGATTTGGTGAGGTTTAATCACGCGATTGGGTGAAGATGAACACGCGATTGCGTGTTACGGTTAACAAACAACTTCTAGCCAAATTTTATAACAATACGCGATCATGACGAGCAAAGTACGCGCTCGCGTAGTTTGCTCGTTCAGTGATCTGTTCGTTATAACCTCAGTATAAAAACGCTTTTTGGACCTAATCTCGTTGAGTGAACACTAAATCATGATAATATAAGCTTTCTAAACACGATAAGTTAAGAAAAGGGAGGGGTCCTTACGGATGAAATTTAGGGCCGAATGATGGAGATGACGATGGTGAAGATGATGACGATGTGCTCTCTCCTTGTTTCCTCCTCTTGAAGATGATGATGTTTCACGATTTTGATGATGATGGTGAATGATTTGTAGTGTTGGTGGTGGCTATGGTTGTCGTTAGTCGAGAGAGAAAAGGAGGAGAAATAAAATGGAGTAGGTGTGTGCGTGTGTGGTAAGAATGAAACACAATAAAATGAGGATAAGGTGGGTATGGGTCGGCTTATAAGTCAAAATGAGGTATGGGTTGGGATTTGTTGTCTCCAAATTCGTGGTGTTAAACTCCGTGACCGTTTACCCGATGGTTTATTTGTGTAGTGCTTTTTTTTTAAGTTTAAATATTATTAACGTATTTCGAGTTATGAAGTGTTTTGTAAAAATACTTTATTCGAGTTATAAAAATATAACTTGAGTTTATTTCGTATGTTGGGTGCGTTTTTGTCCCGTTTGGTTACATTTTAATAAAATGTAATACATATGTTATATTATCAAAATAATATAAAGTAAATATTATTGTTATTAAACAATTTCATATTATCTAATAATTGATTCACCCACGTCTATATTTTAATATGTCAGATATTGATCCGACCCGAACTTTGTACGATTTAAACTAATCGTATACGCGTGCATATATATATACATACAAATTTTCGCACATATTTAGCCTAATATATAGATTAAATACACGTAATTACACATTGATTATGCACTAATTATAGTCCTAATTTTGCCGGTTGTCACAATACAGTTTTGGGATACAAAGAGGATAGAATGACATATTTACACTAGAGTTTTTAATAGCATTATAGGTATGTCATTAGATATACATCGAGACGAGACTTCTGTTGTACCCAAGCTTCAACCTTACCGAGATTGTTCATATGAGTATGTATAGACTGCTCATTATCTTTATAATTCGAGCTTGCAAGGTTCACATTTATATTTCTATGAATTAGTATGATTTAGTAATTATTAATAAAACTAATTATGCATGTTGTACATGTGGATCAATTAGCCACCTAAGTAACATAAACGGATATATGAACCCATCTTTGAATGATCTAAATGATCAATTAGGCACCTAAGTAGAAAACGGATATATGAACCCACCTAAATGTGTGTAACGTTAACAAACCCACAGCTTTGGTTCCCGCAATGTTGTATGCGACATTCTTGGCCAAAGAAAGTTGAACTACTTTACGTGCCTAACGATCTAACAACTTCCAATCAGAATCACTCATCCCTTGAGGGTTAGTACCCGACGACGGTTGGTGTAACTTCTTATCATACAAATCGTCCTCGATTTGCATCTTGCAAAACCCAAAATCGCTGCCATCAAACTTACTAATCATAATCTCGCTTTTATCCGCCATTGTTCCTAAACTCGAAAACCACGAGCTCTGATACCCCTTTGTAAGGTCTTCGGATCCAAACAAGAACCCGTACAATCACAAGATTATACCACCACGACAACAAACGGATCAAACAAAGCAAACACGCAATTAAGATAACGAGAAAAGTAATTGAACACGCGAATATAATGTGATTGGTTATGTCCAATCACCTCGATTTGTTTAATCCACAATCAGACTAGATAGAAATCTTATTATTTTCAGAGGTGTTAAGGTTACAACAGGTTACATTATATAGCAAGTGTAAACTTGGAGAACTAGAAAAAAATAAACGTGGCCGACATATATAAACTTTCGGTGCAAGCTCAGGATTATCCAAGCCTCCAAGGCACGTGACATCAAGTTACAACAATTAATTAATTATTTATTTAATCTTCAAATAATCCCAACAATGTGTGCTACTATTTGTTTATTGCTACTTGTTAAAATACGAGTTATGTGCATTAAATTACAAGCATTACATTGCATACGATTTTTATATACTATACATGTATTATCCTTTTTCGAGCCATGAATTTTGTCTGGTGGTGGTATGAGAATGAGACACAGAGGTTGAATACAATTACCATGTGTTATAGGAATTATGGGAATGTGGATTGAAGGCTCAAAACATGTTAATATAGAGATCTCAATTACTATTATTTTAATAGTTATCTTAAGCATAATTGTGCATCCTTATGCGTGGTACTTTGCACAGAAAACGTACGACCCTTACTAAGTCATTAGGCTTACACATGTTATTGTGCATATCTCAGGTCACCAAGAGAGTACTTTGATTGATAAATCGAGTAAAGTGGGACCGATGATATAATATTCGACGCTATTGAAAGGGATGGTTTGCTATAGTATGTATCGAGTCGAATGTGATCTGAAAATTTATTTAATATAATTTGACTTCCGTTGTATCTATTACTACATTATATTATGTGTTTTACTGTACTCGGGATGTGGGGTGTCACAAATGGTATCAGAGCATTAATTCAGATGTATTAGATATAAAGAGATTTTATACCTATTGTTAAACTGGGAGATGAGTAATTAAATCATAGATTATCTTAAGTGTATAACTATATTTTTCTAGTAAGTTAACTTCTTAGAGAAAGAGATAATTACATTTTTAGCTTGCCTTATTATAAGATCAGAGTGTGCAGGGAAAGCGTTATGGATTATTAGCTTATATATAGAAGAATTTGATCTTGTAAAAGAGACTATCGTGATTGAGTCGAAACAAGAATTATATGATCTTAGCTTCGTTTGTCGAATTTCGAGGACAAAATTCCTATATGATGGGAGGATCTGTAACATCCCAAATCTCTACTACTAGTAACCCTTATACGTAGTTAAATTAAATATTTAAATATTTGATGTTATATATTTTAGACTATCAAAGTACAAATACAATATATACAATATGTCTATACAACGTTTAAATATCTATGAATTAGTATGATTTAGTAAATATTAATAAAACGAATTGTGCATGTTGTACATGTGGATCAATTAGTATAAAATGGATACATGAACCCGTCTTTGAATTATCTAAATGATGACTAAGATGCTTGGTAATAATACTTCTATGCTAAGATTGAAAAGAAGGATAGCCACGTATATTGCAACTTACAACAACTTGAATCTCTACAATGTATAGAATTGCTTAATCACCTACTTGACTGACTATAAAAACATCGACATATTCGTTCCTTCAGATCATCCATTTCTCACATTATCATTACGTATACACACTTTTAAGTTAGAAATGTAAACATGGGGCTATTATATTTGAAGGAGGGCAATCTAGAGCTATAAGCATCGTAAAAACGTCTTGATTCTAAGAAAAGATAGTAACATGAGTATTCTCATGTTATTTTATAAAACCGAGATATGTGCTACTATGTATTAATTGCTACTTGATTAAATACGAGCTATGTGCATTTAATTACGAGTATTGCATTGCGTAAAATTTTTATATAATATATATATATGTGTTATCCTCTTTCGAGCCATGAATTTAGTCTGGTGGTGGTATTAGAATGAGACATACGGGTTGAATATGGTTACCCGGTGTTATAGGACTTATGGGAATGTGGATTGAAGGTTCGAAACACGAGGTTACCCACAATCATGAAATCCCTATGGAGTTTGATGATATATTCTCCCTAAATCGGTCTCTAAACTGGATAATCATTCAAGATGCCTGGTCACGTAAACATGCTAAATCGTGCCCCCCATCGGGACATCAACATTCCCAAAAGATAAATAGTGCAACGAACATCCCCAATAATAATATTCTTGCATCTATGTCAAGTTCAGGCTCCTATGGTGCACCAAGATTCATCAAAGGTATGTTCCTTAATCCTTGCAACCTACAGGAAGGTGAGATTTATTCGAGATCTTCATGCCAAAAAGAACAGGTCACTACTAGAAATGCTGGCAGTACCAACAACTTTTTACCAACGAACACAAAATTGTTGGAAATTTTTTGGTTTACCCACGATTATACCAACGAATTGTCATAAAATCAACTTTTTATATTACCAACGACCTAATCATTGCTAAATTCGTTGAAATTTTGGCGGGAAATTTCCCGCCAAATTTTACCAACGACTTTTGTATAGAATTAATTATTAAGTTATGAAAATACATTACCAACGAAAATTCTTCATTGGAAATCTAACTTCCAACGACATTTACCAACGGTGTGTATATTTGGTTGGTGAATTATCAAATTACCAACGACTTTAACAATCTAAAGTCGTTGATAATTCCTTGGGATGCTTTTGTTTTTCAGTTCTATCGTATTCTTATAAAGTTACTAATTAAATTAAATTGTCATTTAGTGTTTTAGTGCTAATTAACGCAATTGGTCATTCTAATCATTATTTTTGCTAATTACATAACCCGTCAGTTTGTTACATTGTAGATATGAATTTGCATTATCGAACAATATTTTTAAGTTCAAATTTATATTATACAAACTCAGGCCTCGTAATCTTGTTACATAGCTCGTGAAATCAATAATCGAATAGTAACTGTTGTTCAACATCGACTTGAACTCAATAGCTTGAATACATTCATAATTATTCAAATCGTTAACACTTTATATGGTTGCTATATATATATATATATATATATACTCCATCCGTCCCAAAATAAATGTCTCATTTTGACTTTTAAAAGTCTTTCTTTTTCAACTTTGACTTTAAATAAATTTATTTTTGTTATATAATACTTGATGAAAATTATATTAATGAAAATACATTTAAAACTCAATCCATTCATATATTTTGCATCAAGTATTATATAACACAATAAAAAATATTTAAGGTCAAAGTTAAACAATAGTGACTATTAAAAATCAAAATGAGACACTTATTTTGGGACGGAAGACATATTATATACATGGATGTTTAACTTATACAAGTTATACTCGACGATTGTTCTTTACGCTGTTTACTTTCGAGGAACATAGACCTTTACTGAATTCTTTAAATCTTTCGTGGATTTACCGATCGTGGTGCTTTTTCTTTGCAATGAATCTAAGTCCGAAGTCTCTTGTGCCGACTTTGTGGACCCATGCTTCGAGTGTTCGTAAACCAGTTGCGCTTAAGGGTGTAATTGAGTCGAGTCGAGCCAACACAGTCACAAGCTCGAGCTCGACTCGATTAGAAAACTCGAAACTCAACTCGAGCTCGATCGAGTTTATTTTAAGCTCTAGCTCGACTAATGTATCGATACTTTAACTTGGCCTGAAGGTTATAGGTGTTATATGTTACTTCACTACACAGGATATTAATATTACAAACTATTATATTTTTGTTTACTTAATGCAATTAGCATTGGCATTTATAATGGACCATAAGTCAAGTATTTTTGTGTTTTTTCAGGAATGTGATAGAAGATTAACAAGATCAAGGTTGATGACATACATTTAAAAAGAATGCAAGCAATATGCAAGTGGAGGACATAGAGGAAGCTTTGATGCTGATTGAACTAGTAATATAGCTTATTATCGAGCAAATCGTGAACACTTGATTATGTCATTGTTTGTATTCGTGAATAAAATGTTGTCTCTAAGTTGTATGTATGTATGAAATGTATTGTATAAAAGGCACAAGTCACTTTTGTTATATATTTCTTTATTAATTTTTTTTTATATATTAATTAAAAAAATTTATTTCTCACCAAATTGCCAACAATTCATTTTTTGTTGCGCTTTATATTTATCAACGAAATCATTTTCATGGCTAATATTTTGATTACCAACGACTTAACTAGAACATGAAATCTGGCAACGACTTTGATATTAGTGGGAAATTTACCAACAAATATGTTAAATTCGTTGGTAAAAACTATTTAGCTACGGGCATATTTCCCACAAGCAGTTTTCGTGGCTGATTTCGTTGGTAAGAGCAATTACCATGATTTTCACCTATTTACCAACGAATTTTGCTCGTTGGTACTGCCAGTTTTTCTAGTAGTGTGAATACACTTGATTCCTATTGTACTTCATTAGGCTCGAATCAGTCTACATAAAAAATTCATAAGATTACAAGAGTGGGTAAAAATATGGGTTTCGATCTAGTCGGGAAACCATGTACGTTAGAACAAATTGTCAAGAGGATGAGCGCAGACAAAGGTTTATAATGATTATATTATCTATCAACATGTGTGGAACTGGGTGCGATGTTAAACGAAAATCGTTTCGTCATATTTTGGCTAAATACCGTGTTAATTTCCTATGGATTCAAGAAACGAAGATGTTTGTGTCGGATATATCCAAAATAAAGAGCTTAGGGGGGAACTATGGTTTTGATTATGTGGAATTGTTGGCTATAGGTCGCTCGGGGGCCTTCTCTCTATCTGGGATCCACAAACATCATAGATGACCAGATGTTTGACAACTTCATTGTTGTCAAAGGGACTTGGGTAGCCTCCAATCTTACGTGTTATATGATAAATGTGTACGCGCCTCTGAAAGTGATAAAGTTGAATTGTGGACTAATATTCTAAACTGTTGCAATGGTTTTCAATTTCGGAATCTCCTATCCATCATCATCGATCATCATACATACAACATCATTCAACGATAAAAAAGAATAGAACAAGAAGTGGGTTGAACCCTTTCGTATATTAACTTTCTAAATCTGGGGTTACAAGTTTGTCGGTTAATTGTTATGTATATATACATACTGAACAGGCATGTACGAACAGACACACCCTTCTAATCCTAACTGCTATATACATATAAAACGAATAGATGTTTCCGAACAGGCATGCTGATTCATACGATCCTTCTAATACTAACAACAATCCTTTGGTTTGTTAACTGCCGTTGCATATAGTTGCATGCGGCCCACAACACAGAAACTATAACCCGGCTTTATTTACTTATTCTAACATATACTAATACGGTCTTGACCCATTCCTAGTTTTCCTTTGGCCCGTTAACTATCAAAGTTGGGTTGAACAATTAAGGCCAACATTCACCCTCTAATTTTTAACCCATGTTTGATTATTCAATATCTCCCTGTTCTTGTTCCATAACTCCACTGTTTGTTGCATGTCACATTTACTTACTCCTTTCACGAATCCATTTTTCAAATTTTGAGAATTCAACTGTGTTCCTCTATTAAGCAATCTTCTCTAGTCCTCTTGACTCATTATTGCTTTCAACTATGGCCTCTTTAATCCCTCCTGGATACGCCATACAACACCTTGAACACGCATTGCGCCTTCTCCCGGATTTGCAAATGTCTCGTAACACTTCTGGTTCCAACCATTCATCATAAACAGTCCTTTATGGCTGTTGGCCTTTCTTTGATGAACCAAGTTTCATAATGACAACATCCCCAATGGCTTTGTCTTTGTTTCTTTTCCGATGCACAACAACAATCTAAACCAATTAATTCGATGTTTTCTGACCTTGAATTTCTGTTGTATCTTATGTCCTATGAGAACACCAACCATTTTCTTTACTAATTCTCTTCAATTCAACCATCTTCCCTCCTTTTTTGAGTCCACAAGAACACACTATGTGTTCTTTTCTTCCGTTTTGATCATATCACATGACCATTTTCACTTCTCTTGATCGCTCAATCTATCACAGATTGTCCTCTCTTTTTTTTTCTCGTGGTTGCCTTACACAACTTTCTCTTGATCGTTCAATCTATCACAGATTGTCCTCCTTTTTTGGTTGCCTCACATAACTTCTTCGTCGGTTGCCTCACACAACTTCTTCGCATAATGAATCTTATCTCTCTCTATTCGATTTTTTTGAATCGAATTTGGGTTTCTCTAACCCGTTCTGAATCGATCTAATCCCGATCGGTTCGTTTCTTTCTCTTGAAACATGATCTACTCCCGATCAATTTTTCCTTTCTTTTGAAAACGATCTAATCCCGATCAATTTTCTTCTTTCTCTTCAAAGCGATCTACTCTAGATCAATTTTCTTCTTTCTCTTTGCTTTCTCTGATTTGATCTTCTCACAATCGAATCGTGTTTCTCTCTTTGGTTTTCCTTTCCTTCTTCTTCGTAATCGAGTCACTCAATTTCTTGTTATGATCGATTCACTCGATCTTGTAACAAGTTCTCTGGTTGTTTGTCACAGACAAACAATCTTCTTTCCTTCTTCTTCCTTATTGTTGTTTTCTTCATGGCCATTCGGTTCTACTTCTTTTCGAATCCATAAGAACACAGTTTGTGTTCTTCTTCCTTTGTACAAACTGATCCTCATAGCCACTTCTTTCTCTTATTGTTGCGTTTGATACCACAATCTAATAGGGTTTTTTTTTTTGTAAATACTTGCAGCCCTTTATCTTCTTCTCAAAGAACTGTTATGAATCTTCTTTCTCTTGAGACCATCGTGTCTCTTTATTTTTTCTGTTTAACCGCCTCTAGTAATATTGTAACCGTCTCTATTAATCTTCTTCAATCGGCATCTTCAGCCATGGCCGCCTTCTTACTTTTGTGATATTCAAACGCATAATTAATCCTTTGAATGATAACTGCAACATGATTTGATTGTTGCTTGATTCCTCGTTTGAACCTTCGGCTCTGATACCACTGTTGCACAGGTTTTCAATTCCAGAATCTCCTATCCATCATCATCGATCATCATGTATACAACATCATTCAACAATAAAAAATAATAGAACAAGAAGTGGGTTGAACCCTTTTGTATATTAACTTTCTGAATCTGGGGTTACAAGTTTTTCCGTTTATTGTTATGTATATATACATACTGAACATGCATGTACGAATAGACACACCCTTCTAATCCTAACTGCTATATACATATAAAATGAATAGGTGTTTCCGAACATGCATGCTGCTTTATACGATCCTTCTGATACTAACAGCCACCCTTTGGTTTGTTAACTATCGTTGCATATAGTTGCCTGCGGCCCCCCAACACAGAAACTATAAGCGGGCTTTATTTACCTTATTCTAACATATACTAATACGGGCTTGACCCATTCCTAGTTTTCCTTTGGCCCGTTAACTTTCAAAGTTGGGTTGAACAATTAAGGCCAACATGAACTTCATGGAACTGAACATCGGCTAGTACCTTGTGGAGTTTTTAATTCTGCTCGGCACAGTGATGATCAGTTGGGGACTATGTTGTCATGCGTTAATGCTTCTAACTTCAATATGTTCATAGAGAGAGGAAATTTGATAGGCATTCCTTTGGGAAGACATAAGTACACGAGAGTGACGCCAGATGGTTCAAAAGCTAGTCTCTTAGATCGGTTCCTCATTACCCAGCATTTTTTGGATGTGGCTCCTGACATTGTAATGGAGGCTCTTGGCGATATCCTATCTGACCACCGTCCTCTCTTACTTACACAAAAAGTGCTCGACTTTGGCCCAAACACCCTTTAAATTATATAACTCATGGCTGGAGATGGAAGGGATAGATCGTATTATCACCGGTCGGTGGACTAATACAGGTGTGAGTCACAAACATAATGCCTTTGTGTACTTGAAGGAGAAATTGAAATTGTTAAAAAATGACCAGAAGGCCTGGCGTAAGAACCAAATTTCTGCTGAGAATAAAGAAACTATCACATGGGACATTGCTATGGTTTTTCTCTGACCACTCTCCCACTAAAATAATATCATCAACTATCACATTTGTGGAGGTATAAACGTACTCTTTGCGCAAAGACGGTTGCTTCTTCATGAATTACATACATTGTTACGTCGCCAGAATTGTGATTTGAAACAAAAGGCTAAAGTGATGAGGGGAGTCGAGGGAGATCAAAATTCAAAATTCTTTTGATTATCAAATCAAAGCGTCGCACGGGTACTTTAAAAGGGATTAAACATAATGGGATTTGGCTTGCTGACCCGAATGATGTTAAAAAATGTTTTCGTTATTATTTTGCTAACAAGTTTCTGAAGTTTGAAGGGGCTCTTTTTCATTGATGTGGCACATTTTAGATCTCTTTCCGTCTCTCAAGCGATCAGTATCGAATCACAGTTTTCGATTGAGGAAATTAAAGATGCGGTTTGGAGTTGTGGTAGGGAGAAAGCCCCGGGAGTAGATGGTTTTACATTTGCGCTTCTAAAGAGATATTGGGATACCATGAAGGACGATGTCTTCCATATGGTGACTGAGTTTTATAATCGTTCCCATATCCCGGTTGGCTGTAATTCATCTTTCATCACTTTGATTCCTAAAGTTAATAACTCGATACTGCTTTTCGATTTCAGTCCTATTAGCCTCATTGGATTGAAATTTAAAATTATTGCAAAAATTATTGTCAAGCGCCTTTTGATATATGTGAAAGCGTCTAGTTTTATTATTTATAAAGTACATGATATACCAATCACTACTATCACACAACCAGACAAGAATACCCGATCATAATAGTATAGCTATGGTAAGCCCAGGTCGAACACAGGAACACAGGAACAATGTTATTTAATTAAATTGGAATTATTAATAAAGCAGTAAAATATGGGGTACGTTTTAGTTCCGTACGAACGTTCAATATGAACTAATTAACCAAACCAACAACATAAAACAAGATAAAGAGTAAAAGATAAACAATTGGAGATAGACATGTAATTAATTAGAGTATTCCACTCAGATTCATATTATCCGGTTCATGTGTTTTAATTGTCTGATTGTGATTTCTTTTATATTAACTTATTTACTAACCAAAGAATTCAAGTTAAATATATATTAGCCAACGTTCCGGGGTCCAACTAATATCTACAACCTAGGGTCCCACATTAAACATCGATCCGACGTCGCAAAAATGTTGCTCTATTGCGTGCTTTTCCCTATATTGTGCATTAAGTATTTACGAATTGTTACGATTAATCTTTACGGTATGACTCAACAATACCTACTAATAATCTTTTATTAGCTCATTCATTTTAGATTAATTAATTACTATTCTCTTAACCTATCAAACTCAATATATTTAGCAATGATCATAAACCTAAATTCATAATCATCAATAATCAATAGTATCAAAGGAACTCAATCTCAATAATCCTATTGACCACGTTAAGTAGCAATTAATTATCACCAATAAACAAGGTTCTACAGACAACGTAACAATCTTCAATCAGTCAATTGATTCAAAACACAATTATAACTTTCAAACATTCATAATCAAAGATTATTAAACTAACCAATTAACAATAAGTCTAATCCATGATTCAATTATACAAAATCAGATTCATGATCTCAAAAAACACATAGACATGTTTATAATTGAAATCGGAAGATGATACGCAAACCGAATCATGAACCGAATGAAGTAGAATCAATAGGATGATCCTAGCCTTTTCCGCCTCCAAACTGCCATCGATTTGCTCCCTAAATGGGGGAAAACCCCTGCTTTATCGGCTGTTATATGTGGTTTTTGGGTTACAGTTCGGGTTAAAATGAGATTAAATGAGATTTTAACCTAATCTGGAAAATTGATCCATACGGTGTATGGATTGAATTTCAGGACTATTTTCCATTTCTTCATCATTTAATCTTCCGGCTTCGCTCGAACGATCATCTTTTACTCCGATCCAATCTTCTCTTGTTCATTGTTTTATTCTCCTAACAACTTTTCTTCGCAACCGTTTTGCGTTTCTTTTCGATCCAAGCTCCAATTAAACTCCTAAATGCAAATATGAACGAAATAAGTATCTTATTCATACAAAATGCATTAGAAACTTATCTAACAAAGGGGTAATTAGTACTACAATATAGTACATTTTGACGTTTATCACCTTTCTCATGTTATTGATACGGTTATGAGTCCTGAACAAACCGAGTTCATCAAAGGCGGGCATATCTTGGAAGAGCCTTTGCTGCTAAGCGAAATTATCGACTGGTATAAAGGACGGAAGAAAAGTCTTTTGTTGTTTAAAATTGACTTCGCAAAGGCATATGATTCTCTTTCCTGGGAATTTCTTTTTTCCATTCTAAAGGCTATGGGATTTGGAAATAAATGGTTATCTTGGATAAAGGCGTGTCTTACTTCTGCCAGAACTTTTAGTCAATGGTAGTCCTACGCAGGAATTCACGATTCAACACGGGTTACGTCAAGGCGATCCAATGGCACCTTTCTTGTTTATTATAGCTATGGAGGGCCTTCACATAGCTATTGCCAATTTGGTGCGGACCGGGTTATTCACCAGTGCTAAGATCAATCATATTAATCATATTTCTATAAGATCAATCATATTAATCATATTTCTATTTCTCCTTTATTCTATGTTGATGATGTTATTTTAGTGGGAGAGTGGTCAGAGAAAAACATGAAGAATATTTCTAATGCACTGCAATTTTTTCTATTGTGTTTCCGGGCTTAAGATTAATTTTGATAAATCATCTATCATTGGCATTGGGGTACAACACTCAGAGGTTGAACGTCTTGCAATTGGGACAGGGTGTAAAACTGAATCTCTTCCATTCAAATACCTTGTTATTCCTATTGGTGGTAGTGTTGCGCGTGTTGCTACATGGGATCGAATTGTATCTAAGTTTGAAAACAGACTATCAGGATGGAAAGCTAATCTTTTGTCAATTTGAGGGAGGTCTACATTAATCTCCTCGGTCCTATGTGTGTAGGAATTTATTTCTTATCTATCTTACGCATGCCTAAGAAAGTTAAGACGACGTTGGAGTCACTTCGGGTCATCTTTCTTTTGGGGTGGCTCGAATAAGCAGCATAAAATTTCCTGGATAATATGGGAATCGGTATTAGCGGCAAAAGAAGATGGAGGTGTGGGGTTTGGAAGTATCGAAGCTTTGAACCTTGCTCTTTTATATAGGTGGAGGTGGCGGGCTCACTCGAACCCTAGGTGTTTATGGGTGCGTGTCCTATCAGCAATTCACGGAGAAGACTGTTTTGTTAATTTGTCGACAAAAAATAAAGGGTTGTGGTCAAACGTTGTTGCGGTTGCTCGCTTTATACATAATATCCCTACGTTCTTGAAAGATGTTATTAGCTGAAAAGTTGGTAACAGACATAATACCAAGTTCTGGAAGGATGTTTGGTGTTGTGAACACACACTTGCTTCTAGATTTCAACGGGTTTTTGCTATTGAGGTGGATAAAGAGTGTAGTATTAATGACCGACACTCTAATTCAAACTGGGAATGGTATTTGCGTAGAGGTTTAAAGTCGGGCCGTGAATAGGAACAATTCCAAAATATGGTGAGATCCCTTTCGTGTGTTACGAACAACGATGAACCTGATGTTAGGAAAATAATGTGGTAAAAATTTATTTGTCACAATGTAGATTTGATGAGACAAAATGTAAACCGATTAGGAAACACAAGTTGGAACTCCTACTGCGCAGCGATGAAGAAAAATCCGGTTCTCACTATCTAACCGTTGAATCATCTTAAAATTTGAACTGTAACTTCATAACATATAGATGAACATTCTGACCAGAGGAAATTTCGATCCGAGCTTTTGATTAACAGATATTAAATGTCGAAATTCATTACAGAAAGCTGTTTTAGCTTCTGGAACAGCAGCAGCAAGCAGAAGTAAAACAATCACTGTGTCTTCGTTATCCAACGAATTCTTGTGATTTTTGGATATGTTATAGATGGCATATGTTTCTACATTGTGTCAAAATTTCATAGTCATTGGATGTTTCTACAATGAGATATGGAATTACCAATTATCTGCTGATAGATTAATGCTGCACGAAGTCAGAAAATTACTGCACATTCGTTAACCGTTGGATCGAGCTGAATTTTGGATATGATGTTAACGATACTTTGATAGACTTCTTGTAAAATTTTCAGCATGATCCGAGCTTTCTAGAGGGAGATACACCCTTCAGAATCTGCTGCAAACATAAGTTAACGCTGCTAGTTATGCATTCAGTGTTGCTTGTCGAGCGTTAATGCTGCTCACATAAAGTTAGTGCTTTGACACAGTTAGTGCTGCTAGCACAAAGTTAGTACTTTCACAAAGTTAGTGCTGCTAGCATAAAGTTAGTGCTTTTACAAAGTTAGTGCTGCTAGCACAAAGTTAATGCTTCTAGTGTACTGCAAGTAAAGCAAGTGGGGCAGACAAACTTCCTTAAAAGCAGGGAATGCTTACTATGTGGAAGACCATGCTTGTACGTTAGTTAGGTATGCATTAATTATACTCACATGTAAAAACAACTTTAAATATTATAATATTTAAAGTTGTTTACTTTAGAAGCATGCTTGTAATAGTAAATTGTGTTTCCAATGTAAGTATGTGGGATTCTATAAATAAAGAAACTCATATACATTTAGAAGTGTGTTATCATAGTTATGAATCTGTGATAAACCCGATCTCATAATTTGAGATCGTTTGCTCCAAGGTTGTGCACAACCCCGATACATAGTAGATGTATCTGTCTTATTAATCTAATTGATTAATAAGATTGGAGGTTATCTCTAAGGTTGTGCACAACCCCGATACAAATTAAGTGTATCCGTCTTGTTAATTTATTGGCAAGATTAGAGAGTTGTAATATTTGCTCCAAGGTTTACTTGTAAGTCCAAATACTAGATAGAGTATTTGTATTATTATTTCACTAATAATAATATTGGAGCTTTGCTATTGAAAATCTTCTTGGTGTTCAATTATGTTTACATGTAATTCTTTTGCTTGGAGTTCAAAACGGGACCTCACACCTGACACTTGGGTGTGGAAGTTAGACAGTAATACAGTGTTCTCTGTTGCTCAAATTCGCCATTACATAGATCGTCATTTACTACCGATTAGCAATAACCAAACTAGGTGTAACACCTAAACCAGTTTTTATGGAGAATGTTACGTAATTGCATCCCAATGAATATTATTCTATTCGGTAGAGGCATTGACGTTAATACTTTTTGTTGTTTACATTGTCGTAATGGGATTGAGAGCATAAAGCACATAGTTCATCCGTGTAACTTATCGGTCAATACAAGGTTGTTGTTGAGCTCCTGGCTTTATATTAATATTCCGAACTCGGAACCTAATGATATTCTGATTTGGTGCGCAAATTTGCAACTCCCACGTAAAACTCGTCATGTCCTTGAGGCAATCTTTCTTATATGGTGATGGTATATTTGGAAAGCTAGAAACAATATCCTTCATAACGGTATCCACGATAGTGAAATCGACATCTTCCATTCCATTGTTTCATTATCTTTTCTTTGGATTACTAACCGTGACAGGAAGAATCATAAGCGCTGGGAAGATTGGAGATGACGGTTTCCGGCTACTTGGGTGTCGTGGATGTTTTGGCTGGTTATTATGGTTTCTTTGGACCATCATGGGGAAGATCAGTTCAAGTTTGGAGCTGCTTTCTAATTGCTATCAGTTGGCGTATATTTACAAGTTAAGCTTTTCCCCGGGACTTGTATGGGATTGCATCAAAAACGCCTCGGAGTGAAAACCGGTGGCTCGGCCTCCGATGGTGGGGGGTTTTTCTCATGTCTCGGTGTATCTGTAATCGGCATGAGTTTTTTCACCCCTTTTGCAATCTCTGCAGTTAAGGTTTCGGGAAGAATCTAGATTATGTAATTGTTGTTTTTCTGGATTTTTGTATATCTGGTCTCTAGCACCTTGCTAGTTGATCTTTTTAATGCAATTTTTAATTTCTGCCGTTAAAAAAAAAAACTTACTTATGTTGGAAGTAATCCTTATGTAAGCAACAAGTTAAAGGATCAATCAAAAGTTTAATATGTCGACGAAACTTAGAAACTTCAAAATGTATTTTTATTTATGTAATTTTGTTGGCTCACAAAATCTTGAAATGAATAAATGATATAGTCAATGTGGCATTCTGAGCCAAATGACTATAGATGAGCTAATATTGGTTTTACTTTATCTCATATGGTGTGAATGGGTTGAAAGTTAAGTCACTATATATATAGAGATTATATCATTTTGTGTTATGATATACTCATTTTGTTATATTTGCGTTACGTTCTAGCAAAAATATAAAATTTGAGTTAACCCACGAAACTAAAATGGCTTGCTTCTACCTTACGCATTTCAGAGTGTCACCGTTATTAACTCACCTGTGAATGTCAACTTTATGATTACTTGTGAAATATATAAGATGAGGTGCATCATTGGATATATGAGAATGACTTTTTATTAGCCATGAGCACAATCGATTTAGTGGTGTTATTGGTTAGTTTCAGAAGGAAAAATAAGAATTTGACTTAACATCTTCTTACTTAAATTCACGTTCTAGAAACTTCACTCATATTGAAACTTGCGTTCTTATCACTTAATTTTATTTCATATTCCTTTTTTGCCATAAATAAGGGTACACTACTCTAAGAAATCCTGACTTTAATTTCAATTTGTATTTATTACATTTGATGTCAAGCTACTCATATTATATTTTTCTTTTACTTTTATTTAATTACTATTTCTAGAATGTCAAGTGACATGTACATGGGAGCCACTAAAAAGGGAGAACCTAGCAATAGATAAACGGAACATCCTTTAATATTAAAAGTAATTGGTTTACTTATTGTAATATAATATATATTTAATACAACAAATGAATAATTTTTTAACTTAAAAATTAAATTTTACAAACTCAAATATTGTAGCCATGTTGTCACGGGTCCTTCAACTTGTTATATTAAAACAAAAAAATATTATAGTGAAATAACATATTAAAAATACTATAGTAAAGAATAAAATATATTACAATTTTTAATGTAATATTCTACCCCCAACGTGAAAAATTAATTTTAATACAATATAGACATATTAATTAAGAGGAAAGTTAAAAAATAATGATAAAAAATTGAGAATGGAGGAATCAGTAGGATTGCTCAATGTCAAAAACCCATTTTCAAAAAAAAATTCAAAGTTAAATATCTCACAAACCGTATGTTTATAAATTATAAAAATTACATATACGTAATCAACGTCTTTTTCTCTTCGTATCTAGATCCAACAAGCTATACTTTCGACAATTTTTTTCATTTTTATTGGGTTTTAAAATTTTGTAATGTGAAATCACATGTGATTTAATACTATGAACTCGTAGCTTCGTCAGAAGCTACGAAGGGGGGGGGGGGCATCGCCCCGGGAAGGGGAGAGTGGCCGAGTGGTCAAAAATAATCACACCTTTTTATATCTCCGATTAAACTTTAAATTCAAATCATTCATGATTTAAAGAGATTAAAACATGAAAAACTAAGTTGTAATCATATGCGGTGAAATATCAAAATATCAATCACATGTGATTAAAGAGTAATAAAATACCAATTTTCAAATTATAGACTATAATTATATAATTAAGTAAAAATCAAGTTGAAATCATTTATGAATTATTATATATTAGTAAATTTCTCATCAAATATCAACTTTTAGATGAAAATCATATGTGATTATATACAAAATTATATGTGATTATACAACAAATCACTTGTGATTAAATGTACAAATAAAAATCACATGTGATTTTTAATGAAAATTAATGCAATTTTTTATTTTTTATTTATAACTATTAATGTGGATGAATATTAAGTTGTAATCACGTGTTAAATAACATATACCATGAATAAATAATTGTGAACAGATTTTCATTTTTTATCATAAATCACATGTGATTATATTTTGGAATCCGACAAAAAAACGAAACAAAAAGTCATCGAAAGTATAGCTTATGACATCTCTAATCAAAGAGAAAAAGACGCTGATTCCGAATATGTAATTTTTATAATTTATGATTTACGGTTTGTGAGATAATTAAGGGAATTGATAGATACAACACAAAAATTGTTAAATACAACATACTGTACAGTAGTTACAGTTCGCAGTACAACTTACTGTAGCATAGTTTGGGTGTAGGAATAAAAATTATTTTGTGTATTTATCACTCCTCATAATTAACCATGGGGGTAAAAATAGAAGTGAGTTTTGTAGAGAAATGAAATAATCATATTGGTTCTCCTATTCTCTACTTTTTTGCATTCTTAAAAGAACTCACCTCTATTATCTAATTAAGATATATATACAACAATAGATATACATTTTTTTTTTGCTTTAGATCAATAGTAGCATGCAAACTAAATATATATATATATATATATATATATATATATATATATATATATATATATATATATATATATATATATATATATATATATGTGTGTGTGTGTGTTGAGTCACTGGTCGTTGATCAACTCGATGAAGATGATCTCACTGATGGAAATGATCAAGACAAAGCTGCTCTTATGTGCTCGTTGTTCCTATTCGTTCTCTTGATGAAGAAAAATCTGTTAAAGTAGATTTAAAACTCAACTATGTGTGTCGTTGCTCAAAGAGTTGTCAGCAAGAGTTTTTGTCTACCATAATAAAAGGCAAAAGTCACTACTTCAATAAAGGAAAGTCGCTGAAGCTTAATTAATCAAGTCACTCTACAAGAGCATGTTCGCTCACAGTGAGTGAGAAGATTTATTATATCTTCAATGACTTATAATCTTGAATAAAGTTTATACACAAGTACAAGTCGCTCATCATTTATACATCAGTAAGTCTATCCTCGTACTTCAAAATATCTGAGAAACAACGTGGCAACAAGTGATTGGATAAAAGAGAAAGGAGATATTTCCGGTAAGAGAATTAGGGCCCACAAAATATTTGTTAGCTGCATCTTAAGGGAATTCAAAGCCAATCAAAAAGCGACACGCGTCATTCCAGATCCTATTTTATAAGAGATATTTTCGGGATATATAGGCTATATATAGAGCAGTATTGTGTACTTAGAAAATTATCGTTGTACGTGTTAATCACTTATTTGTTCAGTGAGTAGTTTGTCCAAACACGTCAGCGATCAGCGAGTGAACAGTTAACGTGTTTGTCTACTACAGTTTATCTCTTCGTAATAGATTAGCTTGAGTGTTCGATTTGGTTTAGTCTTGGTTATTTCATTCTGCAATCAACACTTTATGAGTTTTATTATTAATAAGATTCACACTTCAGCTAGTATTACTTCGTTACTTAACTGTTATATCCATGTGTTATACTCCGTTTTCATCTCACCGTTAATCACAAATAAAACTTGAACAAATAACTTGGTTAAAATCGAAAATTATTTTTAATTGTATTCAACCTCTTTCTACAATTAAATTTTACTAATTGTGATTTCAATCCACTAATTAATAGTGAATCAGGGACTTTCAATATCATGTACGAATACAAAGATGTGGTTTATTTCCAAATTTGAACTATCCAATTTTTATTTAAAATTTTTAGAGGATCATATTGTATCTTTTTTACGCGGTATGTTAGACATCTTTTATATTTCAAAAACCCCATAATTAACTCGTTATAGGTATATTTAAATTTATTTTTAAATTGGTGAAATAAGGCTTCTACCTTTTATGTAAAATTTGTATTACACATAATTATATACTGTAGTATGTAACTTTCTTCTACTATATTTGAAAAGATAGAAATACTTAAAAGTTTACCGCCAAAACATTATTTACTCATCTTCACCAACTAATTAATTACCATTAAAACTATATATTTTTCCAAATACAATATCTTAAGTTCTTCAACCATATCTTACTTTTCATTATTCGATTTATCACCTTAAAGATTAAAACATTCGTAATGCATATAATATTTTCCAATTCCAAATAATAACAAATGCCATGTAAATGAAACATTCATATACCTAAGCTCAAATTAAAATTAATTAAATATCTATATTGAAGATAATGCTGAAATATTAGTTGTTTATATAGTTGTGGAATCTTAATAGTTAATAAGTAGGCTAACATATTTTTAATTGATGTTTTACGAATCTTACAATTTGAATAATCAAAGTTCAACTACAACCAAAGACTTATTTAGATAATTGGTTCAATTTCAAGTTAGTACGATTTTTCGGTATCCATCATATGACCTTGAATATAATTACATACGATATCCAACTCTTAACCATAACTTTTATACTCTATATAACACTAATAATCCAAAATAACAATAATTCTGAAGAACCACACAACATGCCGACGATCGAGAAAACTTATACTACTACACCCATATTACATATCTCCGATTCTAATATTGGGAAAGACAAATTGTTAGCTTGAAAAACAAATTATATACAATTTTATAAGCTACATTTCTTAAACTTAGACATTAGAAATATGTCTTTGCCAAATATTGATTTGGTTGTTATTTTGATTTGATTATAATTAGACCCAACATAAGCTCTCAATTTTGAAAACTATATTATACAATTACACCCCAAAGTTATGATAATTCTTACAAACTTGCAACAATATTATTTTATTGCTAACAATTTGATAATTTAGAAATATATTAAGTAACAATTGCTTTTGTTTTTGAAACGTGACCACTAGCCCCACATTGTAGGAAAAAAGGAGTAGAAGAATTAAATCCATATATCTCACTTAAATAAAATTCTATATATCTACATTACCAACTATTTTTCAAAATTCATATTATATCCTATCTAACCTATATTTTCTCTATTTGATATTAGTAGGGGTCGGGATGGAATGCATGATTGCCTCTTCTTTTTGGGAACTTTTGAAATGTTTGGGCAACCTACATTATGTTGCTTCCTGAGCTGTCTTTGTATGGCTTGTAACATGAACCAGAAATTTATATCATAGTTCGAATTTTTCCATGCCCTTTTCTTTAGAACAGTGCCCAAATCTAAAGATGTGTCTCATTCAATTAATATTCATTAGTTCCAAAACAAACAACAATATATCATCAACAGATCATATAATAGAAATAACTATGATAATAATTAATAATTACACGATAAAATTGTCTATGTATGAGATAACCAACCATATTAGCCTAGTACAGTGTCCAAATCAGCAGCATATTAAAATATAAGATTAGTATTAACAAAAGTTACAATGTAAACATCGAATGGAACTATTCTACCTGAGAAAGACACTAGTATCAACTATACTCTGCTACTTGAAAGATGAACAAGATGATACATCCAAATTAATGCTACTTGGGCACTTCCTATAAACATAATGAGAAACCAATGATCAGTAACAATACAAGCAATATGGATCTATATGTGTGTATATACATACAAATCTACATCGAATATTCAGAATAAACAAAGTTCAAAGTCATGGTTAAGATAATATATTCGGCAGCTACTAGTCTATATAATTAATTTTAAAATGGCAATAAGTAGAAATTTCATCATTAACATCATATACATAAAATTTCAAATTCAGTTTGTGTAAGAACTGAGTTGATCAGATAAACTTTAAATTTAACAACAAATAGGGTCGAAGTAAGATGCAACAATATATATGTGACACCCGGTCAAAAAAGGGGCTAAATTAGCTCCTAATTTAAACCTTAATCATTTGTACTTGATACGTATTAAAACGGAAGTATTCAGATATTATATATATATATATATATATATATAATGTTAGATGATTATTTAATAATCATTATAAATCAATCTGAAAGAACGCAGAAAAATCAAATATGAACGTTGATGAATTATTATTAAATAATATTAAATCATTTAATAACATCATTTATTAATTTATATTATGTTGATAGTATAGAACAAAAGTATACGTTTATTTAAAACGTCACAATTATCAAACAATCGTGTAACATTCAACCGACAACCAAATGGAACCAACCCATATTTTAACAACTCAAATGTTATTATTTTGGACGAAACTTCTAGTAAAAGTATCGAGTTTTAAAATCATCTACGAAAACTTATATATATAACATTTAACGTTTATACGGACGACAAAACGATCAGGTAAACGAATACAGGACAATACGTAACATTTGGGGAACAAATTTTAACCAAAGATCTGCTCATAGGACCCACCCAAGAGCAGCCCACATGCCAAATATAACAACCCATGCGTCTTTGATTGAATACTTACACCATTACACCTCCATTTCCTTCCTCAATACTCTTTCACCTCACCAACTTGCTCCCTCTCTCTCCCCTCCTCTCCCCCACGTTTTTCTGCTGTCTCCCCAGCCCAAGAACACCATCAAATCAGCCACCATAATCCACCACATCACCACCACTCGGAAAATCAAGAAAATGCAAGAAAACGAGCTTTCGACTTCATTTCTTTCACTCTTCATCTAGATCATTGTAAGAACTCTTTTCTTCTCTTAGTTCTACTTGCTTTATGGTTATTAACATGTTTTAGTATTCACTCAACTTAAGTATGTCCAAAACATTAACCGAAACGCGATTTAAAACTCGTAATCTTGAGTTATACTTTCTGTCCAGAAAAATGGTCAACTTCCATGATTTTTATAAAATTCATTTCTTAACTAAAATGGACGTTTCTTAAGCCTAAAATGTATATCGTGATGTTATCTTTTCAACGACACCAATTTCATAACATATCGACTTCGTTTGCTATTTTAAAACAATATTTCCGTTAAGGTGCGCATTACTGTTCTGGTAGACAGAAACATCCGCCTCCTTCTCGAGACCATATCTTGAGTTCTAGACCACTAAAACGTATGAGACCAGTGCCAAAACCTCACATATTTTTTTAACTTTAAAAAGTTCTTCTTTGTCATCTCATGAAAATACACGGATCTGCTCAGAAAAATAGATCTTTGGACTTGTATCCGGATTGGTCATATTTGGACCTCATGGGACTTTTGATTTTATTAACCAACTAAACGAACCCTAAAATCCTTGGAAAAATCACAAAAAATAGCTAACATATATGGGTATTATGGGTATTTTTCTTGAGAGTTGTTGTGGAATTTAAGTTGTCGAAATCGTGAGAGGAATCGGGACAAAAATCTGGAAAACATAACATAGGGACTGTTTTGGTAATTATTTAAAAACCGACGCTTCGGGTTAACCCCGACACGAACCGATAATTTTTATAAGCTTTAAAAACATATTTAAGACTTTCCTAAAAGTTTCGGGTCGAACCGAGTCCGTTTGACCAAGTCAACAAAAACGAGCCTCAAAACGATAAACACAAAACTATTTGAAAAAGCGTTAAGGAATTTAACCCGAAATGAACTTTGGTAAATTTATTGTGGAAACCAGATAAAAATGACAATATATATATATATAAGATACGGTACAATATACGGATAATGGTTTCAACATATACTACGGATAATAAAATAGGGAACATACTTTATAAGCATACAATGGAATACATAATAATACTTAAATTATTATCATGAATCGTCACCAACGGGCCGTACACTTTTATAAAATACAAATTTAGTCGATTTCAAAAACATACAATCGGAAAATATCAGACATTTAATAGTTGAGTGGACACATATCGGGAATGATCTAAATAAGACATTCACTCATATGTATAACCTTATATGCTTAGGGCATTGGAAGGTTTCGGGGTTGTTCATTCCTTATCGGATAATCATTGCTCAGTGACTCAGGTGAGTCTCACGGCCCCTTTTTTACTGTCTTTACTTTGGGGGAGATGCATTGCTTGTTTTACTTGTATACATATATGTATGTATGGTTTTACCGACTTATAAATTTACTACTTGATAGACATACTACTTTACAGAATTTATAAACTTGTTACTCTACAACCTTATTGTCTTATCGACTTGTATACTTGTATACTTACTGTTTTACCAACTTATATATTTACTGCATGACCGACTTACAAATTTACCATTTTATAAACTATACCGACTTACAGACCTACAGACTTACAGACTTACTAAATTGCATGAGTTACGTGTTAATCCAATGAAGTCCTCTGAATCATAGTTGTTAGTTATGGGATAAGCGCGAGTTTTAGTATATGGATCCATATGGGACTGACAATCCCCTCCTGGGGTGGTAGCGCCACCACGAACCGTACTCGTATAAACAGGTGTTTTCTACTCGTTTCGTATGAGTGTTTTTGGATTAGCACTCACGGGGGCAAATTACCGACTTGTTAAGCTTCGACTATGATGGCTCATGGCAGACTACACCGACCTTACTATACTTGTGAAATCCTTACTTACGGACTTACTACCATTGTACAACTATACTTTACCGTCTTATTTATTTGAAAATTCTTTACTTACTGATACATACATTGTGAATTCTTTACTACCCACTGTTTCTATTCGTGCAATAAATTGCATACTGTTTTGTGTATAAATTCCGGTTAATGTTTGTTACAAACCTGTGAGATACACCAACCTTTTGGTTGATGCTTTTAGTGATGCATTCTCAGGTACACAGCAACAGTAGGAATGGCCCGCAGAATATGCTAAGCTAGTACAAGTAGCATGCATACACACTTATGAAGATTTTACTTGCATTATCTTTTGTACTTTGATTTTGTATTTAAAATCTTCAGAATCATTTTGCGAACTCGCTAATGATGTATACTTATGACTTAAAACCTTGTACTACTTTTGTAATGTAATGTATTTTCAAAAACGTCTCATTTAGAGTCGTTTGCTTAATTTTTGTGCTTGATATTTGATTAGTCACGCCCAAAAATAATCGCTTCCGCAAAGCATGAAATTGGGGGTGTGACAATATACTTCAAAATCAGTTTGAAATCAATCACAGTAGTAATATACTCGTATCACATTAGCTCTATAAGTATATCAACTATAGCATCATATATATATATATATACACACACACATATGTTTATATATATCATGAATAAGTGAATAATACATAATATAGAGCTCAAATTATCGTGAATCGGTAAAGAATGTATCATATAAAGCTCAACGTATAACGTGAATCGGTGAATAAAAAGTGTAAAATTCGAGTACAAATGCAAGTGAGCTAAACAATTAGAGCATATATGAATGGAAAAGAAACGAATTAGGGCAAAGAGTGATACCAGATTAATGAAATTCCATAGTTAGATGATCGGTGTTCATGAATTTAGGGCACACATGGATTTGGTAGGAATGAAGGAAGTACATGAAGAGACGATTATCACCTAAAATGATGTCGGATCGGGTCAAAAGGATCCGCATTATTATTTAGGTCCGCGCTATTTTTTTCCAGAAAAACCCAGAGGTTACAAGATTATTGGGGGGTGTTAGTGACGTCATAAAAGTGGGATCTCAGATTTATAAAGTACGTATTTTTATTAATTAAATCAAACAATACATATGTTATTATCCTACTAAGGCACATGAAAATATCTATCTATAAATATGTATATTATATTAAGTTATTAACTAATTCATACTATAAATATAATATTCTTATCAAAGTTTTAAATACCTAATAAAAGAATATCATTCATTTATTTATATTTATATCGATTGAATAACCATTGACACAACTTTTTCGTGAGTAACGTTAATAAATTCAGTGACAACTAATTGTTTCATCAACTATCAAATTATTATTTACGTCACTAAATTGTGTCTCTAATGTTAATAAAATATGTTTGACAATTAATTTATCCAGCGATTAATGACAATCAGAAAATTTGTCACTAATTAGTGTCAACACATTTTTATCTTCACTAAGAAAAGTGGATAGTGACATAGATAAGTGTTGTCACTAAATTTCCATCACTAAAGCCCCTTTTTCTTGTAGTGTTTAGTTAATAGTATTTTTCTGATGCAGAGAATGTCTTCGGCCTTCAGCTCCTCCGACTTAGCCGTCGGTTCTTCGGTCAACATGTGAAGTCGAATGTTTAAACTATTCGAGATAATTGAAGGGTCAAAAATGACAATTTATAATTGTCATATTCTATCATTTTATATTTAGTATTTATATTTATTTTATTTTTATTAGGATTTATCTTTTATGTATTGGAAAAGATTTATTTTCTCCTCCAAGTTTAGGACTACTATATAAAAATTAGAGTATTAGGGTTTTAGTTAGGCTATGATGAATTGAGAAAAGAAGAGTGTTACTCTTGAAGTCCCATTTTAGGGCACCCTTTGAGGGTTTATTGAGTTTTCGATCTTGTTTATTGTGTGATTTCTTCGATTCACAAACACCCGTCATCATTTTCATTTACATCCTGGAAAATGTTAGCAACGAGTTGTTTTCACCCGTGCGTTACGGCGGGGTTTTAAAAATTTATAACTTTAGACGCTCGATGATTTAAGACATTTTTATATCGGATAATTTTTGGTACACTTATAAAATTGTAAATAATATATAATTGTTGGCAACCCAATAACCTAACTAATCGCTAAAATTGACTCATGAAATTTGAAACATCTAGATTTCATTTAGCATATATATTATACTTAAGTAACTTATTCACTTTGGGTTACATTGTTTTCCTAAAGTGAAAATCAAATTGATTATGCGACAGTTAATAACAATAATATAATCAACTATCGATACAATACAAATGATTTGCAGTTGTTTTAGGTTTTATTTGTCGGCTTTGTGTGATATATATATATATATATATATATATATATATATATATATATATATATATATATATATTTTGAAGTAACAATAAAAGAAAATGTAGAGTTGTAGCACCAATGTAACATCCATCGTTCGTTTATGTCGATTTATATATCACTTGCATAATTCATATCCTTTAGTACGTTTCTTTATACCTTATACAAATATTAGTTGCTTAAGTCAATTACATTGTTTTAATAACCTTTGTTACTTTTTGGAGTATCGATTAGTTAATGGTCTAGTTCAACGTATAATGTTAATTCGCACACTCTAACTATTCAAAATTTAAATATTAACCGTATGACTTTTAATCATTTTTTATTTTTCGAACAAATTTGTAATATATAGTTTAAAGTAATAAATTTAATTAATAATTATTTATTCGATATATTTGATAAATCATTATATTTGATTACATCTAATAAATAACGTAGATACTTAAATGGAAAGAATAAAAAAATATTTCTTTTGCTTGTTTATTTATTTATAAGAAAAAATTTATAAAAATAAAGGTAAAGAGAAAGAAAGAAAAAATAGGTAGGCACTAACATAATATGTGAAGATTTAGTATATAATATTATCAATAAGTTTGAATAGTGTATTTGAATATGAATAAGTTATGAATAGGAAAAATCATCTTTGGTGATAATAGTAGTTTAAATATGTTGAATGACAAGTAAACTATCATCCATGTAGGCATATTTGAATAACAAGTAAACTTTTTAACTATAAATCTTATTAGTTACTAATATATGTTTTTATCAATTTTATTTGTTATTACGAGTACTATTTTACTTGCTGCATTGATAAAAAGGGAGTAATATTATATATTAAAGTTCTTTGTAATAAAAAGTCAATAATTATGGATTGAATGCGAGAAGATGACAAACAAAGAGGAAGCTTCTTTTCTCTCTTCTCTCATATATATATTAAAAAGAGAGTCATAATTAAGTAATCACTAAAACTTTAAATGAATTATGACCATTAATAATTAAGAACTTTTAATCAAAGCCATTGATTTACATTTTCTATGGAGATTACTTAATCATAAATTGTAGAGAAAATCACAAAAATGATCCAATCACCACACCCATTTTAACAAACTAATCCTTTGACCAACCAATTTAATAAACTAATCCACCTTTTGGTGCCGGATGGGCGCCCCTGGCGTCCCACCCTCCAAAAACGCACCATGTGAGACGATTTATTAATATTTAATAGTGGGGCGCCTGGGGCGCCGGTCCCACATGCTGGCACCCTGGCGATAATGGTGCAAGCTTTTTCCACGTGGCGCCTTTTAAAAGGTGAAGCGCCCTCATGTGGCACGTTTTTTGAGGGTGGGGCGCCAGGGGCGCCCACCCGGCGCCAAAAGGTGAATTAGTTTGTTAAAATGATTGGTCAAAGGATTAGTTTGTTAAAAGGGGTGTGGTGATTGGATCATTTTTGTGATTTTCTCTAAATTGAATTGGCTACAAAATGCAATATTGTCCTTATAAAATTAATTTAAATTCAAAAAATGTCTACATCATTTTAGGAGAAGATTTTTTTTGAAAGACAGTTGTGGAATCACTGACGGACCTTTGATCCACCCGTTCATCTTCCACAAGCGATTACTCCCCAATATGAGAACCACCCCATAGTTCGTAATCTCGGCGACGCTCTAAAGGGGTTGCTCTCCCACGTCTTAGATGGGTATCGCGCCGCGGAGTCTCCCCCTCCCCCAGGCGAAATGCCTTAGGCGAGATTCGAACGCATCACCTCAAGATTTTGGTCAACTTTTCTACAAAATCAATCTTGCACCTATTAATTGTTTATTTTAAGAATTTACTTATATACAAATCAAACCCAACTTAATTATAATATTACATATTGTAAAGTTTAATTTATTCATCTTTAACTATACATATACAAATAATTTAAGTTAAATTCAAACAACTTAATTCATTAAATATATTTTTATTAAGCTCGCAATGAAATAAATATCATAACTTTTTGACCATTAAACGTCGTTAATATTGTCATGTATTAGCATAGGACCCTCGCAATGCAACATAATATACTTTTCTCATTTGACCGTGTACAATTATTTATGATGGTTTAAATCGATACTTAAATTTAAACTGTCGACATAATTATTATTATGTATCTATATTTTTTCATTTGACAGTGTATGATAAGTTATGACGATTTAGACGGATAATTACAATAATTTTTTTTTGCTGCTAAATTCTTAAAGAAAATATATAGTATGGCTTAAATTGATACTAAAAATAAACGTTGTCATTAATCACTACTCACCATTCATACACGGGATTTTATATGATGTATAATAACTCTCATCAAATTGTGACAACTTATAGTTTGTTGAATATTGTTAAAATAAGTTAATATTTACGTACATATGGACCTCAATATATATATGCAACAATATCTATATACAAAAAATATATATTTAAAAATGAATTTCTAAGATTTAAACAAAATAATAATTAAATTATTTAAGCCAAACTTTGAAAAGTTGAAGATGTTGCAATTTTTATTTTTAAACACCATTGCTTGAAGAGTTATCGACTTTGTTGTAAATCAAGACATTTAATCAACTTTATCTTTTAACTCGTGAAATCAGAACATACGAATGATAAAAAAATAGTTAAAGATGAACACAGTAAATATTAAAAACATACAAATAATGCCCACACCAATTTTATATTTACTGATATAGTTTTATGTGAACCATTACGTATATAGCATGACTCTAAAAATGATCGTGATATATTATTATAAATGAAAGGGTAGTGATATTTCTACCATCGAATTTGATAAATTCACTACAATTATGCTTTAAGTACTTGTATTGTACAAACGGGTGATGCATAGTTTTGGTGGACTTATCAAATACAATGGTGGATTTATCATCACCCTAGATGAAAGTATGTCAAGATTTTCATATAATCATTAGTCATAGTAAAAATAGAGAAAAATATGTTTTTAAATGAGTTACAACTCAATTAGCGGCAATATGATATGAGTTTTTAATTAATTTGATTATAATAATATTGTACATGTATAAATTAGGTAATTGCCATATTTTTTCATAAGATATGTGAGTATAGTCTATATGAGTATAATCGGAGTGCATAAAATTTGTAACATCCGATTATAAGTTACTAAACTCATTTCCTTAAAATATGATAGTTGACGATGATAAAATTAGGTAATTGCAATTCATGAGATATCAGTAAGAAAAAAAATATTTATTAAATGTGATATAGGAATTTAAAAAGAAATTATGATAAAATATATTTGTTATACATTGTATATTTTGTGAGATCAAGTGAATGATTGTGTAATCGTGGCTAAAAAGGTATATGTTGTTGACGTAACTTTGAACTATTTTTAAAGATAATATAGTAAAAAAGATAATATAATAAATTATATAAGTTTGTATAATTTGTAGAAATTGATAAATTCAGATAAATAAAACACAATGAATTGTATGGAGACGGTAAATAATAAGGGTTAGATGTATGCATAAGAAATTGTATGTGAGGGATGTTTGTTATTTTGAATCAACAATGGATATGAGTAAAAATGGAAGGTAGTAGTTTGTAATGAATTTAAAATCTTGAAAACTTTTAAGATGAGAATCTTAGGAATTTGAAAGGCGTTTAAGAAAAAAAACTAATGTGATATTGTAGTATAGTTAGGAAGCTTTAAGAAAAACCTAATGTGATAATGTAACATAGTTAATAAGCAAGTAAAAGACCTTTTATTTATGCAACCGTATAGATTTTTGACTTTGAATTCTGTTTTAGTTTGTGCATTTTATATTCTTGATAATTTCCCACACAAACAACTTTAGTACACACAATTATTTACTAAATTTAAAACTGAAAACGTATATGACTATATACTTTTAATCATCAATACCTAATAAAATAATCGATTTATACATTATATACTTACTATCATTATAATACTTACACATCTATACTTACTTATCATCATTATTATAGGACCTAGAAGATTCAAACATATGTTCGAACATTATAATACTTTGAATTTTTATCATTATCATTAGTGGTAAGAGTTCTTTTGATTTAGCCCGCGAATTCTGTAGATTATGATCTAGTACTGTTTATAACAGATTTAAAATTGAGGGTAAGGAAAAGTTATTCAAGAATGGGAAATTTCTCAACTTCCTTACATACAAGCTAATATAAAAGAAACTCTGCGATTGCAATCTCCAACACTATATCTTATCTCTCATCAAGTGATACACAATATAGAACTCCAAGGTTTTATTGTGTTTAACAAATTCCGTGTAATGTTCGGGCATGACCGAGACCCAAATGGCCAAATGTATGATCAGACCCATAAACTTCATGCTGGAGAGGGTTTTAGACAACGAGATTGACCATATAGGCTAAGATTTAGAGCTCATTCTTTATGGTGCCGGCAAGAGGATTTATGCGGGAATAAATTTTACTCGTAGAATGTTGCATACTGTGTTGGGATTTTAATGGAGATATGGGGGAGAAACTTGGGCTCACATTGTAAATTAAGTAGTGTACCACTCATGGCGATTCTAATCAGATTAACTGTGAATTAATATATCTATATTCATTAATTTAACTAGATTCTTAAGTTTTAAATAACAAAGTACGATCACTATAGTGGACTAGTAATGGCATTTTCAAAAGAAAAAAAAATAAAAACTCTAATTAGAAAAATGTTTATTTTAGAATAATTACTATTTTCTCGGCGTCTAATAAATTCAAAACGATTATTCATTTGACAGAATAACTACTAAAAATCTTCAAAGTAAAAAATTCACTTATTTTATCTTAGATTGAGATTCTGTGTTGTTGAAAAATTTTGTGGGGACGGATGGAGTAAATAAAATGGTATTGGTTAAATAAAACAAGTTGTAAATATTCGATTTTCATTTTATTTGAGAAACTAATTACTTGGTATTTAGTTTTCTAGTTCTAATACAGGATTATATAGTTATGTTATTAAGAAGAGACGATAAAATTCCTCGCCGGCCTCTCTATACATAGTAGTTATTGTTATTGTTATGCATAGACTAGACATATGGGTCAATTGGGGATTATATATCCACCATTAATAAAGGATTATCTAATAAAAAATGTCACAAAAAATAGCGTGGCTAATTTATTTATTTTAGGATGAACCCAATAAGTATATATGGTAAATATTAACTAAAACATACTAGTTATAACAAATACTAATAATCATTTAGAAATTAAACTTTAATTATGATTAACATTTATACTTGTCACGATAATGTTTAAAAAAATTTAATTTAAAATAATTAAATAATGTTGATCATAATTCGATTACTTTCTTGTTTATAAGTTCTGTATGCACTACTAGAATGGGAAAATAGGACGAAAAGCTTTATAAGTCCCCAAAAGTTCGTCGCTATTGGACCAAAGTCGTCGTAGTAGAGCTACTTATGCGAGGCTATAGCGACGACTATTTTGCGATGACATTTCGTCCCTAAAACCTTACAGCGATGATATTATGGGCTTTAGCGACGCCTTATGTCCGTTGCTAAAACCCATTATTCTAGTAGTGGTATATGGTGAATTTTGTTTTGTTTTATTGTTTCCAATGGAATTAAGAATTTTGTAAAATTTGAAAGTTACACACAAAAGGCATAATTATTGATGAATTCGTTTTAGCACGTTTTGTAAGAAGCGTTCGATGAATTGGAAATTTTATAATATTTGTGCTTGATGAATTGATACAACACATACTCTGATTCTGAATTTTAAACATAAGCGGATGAAACTGCCTTTGCATTGTTTCTTCTATAGCAAGCTATGGTGAAACCAATTGCTAGATGAGCTTCTCCCTACCCTCAAAATTGTTATAAAAATTATTGACGATTTTTTTTTTTCACGATTGTTGATTTTTTTTCACGATAGATTTTTAACATTAATTGCTGAATATTAAACCAAAACTCGTTAACATTCATCATAATCCAAAGTTACGAAAATGAATATAACGTTGACGAATATTATCAACGTGTATTTGACTAATATTTATTGAAATAAGATTCTTTGATAAATTTTTGAGTAGCTCTATATATAAGGAATTGAAAGTTCAACGAACATCTCATGAACCGTTCGGTGAGAAATTCTTTTATCTTTGTTTATTTAGTTAAATGAACAAATACGAACATGATTTTTCGTGCGTATAGTTAACGAACGAAAACGTTTTTTTTTTTTGTTCGTTCATTAATTAGTAAAAGTATTTTAGATATACTTACTGATTGATTTATTTCACTGGCTCTCTTTATTAGGCCGGCCCCAAATGTTTAAGATATTATTATTAGGCATGAAGGATTAAATGAATATATCCATTGCACGTGCGGGTTTACAAATATATATGAGTTAGTTTACTTGGATAATTCAATCTCAAGTATCAACACCCCACCAGCATACATATGGATTATTATCCAACTTTCCTTCTATTTTTTTCTTTGATTCTAACAGTACTTATTTATGTGGTCACCATATCTGGCCGCCACAACTTCCGGCTTCCACCGGGACCTTTTCCTCTTCCGATAATCGGAAATCTCTTAAAACTGAGCGACAAACCCCACCGCTCTCTTGCCACGCTCTCCAAACTTTACGGTCCTTTAATGTCGCTTAAGGTTGGAAGCAAAACCATCATAGTTGTCTCATCACCGGATATTGCCAAAGAATTCTTTCAAACACATGACCAATCATTCTCTGGCCGATCAATTTCAAATACATACCGAAAAACGGAACATGTGAATTACTCCATAGTGTTGCTTCCAGCCAGAGATAAATGGCGAAAACTAAGAAAAATAAGTAAAGAATATTTGTTTTCCATGCAATGTCTAGATGCTAGTGAACCCTTACGCAAGGACAAGGTACAAGTACATATACCTACAAATGTTTGAACGGTTTATTAAATAATTAACTTAGTAATTAGTACCCGATTTTATTGTGAGTAATTAACTTAAGTTTGCTATTTTTATTGTATTCAACTTTTTAAAAGTGTTTTAATGCATTCAAATGTTGACACTCTTTTACCTCTAAACCACCAACAAAATCACCATTTTTCCTTGTTCTTGAGTTCCATACAAAACACACACTTTACAGTTACACCTATTTTAATGGGATGAAATGGTATAATAATATGAGAAAAAAATATATATGGTACCTTTTTATCTACTAATGAAAGGCAGCCGTGAATTTAGACTTCTAGTTTTTGATGATTTGTTATGTTACCCGAATTCCAGAGTACGTTATTTGGCCTTTGAAGTCACTTTGACTCAACTTGATCTAACCTAAAGTCTACATGTATACATGTTAATACTTACCATAATAATTTTTGAGGTGTTACAATATAATGTATACTAGGAAGTTTTCGGGTACGCTTACGCATAGCCTACAATCAACATCAATATCTTATTTAAGATATACGAGTGATTTTAAGTTAGTAGCAAAAAAAACTAATTACGAATAATGTAATAGGTAATGATAATGATACTCAAAAATTGTTGGAAGAAATATAGATTTAAAGTAAAATAGTATGTATGGCTATTGAATTTATTAATTTGTGATACTTATTGAATTTTTCTTTTGTAATATTTAACAAAAATATATGTTTTAGTGCCAGTTTGAAGTTGTTTTATAAACATTACCCTCATGTGTTTATTTTTATTCTTTCCATTTTAATACATGAGTTTAATATCTAGAGGATAGTCTATTTGAAGGGGTTGGTTGATCTTTATGAATAATGCTAATGTGTGAAGATACAATAATTAACAAAGTATTTTGAGAAATTTGTCAGTGATTGTGAGGATGTGTCAAATTGTTAGGACTTAAGAACAATAATATGTCTCAAATTCAAAAAGTTAAAGGGTAATTTTTTAGCAGCTAAGAATTAAGACTAAGATATTAAGATGATGTTTAAGATTTATTTTTTATTTTTGTTATAATATAATTAAGAGTCTAAAAAGTGTTAATATGTATTTGTTTCTCTTTTAAGGTGTTTAAGTTTACGGATATATTAGAATTTAAATTAAGATTTAATCGTATTAAGAAATGTAGATTAGAAAGATGTGTATTTTTTATTTAGCAAGTTATAAAATGATTATTTTTTTGTTTAGTTGAAGACACATGTCAATAAATTAGATGTATATGTGTTCGAATATTAGGACATGTAATTCTTTTTATATAAAAGGTAATGATCATGATAATGAAATGATAGAGAAATTTATACGTGCTATAGTAGATGCATGCTATGTTTAAGTGCAAACCAAGTGTGATATGTGATCAACATTTATTTGGATGCTAAATATTAAGTATGTTGAAGGTAAAAGATGTAAATGCTCTTTATTTTTAAATATTCCTAACGGCATTATTGAATAAAGAATAGGGTTTATTGGTTACTTATCCGTTCAACTTTGAACGTGTTGCTAATGTATCCTTTCATTTTTATGGACCATTTATTTTATGAAGTTAACTTTTTTAAAACATCAATCGTAAAAAAAAATTATGTAATTATCTACATAAATTAACTCATTTTCTATAAGTTATATATGTACCATAAAAGTTTAATTTATACAATAATAATAAGTCCAAAATCTATGCATAACGAAATAATAAACTTCAAAGAATATATATAACATTGAATTGCCATACTCTCACAAAATTAGCCTTCATATTTAAATCACTTCCAACGTAGGAAATCTTTCAAAATCACTTTTTAACTATCCGAAACACATTATTCTTCAAAACTTTTTCAATGATTATTGTTAAAAGAACTTTTGAAAGCTATGATATAAATGTTAATAAAAAATATTAACCTTTTTTTAATATTTTTTATAGTCGTTACTACTGTGATTATTTAAGATAATCACAAAATATAACATGATAATTACATCTGATTATTCTCTAATATATTTTGATTATCATGTGTTCGAGATAATCACAAAATATGACACGATAATCATATATTATTTATGTGATTATCAAGTTCTAATGTGATAATTGTCAATAAAAATATGTGTTCGAGATAATCACAAAATATAACAGGATAATCACATTTGATTATTCTCTAAAATAATTTGATTATCACGTGTTCGAGATAATCACAAAATATGACATGAAAATCATATATTATTCATGTGATTATCAAGTTATAAATATGATTATTGTCAATAAAAAATAATTAAAAATAATAACAAAACGTCAAAAAAGTTATTTGAAAAATAAATTCTAAAAGTTATTTGAAAAAGAAGATAAGAAGAAAATTTTGTATATAATGTAACACCCTCAAATTTCGGGTTGCGGAAGCGGTCGGGTCGGGTGTTACCAAATCAAATATCACAAGGACAAAGGCAATAATGAACGACTCTAAATGAGACGTTTGAAAATATAGTTATTACATTGCCAAAATAATAGTTTACAATATCTGCGAGTTCGCCAAATGTGTCCCAATACATAAGTAGAAATACAAAAGTTATGCAAAGAAATCCAGTTGTTTGAAAATATGCGACTCGAGCTAGCATATCTTGTAGTAATCCTAATCCTGCTGGGCACCTGAGAACACATGCTAAAACAAGCCAGCTATAAAGCTGGTGAGTTCATAGGATTGTTAGTTGAAACATAAAGTATAAACCTTAAATGTTTTTGAAAAGTAGTTCAAAATCTACTATCTTGATTTGTATTGTTATAAAGTTGTAATATCGATGTGTATACGTCTAACGAGGTATCTCATACCTAAGTATTTGGGGTGTGTACCTAAGTACCTAAAGCAGGAGGCATTCCATGCCTGGATACCTATCAAGTATAAATAAGTCTACAATGTGAGGCACCACGGGTCTAAGAACTATCGAGTAAGTGTATGACTACGTCATATGATAATAAGTAATAACTGGTATGCCACCTGGCATAGCGTGTCACCTCTAGCAACATGTAAATGTAGTCCCGCAGAACTATGATCGAGTATTTAATCAAATACTGAGTTAACGACCTCGCGCGAAAGTTCGCCGATCCGTTAATGAGCCAACGATCTCGAGTGTAAGCTCGCCGATCCGTTGCTGCATCAACGATCTCGAGTGTAAGCTCGCAGATCCGTTGATATGCGCTAATCTCGGGTGTTAGCTCGCAGATCCCGTGTTTTGTATCGCTTTACCACGATATCATTTTGAATCACTTTACCGTGATCTCGTTTTGTGCCCACTGTAACCGTGGCATCGTACCGCATTGCTCGCCAGCAACGTATGTAATTGAGTCGACAGTACTACGACATGCCCGACTTGAGTAATAGAGAGCCGACAGTACTACGACATGTCCGACTGGTGTAAATGAGAGCCGACAGTACAACGACATGCCCGACTAAAGTAAATGAGCCAGCAGTACAACGACATGCCTGACTTAAGTGTTTGTGTTTGTATAAGTGTATGTATATCAATATACATAAGTAAGTTGTGGGTGGCATCAAGTGCTCGAGATAGAGTACGAGTATATATATAGAGGTATGTATTAAATCAACAAACGCATCTAGCAGAGTATCATGCCGTGCATGAAAGTAATTTAGCGTATCTAAATATGTATATACAATACTTAGATATTAAGTGTATCATAGTAAGCCTAGGTATGACTAATCATCACCTAGTTGTTTGGTATTAGTATAAGGAGCCTATACTAACGTATGTTATTAACATATACTCCTAGCAAGTATATTGAGATCCTTGGTTGATGTTTACTTGAGTACAATTCCAAATTAGAAGTCCTGGAGTGTATGGGCAGTCTTAGTTCCTAAAAGGAAAGCTAACCCTGTAAAAGTCTAGTTGTTGTCCATTGTAGGTAGAACTAACCGGTTCTAGTGTACTTGATAGTATTGTCCTGTGACAATATGGTCAAGGTATAATGATAACTTAGTCAAGTTATGTGATGGTGATTATTTTTCAACAATCTAACAGTGTACAAATGTAACCTCTCTAGGTTAAGTAGTGATATTGTTCTACAATAATATAATGGGTGTAATTCCTAAGTATTACACATTTCGTATTACATAACAGTAATATAGGGAAGTGTGAATTATAAAAGTTTATCATTATAATTCGAAAGCAGTAATTGAGCGTGCATCTCACCCCGAAAACAGTAAAACAGTTGAAAGAGTGGGGCTATGAACTCACCTGTGAGTTGTCAGCGATCCTACGATATGTGCGTTGTCCGAATAATAACATCCTAGTGTTCTAAACACGTGAGGTTATATGAGTAAGATGTTAATCGGTTTAACTAAACGTGTCATGAAAGTATACTTCTGTTATTTAGTTTTAGAATTGTGTACGGTCCGTTTGTGACGGTTTTGTAATAATGATAATTCTCAGTTAAATCATTATTAAAATCGTTTCATTGTCTACTTCCCAAAAATATAGTTTGTATGTAAGTCATCCTTGTAAAAAGTGTAGTTGTTGTTATGCAAATGTTGAATCGTTGGGCAAAAACTCATTTCGCATACCAGGTCAGTTCGGCTCGCTCGTTCGGCTCGGTTCGCTGCTCGGTTCGGCTCGCAGCTAGGCTCGGTTCGCTACTCGGTTCAGCTCGCATCTAGGCTCGATTTGTTGCTCGGTTCGACTCGTAGCTAGACTCGGTTCGCTGCTCGGTTCGCTGCTCAGTTCGGCTCGTAGCTGGGCTCGGTTCGCTGCTCGGTTCAGCTCGCATCTAGGCTCGATTCGCTGCTCAGTTCGACTCGCAGCTAGACTCGGTTCGCTGCTCGGTTCGACTCACAGCTAGGCTCGGTTCGCTGCTCGGTTCGACTCGCATCTCGGCTCGGCTCGCTCGACGAACTGAGATCTGGAAACTCAACTTGCACGACGAGCTGTTCGCATTTTTGGTTTCAAAAACACATTTCTGAGTCATTTTTTTGGACATAATTTTGTTGGGTAAACGTTCTATCATGTAAATAAAAGTTTTACAAGTATTTAAAAAGGGTTTTAAAGCTCCTTACCACAAAAATCAAAAATTGAAGGAGGTGGAGATGATGATGATGAAGAAGATGAAAATGGTGATGATGGTGAGCTGTTGCTGCTGATCTTGTTGTTGATGATGGCGGCGGCGGTGGCGACCGGAGGTGATGGCCGGCGGCGGTGGTGCACCGAGAGGGAGAGGGAGAGATGAGCTAGAGAGGGTGTTTGGGGTGTGTGTGTGTGTGAAATGAAAAACAAAAAGAAATGGGGAGGGGAAAAAGGGCAGCCGGCCCTCTCTTTTGGTGGGGGTTGGTTGTCTCCAATTTCAGTGTAAAATACCTGTGTTTGTTCGCCCGATCGTAAAATAATTAAATTATTTTAAAATCATAATTTTGTTCATACAAATTCGTATATATTTTCAATTAAAGTATTTTGTAAAAATACTTCATTCGGTTTATAAAAATATAACTTTGTTTTGGGTTGTTTGACGGATACATTTCGTATGGTTTCGTCGCGTAAAATACATTTTAGACAAAACGAATTATGTTCTAAGATAGTGTAATATTTTCCGTGTAAATAACGTTTATTTAAAATAATAACACATTATTTAAAGTAATGCGTACCAAGTACGTGAAATGAAAGTTTTAAGTTTGACGCGAAAGTTGCCATTTTTGACCGAGTGTTACATATAACGTGGTTTGGATAGCTAAAAAATGATTTTAAGTGTTTCCTACGTTCTCATGAAAATTAACTTTCTTATTTGAACCAACAATTATCTTATAAATATCTTAAATTATATATAGGAAATAGGGGTGTTAATCGGGTCAACCCGACCCTAATAAGAGTTATTCGGGTCGGGTTAGTCGGGTTTTTCAAAAATAAATATATACCCGCAACCTGACCCTATTAGGTAATCGGGTTATCGGGTTCCGATTAATCGGGTAGCGGGTTAGTCGGATCGGGTTAATTGGGTAGCGGGTTAACCCGTATAACTTCACAGTTTTCTAATAATTGTTAAAATAAATATATAGATGACTTTGAATTTTGGGATAATACATTAAAAGATTGAATGATATATGAAGTTGAAACCACATTAATTATGTATACGTAGTAGGATCGTAGTTGGTAAAAGTGAGTTTTGTTTTAAATTGAATGTAAGTATTGGATTTCAAAGTGGGTCTATGTATACTTAACATGTGAGTCTTGCTTATAACTTTTGAAAAGTTAAGAATGCAGTTACCGCACTAACACTTTGATGAAAGAATACTTGCAAGTTATGTTACAATTGATATACAATACTAAATCTCCAGTTCCACATAATCATATTTATATACATTGCTACACTTTACACTAATGTTATTATATGGTTATAGGTACTATTATTAATTAAATTCTAGTCTTAAACTCTTATATATATAGAAAAATATCTCAACATTAAATTAACATATTTAACTTATATTATTTTATAAGAAAGTTTAACTATAAAAATTAATAGAAAAATTGATACTTGGTTAAATCGGGTTAATCGGGTCAACCCGCACCCGCATAAATTTATCTATTTTAACCCGTAACCCGACCCTAATAAGCATTCGGGTTAATCGAGTTAACTTGTATAACCCGATTAAGCTTTTTTACCCTATTAAACCCGACCCGAATAGTCTTACTAGGGTTCAGATCGGGTCGGGTGCGGGTCGGATTTTTTGACACCCCTAATAGGAAACATGTTATGATGTCATCAAAAATCTACTCAACTGATAAAATTGTTTAATTTAGTACAATTAACTAAAATTTAGGATATAACGACATAATAAATATATAAATAATAAATAAATAAATAACATTAGAAAAGTTCACATCGAGAAACCTTTTCTAAGTGACATACAAGACCCAAATTTACTAAACTTATATCTAGTGATATCGATATTAATTTTTAATATCTGATGTAGATATCAATTAGATATTTAATTTTATCTTCTTTTTTTTTTACTTATTTATACGTCTACCATAAATAATCAATTTATCAGTTTGTCAATGCTTTTATAATTAATTTGCATCATGAGGGAAACACAATTTGGATCATAATCTAACTAAAAAACACAATGCTAAAATATATCTAAAATTGTTAACTTTCTTTCTTTATAGTAAAATACATTAAATTCAACCTCACAATAAAAGCATATTCTCATTAAAAGCGCATTAACGTGTTAATTTTATAATGAATACCATAAAAATTAAAACGCCACAATAATAATACTTAGCTTTATAAAAAACAAATAACTTAAACAATAATGCGTTCATAAAATAAAGTTGCTCAAAAAATGTCAAACATGTACTAATATACGTAGCCCACAAATCCAATAACTATTTAAAATGAACCTTACATAACTAACTAATTAGTTAAAGCGAACTATCATGCTATTTACGACTACTATCTTAATCTTAATCAGAATAAATATATTTTATTTGTATGCCCCACCCATGTACGTGAAAACACAGGTTAAATATAGAATAAGAAACATATTTATAATATCATCATTAAAATTTAAGTTTCGAAGTTGTCAATTAATTAGTCATTAAAAGAAAGGGTTTGTACATTTTCTTTGAGAGCTTACAAATTTAAAGATGGGAAATGTCACTTATACCCTTACTATTGATGTGATATATACGAAAACTAATAAAGACTTAATTAATTAAAATATTTTCTTATTTCATAAATCTCTACTAATAAAACATTTATAATTGATCCAGACAAATTGTGTAGATGAATCTGTAAAACATTATATCATACATCTATGATACTTACTTTCGTCTTTTATATCAAAAATTTGATTTTATACTTCTTTAACTTAACAATTGTTTTATACGACCATCACCAACAATTATTATCTCTTTCGTTAACATTTTTTGAGCTTTCACCAACGTCCACTACTACGTTTTTCTCATTTACCGCTGCATTATGCGGGTAATTTACTAGTTTTAGTAAATTATAAGTTATAATCCCTAACTTAATAAATAAGTATATTTTTTTTATCAATCACCCACCTATGTATACAAGAAATTTAATTTATTAACTAAAATATTATTTAAATTTATCTGTAATGCTTTTATTTTTAATTCATCGAGTGAGAACAAAATTATTTGAAAAGAATAATATAGACTAAAAAGCAAAATTTTTTTACTAAATTGGATTCAAAATCTTTTATTCTCTACATATATAAATTCATATAAATCTTAATACTTTAGTTTTATCATAAAATCAACTAAATGCTTAATATACATACATTAATTCACACAATTTATTATTGGTAACAAGATATTAAATATGAAATTTCATATTATATTAATAATCAACAACTCGTGTATATACACGGGTTTAAAATCTAATATATATATATATATATATATATAATGTTTAAAGTGTTAAATTCTCTAAAATGTAATTATTTATGGTCAGTTGACATACTACTATAATTCTAGGTACAAGAACTTATTGACCATGTGAATCAATGTTGTACAAATGAGAAGGCAGTTAGTATAGGTGAAGTTGTGTTCACGACAACACTAAACATTCTCTCCAACTTCATGTTCTCTATGGATATCGCTCCATACGATTCTGCGTCATCACAAGAATTCAAACACGCCGTATGTAGTATAATGGAAATTGCAGGAAAACCAAATGTGGCTGACTTTTTCCCAATACTTAAACCATTTGATATACAAGGTCTAGTACGGAGGGGAAATGTGCATAGTACGAAGCTATTGACTATTATTGATAGTATTATCTATCAAAGACTGCAAACAAGATCAAGTTCATCATCCCATGACAATGTTTCATCAACAAACAAAGATGTTCTGGACTCGCTGCTCGACGTCAGCCTAAAAGATGGATCTGAACTTTGTCGAAATGACATCAGACATTTGTTTATGGTATGTGGATCTTTTTAATTAGTACGTAGAAACTTTGTTTGAGAAAAATTTAATGTTTAATTGGCCTCGTTACTAAACTTATCATATTGTCTGGTTAGGTCCATTTTTTGAATTATTAAGTTAGTCCTTAATTCAAAAGAGAACACATAAAAAGGTGGAAACGTGTTTTTTTATCGGATAACCAAGTAAAATTGTAAATAAATTATCAACATCAACTACTAAATAGGTAATTTTGGTTGTACAAAATTAAATAATTTCACTTAATGAGCATTACATGGACTATGTGAAATATTTGGTTGAGAATTTTCATCATTTCATGAATTGTTACAGGCTTTATATGTCGCGGGAACTGACTCAACATCAAACACGATAGAATGGGCGATGACTGAGCTTATTCGTAATCCTCAAAAATTGGAATTGGTGAGGTCAGAGGTCATCGAACTAATGCAAAACAAAAATAGAAATTTAGAAGAACAAGATATCCCTCAACTTCGTTATCTACAAGCAGTTATAAAAGAAACTCTTCGGCTACATCCACCTGCTCCTCTTCTTATTCCTCACGAAGCTATAACCGACTCAGAAGTCCAAGGATACATCGTGCCTAAAAATGCACAAATCCTCTTCAATGTTTGGGCAATGGGAAGAGATCCAACTATATGGTCGGACCCAGAAATGTTTATGCCAGAGAGGTTTTTGAATGTCAAGATGAACTATAAAGGGCAGGATTTCGAGTTTATTCCATTTGGTGCTGGAAGAAGAATATGTCCGGGATTGAATATGGCTCATAGAATATTACATGTTATATTAGGATCCTTGGTTCAAAAGTTTGATTGGAAGCTGGAAGGAAATATGAACGCACAAGATATAGAAGTGAGAGAAAAATTTGGGATCACATTGCAAAGAAGTGTACCACTTATCGCCATTCCCAAAAAACTTTGAAGACTTAATCAAACTCGTTGTACTTGTTTTTACACTAAAATAAATACATATCTTTAGTATGTTGTATTTAACTGCAGAGCTTTTCAAGTTTGGCAAATAAATTAAACGTACTTTTAGCATCATTGTTTAAAGTCACTTTGTGGTTTGACAAGAGTCACGTATTTTAATAGAGTAGTGATTTGTATATCATAAAAAAGTGATGTGTACACAACTTAACATGTATGAAAAAAAGGTGTAGTTAAGATGATACATTTGTGTCACGTTCCTTTTTCGCAGTGTTAGTGTACAAATTGTTTCCCACTTGATAAATTAACCACGTTTATTGTATCAAGAGTTAAATTGTTTGAACTCTGGGTTGGCCTGGGTGCGTGCAATTTTAACTCTGGGTTGGGTTGTGCAATTGATGACGGGCCGGTTAAGTTAAAGTTCATAAGATAGGTTCATTCAAGTCTTTCATCATGCCGGGTTACATCGTTTTGGTGAAAAAGGGGGTATCAATGGAGTAATGCCAATTAAACCAAAATTTAATGTTTAGTAGCTTTAACAATTGATAGATAGTAACTTAATAACATATATTTAATAGATAGTAACTTAATAACATTTACAAGGTTAAAAAATTTTAGGTACCAAACTTTCACATAATGTTCAATATTTAGGTAATAATAATATATTAGTTATTTAAATCAACCTTAATTTTACATTATACATAATGTGAATAATGGTAACTACAGTTTATTAAAATGTGTATAGGGATAACTCACTACAAGGAAAAAGGGCTTTTGTGACATGTCAAATTTAGTCACAAAAGGCAGGAAAATCGTCACTAAGATACTTTAGTGACGAAAAGTAATTCGTCACTTTTTGTCACTATAGGTCCGTCACAAATCCTAATTAGTCACGGAATGTCAAAGGCATCACTATTAATGACGGAATATAATCCGTCACTATAACTTGTGATGACAGATTTCGTGATTAAATTCCATCACTATGTATAGGAAATCGTCACTGATCAAGTTGAAGTAGATCCCCTTAACATTAGTTTATGAAGAAATATCTCTCTCACTAACTAAAGACTTGTCATGAGTTTTAATGTCACTGTTGACATGATATTCTAAGCATAAATGCTGAAAATCGCCTAAATCTGTTTTTGAATTATATTAGAACACTAGAACATAATGAATTGTGACAATTGATATACAAGATATTGATTTCAATAACATATTTCAAACTATAAATAACATCAAAGTTGATATATCCACTAAATACCAACATGTGTCCACTGGAAAAAAGCATATAATAAGATTAAAAACTGAAAACGTGATGACACTTCTTTAAAAGGCCGGAATCCAAAAAATTGATGATGTAAGAAGCAACCACGCATCTGATATGGGACAACCCTGTTCCATTTCTACAGCAACTGGAAGACTCGAGGCTTCATTGATGGGCACAACCATCGTTCCCTATCAATACAGCACCCATAAATCAACATACGAATAAAAAGACTCCATATATACAATTCAATTACGTAGTATTTGTTATTTCAAGCAAATAGATTCAGAAATGGCTTATAGACCTCAAAGTTGACTAAATAAACTTAGAACTGCTTTATTGTATCCCTCATGTCTTGAACCCACGATGAATATGAAGAAGACAGAGCAGTATTTATCTCCTTAGGGGAATGCCCTATCCTTTCCTGTACAACCTGAATAATCACATAGTCACATCAATTCCATCCTTACCACTATAGACGAAATCGCATTTAACACGTCAACTTACATTATGATCAATAAGTATCTCAGATATCAGGCTACCTTCATCTATATACACTTGAAGCGCATATGTGCTCCTTTCCTTAAACTGGAATCCCTTTACTTCAGTCACAATACACTGAAAGTTTTGCATCAATTGATATAAGTAACATAACAAAACAATGCATTATACTATTACATGCATAATTATTGAAGAAATCAGATAATCAGATCACCTTAATTTTACCCTCAACATGAGATGCTTTATCCTTTGAAGCAAACAATTTTAAGGACAAACTGGATAAGTATGTGAAAGGGCTTTCAGTCTTTTTACTTAATGCAGAATGACATTCCTCAACAGCCACCATATCAATATCTTCATCGTCGGAAAGAGATACGGTTCATTATTCTCCCTATGAGTGGAAAAAGAAGAAGTAACTTGGGCTCTTGGTGGCTTATGTGCTGCAGGCTCCCTGTGAACGGGAATTACAAACTTCGGCATTATTGCATAACTTTACATAATATAGGGATGAGCAAAAAAACCGAAATACTGAAACCAAACCGGACCAGTACCGAACCGGTACCGACCGTTACAAATGGTACGGTATTCGGTTTTTGATTTGGGGCCAACAAAAAACCGGTACCAACCGGTCGGTACTGTTTCGGTACCGGTTGGTACCACTCACACCAAAATACCTAAACCGAGCCGGAATCACACCGGACCGGTACCGAACCGGTACCAACCGATACAAATGGTACGGTATTTGATTTTTGATTTGGGGCAAAAAAAACGATACCAACCGGTCGGTACCGGTTCGATACCGGTATGGTACATAATAACATTTAGATTCAGCATTATTGCAAAACCAGAATGTATGACAGATCTATTACCTTTTACCAAGTTGATTCGCTAAGAGGAATTGAACTTCAAGTATGTGATACAAAAATTTGCATAAAGATTCGACGCGATTCACTAGATTTAGAAACTCGTGTGATATTTCCAGAAAATGAACCCCGTTTAGCCTATGTGATTCAGAAACTAGATTCAGAATCTTATTTTATAAAAAGTGTGGACCAAAACTTCTAACAGAAAACGCATTGACCACTCGAATGCATACAGATACTTGTTTATTTATACATCCCAATCTCATCCCTTGGAAAGTGTAATATACAGGAAGTCTAGATATAAGTGATCAAAACAATGAAATAAGTTAATTATACGCCCATACATGTAACAAGTTTATCCAGCATTCCAGCTAGTCATTAAGATGTGGAAAATGATTCCCTTTCATCAAATAATAGCTACTATGGCCGCTTGTGGGTAAGCAAAACTCTAACTAGATTCAAACAAATATTAATAACATGAGTTACCGGACAATGTATATCTATAAAACCTAACACCAAATGGTTTAACCTTATCTTTATGTTTTAAAAAACTGAATAAAGATTAGATACCTTGAATTTAGATAGAAACCGGAGTTTCGAAATTATTCAAGCATACTAAACCGCTGCCATTAGGCAAGATAAAAAGAAGAAATAAGATTACTAATATATATATTTCATCTTAGATTCATCCATTATAGTATAAAAGTACTACCCGACACATACACTATCAACAATTGAAAGTTCTTTACAATAGAAATGTTCTTAGTTGAATACGTTTGAAAACACTTGTCTCATTAAAACCATCTTAGAACTTAATCTAGCCATTACTACAGCAGCAGTCTCTTGATCAAAACCATGTATTAATTCCTGAGCATTAAAATTCCTCTCAATGAGCATTTCTCTTTCGGATGAATCTAATTGTTAAACAAATGTACGCCTTACTATTTTATCTCTGAAACTGCAGAACTTTCTATCCATCTTCTAGTAATAGTAGTAGCTCGCAGTTTTAATTGTCCATCAACACTTCGATAGCTGCATCAATAGACGTTCTTAGAACTTGAATATGCACAAATTGAAATTTCAATTATGGACATACACAATAGTAAAATGTGTAAGTTTCTTACATTTTGAAATAATAACAAATAATTATTGTGGCTTTAATTTACCTAGTAAGAGTCTGTATGGTCTGATTTATCACTCGAAGATATGTCAAACAGAACAGTCAAACAAGTATCTTTGTCCAATCCACACAACTTCCATGCAGTCGTGTTCCCCTGCCCAACTATCGTGGCAGCAACTGAGGGTCCCTTCTGCAGGCCAAAAATAACATGTTACCACCTGATAGAGACATCCTAACGAAGATATGAATTAAATTAATAAAACCAAGTAAGTTAGTGAATAACCTTTTCTAGGGATGTGCAAGGCCCAATCATTCCTTGAATTTTGATATCCTTTGAACAGCTCATCTCAAGTATGCGACTGAAAGTAACAAACAAGTGAAAAATTACAAATAAATGGTAATTGATTCGATCAATCTCTTCGATATATGAGATATTATTTCAATATAGTATAGGATAATAGCAACTATCTATGCATGCTTAACAAAACATAACATTGTGAAAAAAGAACAGAAGTAAACATTGTAAACAAGCAAATTAAAAATAATTGTAAATATGATAATGTATTTTGAAGAAGCAACCATCGAGTACCCACAAGCATCAAGTAACAGAAAACATGAGAGAACAAAACCCAAAATTTTCATTCATGAAGTACTCACTTATAAGCAAGGCCAAGAGACTCTTCTCCATTTTCAAACAAGCATTTCATCGAACACTTGGACTGCATTTAATTTGTAAGATATACTAGCTATTATAACGATGTAAGCTACTTAGCTAGCTATAGGTGCATATTAAATGTTATTGCAGTTTTATTTATGATAAATTCAATCAAATACCTAATCACTGCGAATTGGCATCAATCGATATTACCGTCTTTAATTTAAGAAGTGCGAATTCCACTTCATAATTGCGAGATTGATAACTAGCAATACGATGATAATTTACACCGTAAAGAAACATGAAATACGCATAAGCATCGTAGAATTAGGCTTCGATATAGAGAGTAATCTAAAATTAGCCTTCTATCATAGTTCAGACTTAGAATATAATAATGCAAAACAACTATGACCAACAGTACCGTTGTTTCCGTATACGTAAACAAGCTTCGGTTTCACCATAATCACCACCACTAATTTCTCTGAGATTCTGTCGATGATTTCTCTTCAGAGATTCCACCGGACTAACTTTCACGGCGAGACTGTTTGGATTGGTTGAGTGAAACGAAACGAGTGATGACGCTTATAGAAGGTTAGGGCAAACAATGACTTTCTAATTTTTTTAAGATTTATTTGTGTTTATATTTAGTTATTTACCATTATTTATATTTATATTATTTATAAAATAAATAAATTCATTACTGCTATCTGAACCGTATCTTTCTACCAATTCTTCTGTACTGTTTTCTTTGTTAATTTCATTAATAAGGTTGTGGTATATCATCATTATTATTATGTATATGTTTATTTCACTGAAGTCTACCCTCAAAAAGCTTATATCATTTCTTACGAAGCAACAAAGACAAACAATGTACAATTTATATTTGTCATTAATGTTTATAAACTCAGTGGCATACATATTTCATCACTAACATTTGATAAATTAGTGACGAAGGTATAGTCCTCACTAACTACGTGACTAAATCAAACTGAAAATGTCACTATACAATTCAGTGATGATTTAATGACAAACTATTAGTTTTGTCACTATTTTAAAAGGTCACCGAATAATAATCACGAAAACTTTTTTCCATCATTAATTAGTGATGAAATTTTGGGTCGTCACTATTTTTTCGTCACTATAGCCTATTGTTCTTGTAGTGACTAAAGTTTATAATATTAATTATTCAAAATAATAAACCCTTATTAGTTCATTTTCCACTAGGTGAAGCTTCTTTTATTAAAGAAATTTGATTGTTCACAAACTGAAAAGTTTGTGAAAGTTTAATTCCATACATGTATATTAACCTTATAGTAAAAAATAAAAGAGAGACACATTGGAATTCTTAGATGTCTCATTATTAGCTATAATGAGTTTTTATAGCAGTACCTTCCGGCTTGGGTAATTGATCATCCGGATAAGTATTAACACATTGACATTTTAAGCCTAAGCATTTGAAGGACCAGATATTTTTTTAACTGTGTTGGATAGTAATACGTTGTATTAATATATATGTTTTATACTTATAATCTTAAAAGTGATATGATATAGAACTTTTACATACCAAATTTAATTGTACCACACTATAATTGCAACGTAATATATAAGTGTTTTACAAACACACTAAATAAAAAAAGTATGAGGGGTACGATATAATGTACCTTGCAAGGAAAAAAAAGCTTTCGTGAAAGGTCGATATTCGTCACAAAGGTAGAAAATCATACTAAGGTACTTTAGTGACAAAAAATATTTCATCACTTTCTGTCATTATAGGTCCGTCACAAATTTTAAATAGAAAATGTCAAAGTCATCACTGATTTATGAAAAAACGAATTTGTCACTATACTTGTGACGACATGTTTCATAAGTAAATTTCATTACTATGTATAAGAGGTCGTCACTAATAATGTTGAAGTAGAGCACATTAATATCTGTATACGACGAAATATAATTTGAGGTAATAACATGATTAGCAGTATAATATGTTACACAAGATTCGAATTTGCACGTTGGTATCTATGTATGTAGGACAATGTTTTAAGAATCGGTTGAACCGGACCAGTTCGACCGGCTCCAGAATGTTTTGCGATTCAATTCTGACCGGTTATCGACTATTTGATGACTCGGTTCAGATTGTTGACTTTTCCAGTTGAACCGGAACTGCAATTGAACTGGTTTCCTAGAAGATACACTGTAACACCCGCTAATTTAGGACTTTAATTAGTGCCTAACTACTTGTAATTACATGTATTTAGTATTATATTAATCTAAATATATGTAACTTTCCGTGTAATTACATACACGTTATATGATTTGTCTAAATCATACACACTTGAACCGGACGAGGTCCGACACTATTTACTATGGACGTTGGTGACAAACTGTTAAAAATAATGTGGATTTATCCAAACAAACATTATTTACGCTAATATATTGCGAGAATATATTGCACATATTAAATATCGTACAAAACACTCCGTGCGCGACGAAAACACACGATTCGCGATCGGTGACCAAATGAAAACTCGAATATTATTTTAATTGCTTAGAATATATTATTTGAGTAAGAGCTTTATTAAAAATATTGGGTTTTAAATCGTTAACAAAACGTATTGTATAAAACGTTATACGATTAATTAAAATGTTAAACGATCGGGTAAATGAACACCGCACGATACGTAGATTGGGGAATTAAAATTTCACACCCTCATGTGGGTGGGACCCACTCAAATCTACAGATTTGAGTATGGGTTCCCATACCCATTCCCACTCCATTGACTTACACACACACACCCATACCTCTATCTACACATCCACATTCACACTCCATCTCTCTACACCCTCTCTATTCTCTCTCCCTCTCTCCCCTGCGTTTTCCAGCCACCACCACAGCCCCTCCATGAACCACCATCAGCCACCACATCAGGTTTGAAGAAAAACGAAGCTAAAGGCACGAAAACGATCACAAACGTGTGAGCATCATCTTTGCCGTCTCCGTTCCTCCATATACCTTGTGAGAACTTCTCTACTCTTCTAAGATACTTGTTTTAAGTTTATAATCATGTTCTAGTACTCACTCAATCATTAAATGTCCAAAAGATAAGTCGAAACACAAATTAAAACTCGAAAACAGGAAGTTAACCTTCCTGTCCAGATTCTGTTTCCATTTCCACGAATTTTATAAAAATCATTACAACACCAAAATGGACGTTTCTTAAGCCTAAAATGTAGTAGAAGAATTTATCTTTCCAACAAAATTAGTCTCGTGACATTTTGACTCCGTTTGCTACTCGAAAACATTTTTCTCCGGTGACATAGGTTTACTGTTCCGGCAGACAGGAATTTTCAGTAACTTCTCGAGATTATATCTCGAGTTATAGACCTCAAAAACGTGTGAGACCACTTGTAAAATCTTGGTAAATTTGTTATCTACAAAAAGTCCTTCTTTGGATCGTTCCAGAAATACACTCATTTCTCCAGAAAATTAGATTAGTGAGAAGTGGTCTAATCTCGGATTAAACTGAACACTGACACTTTGTGAATTTTTATAAAATATCAAAGACCTCCAAAAGTCATAAAAAAATTACAGAAAGTACATAACATATGTGGGAACTTTGTGTAAAAATTTCAGAATGATTCGATAACGTTTACTATTTTAGATAAAAATCAAAAAGAATCCGTGAATACATTGTCGGATGAACAGTAAATCCGTGAATACATTGTCGGATGAACAGTAACTCCGTGAAAATATTGACAGATGAACAGTAAAAATTGACTTTCGTTGACTGTTGGACTGAGGGTTGACTCTCGGACTGAGGGTTGACTCTCGGACTTTAGGGTGAGACTCAGATGCATAATTTCGGACTTGATAACACTCGAAATCGAACCAAACCCGTTCGACCTAGTAAACGAAAACGAATATTTAAACGAAATCGGAAAAACTTCAAACCTACGAAAATACCATCATCATTGTCGCATGAATAGTATTCCGTGAATACTATTGTCGTATGAACAAAACTCCGTGAATATATTGTCGTATGAACAGTGGTCCGAGAATGCGATTGTCGCATGACAGTGTCCGTGAATGGCATTGTCGGGTTACATATTGTCGCACGAAATGGAAATTTTAAAATTCTTTTTACACTAAGTATTGAATGCATACAACAACTATACCTTATACGACACTACACTTACATGATACACATATGCTTTTGGAAGTATACGCTACAACTTGAACACATACGAGCTTACACTCGAGACAATAACTATACATACGAGATTACACTCGAAACTACATATGAGATTACACATACACTTGGATGGGATTACACCCACTCTACCACGAGCTTACACTTGAACCAATTGTTTATAAGACGAGCTTACACTCGCACGGACTTACATCCAAACGACGGTTACACGTCACATTACAAATAACCAACTATTGTATATGCTTTACAAGATATACAAGCACAATGCATTACATAATAATAATATTTGAATTATTATTACACCTCCGTCACCAACGGGCCACACTTATTTACAAAATAATTACAAAAGTAGAAACAAATACTTGGACATTTCCTAGTTGAGTGGACAACTAGCATGGGTGATCCTTCGTGACACCAACTTACTTACTTGCTTACAACCTTGTGCGTTTTGGACGCCAGAAGGTTGCAGGGTTCGGAGAACCAACTTACGGAATTACATCCGACACTACGGACTTACATCCGGGATACTTATTCGCTTACACGAAAGTATCACACTTGCTTGACTCAGGTGAGTCTTACAGCCCCGTTTTTACTGTTTTCTACTTGGGGTGAGATATTTGCTACCGTTTTACGTATGAACACAAGTACTGAACTGCTACACACTACTTTTACATACATTACATGAGTTACTTTTTATCCACTGAAAGCCTCCGATCATAAGTTGTTAGTTATGGACTTAAGCGCGATTACTAGTAAATGGATCCATTTGGGACTGACAATCCCTGCCTGGGGTAGTAGCGCTACCACGGATTACACCGTAGAAATAGGCATATTAGTACTTGTTACATATGAGTGTCCGGATAGCACTCACGGGGGTACGTGATGCTGTACTTGACTGTACCATTCACACTACACTGTTAAGCTTCAGCTTGTGAGCTCATGGTAATTGTGTTGACCTACTGATTTACTGAGTTACTGATTTACTTACTGTGCTCGAGGGCATTACTGGTACTTTACTTATGGTTTATAACGGATTACTATACTAAACCTGTGAGATTCACCAACCTTTTTGGTTGACACTTTTTAGCATTTATCTCAGGTACATTACAGCAGTAGGACTGCACCACACTCAGGACTGATAGCTCGAGTCACATGCATACAAACTTGTGGAGATTCTTTTGCATTACTTTTTGTATATCAGTTATGTATTAGAATCTCTAGGAAATCATTTTCGAACTCGAAGCTTGTATTATGATTCAACAATGTAATACTTTTGTACTATTGTACGATGTTGCATATAGATGTCGTTTGCTTTACTTTGGTGCTTGATTATTGATTAGTAACACCCAAAGCTTGCTTCCGCGCAACAGTAAATTTGGTGGTGTTACATACACTTAGAAAAATAAATAGGGCAACTTTTTATCTATGATCAGACAAAAAAAAAACTCAATTTTCATTTTTCTTAGGGATGATTCAAAAGGATTAGTGTCGCTAATCGTCAATCGCATTCATGTAAAAATGAAAGATAAAAAACGGAAGAATTTAGAGAAGATGAAGTGGGTATAACAATGAAAAAAGTAAAAGCAAATGAAGTAGGTGTAAGGTTTTAGGCACTTAGGCCACTCCCATCGCCACATCGGTTTGGCAAATCAGTTACAACCGATTTGTCATTCGGTGCCATCAGCTTGATAACTTGGTAACCGGTTAACCGATTACCAATCGATTGTGAAAGTGGGTCCCGGGTAAAAAAAACTTTTTTTCAAAAAAAATTCGACCGTTTTTTAAAAATGCAAAAAAAAAAAAATTAAAAAAAATCAAAACGTTGGCGGTTTGTATCGGTAATATATATATATATATATATATATATATATATATATATATTATTTTTTATTTTTAAATCTTTTACTTTATACACATTCACAACTATATATATATACACTTCACCAAACTATTTTCATCAAACTCTCTCTTTTTTTCTTACAATAGACACTCATTTTATACATCAAAAATCACACCCAAATTATAAACAAAAACTACACACTACTACACTTACTGACTTACCATTACACAAAATGTCTAATATATAAATAAAAACATCTTCATCACATCCTCAAGCTCAAGATATGTGGAATAATTTGATAAACAATCCAATTCCATACACAAAGCAAACATAGATTCACCAAGCCGGTTCGAATAAAGACGAAGCCGAAGTGAAAGCCAAAGATGAAGAATCAAGTTCTGAGTAGATTTTTTTAATATTTAGGAGAATTAATATTTTATTTTTACTATTGTTTTTACTTTTTAGGAAAAGTACTATTTTAATTTAACTATTGTTTTTTATTTTTAGAAATTATAATCTTTTATTTTAATTATTGTAAGTTTTAATTCAATGAAATGTGTTTCATTATATTTTGTTTTATATTAAATAAAATATTGAATATAAAGTGATGAGGAAGTGATTAGTGATGGATGACGGAGAATAATTTGTTTTAAATCAGTTAGTGGAATGTTGATGTGGTAGAAATGATGAAAACTAGATGTATGGATAGGAGTAGCCTTTAGGTGTATGATGTACTGACGTTGAAGTGTCCCTCACATAATTAAATTTAATTATTTATTGAAAAATGAAAACACCTCACGCGACTTTTCATGTAATATGTTTGACTTTTTGGAATAAGGAAGAAAGTTTAATTTTAGTTTCCATATTATATATTTATATATTCATTATTTATATATCCAACAAACATGCAAGACTACGATTGCATTTATTAAATTGATTGGACTGGTGATTAGACCGGTTGAACCGGAATTGAACCTCCATCTGGTTTAACTAAAAACCGGTTATCAAAACATTTATGTATAATGAGTTAGCCTAGCTTGGTGAAATCGTTAGTTTTCTATCCAATTTGCTAAGGAATCTGAATAACCTTGTCTGAGGGAATTCGAAGGATTCCAATTCTTTCCAATTATGTGAAACAAACGCAATGTACTGGAATCTGAATTCCATTCTGCCAACCAAACAGAATATGGAATGGAATTTGATGTGCTAAATCTAATTATAAAATTTATCGTTGAAATATGAACAAGAAAGTACCGTCCTAGACCAAAACACAACCGGGCAGTGGACCCTATCGTGTAGTAGTATAGTTGGATAAGTTCGGGTTCAAACACATGGAACTTAGTGTATTAAGCTAAGTATGAGTAATTTAGAAAATAAAATAAAAGTGGGGGTTTGTGTGACCGAATTGTCACGTTGCTTAAAACTACAATTATAGTTAATCTAGGCAGGTGGACTCTGAAGAGTCAAAGTAATTTGTTAGAAACTTTCGTATATTAAAAACAATACTTGCTTGAACTATTTCACTAGTGATTTCGGGGTGTGAAGTTATAATCGGTTAAATATATGCCGGTAATATTCCTCAAACATAAGCTCAACGTTTGCTAAGACCAAATGTTCAACTTCAATTAGCAAACCTATGATTTAATCTAGTAACGGACGTTTGCCATGATTACCATCTTGCACAATTTAGCTTAAATCATCTAACATATTCCAAAACTATATTTGCAATTTTGTTCAATCATTTATAGACAAATAATCAATAGCAATTTACTTGGTTGAAAACGTTCACTATATCAACTAGTAAATCACCAAATAAGTCAAATCTTTGAGATTAAGCTTCAAACATACAAGGTTTTTCGATTAAACATAAATTAGAATTTTATGAGTTTACGATTCATCCACACGAAAAACATTCGCTAAAATCGCTAACTTATATGTATTTAGCTCATTGTTGTTATTTACACCAAAGTTTTCTTCCACAATTGATGGTTCATTCATAATAAATAAACAACTTGATAGGTATTTTTTTAATAAGCAAAAGAACATTCTTATAATCGCTTAGCTAAAAATGCCACAAGTTTAACAACAACAAACTAGATACGTACAAATTTGTGGATGAATCACAAACTCAAAGCATAAATTAAACACCACAATATACACCCCTAATCAACTAGTTAGTTCATCCAAGCAAGCATAATAATCTAGCCACTAATCATCATAACAACAAGATAAAAACATGTAATGAAAGAAATCAAAGGAAGCATAATTATAATCGAATAAAGATGCAAACCGAGTGATTACAATGTATGGATGATGATTCGTTGTTACCAAATGATCTAGTAAGATGGGAGATCTTTAAAATGATTAAGAATCCACCAAAACCTTAGAAAATCACCAAAATATGGAAGTATTTTCAGAGATGAAGATGATGTGAAAAAGGTTGGTGAGATATAAAAGATAAAGTGCTTTTTCTAGTACAAGGGCTGCTGCCGCCCAAAGACCCCGGCTGATTTGGGTCTCCAGCCGGCGGCTTCTCCAAGTTCAAACGACCCAGCTGATTCCTCAATCAAGCCGGCGGGTTCCAATAGACAAAGGGACCCAGCGGCTAATATTACAACCCGCCGGCTTCTACAAGCTTCATTCGGGCGAATTTCTCTGTTACCACAAATGTTGGGAATCCTTCATTCACCCGGCGACTAACCCAAACAACCCAACGACTTATGTTATTGACCCAGCGGCTAATGTGCTTAACCCGGTGGCTTCTCACCATTTTCCAGCAGTCCGCCTTTCTTTTTGCCTTATTCTCATCAATCTTAAACCTAACTCACAAAATAGATTTCAAACTAAATAAGTATCAAAAGTTCATGAAATTTACTATAAACAAATGCAAAATAGATGATATCGTGAGAGATTCATATATACAAAATGAGCGATATCAGAATTCAGATTCCAAGTCCATCATATTCCTACGAATTCTGTGAACCAAACATGCTCTTAGGTGTATGATGTACTGATGTTGAAGTGTCCCTCACATAAACAAATTTAATTATTTATTGAAAAATGAAAACACCACACGTGACTTTCCATTTAATATGTTTGACTTTTTGGAATGAGGAAGAAAGTCTAATTTTAGTTTCCATATTATATATTTATACATTTATTATTTATATATCCAGAAAACATGCAAGACTGCCATTGCATTTATTAAATTAGTTGGACCGAAGATTAGACCAGTTGAACCGGAATTGAACCTCCATCTGGTTTAACTAAAAACCGGTTATCAAAACATTTATGTAGGATGAGTTAGCCTTGGTTTTGAAATTTAGATAGTATTGTAACTTATAATTAATTTTTGTATTGTTTTCGATGACAAAATAATTTATAAGTAGGTAAAATTGTAATAACCAATAAAAAGAAAAGTCTAAATAAAAAGATTAATATATTAATTAATAAAAGTTAAATGGTATGTGAAAACAGATATAAACTAGATTAAAGACCCGTGTATACACGAGTTTTGTAAGATAGATTAATTATTCAAATATAAGTAATATGTAATCATTAAACGTCAAACTTAATTAAGTAGCTAGGTATTAATCATATTATCGGTTAAATTGTGTAACTAAAGATTATATCAGCAAAATATGTAGACAATCATTTATTAAAATGAAAATAAAAGTTGTAGAATACTAATGAAATATCCAAAAGTACATACAGAAATAAGAATATTCAGAGCTTGAATATGTTAAGCGATAAAATGGTAACAAAGTAGTCCCTAACATCGCTCGATCGTAAGACATCGTATTTTCTACAACTGTCTTTATACATGCTTTATACAACTGTTGTTGTGCAACTATTTTTATACAACTGTTTATAAACAATGGATTACAAAGGAAACAAAGATAACGCATGAGTGAGACCATAATCCAACAAAGCCCTCGCACATCGTAGTTCGTTAATTTTGAAGCGTGAATATTATTGGATAGATCTATCGGGGATTGACACCCCCGTCTGGGTTAGGTTGCTCTAACTGGTCAAACGGACGCAGTATTATTTGTTTAAACGAGTGTTCCGGATTAGACACTTGCCGAGGCAAAAAAAAGGGTTAAGCTTCGAACTATGAGCTCATGACGCAAAGGATAACAAATGAAAACAAAGGATAACAAAAGATAACAAAGGTTAACAAAGGATAACATGATACTTTTTACAACTGTTTTCGCATTCGTGCGATGCAAAAGAAATCGTGTATTTCATACTTATGTTTTCAGCTGTTTAAACTTATGAACTCACTAACTTTATGTTGACCTTTTTAGTATGTATTCTCAGGTTTACAGATGCAATAGGACTACCCACATGCAGTAGGATGCTTTTGGATAGCTTAGTTCGAGTCGCACTGTTTTCAAACATCAAGAAATTTGAATTGCATTTATTATATTACTAGTTATAATTATGTAATTCTATTTTATTATGCGAACTCCAAATACTTTTGTAAACTTTTGAATTATTGTAATGTAACTATTTTCAAACGTCTCATATAGAGGTCGTTTGCTTTAATCTTGGTGTTATGATATTTGATTTGGTCGTAGCCCCCGTGACACCTCCTACTTCCGCTGCCACGTGTTTTGGGGGTGCGACAGATTCGTTGTTACCAAATGATCTAGTAAGATGGAAGATCTTTAAAATGATTAAGAATCCACCAAAACCTTAGAAAATCACCAAAAAATTGAAGTATTTTCTGAGATGAAGATGATGTGAAAAAGGTTGGTGAGATCCAAAAGATAAAGTGCTTTTTCTAGTACAAGGGCTGCTGCCGCCCAAAGAACCCGGCTGATTTGGGTCTCCAGCCAGCGGCTTCTCCAAGTTCAAACGACCCGGCTGATTCCTCAATCAAGCCGGCGGGTTCCAATAGACAAAGGGACCCGGCGACTAATATTACAACCCGTTGGCTTCTACAAGCTTCATTCGGGCAAATTTCTCTGTTATCACATATATTGGGAATCCTTAATTCACCCGGCGGCTAACCTAAACAACCCGGCGGCTTGTGCTATTGACCCGGCGGCTGATGTGCTTGACCCGACGGCTTCTCACCATTTTCCAACAGACCACCTTTCTTTTTTCCTTATTCTCATCAATCTTAAACCTAACGCACAAAATAGATTTCAAACTAAATAAGTACCAAAAGTTCATGAAATTTACTAGAAACAAATGCAAAATAGATGATATCGCGAGAGATTCATATATACAAAATGAGCGATATCAAATATCCCCACACTTGAACTTTGCTTGTCCTCAAGCAAATCTTTATTTTACCATTTCAAACACCCGCTCTTGCAACTTTAGACGTGAACATCAAGTTTATCAAAATAACACTAACACTAACCACCAAAGCAATTATGTTAGTAACATGTATATAATCAATGAAAACTTGAGATGATGACTTTGTCAAGCCCGAATGCAAGACCTAGCACCTAACATAAGGATAAGTGTATAATCACTCACTCTCAACCTATAGAACTACAAGGTAAGGAAGTAAATGATGAAATACTCAATCAAGCCAAGTCGTGATGCGATGTTACCATAGGCTTGCAAAATGATCAAATCTCCACCGTCTTGGCGTGAGCACCAAGTGAGATCTCAAAGGAGGTATTCCAAACATGTGTTGTAACAAATGTAGGTTAATATGGAATTTGTTATGATAGACACAAAAATCGGTGAAAAATGGTAGTCAAGACCCGTGAAGAAGTGTGGAAATGTTACCTAATGGTTTCAACATGTGACATTGATAAAACTTAGGATTCTTATGCCAAATTAATTCAAGTTATTCCTTGTTCTCTCTTACAACTTATATTTAATAATTTCACACAAATAAATCGATTTGATTTACACATTAGATTGGAATAATTGCATTCTATGACTTTCTATGAATCCTGTGTAGCGAACTTTCAGACCAACCATCCTAGACCGAATAAAGGTCTTCGGTGGCTAGGTGTAGAACACCCCTCGGAAACTACTTGTTAAGGAATTAAAAGGCCATTTAGTCGACTACAATTACCCAATCGCTAACATTAAGCTCAACTTGTTAAGTTCCGGCAATCTTGTTGCTTTCAACTTCAATCATTTAACTTAAACATTTAACAATTTCCAGTTCGTGCAATTTCAATTATAGAATTTAACACTAGAATCCCACTTGAAAATGATTTAAGTCACATTTAGATAAAACTCATTAAAAATTCCAACTAGGCAAAATCTTAAAAAGTGAATGGCTCGGGACTTGACTACACAAAAATAAGGCTAACATTTTTAGTGAAGTGTATGTGGAAGTGTCTACGGGTTTCGTAGCACTAAGGATGAGTGCTAACAACCTGGGTGGACTGGATATAAATGGTTTTAAAAGAAAATAAGATCTAAAATAGTTAAGGTTCCTTGACCGATTAGCAAATTCGTACAATCCATAAAAAATCCAGCACAAACTCAATAATTGGTTAGAAAGTCAAAACTATAAGGATTAAGCTCCAATTCCTAAGGATACCTCCTCGTCAACGACCTCACCTATATCACATTTCTGTGATCTCACAGCGGTCTCAAAATGCATCACTAAGGCAAGTTCTAGAACAAACTACAATCACCGGCACACTCATAGCAACAAATAATATAAACACTAAAGGTAAGTGTTTTTTTCTCAGTAAGGCTCAAATTTCTCACAATTTATGATGTGGGCTACAAGTGTGTTAATCATGAAATTCACCCTATGAGGTTGCTTTTTCTATGAAACATCTCAAAAAACTTAGTTGCAAGAGGAAAGATTAAATTACTTTCAATTTTTTTTTAAATCAAAGAAATTTATAAGGACAAGCGTATTTCTAGCAAGCTATCGTTTCCCAACCCTTTATTGGAATTCGCAAAGTTCTATTGGGTCAAAGATCAGCAACAGACCCATTAAGTGGCTAGTAGCCCGTTAATAGAATTCGTAAAGTTCAATTTGGAAACCAATAGACTTTACGAACCCAATAAAATGCAAGAAACAACAACATACTAGAAATGAAATTCAAGTGAATTTACCACCCCACAATTAAAGTTTGCATTGCCCTAAATGCAAAAACAGAATATAAGGATGAGTGTGAAAGGTCAAAAAGAACGAGAACTTCCCCGGAGGTTTGTTTGCCGAGCGAGTGCATTTGCTGAACTTATTGCCAGCCGGTGCACGAGTTCCAGTTCCATACAAGCAAGAATATTAAGCCAATACCTAAATAGAAATGAAAATAAACATAGGGTAGTGCATTTGAGTGACATTGTACACAATAGTACCCGAATGTCACTCAAAGAAAGAAGTTCAAAATACTACCGAAGATAAGTACTAAAACATGAAATAAAAATGTCTAGCAAGTGAGGCATGTAGGCACTCAAAATAAAAGTCATAATAGCAATAATAATGTCTGAAAACACGAGGAAGTGAGCAAACTAGAAGGGCCATCCCCAACCCCCTGAACTTGGTCCGTGTGAGCCCTCCTGATGGTCGTGATCCTGTGGCCATGGGTCCCCGTTCTGAGAACTGGAAGGATCATCACGATACATTTGTTCCTGCCGCAATTGCCTCTCATAATCCTCTTGGTGTCTTCACTGGGCTTCCTCCAATGCGATCTGATGATCATAAACGGGTGGTGGGTGTTTTCTAGCTTCAGATGTGCCCCATTAGTACAAGGGTTGGGCGTAAGTAGTCTGGTATCCCTGTTGCTCGGCCATCCAGTTGAGGTTATCGGCTGTCCATGCAGATCGGTACTCAACGTTTCCAATTCGGTAGTCCATCTGGTGTTGCCAATCAGTTACTTCAGTCCTGAACTCGCTAAAATCATCCTGGAACTCATTATTGCTCACTGGAATTCCTTGAATACCCTGCATAAGATCAAAAAGAGAGGGTTGAGCCTGTCCTTGTTGCTGCTGCTGTGCTTTTTGTCGTCTTGGTGGTTGTTGTTGTTGCTGTTGGTCTTCAGGCTTCTCCACATACCGAATATAATTCTTTCCATCCTTAGCAACCACTTTCGTAGCATAGTACATGGGGTAACCAACCGATTTTTGAGTGCTCATAACCTGAGTCAAAGTGCTGAAGTCAATTCCGAAAGATCGTGCAATTAAAGTGATGAAATGACCTCCACTAATTGGGCTCTTATCCTTCAATCCTCCGGCGAAATTCTTCAAGTAAAAAGCCACACCATAGGGAATGTTAATGTTGATCCTCTCCCTGATTTGCCTCAAGTACCAAATGTCACTCAAAGTAATCTTCTCAGTATTCTCACGCCTATTTGCTATAGTGTGAGCCAAGAATCGGTGAATGACACGAAGCCGAACATCAGTTATATCCGTATGAGATACTCCACTAGCCACAAATTCTTTCTCACTGATTCCCTCCCAGAATTCACCCTCTATGAAATCATGTGTTTTGGACCCTAGCTCCGGACCACAAATAGTCATCAAAGAAAACGTAGGAAAGTTCTTGAGGTGTGTAAATGCCTAAACAGATTGCAAACTCTTTCATAGATAAACCTCTAGATAATCCCCCTAATCGAAATCTCATGAATTCTCAATCATCGATAGTTGTTGTTGCATGACGAAAGTCGAGTGAAACTCAAAGCACAACTCACGATAGACGGGCACCCTTATTTGAAATAATTTCTCCCATTCCGTGAAATGATAAACGTGCCCCATAAACTCATAATGGTGCACTAGAGTTCCCGAAGAGGTCCAGCTAACCCTACAGCTTCCAGAGGAGCCCAATCCACATATCGTGACAATTCAAAGTTCTTTTGCATCAAGTAGTACAGACTGCAAGCATAATCATTGTACCGCACCCAATTTCGGTCAAATTGCAAAAATGGATGAACATTTGGAGATATCAAGAGGGCTTCTGCACATTCTGGCTCGACATGGAGGAGTTCTTCCTCATCTTGCAAGGTGTTGGTGGAGGTTTCAGCAACTCTTTTGGAAGTGTTGGTCTTCCTTGCCTTCCTTGATGACTGTGAATTCTGCACATCACACAAGAGAACACACCATTTTGAATGAAACAAAAATGTTAGTGTTAGTCATAGTCGCAGACATCTACCGTTTACAAAATGAGCGATAAAATGTCAAGAACCATAAACTCCCCCCCTCCAAACAAATGATTTCCAAAAGTAAAAATGGCATTTAGGCAATACAACAAAACTCCATAATCAAGCATACAATCCCCAAGTCAAACAATTCACAAACAATGGGTAATCCAATATTAAACTAAACTAAACTTACAATAATGCCTATTCAACATCATCTTAGTCAAGCTAGTCTTAGAATCACAATTACACATGAATTCATATAATGTACCTTCTCCTAAGAAAGATCACGGTTTTTCATTAACTTTCAATAATTTTAGTTTCTAACAATTGCTTAAATCATGAAAAAATAAACATATAAGCTTACTTCAAGTGTTGTCTTACAACCAAAAATCATATCTAGTACAACAAAAATGGCAAGAACATGCATCAACATCATCTTCTTAAATTTCATTACCCCTAATCACCAAATGTAATTTCAACTCATGAACTTAACCACAAACGAGCAATTATAAGCATGGTGATAGAAATACCATGCATTTCCAACAACTACAAACACCTATCATCAACAAAATTCGGAATACCCATTTTTACATAAACCCTAATTCATAAAATTCATCAAATCAAGCAAATAAACACAAATTCATGGTGAAAATAGGATATCCAACATGTAAACATTATCACTAACATGAAAAACACAAGATTAAACATCTTCACACTTAGCAATTGCAAAACCCACATGTAGAGTAATGTGAGATTTAAAATCGCAAGTCAAAAGTGAAAAGATGTTAATCCATACCTTTGGAGTCATTGGAACAAGAATTAGTAGATGAAAGAGTGATAAATTTCAAAAATTTTGTTAGTGTTTCAGAATAGTAGTAGCCGGTTGAGAGGAAGAGGAAGAAATAATTGAGTTAGGTGAAGAAATAAGGTAAAATCGTGTGGTTAAAACAGCAGATCAGAATGAGGACCCGGCGGCTTGTGGTATTACCCGGTGGGTCATGTAGGGTTGGGCGCGGGTTGGTCCCCAGGTCAAAGTATAAACGGGTCATGTGGGTTTGAACAACCTGGTACCCCGTCGGCTTCGTTCGCAAACCCGACGGCTCAAAAGGTAACCCGCCGGCTCATGGGGCCTTCATATGGCCGAATTTCTCTGTTAACAACTAAGTAGTGAAAATTTAATTCACCCGGCATTGTGCCATGATGACCCGGCTGCTCACCCTCATGACCCAATGGCTTATTTGTTCCACCCGACTGCTCAAGACTCGTTTCCAGGATTTTTTTTACAATATTATAATAATATTAACTTAATAATAACGATAAATAAACTAAGAACTAAAATAATAACTAAAAAGGATATGAGAACGGGTTTTGACCCGTTTGGTGCTTCGTTTATTAACGAGATGAAAGCTTGACTGGAGCCCGAATTCATTTGTTCTTGGGGTAAGTCGCAAGCTCCTCCCACTCGCTAGCAACATCTTCCTCATGGTAAAGTTTCAATCGATGCCCATTCACAATAAAAGTGCTACCATCTTCCTTGAATAATTCCACACAGCCCGAAAGATACCTATGTTTTACCACATAAGGACCGGTCCAACGTGGTTTGAACTTTGGTTGCTTCAATTTGAACCGAGATTGAAACAAAAGAACTTTGTCACCGGCCTTGAATTCCTTTCTCTTTTTCAACTTCCGGTCATGCCACACTTTGGTCCTCTCTTTGTATAAACGGGAGTTCTCGTAAGCTTGCAACCGAAGCTCATCCAACTCATGGAGTTGCATCATTCTCTTTTCACCCGCCTCAACTAAACTCATGTTGCAATTCTTCAAAGCCCAATAGGCCTTGTGCTCGATTTCAAGAGGCAAATAGCAAGTTTTGCCATAGAGTAACCGGTATGGTGTTGTGCCAATGGGTGTTTTGTAAGTGGTTCGAAATGCCCACAAAGCATCCTCAAGTTTCTTTGACCATATCTCCCGGTTATCTTTCACCGTCTTCTGAAGAATTCGCTTCAAAGCCCGGTTGGTATTTTCAACTTAACCACTTGTTTGAGGGTGGTAAGAAGTTGAAAATAGGTGATTTACTCCATATCGTTTGAGGACTTTCTCCAATTGTTGGTTAGCAAAATGGCTTCCTCTATCACTTATCAAGGCCTTGGGCATCCAAAATCGACAAAACAAGCTTTTTAAGAAGTCGATAACCACTCGAGCATCATTCTTGGGCAAAGCTTTGGCTTCCGCCCATTTGGACACGTAGTCAACTGATGTGCTAAAATCAGGTTATAAAATATGATATGAAAATTACTGATTATCTAGACTAAAACACAACTAGGCAAGTATACCCAATCGCACAATAGTATAGTAAAGGTAAATTCCGGTTAAGTTCGTCTCCACAGGAAACATTGTATGAGTATTTTAAGCAATTAATTTATCTAATAATTAAACTAACAAAGCAAGTAAAGATTGGGATTTTTGTGTCTTTTAACGACAGACAGTCAATTAGAGTTTAATAAAATAATTTAACTAATAAAAGCAAGTAAAAGATAGTTGTACTCAATTAGAGAAAAGATACTTGTTTAGACCTTTTAACATCTAGTTTATTGGATATTTTGGATTAAGTACTAGATCAGACTTAGTCCACCTAGAAAACACACTTCGGATTACAAGTTATCACTTAACAATCACCTAGTTAAGATTATACAATCCAAGTGTCCTTGAAATTCAAAACCTCTTAACTATGAAATGTGTAATCAATGAAATCACAAATTAACTTATGGTCTTACTTTCATAAAAACCATTAACCATACAAGATATCTCTAAATTATGGTCCACCAATATTATAAATCAACCAAATAATTCAAGTCTCCCAATTACATCTAATCGGAATTCACAATCAATCACTCAATTGACAAAGTAACAATATCATGCAAAAGTTTTCACTAATTACTAAGTAATAAAGTCACTACTTGAATTAATCAATCAATAAATAACATCAATCGGTCTTTCGTTACCAAGAAATCAAAGTATATAAATCCAATCACTAAAATATATCCAAACTAGATGCAAAATTGGTCTAAACAAGTATTAAGAACTTAGCCCAAAATCATGGGATCAGAAAAACAGCAAATCAATGACATAAACATGTTCGTAATTGATGAATTAACAAAGATACCAATGTTGTTGATGAACGGGATTATTCTCTAAGCTTTGATCGGAAGAAGATAGATGATTCGGACCCTAGGTGTCCCTAAAGGTCACCCTCTGCTCTCTGGAATCGGCCAAAATGAAGTTAGGGTTTAAAATGAGGTGAAAAAGTTGAATTTATACCCTGGCTGCCGACTCGACATTGCGGCGCAACCATTGTTGGTTGTGGCGCAATTGAGTGTCTGGTTGCGGCGCAATACCTTCTGGTTGCGGCGCAACTGTGGCATTTCCAGCACTTAATTATTTTTCTTCCATTTTAGCTCCAAAATTCCTTCTTCTCATCACAACTCAAGTAAATGCACCTAAAAACATATTTTAAACAATTAAGTACCAAAAGTTCATCAATTTAACTATAATTACAATAAAACGGACTGATGTGGCTAAGAAATATATGTATAAAATAAGCCATATCAAAATTCCCCACATTTGAACTTTGCTTGTCCTCAAGCAAACTAGCGATTAAAAATATAAAACAACTCCTCTGGCATTTTACAAACGGTGATTAGGTTTTGAAAAGCAGCACTAACAATAATTACATAAGCAATCATATTAGCACATAGTGTATAGTAATTAATCAAAAACCTGAGATGATTAATCTATCAAGCCCGAATGCACGACTTAGCACCTCATAATAAGGAATGTGTTTAATCACTCAAATCTCAATCTAAATCGGGAATGGAATATATAAACACTCAATAAACCAAGTCGTGATGCAATAGTTACCATAGGCTTGCACAATGATCAAATCTCCACCGACTGGCGTAAGCACCATGTATATTATCAAAAGAGGACTTTTATTAAGGTTGTAATGTAAAGGTTAGGGTTTAAGGGTATGGAATGGAATATTTACAAGTGGTTAAAAGTAAACAAAAATCCGAACAGTTATACTATCAACACTTAGATGCTACTTGCTCTTCTGAGGATAACCATGAAATTTCCACTTTTAAAAACTCCAACTTTCACTTCATACACTTTCAAACCTCAATATATATTCAAATTTTATTCCTTACAAAGTGTACGCCTTTAATAGTACACAAACTTAACATTTAAACTGAATTCCGTTATGTAGCCCAAGTCTTTTATTTTTTATTTTTTTCCCCGACTACTTTTACTCTACATAACGGTCAATTTAACACTTTATTTATCATTCTCATATTATAAACCATTAACGCTCATCTCAACCATCTTGCAACTACCTCCAATAACCATCACAACTAGCAACTACAAATTAACTGTTCAAACTTTTGTTTACGGCCAAAGAAAGCTAAAACGGAATTATGTAATTATTTAAGTGGTTATATACAAAGAAATAAGGCTAATGCGCAACATGGCTAACTAAGGGTATCTAGCACTAAAGATGAGTGCTACAAACGGTTAATGGGAAAAATAACTAACCAATGCGATTAGCTAATAAAACAAAAGAAAAGGCTAAAAACAAAGTGGTTAAATCCTAAATGCCTCTTTATCATACGAATACACCTACCACATGAATGTGGTCCCACTGCGATCTCGAAATGTATCAACTAGAGCAAGTTCTAGAACAAATTACAACACCGGCACACTCATAGCAACGAAAAATAAGTACTAAAAATAAGTACTTCTAATAAGGCGCAAGAATCTCACATATTTAGTGGAGCTATAAGTGTACTAGTCATGCAATTCACCCAATGAGGTCGCTCTCAATTTCAACATTTCTTAAAAAATATAAATTTAAACCAAGAGGAAGATTAAGTTACTTATTACTAATATTAATAACCTTCATTACAAGTAACAAATCTTATGAAGACAAGAATCAATCAAAATTTTTTAAATAGATTATCACTTCTTGGCCCGTTATTGAAATTCGTAAAAATCAATTGATAAATCAAGATAAATAACAGATTCGAGAAGTGGCTACAAAGATAATAATCCATCAAATATTTCGATTAAATAAATTTCAAGTGAAATACAACCCCCCACACTTAGAGTAGTGCAATGTCCTCAATGCACTAAAATAAAGGAAAAACAGTGTGATTACAAAAAGAAAATAATAAAATGAGCAAAGGGGAGCGAAAACTTCCCCGGGGTGTATGCAGTAAGTGAAGAATGGTATGCAAATGATTTGTCGCTGAACTTACTGCCAGCATATGCACGTGACAAATTCCATAATTCCACGCCATGCACTAACTTCTAAAAAGAAAAATGACATGATAATAATACTAAAGGTAAAGTAGTGTCGTACAAAGCGTATCCGACACTACTGAAACCGAAGTGCATCAAAATAAATTACAAGTTTTAAAACTAGCAAACAAATAAAAATGTCTAGAAACTAGCATAAACAGAGATAAAATACTAAAGCTAGGGCCATCATGCCCTACTGGTCATCATCCTGATCGTTATCCTGCTGATGATGCGGGAACTGCTGATAATGCTGCCAGAAAGCTGGATCATAGACAGTAGCTGGATTGTATCGTGGAGGAGGACGGTTATATCCACCGAATCCGTACTGTGGAGGTGGATAATAAACAAGAATGTCCTCATGTCTCATTGTAGCACGCATGTAAGTCAAAGTGGCGTGCCTCTGAAATCCTGTATCATATCCCAAAACCGCCATCTGATACTCTAAACCACGCACTTGATCGTGCAAACCATGTATGTCAGTATGTAAAGAATGCAGTGTGGGTGGAGGTACGTGTGGTGCGTGTGGTGGTGGTGATGGTGGTGGTACATCCTCCTCATCTGCCTCAACTCCTGCTATAATATCCTGACCCGCAGCATTCTTAACTATTACGTTCATCCTACCCAACAAATACTTGTCAATATACCCCATCTTTTCTTCTCTCTACAACCCGACAAGACACACACCCAAATACTTGGCAATCCTCGTTACATATTTCCCACCGCAGATCAGGCTCATGTCCTTAACCTGCACCATAACTCAAAAACTGGGCCACTAAGAACGGTACATTCATGTACCTCCCCTGTGTAGTCATAATGGATAGAATCCACAAATCAGTTAGACTCATCTTCTCAGCTCCAGATTTCCTCGAAACAACTGCAAGAGCAGACATCCTATGTATAATTCTATGAACAGGGTCTACAATCTGGCTCTCCTTACGATAAACGGCCCTCCAGTTACCTGTACCTAACCTACTCCAAGCATCACTATAATCAAAATCAGTGGGAGGGACAGTCTCTCCATGCAACAAATACTGCTCGAACTCCTCATCAATCTCATCATCCCCATATAAAATCATGTCACGATCGTACAATCCCAATGCAATACCAAACTCTATTAGACTCATACTCCGGGACTCACCTCCTAACCTAAAGGTGATCGTACCATGATCTGTGATGCTATTGATAAGCATCAAATATATAGTATATTTTATAGTAATTTATCCCTATATTTATATATATTTTATGCATTTATATGATTTTAGGTACTTATTTTGTTAATATTTGCAGAAATGTATTTTAATTGAAGATTGAAGAAAAATGAACGAAAATAAGACCGAAACTGAAGTAATTAAAGCAATTGAAGGAAAGGAAGATCTAAACCTTAAGAAATGAAGACTAAAAAGATAATATTGAAGATTTGGGCCAAGAAAACAAGTAAATTCATTTAAAGAAGAAAAAGAGGCCCAATGTGAAGCCCAAGCCGATTTTGGAAGATTCTGGAAAATAAGCCCAACCGGCGGTTGGATTGCCTAACCGGCGGTTGGGGCTAAAAGGTTCAAACGGTGGGAGAACGCATAGTTGGAGTATTACTCAAATAACTCCAACCGGCGGTTGGAGGTCCCAACCGGCGGTTGGAGGGTTGGCCAGAATTAGTATAAATAGAGGCTTAGTTTTGGTTATACCATATACGATTCTTAGAATACAAAGTCGAAAGTTAAGGTTTAAGGTCGACTTTAGGTGCGAATTTGGAGGGTAAGGAGCTAGGGTTTGAAGGTTTTCAACCCTAGGAAAAGCTAGTTCGTCAACTTGGTTCGGTTTCTTTATCCTTGTAGCTTCACTAACCTTTTGGGTTACTATGGATATTGTTTATTTGAATTAATTGCTTATTAGATTTTCATTATGAATGTTTAAATATATGTTTATTATATGAATTATATGTCTATATTGGAACTATATTATTGAATATTATTATGCAAGAATTATGTGTTATATTATGTTAATAATCATAATTAACTGATTTATAGATAAACTGCAATAACCTTTTGGGTTTTTAAATTAAGTGATTATGTTTTATTAAATGTTAAATAGCATCATGATTCAACCGAACTTGGAATTGCATGAATAATATGTTGATAGATCTTACTAAATAGTGGTACTTACATAACCTTTGATGGTATTGCTATATGAGAGTTGTCATAACCTTTGAGATTTTCTACATTAGTAAATCACAATAATAATAGCCAACATGCAAATAGACATAAGTTGATATAATAAGTGTAATAAATAATAGTTTAAATAGCCATAATCTTCTATTCAATTTAGTATTCTTAAGTTGTTCTTTAAACTTATCTATTAAAGAATTGGTATCAATTATATATATGTTCGATCGGAACTAAAACGTCCCCCCTATCTTATATATTATTGTATATTATTGTTTATAATTGTGAAATTGTATATTAATTGTAATAATTGTAATTAGGATAAATAAATAGTTAGTTATAGATTAAATCACGTTCCCTGTGTTCGAATCTGGACTTACTTATAAAACTATATTCAATGATCAGGATAACACTTGCCTGAATTGTGTGATAGTATTATTTAGTATTTCCTTAATTAAACTTGTGATTATAATTTCCTATACTTATCACCACATCAGCTATCATAATCTTCCTGAAACTCGTAAGTAGCGAAAAACTCAGAACATAGTATCTGTAAGACCGCTCTAGGATGTTAAAGAGTCTAATCCATGCAGTATCATCAATAAGCGCATTATTACAAGTGTATCTCTGTGTAAAAATCCTTGTGATTCGATCAGCAACACCCAATTGCTCTAAAGCTGTCCAATCGGTCATGCGACCTGCCTCAATACTCTTATCCCTCAAAATCGATAAATTAGTAAACCACTTATTCTTTATTGACCACGGAACACCTTCAACATTAAATTGAATCCACTCGTGGTCGTCAGCTGGAGCCATATGATAATCAATATTAGCATGCTCCTGATGCGCCTGCCCCCGACTAGAAGAACCTCTCTGCAAAATAGACATAAAAGTGATGGCAACAAAACAATACAAATAATGTTAGCCAAAACAATCATACATTATAAAGGAAACACAGAGATAATAATACATTTCACACGTGGACCACTACATTCTAATAACAAGTATATACTCTAAACAAACCTCATGCATATCAATTTCTCCTAGTATACCTACTAGCATGGTGATAGCAAAATCAAGTAACGCAAACTTTCATGGCTTAACTTATAAGTCTATCACAATAATGCAAAACATGGAACCAAAATTCACATGCAAGTAGGCATATTTTACAAACCAAAACATTATTCAACCCGAAAACACGTGTAGATATAATGAACAAAAAACATGGCATATTAGTCTCATATCCTACACTTGTTATAAATGTTTCCTATTCACTTCACAAACTCAAACAAACACTTTGCACTTAAAAATCAGTCAACCCAAGTGTTCGTCACCATTGACTTACTCAAAAAGTCAACGTATAATCAACTGACCATACTTTATCATACCATTAGACCAATTAAGCATTAACCTAGCATAAACATGATTAAAATCAGTTGCTAATCAACACATATCAACAATAATGAACATAGCAACCTGCTGCAATCATCAACCATTCAAGAACACAAAATCCCCAAATTGACATATAAACTCTAATTCAACCAATCTTCAAATCAAACACATAAACAACAGATTAAGAGTAATAAGATGTTCTATGCATATAATATAAGCAAGGAACGAATTATTGAGCATAAGAGTTCATATAATTACACGAAATCCGAACCTAGGGTTTTGAAATCCCCAAATTCGGATTAACCACATCAAATGCAAGCAATAATCATTAGAGCGAAGGTAATATGGATAGAGATCATGAATTCGTAACTTCCTTGACATGCTTATGCCGAAATCAGAGAATTAGGGGTTAGGGTTTTGCTAATTTGAGAGAGTTTTGAAGGAAGAAGGAAATTAAATGGGAAGAAAAGGGGGCTTCTCGTTTTTAACCTGTGCAGAACCAGATCACGGTGCAACCTGTAAAGGTCTCAGCGCAATTGAACCTTCAGTCGCGGCGCAATAGGTTAACATCGTGGCGCAATCTTACCTTTGGCGCGATCTCTTGGTCTTCGGGTGCTATGGGGATCTGAAAGTAACCTGAGAAACCATCTAAGAAACAGTAGTAACTATTTCCTGCCAACCTTTCCAACATATGGTCGATAAAGGGTAATGGGAAGTGGTCTTTCCTAGTGGCATCATTAAGTTTCCTGTAATCAATACATACCTGCCAACCCGTGACCGTACGCGTGGGAATGAGTTCGTTATTCTCATTGGTGATAACAGTGATACCCTCCTTCTTGGGTACTACTTGGACTGGACTCACTCACGGACTATCAGAAATGGGGTAAATCAACCCTGCATCAAGAAGCTTAATCACTTCTTTCTTAACGACCTCTTTCATGTTAGGGTTTAATCTCCTTTGCCTTTGCACCACGGGTTTAAAATTATCTTCCATTAAAATTTTGTGAGTACAATACGAAGGACTTATACCCTTGATGTCGTTAATTTTCCATGCTATGGCCGGTTTATGGGCTTTTAGCACAGAAATGAGTTGAGATTTTTCACTTACAGTGAGAGATGAGGAGATTATGACTGGCAATTGAGACTTGTCGCACCCCCAAATTCGGGTTGCGGAAGCGAATCGGGTCGGGGCGCGACTAATCAATATACACAACACAAAAGATATAATGAACGACCACTACATGCATCGTTTTACATTGATATTGATAAAACAAAAGTTTACATCAAAATATTGTTTACATTAGCCCGATTTGAAATTGAGAGATTTAAGTACATAATTAACCTATACAAAATATAATAATGCAGCTAAATCTCTGATTGTTTGCATGCTGACTCGAGCTAATAGATCTTGATTGAGCAGTCTAACCTACTGCTGGTCACCTGTGATACATGTTAAAATTGGTCAGCGAAACGCTGGTGAGCTCACAGGTTTGTATGTCAACACATATTTGTATGAACCACAAGATTTTATAATTTAATTTAAAATGCAATTAAGCAAAATAAAAGTTATAGAGCCATGAGCACATAGTCTGAGCTTAACTTGAGCATCAGGTCCAATTAAGGAAACCTAACTGAGTTGCCTCCTACGAGTGCCTAATCTACACTCGTCTTCCCAAATGCTAATACGTCCGTTTGACCAGTTAGTGCGTGCTAACCCGGACGAGGATTGTCAATCCTATACGATATTATATACTAACATTCAAGCTACTACGTATTACCAGACTATGCTATGGAGGGCTTGAAATTGATTAGTTGAAGTAACTCATGTAGTATTTGATTTTGATTTGTACTTGCGTTCAACTTGTAAAACAGAACGAGCAATAATATCACACCCCTGATTGAAAAACAGTAAAATAGGGGCCATGAGACTCACCTGAGCCCCGAGTATTTAACTTAATAAACTTGAATTGATTAGCAAGGAATTGTTGTCCGAAGACTTGTAACCTGAGGGTGTCCAAGACACGCAATGGTTATAACCTGAGTAGGCATCTCGAAAGACTGTCCTTGTAGTTGTTCGTCCAATTAGAATGTCCAAATTACCGCGATTTGGTTGTTTGTTTAAGTGGTTGAAAATGTGTACGGCCCGTTGGTGATTGTTTGTAACAATAATCCCACATTATTATTTTGATGATTTTGAAGTGTTATACCTAAAACTAAGTTCCAATGTGTTTTAGAAGTTGTGTCGCATTCGTGTTTGATGTTATACAAGTTTAACACTTTGTGTGAAAGTTTAGATGTAACACCGTTACTTGTGAACCTAGGGTAAGGGCGAAGCCCGTTAATGACGGGGGTCCAGGGGCAGCGCCCCTGGTAGCGGGGTCCAAGGGGCGGCAGCCCCTGGCGGGGTCCAAGGGGCAGAGCCCTTGGCTGGGGTCGAGCTGCCAGGTCAGCTTGGAAAATTTTTATTTCTACTACATTGCTTTGGTGAAAAACGCACCTGGACTTGAATTTGGGTGAAATCGAGTGATAAAATTTTAGGTCTTGACACTTAGTAAAATCTGTGTTTTCTTGGTTCTGTTTCATGCGACACTAGGTGCGACGTAGGCTGTTATGTCGCTAAGGGCAACATCCGCAATTTAATGCGACATTAGGTGTTATGTCGCTATGCGCGACGTTGTAGGTTCCTGCGACGTTGGAGTCGATGTCGCTATGTGCGACGTTGTTGGTGTTTGCGACGTAGGGGTCGATGTCGCTATGTGCGACGTCGGCAATTTAATGCGACATTGAGGTTGATGTCGCACCATGCGACATTGTGAGAGGTTCTGCGACGTAGTAGCTGACGTCGCATACAGTCTGGTCCAAAAGCGATATTACGGTCTGATGGCCGGAATTTGTATCGAAAATGAGTTTTCCGGCCACCGTTCGGTCCAAAACTTTTACCCAACCGTTATATGGACATTTTAAGCCTAGACAAACAATTATAAGTTGAAAACAATAGAAAACGAGAGGTGTCGGGATTTGTCGGAAATTTACGAAGTTAACGCCGTGAAAATCCGGAAAGATGGAAATGTAGATCGTGACGAGAGGAACGTTTTCTTCTAAATGAGTGTGACGATTCAAGGCCGTTTGGTGGTAGTTATTGGTGGTTGTTGGGTGGTGGTGGTGTTTGTGTTTGAGAGAAAAAGAAGAAGGTAAGAGAAAGAGAGAGAAAGAAAAGTGAGGAATGAGGAAGGAGGGGGGGGGGGGAGGTTTTGGGGGGATTGGGGAGGGAATCTCCCCAAACTTTTAATCTCCGCATTTGCGCTCCGTGCGGTGTTCGTTTTCCCGATCGTTTAAACGTTAAATAATTATTTTACGCGTTTAAATATATGTTTTAAAATACGAATATTTACTCAATATTTTTGTTGAGGTATTTTACCAAATACTAATAATTATGTTATAAAATGTTACTTGTTTCGTTTGTTTGCGCGTTTAACGTTTTAATCGCATAATTGAAGTTTGTACGATACAAATTTGAGTTGAAATTTTATCTAAATAATATTTTGGATAAAATAGAGTTATTAAATAATGTTATATTATTTAATAAAATTGTTCACCAACGTCCGTATTAATTGAATCGAATTGCATTCGATTTGAAACTTGTACGATTTTATCAAATCGCATACTTGTATATATTCATCAATATATATGTTGATACATTAATTAGCCTAACACAGAACTAATTACATGTATTAAAACTTGATTAGGCACTAACTACTAGTGCTAATTTGACGGGTGTCACAAGACTCGCCTTGTAGGTAAGCATATTCCAAATGGCTTGGAAGTGGCTTAAGCTCCAAAACAGGTGGTTCCTCAATTGAAGACTTGTAACGGTACTAATCCTCTTTCTTCAACTCTTCATACTCTTCAGCTGTGGGTTCATAGCCCTCCGCCATGAGGGCGGTTAACTCACCTACACTATCTTCTAACGAGTAGTCATCCTGCTCTCCGAGTGGACAAATACCTGTACCTTGCAATTCTGGAAATTCCTGCAACAACTCCAAATGCGTGTCTACAGTTTGAATATAATAACAAGAATCATCCGTAGAATTAGAGTATTGCATGGAACGATCAACAGAAAAAGTAACACTCTCATCTTCTATGCTTAAGGTCAATTTTCTATTAAAAACATCTATTATAGCCCTAGCCGTATTCAAGAATGGTCGGCCTAAGATGAGAGGTACCTGATTGTCCTCTTCCATATCCAAAATCACAAAGTCAGCAGGGAAAACTAAAGTACCAACTTTAACTAGCATGTTTTCCATAATACCCTTAGGGTATTTAATTGACCTATCAGCTAGTTGTATACTCATTCTTGTTGGCTTCAAATCTCCTAGGTCCAGTTTAACAAACAATGAATAAGGCATTAAATTGATACTAGCACCTAGATCCGCTAATGCGCGCATAGAACTAAGACTACCAAGATAGCAAGGGATAGTAAAACTTCCCGGATCAGATAACTTTTTGGGTAGCTTGTTTAATAAGACCGCTGAGCATGTAGCATTCATGGTCATAGCTGAAAGCTCCTCCATCTTCCGCCTGTTGGTGAGTAAGTCTTTCAAAAACTTAGCATACTTTGGCATACCTGAAATCACATCAATAAATGGAAGATTAACATTAATTTGCTTGAACATATCCAAAAACTTGGATTGTTCCGCCGCAAGCTTCTCCTTCTTCAACTGGTTCGGGTAAGGAATGGGTGGTTGGTACGGCTTCACTACTGGTTTGACTGGGACCTTGCCTTGTGGGCTTTTGGTGTTCCCTTGGTCTTCATCAACCACCGGTATCGGTTCCTTATCCTTCTCTTTAGCAGGTACCTGTTTCAAAGGAACAAAATCATCATGAACGTTAGGCATAACAGGTGGCTCTAGCACCTTTCCACTCCTAGTGGTGATTGCCTTCGCTTGCTCATTACGGGGGTTCGTCTTTGTGTCACTTGGTAAGGTACCAGGCTGCCTTGCAGCCAACATCTTCGAGATGTTTCCCACTTCTTGCTCTAAATTTTGAATAGAAGCTTGTTGATTCCTTAATGATTGAGAAGTGGTTTCATTTGTTTGACTTTGGCAGCAACAAACTTGTTAACCAGATCTTCCAAATTTGAAGTCTTCACCTAGACCTGTTGTGGTTGCTGTTGGTTCGGAACTTGAACTTGTTGGTAATAACCGGGACCTGCTTATTGATAGGGTGTGTTATAGTTTCTATTGAAGTTGTTCCTCTGAAAGTTATTCGGTCTTTGATTCAAGAAAGAAACATTCTCCAACTGATCCATCGGTTTATCCGCATCACAATCCTTGGTCAGATGCAGACCTCCACAAGTCTCACAACCAACTTTGATGGCATGAATGTCCTTTGTCATCTTCTCCATCTGTCTCCCGAATGTTGTCATCTGAGCAGTTAAAGCGGCAATACCCTCATTTGCTTCAACACTAGCCACTTTGGATGCTCTTGATTTCTCCTTCTTTTGATGCCACTCGTGAGTGTGAGCGGCCAAATCATCAATAATAGTGTGAGCTTGAGCAACCGTCTTCTTCATGATCGAACCTCCTGCTGCAGTATCGATAGCCTTTCTGGTATCCAAATCGGCTCCCTTATAGAAAATCTGCACCTTTTGAAAGGTGTTCAACCCATGTTGAGGACAACTCCGGAGCATTTTCCCAAACCTATTTCATGCTTCATATAGGGTTTCAGTAGGTTTCTGTTCAAATTGGGAAATTTCCCCCTGTAGCTAAGCAGCTTTGGAAGTAGGAAAAAATCTCTGAAGAAACCTGTCAACCATGCCTTGCCAAGTAGTGATCTCCCCTTCTGGCAAGGAATCCAACCAATCCTTAGCCTCTCCCGTGAGAGTCCAAGGAAAAACTCTTAAGTAGATCACTTCATTCTCGATAGCTCGCAAATTGAAAAGTGAACAAATACCCAAGAATTTCCTCATGTGATCATTTGGATCTTCCTTCTCAGTTCCACTAAATTGGCATTGGTTATTTGTTGTCCCTTAACCTAGGATCTAGAACAAATAACTTGAATCAATTGAGTGGCGGAATCACACAATTGGAGTAACAAGCATGAAATCTAAATCAATACAATGAGATATTGAATAAGAATACTTTGTATTTCAATTACCAATGAATACTAGCTTGTTTACAAGTGTTTTAGTCGACAAGTTGTGCATAGGTTTTGTCCAACCTTTGCAATGAGCCGTGATGGCTCTATATATACAAACAGATTGATCCTGCGACACTTGCTAAGTGTCGCAGATCTTAACCCTAGTACGACACTTACTAAGTGTCGCCTGAATGCGACAATAGACAAGTGTCGCCCAAAACAGAAAATTATCTATTTTCTAATCTAAGCTATTACAGACTCATGGCCAACTGACAGACACACTAATATGACTCAACAAACTCCCCCTTGTCTTCAGCTTGGTCTTTTTAAATATCTTCAATATCAGATCCAGTCTGTCGGGAGATTCCCACCAGCATGAATTCCCTTAGCAATGCAGAGATCCACAACTCTCTGAAACCTCACAGCATCTTCTTGATCAATCATATCAAATTGCAATCTATTACTGTGAAGAGCTTGAAGATCATCCTTTGACATGTTAATCAGGCTAAGAGGATCAAAAACTCTAAGAGTGTAGCCGATAACATGTTTCCATTCTTTCGCATCACGTCCCGGTCCCTTTTGAGAAAAATATTCAATAACCGCCTCACCAGTAACTGTGTCATACCACTAGAACCTAAATTTTCCCAGCACATCAAATGGTAACTTTTCAAATGGCACTTGGGTAAGATTCTTGGTTGGAGGATAATGATAACCGTATATGGGTTGGCGCGTCCTCGGGTCCAACTTCTTCTTATTTGAAAATCTAATTCCCATTACTGGTTGAATCCATTTAAATTTCTCCGTATTTATTTCTCGACGCAGTATTTGCTGAAAGAATTCAGCTTCTCGATTGTCAGTGGAATTTATCATATTCAATTGAGCTAGTCGATTTAGATCAACCTTCGGTAACGTAGTTAAATGATCTAGCCTTGCCTTAAAATATTGAATGCCATCTTGCCTTTTGATGACAAACAATCCAAAATCAGCATCGAATTTCCAACTTTTTATAAGCCCAGATAAGTCTCCACGAACAAAATATGCTCGGCATCTTTTTAACTCGGGCGTTGGAGGCAAAATCCATTGTGGATACTTTCTAGGTTGAGCAGTGGATGTTGAAGTACCAGCAGAATGGGAAGATGGTTCTGCAGAAGAAGCAGCAGGAACGGTATCATCATCTGATTCTACCTCCTCATATGGATTATCCTCGAACTCATCTTCATCAGAAACCTCATCAGGTTCAAATTGAACATCATCATCAAACATGTTTGGACCCTCATTTTCAACAGTTGTTCCAAATACCAGACTTTGTAGATATTCAAGATTAGCATGCAAGTAATCTACATTTAATGGTACTGGTTGGCCAGGTACGTGAGCTGATGACGCAAAGTAATCCAAATTAATATTTTCATTAATCTCAGAATCATTGATTACATTTACATTATCATGGCCTGTGGTTTCAGGATCTAACTCCCCCGGAACCACAGCCACAGATTCCAATTCTAACACACGACACTCAAGATCCGGTACACGAGCAGCCGTGGACTCTAACTCCAAAAGTCTTGACGCTTGAACCTGAATGAGAGCTTGTTGATCATGAAGCATCTGGTTCATTTGCGCCATATCATCCATCAGTTTCTTCAAAAATTCCGGCTGTGGCTGAAGGTCATCAGAAGCAGCAGTCGAGGTTCGTTGACGACATTGTTGAGGAACGTCATCGGATTCTGTGTCCGAAGAATCCCGAACCCGCTTGCCCTTATCAGCAGCGGAGGTGGTAACAGCAGCAGCAGGAGGAGAAGTTGGAAAATTCTCGATATCAACTAAAACTTCTTCCAAAACCGCTTCATCAACTTGCGGTGGTGGAGCTGCAATATCCAGAAACCCATTATCTGGCGGAGCCACATACTCTTCATCAATCACGTGTCCAAATAATGGAACATCAGGCAGAACTGCCTGACCCTTTGGGGGTGTTGCACAATCCCCAAATACCCTGACCAGCATCGGAGTCAAGGTCAGAATCGACCTTGGGTCAGGCTGAATCCCTAGATTCAGGGAATTCAGGATCAGCTGCAAGAAGCGTGGATACATAAACCACTTGTTGTCGCCAGCTTGTAGATTCTCCACTAGATGCCCAAAGATGTATCCAGAGTAGTTGAAAGGTTTGTTGTAAACCAAACCCAGCATCAGAGAGATCGTTCCATAACTCATCCCATCGAATCCCGCCTTCCTTGGCGAGAGGCACACAATGATAATGTGTGCCAAGTACCTCCAGACTCTGCTCAAATGTTGTTTCCTGTATTGATCTGGAGGAATAGCCGGATAACCCATACGCTGAAGACCTCCAGCGATAAAACTGTTCTCAAACTGAGTTGGAGACTCAGAATTGTCATCAAATCCCAACACTTCTCGTACCGTATCCTCCGTAATCACGATACGATGACCAAAAACAGATGATAAAATCCTTCGATATTCGCCTTCAGTGTTAATCACAACATTTGCATAAAATTCCTCGATTTGATTAAGGTAGATTGGACATGAAGCAGTGATAGCATTGTGAATCCTCGAGCGATGCAAAAACTGAATCATTGGATGAAACGGAATCGAGTTGGCGTGCGTATCATCGAGAAAAGCCACCACATTATGTCGTGGCTGCGTGCGGCGAGCATAAATAGCTAATTTTGCCATCTGCACAAAAATAAAACATAGATAATACACAAAGAAAAGTTATACCGTTAGTACAAATAAAGTATAAACCGTTCTTTCAAAATTACTTTTAGGCGACACTTCAGTAGTGTCGCTAATTGAAGTAGCGACACTTGGGTGAGTGTCGCTCAGAAGCCTTAAAAATTACCATGCGACACATAAGGTAAGTGTCGCAGCATTACAAATCCAGAGGCGACACTCAGTGGAGTGTCGCATAAGTGCACACAATATATAAGGAGACACTTACAGAAGTGTCGCAACAAACAATAGAATGCTAAGGCGACACTTAAAGAAGTGTCGCAACAGACCAGCAACACTTAAAGACAACTGTAGGCGACACTCAAGTTAAGTGTCGCAAAAGACAAGGCGACACTTAATCAAGTGTCGCAACCAATTGATGTTCCTTTAGAGGCGACACTTACTCAAGTGTCGCATGGCAGTAAGGCGACACTCAAGTTGAGTGTCGCAGTTGGTGTTCGAATTACCAAGTTGCGACACTTATGGCGAGTGTCGCAAAGATGAACACGAGCCCAGAAACCATAAACCCAGAATTCAAATTTTTAATCAACTTCAAATTTAGGCCGAGTCAGGTTAAAAACTTGATAGATACATGTATATAGGTTATCAGGCACATGAAAGTAACACCTAATTAACTTCTATCTAGCCTAGATCATGACAGATTCAAAAACCCTATGAAAACCGTATGAACCCTAGATTGATTAGAGATAAATATATCATGACATGAAGAAAGATTTGTACCTTTAGGTGCGTATAAACTAGAAGAACAGAAATCGAAGGAAGAATTCCAAAAACGATGAGAAATCCGCACCAAAAATCAATATAGATCGAGTGTCGCTTATACGAGAGCGAGTGTCGCAAAGTAAACGTGATAATAAATGTCGCAGGGTGACATTTATATACTTCCGTACAACAGAGGGACTTAACTTGATTCAGGTTTGTACTTACTTAATCCAAAACGTGATAATACAGGTCTGTACTTACGTACAACAGAGCGACTTAACTTGATTCAGGTTTAAACAAAATCAATTTTCGTCAAGTCATTGGTGACAGGTCTGTACTTCCGTACAACAAAGCGACTTAACTTGACTTAAGGATATATTTTTATTTGAAGCTCTAAGATTTTGCAAGTCTGATGAACTTGCGGTTGTTTAATTTTAAGATATAATACCAGAAACCAGGTCTGTACCGACGTACAACAAAGGAAACCAATACTATATCCCCCAAATAAGTTGATATAAAATTTCAGAATACAAAAATTGTCCATATTAAATATAGGAATGAAGACACACAGTCGTACGTCATATGATGTTTACTACAAAAAATTAACAGGTAGTTGATGTTACTGCTTAATATCTCAGAGAACCAATAGAGAGTTGCCTATGAACATATCATATGATGAAGCTGTGTGTTAAGAAATTTATGGTAAATACATTAGATAAACCTACTGATACATCAGATATAACAGGGAACATTTGCATTTCATGAAAGATACTTAATGTACTATCATATCCCAAGTTGTTTACAGACACAACCCAACGTCTTTTTATAGATGTAGCAATAATGCATTACTTTAATACTAATAAGTAGAAAGTGTGGCTCTTGCGAGTTTTTTTTTTTGTTTTTTTTTTACAAGTAAAATCAACGTCACTGTAACGATTTAAAAAATCGTAAGCCAAGCATAGAAACTAATTCATCAAAACGAGAACGGGAAAAGGCCTTAGTAAACAAGTCAGCCTTTTGCTTAAGTGTTTCTATTTGGATAAGGTCAATAAGGTGTTTCTCATAGCAATCCCGTATAAAGTGAAATCTAATCTCTATATGTTTTGTTTTAGAGTGTTGTACGGGATTGCGTTTGATAGATATGGCTGCAGTGTTATCTTATGTATAGGAGTAAGAGTTAAGATGAAACCATAATCGCGAAGTTGATGCTGAATCCACATAACCTGTGAACAACAGTTGGCAGCAGCAATATATTTAGCCTCGGCTGTGGAGGTTTAAACGGTTGTCTACTTTTTACACTGCCATGACACTAAGCGTGGTCCAAGAAACTGACATCCACCAGATGTGGACTTCTTATCCTTGTTGCATCCGCCATAATCTGAATCTGAATACGCAGTCAGAGTGAAGTCGTCTTCATTTGAGTACCATAGACCAAGAGTGGGTCTATATTTGAGATACCCAAAAATCCGCTGAACTGCATTCATATGAGAAAACTTCGGATGAGCTTGGTACCTGGAACACAAAGAAACAACAAAAAAAATATCCGGTCTTGAAGCAGTAAGGTACATGAGAGAACCTATCATTGAACGATAGTCCTTCTCGTTACACTCATCATCTTCCTCAGCTGGTCCAAGTTTGTGAGATACCTCAATGGGGGTGCCATAAGTCTTACAATCATGCAAATTATACCTAGTCAACATGTCATAGACATATTTTGACTGATGAATATAAATGCCTTTGGCAGATTGTTCAACTTGGACACCTAGAAAGAATGTGAGTTCTCCCATTGCACTCATCTCAAACTCAGACTTCATAAGTTGCTCAAATTCCTTGCAGAGAGCATTACTTGTAGAGCCAAAGATGATGTCATCCACATATACCTGCACAAGTAACAGATTGTTTTTGGACCTTTTTGTAAAAAGAGTGCTGTCAATCTGTCCTCTTGAAAATCCATGCTTGAGTAGATGTGTAGACAACCTCTCGTACCATGCTCGTGGTGCTTGGTGAAGACCATACAAAGCCTTGTCTAACTTGCAGACATAATTCGGATGTACCGAGTCTTCAAATCCAGGAGGTTGCCTGACATAGACTTCCTCCACAACTTGTCCATAAAGAAATGCATTCTTTACGTCTAGCTGATAAACCCGAATACCTTTAAATGAAGCATAAGCCAAAAATATGCGAATAGATTCCAATCTAGCTACAGGGGCGAATACTTCATCGTAGTCCAATCCTTCAATTTGTGTAAATCCTTGAACTACTAATCGCGCCTTATTCCTAACCACTACACTGCGGTCATCCTTCTTCACACGATATACCCAACGAGTTCCAATTGCATGGACACCCTTGGGTAGAGGAACTAATTCCCAAACTTTCAGCTTCTTAAATTGATGCAGTTCTTCTTGCATCGCTTCGACCCAATGCGGATCCTTTAACGCATCAGTTGTTTTCTTTGGTTCAACTTGAGATAGAAAACATTCTTCCATATCAGTTACAAGACATTCCAAGGAGGCTGTAGGAGGTGCTTCAGAAGTTGAAGCAGACGAGTTGGTCACGGCCAATTGATGTCTAGTTTGAACACCTTTACTTAACTCACCAATGATATTATCAGTGGGGTGAGTTTTATGAATCCGAGTCTGTGGAATTGAGTTAGGCACAATAACTAATTCCAAATTATTAAGATCTCCTTCAGTAGCATTTTTCTCGGATGTAGGATAATTGGCTTCATCATCATCCTCAGAAGGACTAGCCATATCTAACGGTTGAGGTGATGGAGGATCTGTTGTTAGAATTGGTACATCAACTGATGGTGTTGATGCAGAGGTGGAAGATGTATTAGGTTGGACAGGTGGTGCAGATGGAGTGTCATCTACATTAATATCCAAACCATGTAGAAGAGTGACAATAGTTTCTTCATCATCAACATTCTCAGGTGTTGGAATATTGAATGAGTCAAAGAAACTATCATACTGAAACAGATTTTCTGGTCTTTTGCCTTCGGGAGGAGCCGTATAGCGTAAACACTTGACTTCATAATGCTCCTCAATACGCTTTGTGGATAAATTGTAAACTCTCTTGTTAGGAGAATTCACAGAATATCCCAAGAATATTCCATCCATTGATTTTTCACCAAACTTGTCCTTTTGAGTTCGTGACATAATGGTGCAAGGACATCCAAAGGGCTCCAGAAATTGTAAGTTTGGTTTACGGTTGTTAAACAGCTCATAGCATGTTTTGTTTTCCTTTTTAACCATCAAAACCCTATTTAAAACAAAACACGCGGTATTTACCGCCTCTGCCCAAAAAGTGATTGAAAGCTTAGAGTCGGATAGCATAGTACGTGCAGCTTCAATGAGAGTCTTGTTCTTGCGTTCAGTGACACCATTCTGTTGAGGTGTATAAGCAGAGCTGAACTGATGATGAATACCCTTCCTTAAACAATACATCTCAATTGTTTTGTTTTTGAATTCCGTTCCATTATCACTTCTAATCCTCTTGATTCTCTTTCCACACAAGTTTTCTAACTTGTCAAACAGATATATTAAGATCTCGGGGACTTCATCCTTTGTAGAAATGAAGTAAACCCAAGAAAAACGAGAGTAGTCATCGGTGACTACCAAGCAGTAAGTACTTCCTCCCATACTCCTCTTATTAACCGGCCCAAATAAATCCATGTGCAATAGTTCTAGGGGTGATACATTGGAATTCACCTTCTTCGACTTATGGGACTTCTTGTGTTGTTTTCCTTTGAGACAGAAGACGCAGTTATCATCCAAACTAAATGTGAGTTTAGGCACACCAGTAACAAGCTCATTTTTTACAAGATAGTTCATCTTGCGAAAGTTGATGTGTCCCATTCGCCTGTGCCATAGAAGGGAATCCTTTGGAGTAGCTTTGGACAACAGACATGTATGTTCAGATGTTGTAGTTGACACAGTACTCATGTCAAGGACATACGTGTCCTTTGTCCTTGGTGCTCGAATGAGTACCCATTCCTCAGCTATTTGAAAGCCTGGTTTGAGTATTAAGCACTCTGTATCCGTAAACACCGTTGTGAACTTTTTGTCACACACTTGTGATACACTAAGAAGATTATAATGCAATTGTTCCACATAGTTCACGTTGTCAAAACTCACTGATCCATTAGTGAGAGTTCCCCGACCAGTAATTTCTCCACCCTTATCACCCGCAAATGCAACATATCCTCCTCTTATAGGTTGAACATCGGAGAGTAGAGATATGTTGCCGGTCATGTGCCGTGAACAACCACTACCTACATGCCATTTGCTCTTGATTACTTCTTCAGATGGCTGTAGGCACACAAAAAATAGAGAAATTAGTTTGAGTGTGAGACCTAAGCCTTGATGGACTTGGGTCTACCAGAATCATCCATAATAACCACATCAATGAGTACATGGTTTTTCAAAATATCGGGCACTTTAATTGATGGGGTATTATGTGATGAAGAGTCTTCTTTGGACTCTTTGACTTTCCAAACCTGCAGAGGTTTAGATGGTTGCTTTTTGACAAGAGTTTGCTGATTACAAGTAGGTGTAACCGACATTATCTTGTCAGTTTTCTTGACAGGTTTGGGAGACATGGAACTGTGCTTAGGTGAAGATTTTGAAAAATTTCTGTAAACTGAGGATCTAGGCACTGTCCTTCCAAGCCGTTGTCTAGAAAGCAACGGACAAACACTTATCAAATGACCCTGTTTCTTGCAGTAGAAACAGGATCTTCTCTCAACAACCGATTGAAACTGAGGTTGCACAACTGATGAGGATTTGATATTTCTATTCACTGAACAAGCACATTGAAATGTGCAAGGTGAATTGTCACGTGAAAAAGATGTTGATTTACTTTTGTAATTATTTGTGATTGGTTTAGAAGAAATTGATTTATTATTAGCAAAATTTTGTTCCTTCTTAACCTTGGGAATAGCCTTAGATTTAACCTTTAGTGAAGGGATTTCACTACACAGTTCATTTGTAATTATAAAATTTTCAGGCTTTACGTCCAATTTAATAACCTGTGTATCAATCTCATCAGTTACATCCTCAATATCAATTACTTCCTCCTCAATAGTAGGAAGTACAGGTAATGCCTTTGCTTTCTTTTGGGAGATAGGTTTATCTTCTTTCTCAGATGGAACCAAAATAACTGGTTCTTTAACAGATGACTTGCCTTCTTTAACAGTTGAAGGCACAAAGTTTTTAATGTCATCCTTCGATGGCATAGGTTCATAGTTAGCTGGGGGAGGTACCGCTTGGTATCCTATCCCCGACTTACTTTTTGTATTGATCCTTTGTGCTTGAAGGATCTCATCAAAAACAACGGAGGATGTACTGAAATTTGAAACTTTTTGTTTAAGATCAATAACCTCAGTTTTAGATTCATCAAAAGCCTTTTGTAATTCGACAATTTTCTTAAGATAACTGTCGATAGCATCTTGTTGACAATAAGTCTTAGCCTTTAAATCTTTTCTTTCAGTCATAGTGGCATTAATTTTTTATCAAAAATCTTTTCATTTTCTTTTAACAATTGGTTCGCCTGTTTAAGTTTATCTAAATCAGAATACAGGCGAGCATTATCCTCAGAGTATCTGTTAATTTTACCAGTTAATTTGATACAATTAACACAAGAAAGAGGTTCATCAATTTGTACCTCATCTGAAATTTCTGCCATAAGAGCTGTGTTATGAATGTTATCATCTGTATCACTCCAGTTGTGATATTCATCATTAGTAAGGAGAAGAGCTTCATTGAGAGATTCCTCAAGCTTATCAGCATCCTTAGCAGTTGACTTCTTTGAAGCAGATGGCTTTGAAAGACCAGAAGCAGGTTGTTTAGACTTCTCACATTCTCTAGCAAAGTGTCCAAGATTGTGACACTTGTAGCATTTAACCTTGCTCTTATCAAAGCCCAAACCCGAATCACTATCATCATCCAAGTTCCTTTTTCCAGTTTTTCGCAAATATCTCTTTGTTTTTCTAGTCAACATAGCAAAGTTCCATCTAATATCCATTCTCTCGAGATCATCATGATTTATTTGATCAAAATCCTCATCAGTTAAATCAATGGAACTAGTTTTCTGGGATAGAAAACTGTCATAAGCACTCAAAAATGCTTGAAATACAGCAGCATTCTCCTCAGTAGCTGGAGAAGCTTGATTAGCCTTGGATCCACCAGATGATGACAGTGATCCACCTGAAAAAATATATGATCCACTGGAGGCACCACCACTTGCAGTTGAAGTTTTAGTGGCGGATGACAAACCTCCTCCAGACAAAAGAGCAATCCCTGAAGATGAAGATTTACTCCCATAAATGCTTGGATCTTGAATATGAGCACTAGATTTTGTTTCTTTCCTTTGCATATCTAGTGCATATGCTTGCGATCGTCCAATGAAATCATCTAGAGACATAGACATCACGCCTTTGTCTTCCTCCATCATCATCACACGATGATTCCATTTCTTTGGTAACGCACTTAACAATTTCTTGTTAATATCCTCTACCTGCATTGTCACTCCCCCGTCAGACAGCTCACTCACTAGATGTGAATAACGAATAAACAAACCATTTAAGGATTCATTTTCTAACATATCAAACAACTCATATTGTCGTTTGACCAACTCCAGCCTACTTTTCTTATATTTATCACTACCACCGCATCTTCTTTCCAGGGCCTGCCACATATCATATGCGATGTCATGATGTTTAAACATTTTGAGTACATCAGAAGATAAGCTCATAACAAGAGCTGAATGGACTTTCCTTTCCATATCCCAAGATTTCTTTTCATCCGCATTCAACGCACGAATAGACTTAGGAGGTGCGATTCCTTCAAATACCCCCTCTTGCCTCGGATGTTCATACCTTTCAAGCAAAGGAATCATCATATCCGGTTCATTATAAGAAATAAAAGCTTCAAATTTTTGTCTCCATTCAACATAATTTGTATTAGCTGTAAAAATTGGAGCCTTATTTGTACTACCAGCTTCATTACTGTATTTAAGCATTTGAGCAAAAGCTTGCATCGACATTGTAAATCAAACCTCCTTTTTTTTTTAAAAAAAAAAATCTGATTTAAAATGCTTAAGCGACACTAAGGAAGTGTCGCAATCTAACAAGCGACACTAAGACAAGTGTCGCAGAGAGTGTAAGATTAAACCACAGGCGACACTAAAAGTAAGTGTCGCAAAGAAGTGTCGCTAGCAAGTGTCGCTAGCTAAACAGGAGTTACTGTTGCAGTAAGTGTCACTAAACTCTTAAGGCGACACTGAGGTAAGTGTCGCTTGAAGTGTCGCAAGATAGTGTTGTAAAACCCTAGAGGCGACACTGAGAAAAGTGTTGCTAGAAGTGTCGCAACGAGTGTCGCAGAAACGCGAAGCAACAAACCCAAAAACCCTAAAAACCGAATTTTCGTAAACCTAACAAAAATTCTCTTTCCCAGATGAACAAGACCTGCAAAAACACGTTAATAACAAGAATTTGAAGACCAAACACTCTTTAATCAATAGATATAAGCTAGTAATTTCCCGATTTCAACCGAAACGAACTCGAAACTTGACCAAATCTGTCACAAACAGCCCAACGGCTCTGATACCACTTTGTTGTCCCTTAACCTAGGATCTAGAACAGATAACTTGAATCAATTGAGTGGCGGAATCACACAATTGGAGTAACAAGCATGAAATCTAAATCAATACAATGAGATATTGAATAAGAATACTTTGTATTTCAATTACCAATGAATACTAGCTTGTTTACAAGTGTTTTAGTCGACAAGTTGTTCGTGCCAAATTTAAACTTTAAATAATGGTATTTTAAAATTCGATTATAACAAAGTGTTCAAAAATGTAAGTCATTTTAATCTAAAACGCATCTTAATTATCTGAAACCGCGGGGAAAACAACGTATTAAACCTTAAGTTCCAAAATAATATTTTTATAAAATATTTTGGTTCGGAAACATTTGAAAGAATATAAATACATTTTAGAATTTAAAATATTACATTTTATACGATCGGGTAAACAAACACGGGTATTTTACACTGCAAATTGGAGACGAAGTGGGGGAAAACCCCCACCCCTTCCCTTTGGTCAGCTGCTCCAAACACACCCTACCCCCTATCCTTCCTTTCATTTTCATTCAAACAAAACACACACACACCTCTTAAATTCTCTCCCAAAATTTCCATCAACTTTTGGATTTGCAAACCAACCAACCAAAGTTATATTTTCGGTATCACCATCAAGCAAGGAACAAGATTTATAAAAGCATCATCATCATTTTCGGCCTCCTCTAGCTTCGATTTGCGATTGTAAGAAAAACTCTAAACTCTTAGATTTACTCATTTTGATGTTATGTTTTGATGTTAGATTGTGTACACCACTTAGTTATGCCTAAATAAAGGATTAGAACATGATTTCATAGCCTAAAAGTGAGTTAGATTTGTGATTTATGGTGAAAGAAGGAATAGTTTTAGGACATCGGATATCAAAATCTGGAATCGAAGTTGACAAAGCCAAAGTTGAGACTATTGCCAAACTTCCGCCACCTACTTCTGTTAAAGCCATTCGCAGTTTTCTAGGTCACGCCGGATTCTACCGTCGCTTTATCAAGGATTTCTCTAAGATCTCTCGACCTATGACGCACCTTCTCGAGAAGGATACTCCGTTTGTCTTTTTAGATGATTGTCTTAAAGCTTTCAACATTTTAAAGGATCAGCTCACACATGCACCAATCATGGTCGCCCCCGATTGGAGTCTTCCGTTTGAAATCATGTGCGATGCTATTGACTTCACTATTGGAGCTGTCTTAGGGCAAAGGAAGGAGAAGCAGTTTTAGCCAATCTACTACGCCAGCAAGACACTCACTGATGCACAAGAGAATTACACCACGATAGAGAAAGAGCTTCTTGCGGTAGTATTCGCTTTTGATAAATTTCGTTCTTATTTAATATTGTCCAAAACTATTGTCTATACAGATCACTCAGCCTTGAAGTATCTCTTCAAAAAGCAAGACGCTAAGCCAAGACTGCTTAGATGGATTCTCCTCCTCCAAGAATTTGACATAGAAATCAAGGATAAAAAGGGAGCCGAGAATGTCGCAGCAGATCATCTTAGTCGACTGGAAAATCCGTCGATGGAAAAGCTTGATGAGAGAGAGATTCAAGACCAGTTTCCAGAAGAACAACTCATGAATGTCGAAAAATACCAAAAGGGATCTCAATTCACTTACAACCCTTGGTATGCAGACTACGCAAATTATCTGGTTGGAGGAATTGTGCCAAAAGGAATGCCCACCTCTAGAAAGCGCAAATTCCTTAGAGACGTAAAGAACTACTATTGGGACGATCCATACTTATTCAAAGTATGCCCGGACCAAATCATCAGAAGATGCGCAGACGAGAGGGAAGCAAGGAACATTCTTCACCAAAGTCATCACGGACCAACTGGAGGACATCACGGAGCAAATATGACTACAAGAAAGGTATACGACTCTAGCTTCTACTGGCCTACTATATTCAGAGACGCTCACAACTTGGTGAAACGCTGCGATGCTTGTCAAAGGTTTGGAAGCATTTCATCGAGAAGTGAAATGCCACTTACTAACATCCAAGCTTGCGAGATCTTTGATATATGGGGGTTGGATTTTATGGGACCATTCCCAAAATCATATGGGAAAGAGTATATTCTGGTTGCTGTCGACTACGTCTCCAGATGAGCCGAAGCCCAAGCATTTACTACAAATGACTCCTGAGTAGTAGTAAAATTCTTAAATCAGCTCTTCTCACGTTTCGGTACTCCAAAAGCGATCATTAGTGATCGAGGTACGCACTTCTGTAATGCTCAGTTTATGAGGACATTACAATATTATGGTGTCACCCATAAGACCTCTATGGCTTACCACCCGCAGACGAATGGGCAAGCCGAAGTGACGAATCGAGCGCTCAAGAGAATTTTAGAACGAACCGTGGTTAATCATAGGGAAAGATGGGCTGAAAAATTAGACGATGCTCTGTGGGCGTTCAGAACCGCATATAAATCACCACTAGGAACCACGCCCTACAAACTAGTCTACGGAAAAGCGTGTCATCTACCGATAGAGTTGGAGTATAAAGCTCACTGGGCGCTAAGAGGTTGTAATTTAGACCCTTCTGCAATTGGATCACATCGGAAAATGCAACTGAATGAACTAGCCGAATTAAGAGACCAAGCATATGATAGCTCTCTGCACTTCAAAGAACGAACAAAGAATACTCATGATGCTAAACTCAAATATTCTAAGTTCAAGCCCGGAGACAAAGTTCTTCTCTTCAATTCGCGCTTCAAGAAATTCTCCGGCAAATTCAGATCAAGGTGGAGCGGACCATTTGTTATATCAAGAGTCTTTAACTTCGGAGCGGTCGAACTAGAAGCCCCGGACGGTAATTTTAAAGTCAATGGCCATCGCTTAAAGCACTACATCGAAGATTTCCCCCCTGGTGAGGAAGTCTATATCTTTGAACCACCTTGAGCCGACTAGTAGGTACAAGGAGTCAAGCTAGAGACTCTCTAAACAAGCGCTCTTGGGAGGCACCCCATTGCTTATCTTATTTTATTTATTAGTTATTTTTGCTTTAGTATTATCATCCCTAAACTAACAATGCAGGATAACCCAAGTATCCGACAATGCTACATGCCTACATATACATCAGATAAGTTTTATTCATAGTATACAAATGCGAATGAACAGATGACCTCGCAAAGCTTTAACATTTAAACAAACATTTCTCGAAGTCATCTGATTATTTTGCATTTGTATACCCATTTTAAAACTATAGCATTACCTGTTTATCTTTATGTTTTAGGATGGACGCTTCAGCTGAGACCACAGGACAAGCTACTCAGAGACAGCAGAAAAAGAGGACCCGCAGAGGAAAAAGAAAGAAGACGACCACCACGACTGATGAGCATGCTCAGGCTGCTCCTGTATCGGCCCCACTTTTTGATTTCGGAGTTAACACTTCAGATCCGTTAGTGACTTGGGCGATGCTCAGTGAGCTTTCGATTCAACGTAGCCCTTAGTCCGAGATCAGAGAAGCGATGGGACTGCCGAAACTCGCCGACCAGCAGTATCAGCTTGGTCAGGGTCCCAGGCCAGCTCTCACACCGTTGTCCTTCTTCCCAGCTGCCCTACCACAGATTGTTCCTCCCACTGCTGTTGCTTCTTCTAGGCCACCTCAGAATCCCGCTGATGCACCCATGATGTCTGATCACACTGCTGCCTTATCACTCACTTCAGATCCAGATCCTGACGCACTTGCAGCATTTGATCCAGACATGGATGATTTACTAGACGATTTCTAGTTTATTTTATCTTTAATTATCTTTATTTATCATTAGACCTATTATGTTGTTGAACTGATGATTATGATGGTATTTTATAACATTGCAGACCTTATCTTCGTAGGAATTGGATGAGCTTTGAAAAGAGTCTGGTCCTCACAATCCAGCAAATTATTTACACCAACCCTACACGAATATGGTCCTACATCCAGTGCCCACTGTCCGTAGGGAAGTTTCTCTCCTAAACCTGTTCTTCCTACTCTAATACAACTTCAATATGCCTATTGACCACTTAAATCTCTAAGTGTGGGATCCCCCTCGCTTATAACTTTTAAATTCACATTTTTCCTAAACCAAAACCCTAAGTGTGGGTTTTTCTCCCTACTTAGTGTAAAAACATTGGGGACAATGTTTATTTCTAAGTGTGGGATAGCGGTATATCTCTCATCTGTCAAAATATCTGTTTAAGTTGATCTAGAAACATGCTAGTCCTCAAAATAAATTTTTAAACCCTTATTTTGCCAAAATTTTCAAAAATTTTAAACTCTTTTTAGTCACAATAAAAGCAAATTGGTTAAAACTTCGACAGTGAAATTGTCACTCATTCAGTAAAACCTAAACAGTTTTACTTCGACAGTGAAATTGTCACTCATTCAGTTGACCAATGAGTTTTTCAAGAATGAATACAGATTTTTTTTACAAGTATTTCAAAAGTTGGTAAATATAAGGTCGAAATCATGTCGGATTCTAAACAATTTAAGATGAGGATCTAAGAGGGGCATCGCACGACTGGACACATATAACCCACTTTTCCGGTGAGGAATTTGAGCCTTATAAGCATTCATTTTAAATGCTTCACTGTTCGTTTGTTGTGTGTGACCGGTGCACGCATTTCTGAATTAGAACTTGCCCCAGGTATACATTTCGAGATCACATTGACAGGTGTCATACGTGACATAGGTACGATTAGAGGACCTTGACATTCCTTAGGATTTAAACCCCTTTTCACATATCTTTTCAAGCCAAAACCCTTCCAACACTCAATCTTAGTGTTGATGATCCGCTTAGAAAACCCTGTTGAGCCTTAGCCTATTTTTCTTTCATTCACCCAAATTTTTAACCCCTTATTCCCCTACCCACCAGAAAACTTATCTTAGCATTTTTTGAAAAAAAGAGATATTTAGGTACTCCTTTTTGCTTTCACTCCAAAAATCACAAATAATGTTTACTAAAACTTCTCGCGTGCGTTTTATTGATCTATATAGAAAAATTCGAGAGTCATGTGGTGCGGAAAATTGGCATCAAAGTAAACTAAAAAATCATCAAAGGATTGAGAAATGAAAATAAGAAGGGATCTCAAGAAGGGAAATAAAAGAAAAATCCCTTAGAAATTTCTTGGCAAGAAAAATCTAAGCCCAAAAATAGAAATAGAAATAGAAAAGCAAAGAAAAAGAAAAGAAAATAGCTGAAATAAAGCTAAGTGCTTCGACTCTCTCGAAAACTCGACTCTTCAAAAGAAATATCATTCTGTGTGTTTTCAAAAGATAGAAGTCAAAATAGCTATCTTCTCCCCCAAAAGTGTTATCCGTTTACGTTTTCATTAAAAAGGATATCTAGATAGAGCTTTTTTTCGAAAGTCTCAAGATAAACAAACACCCTTAGAAACCCAGACACCCCAAATCTATCCATACCTTATTAAAACCCACACCAAACATTACAATCCATTTGAATGTCCTGGGATAATCAGTACCGTTCCTGTCTAAGTGATGAAGATTTGATCCTCGGGCAAGCCTATGACGACGAGTGCTGCACGACTGGTATTTGAGCGATTTTTCATTTGGCTTAGGATAATAGGAACCCCGATACACTTTGAGTGAATTGAGTGACCACCAGTGAGATCGCCCAGTCGTGTATATTCCACAATTTTGAGAATTGAAAGTTTGCCTAAATGAATCATCTTGAACAACTCTTAGATACGTCATGTGAACACCTATTATTTATCTAACAGGCAAATACTTGTTTCCAATTTGTGTGAATTCTTCGTTGTGGGTAGAAATCAAAAACTTTTTTTTATGGCAAATTCTGAGAGGGTAAGTTTGCTTGAGGACAAGCAAATGTCTAAGTGTGGGATATTTGATAACACGCAAAAAGTCATGTTTTTGCGTGCATTAATCTCACCTTTTTAGCCCAATATGTGATGAAACTAATCAAAATAGATACTTTATCATTAAAACTCATCACATGGGCCAAAATATAGACAATGTTTCAAAAGTCATCTAAAATGGTCGAAAAACACGATAAATCTAACGAATACGATCATGAGCATTCTCGTTCACTCGTTCTAGCACTTTTTGAGCTAGACAAAGAATTATGACCTCTAACTTATGTCATTTTCTTCATTAGGAAAATACGAACGCGTGGATATAAAGAACGCTCAAAACGGATAAACAACGAAGAAGTTACGCCCGAACGAAGAAACGAGAACCGAGGAACCAGCATACGGCTGAACCAGGCCGTATACGGCTGGTCCAGGCTGTATACGGCTGGATCTGGACCGTATACGGTCTGTGCAGGCCGTATACGGCCTGTGCTTAGCCGTATACGACCTAGTTCAGCCGTATTCACCCTATGCACAGTCGTATACGGTCCAGTTCAGCCGTATACTGTCCAGCTCAGCCGTATCGTGCGTTTGGGTGATAAAAATCTGATTTTTTTTCGCCTTTGCGATACGGTTGTGCATTTGGAGGTTTGGATACGGTCTACAGATACGGTTGTGCGATCTCTATAAATACAAGCCTCATTTCATCATTTCAATACACCTCACACAACATCTCACACCTTCTCATTTTTTCACACTTTCTCTCACTACTCTCTCTCTAAATTATTTAGTTAGTTAATTAGATTAGTTAAGCTAGTAGATTAGTAGCTTAATTGTACGGAGGTGCTCCGAGACTGCGGTGTCGCACGATTTGTAATAACGCTTTGTCAGGTTCTATTATAATCTCTATCTTGTTATTTTAAATAATGTTGTGTTGTTGCTATGCTTGTTTAGAATTACTTGCTAGGATTATTACCATGCTTAGCTAGACAAATCTGTGTTTGCTATGATAGTTGCCATGCTAGGGTAGTTATACTTAAATCATGCTGTTACTCTGTCTGTATGCGGTTGAATTATATTTGAATCTATGAATTGAATCTCAAATGTTTATCTATCCAACTTATGCTGTGGTTAGTAACATCCTTCTAGGCTTGGCCAATTGCTAGTTGTATGCCGCTAATTATTCTGTGTCTGATGATCGTTGAACTCGACATGGCCGGTGTTTTCCTGGTTGAAATATTACCGGAGGGAGACACGGAGCGTAGGATTAGAGATAGATTAGATTCAGGCCATTTAACAAGTGTCTTAGAGAGAACTTTCGGGACACTTGTGACTTAACCATGTACCCCGTCGCTCTGCATAATTAATCCCTGCTATGCTGCTTTTCTGCATGTTCTTGTTTGATTGTTGCTTAGGGCTTGCATGCTAGTATCTGTTATGTTGATTAGTTACATGATTAGGTTTTCGAATATTTATCAATTGCATATACCAGTTTAACATGCATAGAATAGTTAAAATGATTTATATGAAATAATGATGAACAATTTAATCAGCCGTTAGACCAGACCATCCCAACTTGTCCCGGTGGGAAACCCTTGTTCATGTTTTTGTTTATTCAACAATTCATGCCATGATTCGGATATCTCAAATGTACGAGATTGGGGGATAAGACTCGAGGATGGTTGTTGTTTAAATTGGTTGCTACATTTGGGACAACTTCCGGTGTAGTTTACATTCCATAACTGTTATCCACGTGACATATTACTTATCTGATTGCGGACAACTCTACGTTAGATAGATAATAGGCTAGGAGTTATGGCTCATTAGGAAATATTAATGTCATCTTAACTAAGGCTTTATCCCATTAACTACCCCTAAATAGCATGAGTGATTATCATAGTAAACACTCGCTTCACCTATAAGTTCTCGTTGCCACCTCCCCTCCACTTTACTTTAATTTAGTTTAATTTTAGATAATTAGTAGTTAGTTAAAACCAAAACAAACCAAAACCTCTTTTAAACCCTAGCTAAATTCCCGTAGATAACTAAAGTTCTAGATCCCATGCCCGTTGTAGTTTGAAGAACGACCCTAGGTCATACCTATCGCTATACTTATCCATAGCTTTAGTATACTTAGGCCCAGCATAAAACAAAATTTTAAAACAACTTCATTGACGCCGCCGCTGACGGACGGTCCGATGACAGGGTGAAAACCCGATCGACCGTTGGGGGCGCGTCATCTCCATAGGGAACATTGTATGAGTATTTTAAGCAATTAATTTATCTAATAATTAAATTAACAAAGCAAGTAAAGATTGGGATTTTTGTGTCTTTTAACGACAGACGGTCAATTAGAGTTTAATAAAATAATTTAACTAATAAAAGCAAGTAAAAGATAGTTGTACTCAATTAGAGAAAAGATACTTGTTTCGACCTTTTAACATCTAGTTTATTGGATATTTTGGATTAAGTACTAGATCAGACTTAGTCCACCTAGAAAACACACTTCGGATTACAAGTTATCACTTAACAATCACCTAGTTAAGATTATACAATCCAAGTGTCCTTGAAATTCAAAACCTCTTAACTATGAAATGTGTAATCAATGAAATTACAAATTAACTTATGGTCTTACTTTCATAAAAACCATTAACCATACAAGATATCTCTAAATTATGGTCCACCAATATTATAAATCAACCAAATAATTCAAGTCTCCCAATTACATCTAATCGGAATTCACAATCAATCACTCAATTGACAAAGTAACAATATCATGCAAAAGTTTTCACTAATTACTAAGTAATAAAGTCACTACTTGAATTAATCTGTCAATAAATAATATCAATCGGTCTTTCGTTATCGAGAAATCAAAGTATATAAATCCAACACTAAAATATATCCAAACTAGATGCAAAATTGGTCTAAACAAGTATTAAGAACTTAGCCCAAAATCATGGGATCGGAAAAACAACAAATCAATGACATAAACATGTTCGTAATCGATGAATTAACGAAGATACCAATGTTGTTGATGAACGGGATTAATCTCCAAGCTTTGATCGGAAGAAGATAGATGATTCGGACCCTAGGTGTCCCTAAAGGTCACCCTCTGCTCTCTGGAATCGGCCAAAATGAAGTTAGGGTTTAAAATGAGGTGAAAAAGTCGAATTTATACCCTGGCTGCCGACTCGACATTGCGGCGCAACCATGCTTGGTTGCGGCACAATTGAGTGTCTGGTTGCGGCGCAATACCTTCTGGTTGCAGCACAACTGTGGCATTTCCAACACTTAATTATTTTTCTTTCATTTTAGCTCCAAAATTCCTTCTTCTCATCACAACTCAAGTAAATGCACCTGAAAACATATTTTAAACAATTAAGTACCAAAAGTTCATCAATTTAACTATAATTACAATAAAACGGACTGATGTGGCTAAGAAATATATGTATAAAATAAGCCATATCATCAACCACCACCAAAATATATTCATTCTTGAAGGATGGTGGGAATGGCCCCATGAAGTCGATGCCCCAAATATCAAAAACCTCACAAACTTGGATGTTTGTTTGAGGCAATTCATCCCTTTTGGAGATGTTTCCGGTTCGTTGACAAGCATCACAAGTTTGGCATAAAGTATTTGCCTCCTTGAAAATGGTCAGTCAATAGAATCCCGCGTCAAATACTTTCTTTGCGGTGACCAAAGGACCATAATGACCACCGGTTGGCCATGGTGGCATGCATCTAAAATTTCTCGTCTCTCCACCCGAAACACATCTCCTTATCATTCCATCCGCACAAACATGGAACAAATGAGGCTCTTCCCAAAAGTAGTGCTTCAAATTTGAGAAAGATTTACTTTTCTCTTGGTGGCTCATACCTTTTCTCAAAACACCTCCAACCAAATAGTTAGCTAAATCGGCAAACCATGGTGCCTCATCCTTCTTTTCCGCATCATCACCTACCTGCAAAAGAAATTCCTCGGGAAAGGAATCATCAATATTAGTATCGCCTTGCTTGTCAATCTTTGGATTTTCCAATCTCGAAAAGTGATCGATGGCAAGGTTCTCGGCTCCCCTTTTGTCCTTTATCTCAATGTCGAATTCTTGTAAAAGAAGAATCCAACAAATGAGACGGGGCTTGGCATCTTGTTTTGCAAAAAGATACTTTAGAGCCGAGTGGTCGGTAAAAACAATGGTCTTTGAAAAAACAAGGTATTGCCTAAATTTCTCAAAGGCAAACACCACGGCAAGTAACTCTTTTTCGGTCGTGTTATAGTTTTGTTGGGTCCCATTCAAGGTCTTACTAGCAAAGTAGATCGGTTTAAAATGGTTGTCCATTCTTTGTCCTAGGATGGCTCCTAAGGCAAAGTCGCTAGCATCACACATAAGTTCGAATGGTTTAGACCAATCGGGAGAAACTATTATGGGTGCCTTGGTCAATTGGTCTTTTAAAGTCGAGAATGCACTCAAACACGGGCCATCAAACACAAATGGTGCATCTTTTTCAAGTAACTTGGTCATGGGTCGAGTAATCTTGGAAAAATCCTTAATGAACCTACGATAGAACCCGGCATGACCGAAGAAACTTCTAATGCCTTTCACATTGGTCGGTGGGGGTAATTTAGCAATGAAATCTATTTTGGCCCGGTCAACCTCAATTCCTAGACCCGAAACCTTGTGCCCCAACACAATACCCTCTTTTACCATAAAATGGTATTTTCCCCAATTTAAGACTAAATGAGCCTTCTCGAACCTCTCAAGCATTTTATCCAAGTTGGATAAACATGTGTCAAATGAGTTCCCAAACACGGAAAAGTCATCCATGAAAACTTCCATGGATGTCTCAACCATGTCGTGAAAAATGGCAATCATGCAATGTTGGAAAGTGGCGGGGGCATTGCAAAGACCAAAGGGCATCCTCCTATAGGAATAGGTCCCAAATGGGCAAGTGAAAATGGTCTTTTCTTGTTCCTCGGGATCTATGGGTATTTGGAAATATCCCGAGAATCCATCAAGGAAACAATAGTATTCATTTCCCACCAACCTCTCTAGCATTTGGTTAATGAATGGTAAGGGGAAGTGGTCTTTTCTTGTGGCATCATGTTGAGACATAGTTTGTGACAATAGATCTAGCTTTGTAATATGACTAGTGTAATTGTTATCATATTGATATATTGGTTTAGATTTGTAAATTGATATTGTTTTATATTAATATTCGTTAAATATATTATTATGATAAAGTGTTAGACGAATATAGATTTTAACAATATATATACAAATGTTGCGAGTCCAGTTAATTGTTTTGAACGTTTGTTGCGAGTCGAGATCTCAAGTCGCAAGGCTTTGCGATGCGAGATGAGATCTGAACTCGCAGAGAACAAAAGACAACGAGTCGAGTTTATTATGGGCTTGGGCTGCGTAGCGAGTCGAGTCAACTCGCAGGCCCAATGGCTGCGAGTTGAGACGAATTATATATATGTTTTTGTACGTGAAAAATGAGGATAATAATTAAAAAAAAACAACTATTGGAGATCAGAATTCATAGCATTCCTGCGAACTCAGTTTTCCAGAGAAACAAAACTAAAGGCTAGACTTTGACGTTTATACGTATAAAGTAAAGTAATTGGTTAACCTAAACGCGAACTATATCGTTATTAGTAAGATAACACCGTATTGAGGGATTCCGCACCTTAATACTACAGATAACGAAGTTATCGATCCTAGAACTAGGGACTTACAATTGGTATCAGAGCTTTCGGGCTAGATAACGAGTGTTGTTCGAAGTTTCCGGGTTAATCGCGTGTGATTTAGGATTGTTTTGACGTGCATTAGTGCGTAAAAACAATCAAAATCATTCTTTGGACGATTTAGGGTTTGTTTACGATCAAAATTTTCAGTTTTAATCGTAAAAATACCAAAAATCTCTGATTTCGTAATTTTCAGCCGTTTTGCGAGTTGAGATTAGGGTTTCAGAATAAGTCTGCGAACCGAGTTGAACTTGCGAGTCGACATCCTTGCGAGTCGACATTCTGCGAGTCGAACCTCTTTGCGAGTTGATATATTTTGCGAACCGAGATCTCTTGCGAACCGAGATCACTTGCGAGTTGACATCACTGCGATCCGAACTGAGACTTGCGAACCGAGATTCTGCGAGTCGAGCTGAGATTGCGAGTTGAACTGAGTTTTGCGAGTCGAGATTTTTACCTTATCTAAATTCGCAAATACATTTTAACTTAAAACTTTACGATGTCAGACCTTAGCAAAATGATTGAGATGGAACACGAGATTGGCAAATCTAATGTCCCACCTAAATTGTTGAGAGTTGAGGACTATTTTAGCTGGAGGGATAGGTTTGAATCTTACTGTAGATTCCATGATCTATCTATCTGGATGTGTATCAAGAATGGATACACGGCACCTACCCAGACTGTTGAATCTGCAATTGTGGTTCTCACTTATCAACAGATGAGTGAAGCACAAAAGAAGGAATTCGAGATTGAGAACAAGGCTCATTCATCAATCAAGATGAGTCTTCCTAAGGAGCTCAATCATCAACTCAAATCCTTCCATACTGCTAGATCTTTGTGGACAGCTCTTGAAAATAGATGTGAAGGAAGTCCACAAGTTAAAGCAGGCAAGAAAAATCTCCTGAAAAAGCAGTTTACTGTGTTTAAGGCTATGAAGGGAGAAGATCTTGATGCTTATACCACAAGATACTAACATTTGCTGAGTGAGCTAGATGATCATGAGATTATTTCTACAGAGACTGAGAAAACCGACAAATTTATTGAGGGTTTACCGTCTAAGTGGGAAATGCATGGCATAATGCTCAAAGACAATGATGAGAGGTATGCAACCATGACCTTAGAGCAGGCAATTGATAAGCTCAGAGGTTATGATTTCACCAAGAAAACTAGAGATACTGATTCTGATCAGGCTCAGGATCCGGGACTTTATCATGGAAAATCTACTATCTCTAATGCGTCCTCGAGCTCGACCACTGCTTTATTTGTTGGTAATGCTGAAGGAAAAGGTGAAATGATTACCGATGATCTGTGTCTTCTTACATCATCTGGTAGTGATGCAAAGGGCAAATCAACTGAGAAGTCACCTCAAAAGCATCAAAGGATGCCTATGAGTGTGAAATCTGCTGAACAGCAATTATCTGTTCTTGCTTCCTTTGTAGCTTCTTATGAAAACTACCTTCAAGGGAAAATCAATGATCCAATTATGTTTGACGAAGATTATGATCAGATTGACCCTAATTATCTAGAAGAAATAGACCTTTAGGATCAACTTGGTATGTTGTCAAGAAGGGTAAAGAATTTCTTGAAGAAAACAGGTAGAAAGGTGGTTGGCAATAGATCAGGGTTTGATAAAACCAAGATCAAGTGTTTTAACTGTCAAGGTTATGGACACTTCGCTAGAGAGTGCCAAAGACCTAAGGTAGAAGCTGGCAACGGACAACAAGGTTCAGGAAGTACTCTTGCTTCCAAAGCCTTAGTTGTAAAAACAGTTGGATGGATCGTATGAATGGAAAGCTCAATCTGAGGAAGCTTTCATGGCTGAAATTGATGGATCTACATCTTATATGCCTACTGATCCAGAGGGTGAGGTAAAAGTGCCAGAGGTTGCATCTAAAGCAAGTGATGAGGATGTGCTATATATGGAGTCAACTGAAAACATGACTCCTGAAAACTTTGTAGCACGCATGGCTGAAATTCAAACAGACAAGAAAAGGGTATGTATTGATATTCTTACTCTTGCTGATGTCTGTTATTTAGTTACTGATTTGCAGTCATAGGTTAGTGTTTTAAATGTAGCAAACAAAAACCTGACATCTCAAGTTAGCTTATTGACTGAATCTAGTAAGACTGTTAGATCTGAACTTGAACTAGCCAAGATTGATGTGCGAAGGTTAAGTGACGATAAACAGGACTTAAAAGATAAAATTAGGTCTGATGCTTCTGATAGGAGTGCTCTTAGAGATACCATTAATGAAAAAGCTGTTATCATAGATGGTCTCTATATTAATCTAAAAGACTTAAATCAGAAATTAGCTAATAAGGAGAAAGAGCTAGCTGACTGTAAATTGAAGCTAGTTGAGCAAAATAGAAAGATAGAAAACTATAGATCCACTGAGATGGACAAAATGCTTGATGCTCAACGAAGTGTAAAGGATAAGACAGGATTAGGTTACAATGAGACACCACCTCCTTTCAATTCAAATTACACTAAGCTTCCAGAAGCAACTGAAATGACTGATGTAAGTTCTGAGAAAACAGTAGCTAAACCTGATCTGTCAGAGGCACAGAAGGAGTTTATTAAGAATCCTTCATCTGATGATAGTAAGAGAGTTTCTTTCACCAAAGTACAGTTTGTACCGGGTGGAGTAATTCATGATACTAAGATTGATGAATTGATTAATAAAGAGCATGTTATTCATCCTTTAGTGCCTAAGACTCCAATAGCGGTTACCAAAGTTAGTAAGTCACGAAAACAGATGTCATGCTTCAAGTGTCACCAAAAAGGACACGTATCTTCTTGTTGCCCAAATAAGAAGTTGGAAGCTATACATAAGTTAGTGACTACTGATGAGACACCGACCACTTCTAGTCAGATTGTAGATAAGTTAGGCTCCAAACCGGGATTAGGAAGCAAACCTATAAACATTCTGAAAAGAGATGGTAATCATAGTGTCTCTCCTCCTAAACCTAAAAGAGCTTATACTCCAAACGAACATACTTTCAATAAACAAAGAGATAAGACACCTTCGAGGTTTAGGACCCCAAGTAGAAACCATAGTCAATTTGAGAATGGTTCTACTTCGAGTGCACAGGGATCTAAGTATGTGCCTAGGAGGTTTTCTACTCACTCTCCTCATAGGCCCAAGACTACAGATCATAAACAATCTCAAACTCCTGTGAAAGCTACCAAGACTCCAAATGGAAATAGTTATGGTCACTTTTAGGAGGTTCAGATTGTAGATGATCAGGGACAAACCAAGACCGTAATGGCTTGGGTCCCTCTTGATAACTAACTGTGTACAACTTGTTATGTGTAGGAGCAGACTGTGAACAAGGACAGTTGGTGGTATGTAGACAGTGGATGCTCAAGACACATGACAGGGGAACGAAGTCTGCTGAAGGACTTCACAGAAGGTTTCAAGCAAAAAGTAAATTTTGCAGGAGACAAAGGAGGAGTAATTACCGGGAAAGGAAAAGTTTCAAATGGAACTTTGACTCTAGAGGATGTGAATTATGTTGAAGAACTAACTCACAACCTAGTGAGTGTTTCCCAAGTCTGCGATAAAGGTCATCCAGTTCATTTTAATAAAAAGGAAGCCTTAATTCTGAAGCCAGGCTTCATAATTCCTGAAGAATGGATATTGATGAGGGCATCAAGGAAGAAGGACATCTATGCGATAAACATGGGTGTTCCTAATTCTTCAATGGTGTCAACATGTTTATTATCCAAGGCCTCAGAAGCAGATGCACTCTTATGGCATAGGAGAATGGCACACCTAAACTGGAGAAAAATGAATTTTATAATTAAGAATGAGTTAGTTCTAGGTGTACCACAAAATCGTTTCGAGTCTGAAGACAAGTGTGTTCCTTGCCTCAAAGGAAAGCAGCACAAGAAACCACACAGGTCTAAGACTGAAAACTCAATCTCCTCGCCATTTGAACTGCTGCACATGGACCTCTTTGGCCCTATAAGCAAGAGAAGTCTAGGTGGCAAGTGGTACTGTTTAGTTATCACAGATGATTACGCTAGATTCTCATGGGTATTCTTTTTGGGATCTAAAGATGAAACTCCAGGAATTTTAATAGAGTTCTTTGATCTAGTAGAGAATGTCTATAAAACGAGAGTTAAGCGTATTCGTAGTGATAACGGAACAATTCAAAAATTCAACGTTGAATATCTATTGCTTAAGCAAAGGGATAATTCATCAATTCAGTGCACCATATGAACCTCAACAGAATGGTGTAGCTGAAAGGAAGAATAGAACGTTGATTGAAGCTGCTAGAACTATGCTTGCAGATTCAAAGCTTCCGATCTTCTTTTGGGCAGAAGCGGTGAATACAGCATGTCATGTTCTAAATAGGGTTCTTACGGTCAAAAAGCGTAACAAGACTTGTTATGAATTATTGAATAATAAGAAACCTAATCTGAAGGGATTTGAACCCTTTGGAGTTCCATGTTCAATATTGAAAACAGGACATCAAGCTAAATTTGGTGAAAAGGCAGACGAAGGATTTTTCCTAGGTTATATGCCCAACTCACCAAATAAAAGAGTTTTCAATAAAGTCACAGGACGACTGGAAATTGTTTATAACATTGAAGTTACGAGCTATGTACCTGCTGTACATAAGGGATTAGATTGGCAATTTGACTATTCAGATCTCTTTCAGTCATTTAAAGTTCCTATAAGTGACTTTGTCAGTGATTCAGAGATCTCTAAACACTTATTGTCTGAAGAATCGGACAATGGTCCTTCTTCAACATCGAGTGTTCCGAGATCTGGAATCAGGACACCAAATGACTCAAATGAAGCTTCTTCAAGTGGGTCACAACAACCTTCAAAGGATAAGTATCAAGAAACTGCAGATCCTGAAAAGGATCTTCAAACAACGTTTGATGATATTCTTACCTCTTTGAATCATTTAAGGTTGTCTTCAGAAAGTTCAGAAGATATTCCTTCATTAGAAGAGATTGGTACTAACTTAGGAGATGAGTTACTAGTGGATCCTATAACGGTTACAAGAATGAGTAAGAATCATCCCGTTGAAAACATCATCGGTGATATTAATACTCCTGTTCAGACTAGGACTCAATCTAAAGCTAGTACCTCTGAGAATTTAGAAAGCTTGTATACTGCTATGAAAGAGACAGGGATTCCTAATCAATGTCTATATTCATGCTTTATCTCACAAATCGAGCCTAAAAATGTGCAGATGGCTCTTAAAGAAAGTTCGTGGGTTGAAGCTATGCAAGAAGAAATGCAACAGTTCTCTAAGTTACAAGTATGGGAGTTGGTTGACCTTCCAAAGGGAGAATATCCAATTGGAACTAGATGGGTATTTAAGTGTAAGAGAGATGACCGGGGAGTCATTACTCGCAATAAAGCTCGTCTAGTGGTTCAAGGGTTTAATCAACAAGAGGGAATAGATTACAATGAAGTGTTTGCACCAGTTGCTAGGCTAGAAGCAATTAGAGTATTCTTAGCATTTGCCTCTTTTAAGGGTATCAAAGTTTATCAGTTAGATGTTAAGAGTGCCTTTTTGTATGGCAAAGTTGAAGAATTGGTGTATGTTTCACAACCGCCAGGGTTTACTGATTCTGAACATCCAGAAAGAGTATATCGCTTGAATAAGGCTCTATATGGATTACATCAGGCACCTAGGGCGTGGTATGGAACGCTATCAACTTATCTACTTGATAATGGATTTACAAGAGGATCAATTGATAGTACACTTTTTGTAAAATGGAATAAAAATGACTTTCTATTAGTACAAGTATATGTTGATGATATTATCTTTGGATCTTCGGATGAAAAGATGTGTCAAGAATTTGAGAAAGTCATGAGAAAAAGGTTTGAGATGTCTGCAATGGGAGAGTTAAATTTCTTCTTAGGATTACAAGTTGATCAAAAGAAGGATGGATTCTTTATTCATCAATCTAAATATACATATGAGCTATTAGAACGTTTTAAGATGGATGAAAGTAAGGTCTATAATACTCCAATTCCAGTTAATCACAACCTTGGTCCAAATACATCGAGTGATAGCGATGTGGATCCAACTCTTTATAGAGCCATGATCGGATCACTAATGTATTTAACTGCCGCTAGACCTGACATTATGTTTGCTGTTTGTATTTGCGCAAGATATCAGGCAAATCCGAAAGAGTCGCATATGCAAGCTGTGAAACGGATTCTTCGTTACCTCAAAGGGAAGCCGAAGCTGGGACTTTGGTATCCGATTGATGGAGACTTAGATCTTATAGCTTATACTGATTCGGATTATGGAGGATGCAATCAAAATAGGAAATCTACGACTGGAGGATGTCAATTCTTAGGAGGTAGATTAGTATCTTGGCAGTGCAAGAAGCAAAGCTCAGTAGCCATTTCTACATGTGAAGCTGAGTATGTTGCAGCTGGCAGCTGTTGTTCTCAAGTTCTTTGGATACAACAGCAACTGCGGGATTATGGGTTAAATATAACCAATACTCCTATGATGATTGATAACGAATCTACAATGTCGATCACCAATAATCCGGTGAAGCATAGTAAAACTAAGCATATTGATATTCGACATCATTTTATTAGAGACTGTGCTGAAAAGAGTTTGATAAAGTTAGTTAAGGTTCCATCTTTGGATAACTTAGGCGTTCGACAGAGCTAGATTTGAGACATTGGTTCAACTTAATGGAATGAGAAATCCAGAGTGATTAGTCTTCCAAGGGTACTTGTGTAATAAGTTTTTGTTTTTTTAAAAAAAAAAAAAAAAAAAAAAAAAAAAAAAAAAAGGGGCGTATGGCATTCATTTGCTTGTTACCTGAGGGGAATCACCTCCAATAAAAGAACAACTGAAGTTCTTTTAGAAAAGGCTTTAAGTTTTGGCTGTAAGAACTTGGGAGATGATAGTACATTAGGAGAATACGGTTTCAAATAATCACCTTAAGTATTAAGAATGATATGTGAGTAGATTCTAATAAGTTGCATCAAAATGATGACTGTTAATTAGGATTTTACTTATATTTATCTTATTATACACCTATATCCACTGATTATAACTTGTCCTTTTATCTAACAAGTGATAAGAATAACTTAAGTCTAGTCAGCTTCATCATACAATTTATTGGTAGGCAGGTTATGCTACGATTTCCGAGCAGTTAAGAAGTATAACTGACATGTGTATTATCTTATGTGATCTGTTATATAACATATGACATATGTCTTAATTGTTGAATGATAGTACTACCATACACTGTGATCTAAAATAAAAATTGTGAAATGATACAAAGTATCATAATGTCAAAAGGTGAGTTATATGTTTCGAAAGGGCATCATTTAGTAACCTCTACCTTACATATGAAAGATACAAAGTATCTCGTGTCAAGTGTATGTTATATGCTTCTAAAGAACATCATTTAGTAATCTCAACCTTGATAATACAAGATACAGTGTTATGTGTTGTACTTGAATTCTTCAGTATGTATAGTAGAAAACACTAGATCTTGTGCACATTAATAATAAAAGATTGGCTCAGAAATCTGTGTGTAATCTGTTTATGTGGATCATAATACCGGTAATTGTCTTGAACTGTCTATGATACTTGAACTTTCACTTTTGTGAATAATAAGAAATCATAAGTTATATTTCAATGAAATGTTATATCGTGTGGATAAAGGTATATAAGATATAATTTTATAAATATAAGTTTATTACTGATTAACGTTGTGATTTTCTTGTGCTTATATGAATTTCATGAGGTATGTATATTAACAATCATCTTAAGCTTATTGTATTAAAATAAGTACCGTTTATTCTCACTAATATGATTCTTAAGCAGTTAAAGCTTTCAGTGTTTTATTTTCAGTTATTTTCTTGTCTTAGTATGTTAGTAGTTTTATTGCTTTAACGTTTGTAATTATTTCTTTGACTTAATAAAAGTTTTTAATATTATTCTTGTTTACCCTTTGGAATTGAATTATACTGGATATTTATTTTGACTGTTGAACAAATGTGTGTGGAAAGTTGAAAATATTATATAGGTTACCTGGAATATTAATCGAAAGTCTTCCGACTCACAGTGTAGTCGAGCAGCGTGTCCTGATGTTATATCAGCGGTTAATTATTCTATTATAACTTATATATATTGTTACATAAACTGAAGACCAATAGGTATATCAGTGAATAATTTTAGCTTGATGATTTGTCTTTATGCAAGATTAACTGTATCACGGGTTTAGTCGGTTAATATATGTAAGAAGATTATTGTTAAGAAAAATTATGCGAAAACATTTTTATTAAAATGTTTAGGCTAAATAGTTACCGAGATAACTATTCATATAACGGGGTTTTAAATTTATACTTAGTATTAAATTCGCGTTTGTATTTAATTTTGTGAGTTTGACTAGTCAACTTGCGAATCGAGCTACACTGCGAATCGAGTACAGGGTATAAAAGGGTAGTCAAGCGAGTCAAACTTTCTACCGAACCCATTTGCTTTGCGAGTTCACTTAAACTCTGCGAATCCACTTCTTGCGAAACGAGTTGAACACAGTAGTTCATCTGATTTCGATTTACATAGTTACCAGGACTACTTTTTGATCCATAGCTTTTATACACTTTCAGATTGCAAACATATTGAGGTATAAATCAATGGATTTCACCGTTTAAATTACACGAAATCGAAGTTTTTATCATTCTAGGGTTTCGGTTCAAAATTTGAACGATTAATGTAGATTAAGGTGTTATTTGACAAGAATCTTGTAGATTAATGTTAAACGAACCTTAATGAACGTAAACAAATCGATAGATCACTTTTTAATAGATGGATTAATTGATTTTAGTTTCACCTCGCAACATCAGTTCATGCTGCGAGTTGAACACTCGACTCGCAGACTTAGCGAGTTGAGATTAATTCTTTGACTTGTTGACCATTGTGGACCGAGTAGATTAGCGAATCGACTTGCGCGTCGAGTTGCGGATTGACTTGGTTGGCGAGTTGACATGGTTGCGAGTTGAGTTGCGAGTTCACTTTAGATTTTTGCGAGTTGACTAACTTGTGAAAATAAAATGTCACATGCAATTTTAACTTTAATAATAAGCTGCATTTATTTGTGTTTACATGAAATATATCACTTTAAAAGCTTATTAAAATATGTTTTGACGTACGAATTTTATATTAATACGTGATAACATATATATTAAAATTATATATTTATATCGAAAGTCTACCGATTCAAAGCGTAATCGAGTGGCGTGTTCTGACTTTTAGTTAGCGGTATAATATATATATATCTTTTGAAACGTTAATGATTTGAGACTTTTAATTTACAAGTGATTAACGTTAAATACATATTGGACTTATGTACTGTTTCAGTTATAAGTTATATATGTGCTTATCTTGTTACGAACTAAGGTGTTAGATGATCATTTTGGTTCATAAACACTGTAGTTTATAACTTACTAACGTGCTTTATGTTTTGTCATCTGTGTTTTTATAGATATGGCGAGACAATTTGATAAAGGTCACAATATTCTTGTTGATCTGGATCTTTCAGCACGTGGAGCACATCAAGTTGCTCAAGTGTTGTCATTTTTTGCACGTTCACGCATTCGGTATGCGATTACCGAGTCTCCTCAGATTTCTCAGTCCATTCTGAACGACTTCTGGGAAGGTATTCAGTATGACGAGACGATCAACCCACCGGTTATTTGCACAACGGTCAATAATCGACCGGTTGTTTTCTCTGCTGGCGATCTACGTCAGATTTTACACTTGGGGACAGTAGACCAAGAAGATGGTCCGACTGAGTACCCTAGTGATTTTGTTGAGGGTACGATAGGTCGTATGGGATATACGGGAGATAGGAGGGGACGTCAGTTCCAAAAACCTCTGGTTATTGGACAGTGGAGGTTTTTGTGGCATGTTATGGTCACAGTTTTTGCACCAAAGAAGGGAGGCTTCGATGAATTAAGCCCTGCCCTTGTATCAGCTGTACTGTCACTGGTTTACAACAAACCATACAGTTTCTGTGATTATATTTTTGGAGAGATGGTTAGACAGATTTCGGGTTCTGTTAGATCACGGTTTCTGGTTTATCCACGTTTTTGCATGCTGATCATTCGCGCTTATCTGCCAGACCTTGTTATTCCTGGGCCATTTTTACGTGTAGATACTATTGGGCTTCGAGGATACAATGCGATGTTTTTGCAGTCGGTGAGGAAGGAAGGGGTAGTAAAGCCTGAGGAGCGAGAGCTTTTTGGTTTTATTGTTGATCCTGCCTATGTGACACCACCGAACAATGGTTGGTTAGATGTTGGTGCTGAGGTTGCGGTTCCAGAACCGAGAGCTGGTGTGGTTCCTTCTGAAGATCCACATGAGCTCATTGAGGATGTTTTGGAACAACCTGCACATGCTGGGGTACAGGTGAACCCAGATGTTGCTGCTCAGGTGATACAGGAGGTGCTAGTAGAGCATGATGATGCTACTGATATCCTGCTACGGGATATTGATAGTTATGTTGCTTCACCTGAGGTAATTTTATGATTATATAGTAATATTGGTACTTAGTTGTTATATCATTATCACATTATTATTATATATAATACTTATGTTATCGATATTTAGTTAATTAGATAATATTTCTAATTATAAAATATAAATATCATTATGATCAGGGAGCTGAGACTGCAGACCCAGAGGTCATTCGACTTGAGGGTGAGCAGGGACAGGCAGATGGATCTGAGGTTTTACCTTCTAAGGTATTTATCAGATTAATCATAAATATATAGAACTCGTGTGATAGAGCTTTTAGCTAATCATAAATGTTTAATATATTTAATATTTAGGATCCTGATGTTGGTCCATCTGGAGGCCGTGATGGTCAATCGGCTTCAGATGATGATGATAGTACTCCTTCTCCACCTCCAGGTGCTGGTTATATTCGATACCGATCTCGGATGATTCCAGATCCAGCATTGAAGGAGAAGAGGAAGGCTAAGGAAGTTGATCCTGACTTCTGTCTTCTTGATGAGGGTTCTGAGGAAGAGGATACACCTCTTATTACTCGACGCCGTAAGCGTTCAAGGACTCTGACCATTCAGGATGGTATGTAATACTTAATAGTTAGATAATCTTAACTTGTTGTTTATCAGGAGTTCAAACTGAGACAGTTAATTCTGTGACAGTTGCTCGAGATACACTGCAGGTGGAGAATGTAACACCGGTGGTTACTGAACAGATATCTATACCTATTGAGGTAAGGGATATAAGTTTAGTTATACAAGTGTTATATAATTAATTAGAGATTGAGACAGACTAATCTGTAACAATTACTTAATTAATTTTGTTTAACTTAACAGGCTGAGATCAATAACGCTAGTAGATTTGCAGCTACTCTTCTTACGGAAGCGTTATCTCAACCTATTCCACCACTTACACGCGATTCTTACATTGCTTCAGTGACACCACCTGGACCACATACTATTTCTGTTACTCCTACGACAGATTCTGAAAGGATTACATCCTTAGAGTCTAGAGTTAAGGAGTTAGAGAAACTTACTTCCAAGATTCCAGGGATGTTAGCTGAGAATGTTTCTCTTGCTCAGCAGATGGTTTATATGAGTACTTCATATTTGACTCTGCTAAACACTCATAATACTTTGTTTGATGATTTTACTGCCCAGCGACTGAAGCTTGAACACTTAGAACGGTTAGTGTTGAGAGTGAATTCAGGACAGTCAGCTCAGGGGGAGATATTGGTATATCTAGAATCTTGCAAAGAAGATGAGTTGAGGAAGAAACGAGATGATGACAAAGATGATGATCCCGATGCTCAGAAGGATAGTGAGCTGGCTGGTCCTTCAACGACTGGTCAGCAGACTATTATTCAGGGGGAGTCTGCTGGTGTAAGTGCAAGTGGTGATGGTGCTGGTACAAGTGCTGCAGGAACAAGTGAAGCTGGTAAGACAGTTTAGACTTGTGTAGTTATTTGTATTTAGAATTTAGTTGAATTGTAATTGTAATTTATAATTGTAACTAAATATTTGTAACTTAATGGTTTTGTAATATATTTGATTTGAGATTATTATTATTACAAGTTAAATATATTAGAAATTGTTTAAGTTATTTGATTTTAAAAAGTTAAATAAATTAGTGATCGAAAGTCTTCCGACTCATTGAGAAGTCGAGCGGCGTGTTCTGATTTATTTCAGCGGTCAAAATTTATTTTAACTTAGATATTTTAGACTTGAGAGTTGTATAACTGACAAGTTAAAAAATGTATGATTTTTAAACTAGACAAATGATATATAATTTAAAGATATAATTGAAAGTTAAGATTTTATTATATAACAGTTCAATTAAGTCTTGGAAATTATATAAGTTGGTTAATTGTAAACTTAAATGTTTGGTGATTATTCACAGTACATTAGAGTTTAAATTTAACTAATGTTTGTTAAGTGTTTAATATAAGACTTAAGAAATCTTAGATTGATTCAGGGTAATCAATAAAAGATTTATAAGTTATATATATTTCGCGTTTATAGTACACAAAAGGATTAGTATTGGAATTCTTAGATTGATTCAGGGAAATCAATCAGAGAATTTAAATCATTAATATATTTGTGTTTGTTTGTTTTTCTCTAGGAATGGAAAGTCTAGATCTATCAGATTCAGAAAATGATATTTTGGATGAGATAGATGAAGATATTGATTATGATCTTGAAGAGGGAGAATTTCAACCGCCTACAGATTGGACTGCTGTTTCTGAGATAGTGCATGACATAGGTGTAGATCCAGATGTTTATGTTGATGAACACTATGTAAGCCCATCTAGAACAGAGGTTATTATTGAAAATGCTGAAGGTCCAATGGTTGTCGATGTAGATGAAGAGATCGATGACTCAACTGATTCAGATGAAGAAGATCTTCCTGATAAGCATAAAGATAATCCTATATTCAAACCTTTGCCAAAGAAAAAGAAAGAAAAGCTTGGTATATCAGAAGTTGATATTACAGGTAAACGTATAGCTAAAAGAGGGATTATAGGATGGTATTTTGATGCTGATCTAAAACTGTTTGCTATCAAGAGATTTGATGGAGTTCAATATTTTGAAAGAAAACTTGCGGTTTTTAGTTCTTTGCCTAGATTTGAGATTAAGGATTTGGCTAGATTATCATTGAATAACCCAAGTGATGATTTTGTTGGAAGATATGTTGAACACATAATCAAGACTGAGGTTAGAGCTAATAAATTCGAAAAGATTAAGCCAAGGAAAGGAAAGACAATTAAATTGTCTGAAAGGAGTCAAAGAACTGGTAGAAGAAGAAGGAAGAAAATTTATCCAGCTATAAAATGTGTGCAGCAGATACCACTAAAGAAGATGCCTCAAGATATTTTGGGAAATATGAAGAGTTGGCATGTGAATTCAGAAACTGGAGAAGCTGTAATGGTTGAAGCTGATGATGAGGTTGAAGGTGGTGAAAGAGAGATCTTCAGAGTTTATGATCATCGTCATCTTATTAACATGTCAAGAAAAGATTTATTGAAGTTAAATGAGAACAGAATTTTATGTACTGAAGCATGGGGTGACTTAGCACAAGATTATCAAATGATGATTAAAACTTGTATGAAGATGAAGATTTTTGCAGGTAGTAAGATTTACTCTTAAAATCAAAGATAATATGAAGATAAAGATGCTAGAGCTATTGTCAAGGGGGAGTCTGTTGAGACATAGTTTGTGACAACAGATCTAGCTTTGTAATATGACTAGTGTAATTGTTATCATATTGATATATTGGTTTAGATTTGTAAATTGATATTGTTTTATATTAATATTCGTTAAATATTTTATTATGATAAAGTGTTAGACGAATATAGATTTTAACAATATATATACAAATGTTGCGAGTCCAGTTAATTGTTTTGAACGTTTGTTGCGAGTCGAGATCTCAAGTCGCAAGGCTTTGCGATGCGAGATGAGATCTGAACTCGCAGAGAACAAAAGACAACGAGTCGAGTTTATTATGGGCTTGGGCTGCGTAGCGAGTCGAGTCAACTCGCAGGCCCAATGGCTGCGAGTTGAGACGAATTATATATATGTTTTTGTACGTGAAAAATGAGGATAATAATTAAAAAAAAAACAACTATTGGAGATCAGAATTCATAGCATTCCTGCGAACTCAGTTTTCCAGAGAAACAAAACTAAAGGCTAGACTTTGACGTTTATACGTATAAAGTAAAGTAATTGGTTAACCTAAACGCGAACTATATCGTTATTAGTAAGATAACACCGTATTGAGGGATTCCGCACCTTAATACTACAGATAACGAAGTTATCGATCCTAGAACTAGGGACTTACACATCATTCAATTTTCTATAGTCAATACAAACTTGCCACCCGGTCACGGTTCTAGTGGGTATCATTTCATTTTGGTCATTGGCCACAACCGTCATACCCCCTTCTTCGGTACGCAATGCACCGGACTAACCCATGAGCTATCGGATATGGGGTAAATGATACCCGCATTGAGCAACTTTACAACCTCCTTCTTGACTACATCTTTCATATTCGGGATAAGCCTCCGTTGCCTTTGAACAACAGGTTTTGCCTCATCTAGAAAATTTATTTTGTGTTTGCAAAATGAGGGGCTTATTCCGGGTATGTCGGATGTACACCAAACAAAGGCACCTTTGTGTGCTTTCAACACATCTTATAACATGCATTTTTAGAGTTTTTAAGAGTTGAAGAAATTACAACGAGCAATAGGTTCTCCTCATGAAGATATGCGTATTCCAAGTGGCTTGGTAGAGGTTTCATCTCCAAATCTTTAGGTGGATCCTCTAACGAAGTTTTGATTTGCATCCTATCATCATTGGTGAGCTCTTCGAAAGTGACATCCTCTTCTTGCTTCTCTTCAGCCAATGCATCTCTCATGCTCATTACCAACTCTTCCTTGGTCATTCTTACGTTATTTGATTCAATCAAGTCAAGAAGCTCCGATTCCATTCCGAGTAGACCTTGCAATTCTTCATCCACTGCCTCATCTATAACATCAATTCTAAAACAAGAATCGTCAGTAGAATAAGGATGCTTCATGGCCTTATCGACCGTGAAAGCAATCCTTTCATCCCCTACTCCTAAGGTCAATTTCTTGTCCTTAACCCCTATTATGGCATCCGCAGTGTGCAAAAATGGTCTTTCTAAGATCAAGGGCACTTTACTATCCTCCTCCATTTCGAGGATCACGAAATCAACCGGGAATGTAAATTGGCCAACTTCTATCAACATATTTTCCGCAATCCCAATGGGATATTGGAATGACCTATCGGCAAGTTGGATACTCATACGTGTGGGTGTAAGGGATCCTAGGGACAATTTTGCATATAAAGAGTATGGCATCAAATTAGTACTAGCCCCTAAGTCGGCAAGTGCATCACATGTAATAAATTTACCCAATGTACATGAAATGATAAAACTTCCCGGATCTCCAAGCTTTGGGGGAATTTTGTTTTGCACAATAGCCGAGCACTCTTCATTCAAGAACATAGCCGATGCCTCCATTAGTTTATCTTTGTTGCTCACCAAGTCTTTGATGAACTTGGCATAATTGGGCATGCCGGATAAAACATCCACCAAGGGCACATTGACCCGGATTCCCTTGATCATCTCCACAAACTTCCCATATTGTGTCGCCATCTTTTCTTTCCTTAACCATTGTGGACAAGGAATCTTGGGCTTGTATGCCTTGAGGACCAGTGTAGGTGACACCGGTGTGGCCGTTGGTGTAGGAACCTCATCATCCTTTTCTTCACTCTCTTGATCCTCATCATCCTGCAAGATAGGGTTAGAAACAACGGGGTCCTTGACTTGAGGAGGTGAAAGCTCCTTTCCACTCCTTGTGGTGTGATATCGCGTAAAAAGTCATGTTTTTACTACCGATATCTCTCTCATTCTAGAACGATTCTTGGCATTTTAACTCAAATATAGCACAAATCAATGATATTATGCCAAGATGGTCAAAACAAGGTTGCACGATAAAAATCAAGCAAAACGGATGAAAAACGAAGATTTCACACACGTTTGAAGATTCAAGGCATCAAAATGAGATTTCAAGACAAAAGTGCCCATCACCAACATCCACCTGCTCCAAGATGTTCATTTTCAAAATACGAATCCAACAGAAGAAGAATCAACAAAAACGGATAAAGAATGAAGATTCTACGCCCGCCGGAAGATTCAAATGATCCGTACGTAATATCTGGAGATAGGAGACATATTTTTGGGATTACTTTTCATCAAAGTCTTCATTTTTGAATTACGAATCCAACGCAAAAAGAATCAACGCAAACAGACACAGAACGAAGAAGATACGCGTGAATCGAGCAACGCAGCGAAAGACGGCGCAGCGGGGCGAGTGGTAGCCAGCCGCCGCCGGCTGCATGGTGGGCGGCGCCGGCCGCCACCCCCCGTCTCTTTTCCGCTTTTTCGTACTTTTGCGTACCCGGTGCCCCACCTTTTGCTATTTTTTCGTACCCGGTGCACCACTTTTCGCTACTTTTTCGTACCCGGTGCACCACCTTTCACACCTTTTTCTAATGTGAGCCTAAGGATGCTAATGTGAGCCATATTTGGCCTATAAATACAGCCCCTAAGCCTCCATTTTGAGATGTCCCATATGTCTCAATATTTCTACATGTATTAGACATATTTCTCTTTACTTTCTCATTCTATTTTCTTACTTTAAAATTAGTGTTAGGCTAATTGTTTAGAGTAGAACGAAAGCAAGGATCATATTGTAATCTTTGGTGTATGCTTGGAGTTATGCTTATTAATTCAAGTCTATTCCTTCTCGCATTTTAATCCGGGTTCTTTCTATCTTATTCTATCTTAATTAAATATGTATACTTTAATTATGCTAGAAATAGTTTGTGCCATGATTAACGAGTAGATTACTATTGTATTTGTTGTGATGTAGTTAGCATATATAATTATGGGATGACTTTGAATATGTCGTGAAATAATATGACGGCCCCTATTCGACTGTTTACTTGGTATAGTGTTGGAAATGCTCTCGAGCAATGGAAGCCGGTAACGACCGAAGGTAGTTGTATTATGGATCGACATTATAAAACGGATACTTTATGAATGGACTTATCTTACGATTTTAAACCTAAAACTTATATTCGCCTTTGGATTAACAAACGTGATTGTAACCTTGTAAAGAGGAGTCGCGAACCTTGATACTTGGTCAATAGTTATCTATGTAAAAACTATGTTTTTAATTGTAACGTCATGCAAACATCATAAAATGCAACGTGATTACGTGGACTTGCCAAGAGTATTGTACACTTTCGATCACAATGTAATTATCATGTGAACATTGCGAAGAAATTAAATTCACAATGGAACCATCGGTAAACGATTAAATACACTGTGAATCAACATAGTATTTTCTGACATGGTCTGAGTTTAACTTTATGCAAAAAGCCGTCAGCATTTTAATTAGTGTTTTAATTAGATTAGTTTAGATTAGATTAGAGTAGGTAGGCTACAGGCTAAATAACCATTTATGAAAACCTAGGGATTTTTTAATTGTATTGAGAAAGGCAAGTTTGAAATCTAAGTTACACTGTTGTTCTATCTTTTAATCATGAAACCAAAAGTAAGATACGTAAGAAACCTAAACTTTTTCCCCTACTTATCAATCTTAAGTTTCATTAATAAGAATTGGTTAATAAGTCCGAGCATAAATTCTAAGTTAGTTGTTTAATGGATTTGAAATCTTTATGGTATTAAGAACGGTTAGACTTGCTAATGACCTGCTACTCTATTCCTTCGCCCATGATCAATTACGTTCAATAATACGGGTCACTGACTCCCTCACAGGAGAGTGTGGAGAGTTGAGCATCGTCTATCTAATCAGAATCATGACACCTTAGTTCCTCGTGACATATTAGTTGATAACCGACTAATAGGGAACTTATTGGTTATACCATTAGACATTGAATCCACTAGACATATCCAATTTAGATAATCGTTTTTTTCCATAAAAGTCATCATCCCACATTATTAGCTAACGAACTCACAACAAATACTACTTTTATTATCTGATTTATCATTACATTTTATTCGCTTTATTTAGTTTACTTAGTTAACTGAACAAAAACCCCCAACGCACTCTTGTAAAACCTTTACTAGAAAAGAAAGATTGATTGAATCACCTCCGTTTCAATTCAGTTTCTCTTTAAGAACGACTCTAGGTCATACTTACCATCTACTAGCCTTTGGTTCAGTATTAGTAAGTCATACTTAGACCCCAACAAATAAAAATTTAAAACAAACTGATTGCGGTCCGAGCACCGTCTTCATACGACGCTTGGGCAGGCACATCAAGTTTTTGGCGACGCTGCCGGGGAGACTAACTGTCCGATACAGAGGCCCAACCAATCCTAATTCTAGTAAACCCTTAGGATAAAACCTTCTAAAAAAAATAAGTATTTTCTTTCTTGTCTTTCTTTCTTAGTGTATGACCTGTTCCCCTAGATCTGCACCACTATTTAATTTCCCTGATCCAGAACTTATAATACGTACCATCCGACGAGAAAAGAAGCAATCCGCACTCAAACAAGCAATGGCTGAACGCATCACTCTCGCTGACAACAGTAAACCCTCTATCGAAGGAAGAGGAGAACCAATTCTCTACTCTAAAACCACTGGTCAATCTTTCGAGTTTAAGCACCACATCATCCAACTAATCCAAAACCACTGTCAATTCCATGGATTACCCAGTGATGACCCAAACTCTCACCTCGACAAGTTCATATCTCTTTCAAACTCCTACAAACAAAACGGAACTAGTCAAGACACAATCCGCTTATATCTTTTCCCTTATTCACTCACACATCATGCGCAAACATGGTTTGAAGGTTTAGAGACCGGATCTATCCCTTCATGGACTGCGATGGCAACAAAGTTTCTAACCAAGTACTTTCCGCCTTCTAACCAAACCAAACTTCGAAATGACATCATGAATTTCCACCAAGCTTATGATGAGTTATTATACACCGCATGGGAAAGATTCAAAGGAGCCTTGAAGAAATGCCCAAATCACCGACTCGACAAATCTGCACAATTGTGCACCTTCTACAATGGTTTAGACCCTAACCACCGAACCACCCTCGATGCTGCTGCTCAAGGAAGCTTCATGGCAAAGACCGACGAAGAAGGATGGAACCTTATAGAGAACATGACTATGCATCACCATGATTGGAACTCTGGAGATCACGCAACATCTTCAGCACCTCTCGCTACATCAAATCCAATTCCAGTTGATGCAATCAAGGTATTAACAGAGAAAATGGACTCACTTGTCAAACAGTTTGGAGAACTTAAGAAACAACAGCATCAAGTACACCAAGTGCAAGCCTGTCAAAACTGCACCAACTCACAACCATCTGGTGAATACCAAGTTGAATATGAAGAGGCAGACGGCGCCGTTTACTATGCTCAATATCCCGCTCGACAACAAAATTTTCCACCCGGTTTCAATAACAACCAACCTAGAGGACCTCCATTCCAACCAAGAAACAACCAACCACCATACCAACCCCGATACCCACCTAGATACCCACCTTACCCACAACAATCACAACCTTCTTATAACCAACCCCTCGCACTTCCTGCACCAACTTCCGACATAAACCAAACCCCTGAACAACCTGTAAAGACAAATGCCCCAGCTTCAAATTCAGATGACGCCTTCACCCAGTTCATGCAAGGTCAACACCTCTTTAACCAAAAGACGTCCGCTAGACAAGATAAAGCCGACCTCTTTATGAGAAATCAGTTGGCTGTGCTGAAGAATTTGGAAGCTCAGATTGGACAATTGGCACAACGTCTTAATAACAGACCTAGAGGAAGCTTGCCGAGCAACACGGTTCACAATCCACATGTTGAGGAAGCAAAACAAATGACTACCACCGAGGAAGCATCTACTACACCACCTGCTGCTGTTCCAGTAAAAGAGGAAGAGCCAAAGAGCAAGATACCAACCGTAGAAACCACTCCGACCATAAACAAAGAGGAGGTTAGGATCCCTTATCCCGCTAGACTTAAAGCCCAACCTAAGAAATTATCGTCCTTTAAGCTAGATGGAAAATTCCTTGATACCATGTCTAGAGTTCCCGGTCGTAATAAGTACATTAGGAAACTGCTATCCACTAAGGATAAACTACCCGAAGTAAACAACATTCCCCTAAGTTCCGAAACCTCAGCCCTACTTAAGAATAGCCTTCCTGAAAAACTAGGAGACACCGGTAGATATACACTCCCTTGTTCTATTAACAATCCGGAAATATGAGCGCCTTAGCCGACTTAGGAGCCAGCATTAACCTTATGCCCTACTCCATGTTTAAGAGGCTAGAACTTGAAAACTTGAAACCCACTAAGATGACCGTCCAGCTAGCTGATCAATCTGTTAGATACCCAAAAGGAATAGCTGAGAACGTTCTAGTTCAAGTTAACAAATTTTTCTTTCCAACGGATTTCGTGGTAATGGACATCCATGAGGACACAAACATCCCGATTATCCTTGGGAGACCATTCATGAACACAGCTAGAGCAGTAATTGATGTGTATAACCACACGATTGTCTTACGATCACATGGTGAAAGCATTAATTACAAGATCGACCAACCGAAATGCACTCCAGAAGAAGAGGAATGTTATGCTATATCAACAGGCAGAATTTGTTCCGATGACGAATCAGACCCCGAAGAAGAACGATGCTTCACTCGACCAACAACCTTGATCTACGACACTGAAACAAACCAAGATGAGGACGAGGAGTACCAAGACGCTGAAATCGAAGAAGAATCTGAGGAGGACGAATCAGAACCTGAGGAAGAAGAAGAAGAACCCGATGAGGAAGATGAAAGAACGGAAGAAATGGAAGAAGAAGAACCTGAGGAGGAAGAAGAAATCGAAAAAGAGGAAGAAATGGAGGAAGATGAAGATCAAATTGATTCACCACAGATGGTTGAAGTCAAAAGAATACAAGACTGCAAAGACTACTCTTCATCAGAAGAATCCGTTGATTATGGAGCCATCAACCAAGAGCTCATATCCACTCATCTTAAAAGGATGGGAAACATCCTTGACTCTTATCTCGATCCATCAAAAACATTTACCAGAACCCGACTCCGAGACATAGATACTTTTGAAGAAGAACTCCGAACATCACAGCACCCTGACCTATATGCTAAACTCCTACAAAGAATTTCTGCATATAAGGCACGACAACCAGGAAGCTTTACTGAAGAAAACCTTCAAAACACCATCACAGAAGTCAGAACCATCAAAGTCGACAGTACTCAACCTTTCAACAATGCACCCTCAGACGAAGAATTCCACCAATTCCCAGACTCGCGAGACGAAGATTCCGACTACCAGAATGTCGAATTTGACGGAGATTTTATTGACGTCACTATCGATGAACGCTCTATTCCAAAATCCCCTCTTGCTCCACCAAATTCACCCATCATCACAGCTGAGAGATTAGAGATTCCGCTCATAGACACTCACGAAGAGATGATTGACCTGATTGATGAAAACGACGATGTACGCATCATTGTGGAGGCTATCAAAGAATCAACCAATGAATACAACACCGCTCAGAGACACCTGATCAGGCAGATTGAACGAGACTACGATTCATATCTCGCCAATTATGGAGAACCAGTACCCCAGACTTTGCTCATAAATATCCAAGAATTCTCCGATTCCCTTCAGGAGCAAGTCACCAAAGAAGCTCAACAGCCAGAAAGACCAGACTACCCAATGGGAGAAGTCGAGTTCTGCAGCAACCAAAGGCAAATATACCAAAAAGTATATTGTGCCTTAGCCGGATCAGCTTTTCCCTGCTCGTCAAGTCAAAAGGCTACGCTAGCATCCATGAGGACCCATCTTGAAAGAGCTACTGGAAATCCACAGAATTATACTGACATAAGAATGGTGGGAGATCTTAGAACTCTTCTAGATCTCATCGAAACTGGAGAACATCTTACAGCCTCAGAGAATTTCAGTATCGTCATTCACTCCACTATAGGTCATCACGTTGAACTAATAGTTGATGAACTGAATCAGGCAGCATATGATGAAGAAATTCGTGAAGTGCCTAGATTCATTCCGCACATGACACAAATCAACTTAGCAACTTATGTGACAACTAGATTGCGTGGAATGTATGAGGAAGAAGACGTAGAAATTGACGCTTACCGAAATGGATACAATGAAATATTCAGCAAGTTAGTCTACATCTTCAAAGATTCAGATTTTCCCTTCAACCGCGAACAACATCAAATCATCAGACAAGTATGCCAAGCTACTAGATCTTTCGGAGGTGACCCTTTGGCCAATGATTTTGAAGAAGTAAAAGCCCAATTCATGGCTTTAATCACCTCAATAGGTAGAAACCACCCACATCGTGAAATTGTTCGAACTCACACCTGCACTCGAATCGATCCTAACGGACCGATCACAAGGGCAGTTCGATACATCAGCTATGGGATGACAATCCTCGACCGACTGGCCACTGATCACTTCAAGAGCTTCAGAATGGAGTCCACCACTCCACCAACTCTCATTGCTGATATGATAGAACAGTTTCTGCGATACTTTCCTCCACGATACGCCCTACCCAGAAACCATAGTGACCACTCTAGCACTACGGACACATCCAGCATCATATGAAGAAGAGTTCAAAACGGAGCAATTAGAGTAAAAATGTTAAGCTACTTTTCCATGATGTAAGGATTTTAGCCTTTTAGGGAATAACATCCCAATTATTTAACTGATCAGTGGAGCACATATAAGTAAAAGCGTTAAAAAGTAATTTCAATCTGAGTTGAACAACTGATGATGAAGCCTAAAATGAAAGTAAATTTAAGTTTTAATTAGCTTACCTACAACAAACATTAGTAGTGACCGAGTGATAAACATGTGATAATTGACATGAATAAAAAATGTTTCTCCAAATAATGAGTTTGGAGCCCAAAAACGAATGTTGGCATATTAATTAATTAGTCATATACACCATCATGCAAGTAATGAGTGTATATAGAATGAATGGAAACACAAGATTTATAGAAAGATCGGTTATAGCATTCGAGGTAAACATGATGGTCTACTCAAAACAAACACTTGATAATTATAAACAAACAACACCTGTCAAAGGGTACCTTGTATAAAAGCGAGAAGTACCACTTATTATTATGGTAAAAACGAAAGTACTAAGGAAAGGAAACAGGTTTAGGTATCGTTCTTAAACCTTGTCTTCATTCACTTCCACTGTTCCAAAAGCCTCATTTTTGGTTTGGAAGACAAGGACCGTAGAAACGCAAGATGCGTATAAACATCATAAGTTCAACGCTTCTTTAACAAGCTCTATCTTGTATTAGTAGTAAGATCAACGGTTAGTGCATACTCGCATGTTAAAGATACGGCATCCAACATTGTGATGTGTAACCGATTAGAAATTTATTTTTGTTAGCCAAGTATGGAGTAAATTAGGAGTAAACATTATTCCTTATACGACATGTTTCCTTGGGAAGGAGGTCTGTGTTTGAACATTCAGACTATCAGCTTGTGAAACAATATGAAACTTACCAACAATTTCACCTGCCTTGTATTTATCTGGGACAAGATCATCGAAGTAGACAAACTTATGTAAGTTGCAGCCACGGGGTTATTACTCGCACCCTAATTGTTCTAGTTTGAGATCGAGCATTTAGCGCGCTAAGCATAGTGATTGAACTATCCGTAATTCTGCATGTACATTTAATATGTCAGTATGGAATGGCGAATAACTTTTGTTACATGAACATTATAATAATAAATACGTAGTTTTCAATTAGGTGTTGATGAGACAAATGTGTGAATATTTTAAGCATGTGTTCATGAATCACAAGGAATTAAATTAGCCATCTAGTCAAATAATGAGTTGTGATTAATAATTTACATAGATTTGTCAATAAAATAGGATGAAACATTGTAATTTAAATCACGTATGCATTCAAAAAACACTTATTATAATGATTAGGCATTTGCAATCAAGAGCAAATCTTACTTATAAAAATGACTTTACTTTATTTCAGATATAAACATCAAACCATGTTCCAATTGTTACATAAGACAAGAAACAAAAAGCTATCATAAATTGTCATTGCATCAAATAGTTAGGGTGCATATAGTTTATTTAAAGATAAAAAATGAATGAAGAATCACAATAAAACGAAGAAGATCAACGAAAACATCGACGTTCAGAAGAACATCAAAAACTTGAACAATCATAATTACAATTAAGAAACTATAAATACATACCTGTGTAGAATGTGGTGCAATAGTAAATTTATTATGTATGATCGAGGACAAGAATGAAGAAGTTCGGGGAAAAACGTATTGAGATTGTTAACATATTTGTAAGTGTGAAGAAAGTTTGGTAAGTGAATAATCATACAAACCTACAATATTCGTTTCAAGGTACCTAGTTATGTCAAAATTATATTTTTTATATCAATTGAGAGGGGTTGTTAGAGCATTCTCAACAGTGGTTGAACCACTTCCAAACCACTTCCGCCACATCAGCGTCACATTAGTTTTCCATCAACTGATTCAAAACTAATTCGTCTCTGCCAACAGTTTAACCACTTTCAAACGATTTTATTTTCATTTTAATTATTTAATACCAAACAGACACACAAAAATAATTAAAACACATTAATAAAAAGAATTTTATCATGTTGGGCCCCACTTTTGCAAGTGATTACACAAGTGGTTGAACCACTTAACCGGTTGAAATCGGTTGTCACCCAAAACTAATTTGGAAGTGATTACCATTGGCACTCAACTCATCAACCACTTGGTAATCGGTTGGCCAAACTGGTTTCCGTTGAGAATGGTCTTATATTGATATTGATGATGATGATTGAGTCGATTTTATGGGATGGGATGAATACAAGTTTCAAGGGATCTTGTGGGATTTTTTTGGAAAATATAGGGAGTTATTTATCAAAATTACAAATGCGTTAACTTGTAGGTTTGGTTGACGTGGACAATTATGTGAATCATTAATATAACTTAATGACATGCGGAAGAAGCTGACATGGCATGGTAATTACTTGACAAATAAGCGAGAGTCTCCAACCTTAGTTATAAGAGGAGATTACACATATTATATGAATATATAAAGAAATAAAGCTATAACCAACCAAAATGCATAATAAGAAAATATGGAAAGTCTCTTTTAAGATCATATATAGTATATATGTATTACTCATTATTAGGTAAAGTACGCGTAAATGTATCAAACTATATTCTGACATTCGTAGTATGTAACAAACTTCTCGGATTTACATTATATATATCGAACTTGTAATTTATTTACATTGATGTATTTTGTTCAAATGAGCGGTTGTAAGGAAGTCGCATGACAACTTAAAGTCAACACGTGAAAAAAGTATCATAAATTACATACAATGTAAAAACTTACAATATTATTAGATTTAATGAAAGTCCGAATAGTTCACTACATATAATGAAATCATATTATAGTTTAATACATTTGTATGCATTAAAACTTTCATTATTTTGTATTAGGACTAATGGCCTTGGTAGTATTTTGCATCTCTTCTTATCAATTATCAAATAGCGTTTCTCAATGATAACAATGCCGGAGTTAATTAAATAAAATTTAATAGCAAATGTTATGTATTTGCTTAAATAGTTACTTAAAGTTGCTGTTATGGATTAGATATATGGTTGTTATTGAATATCATAGTTTCGACGGAGGAGTTTGATGAGGTCATTCAAGACATGAATGATACATCTTAGTTAAGGTAAGAAGAGTTGATATCCTTCAATTCTAGCATCAAATTATTTAGCAAACGTTTTAGACGGATGTTATACTTTATTGACCTATAGTTAGTGGTTGATTCATGATTTTACCTGACCCGTACCATCATTATTTTGCATTAGGAGTAATGGTCGTAATTGGTAGGATTTAGCATCTCTTCTCTTATCAATGATTCAACAACTTTAATAGTAATATCTAGAAGGACATTTCTTGATCCATATTAAATAGCTTTTTTCAATGGTGAAAAAAGATTGAGTCGTTAATTGGAAAAAAACTCAATAGCAAAGTTTATTTAAATGCTTAAATACTTAATTAATGTTGTTAATTATGAATTAGATATATAGTGATTATAAGTACCATAGTTCTGAAGATGTTTGATGATATCATTCATGCCACGATAAATCTTAAAGTAAGAATAGTTCTAGCTTCAACTCCTTTAGCAAACTATTTTTCATAAGCACTTTAATTACACTTCTTATAGCGAATAGACCCGTAAAGATAACTATCTCTACCGAGTAATGCTAAATATGTTTACATACATAGACCTAAAAGTATGTATAATTTTCTGATCGGTTGGATTTTTTCTCTCTTTTAATCTCATCCAATCAATTTGACATACTAACCAATCAAATCTTTAAGTATATATTATGTTTTACAAATTTAGACATATCAATTATTTTTCACTCTACCTTCAATGTTGCTCCACTCCTACTAATATTCAAAAATCGCATGATCATGAACATGATAAATCGTCATGAGCCATAAAAAAAATGTTTAATTGTATTTTTGCGTTCCAACCATTTAATATTGCAATTAATGTGTTTGCTCAAATGATGTGTTATTTGCTAATTAAAAGTTAATTATTTAAATCGATAAGTTGTTTGAAAGTGAAGCTCATGAGATAGAACATATTTTTGTGGGTGTATTGCCAGTATTGGTTTGAGACTTAAAAGTTTCTGTTGAAGTATTCAAACACGTACTATTTGCTTGGATTCACTATTTTGCAAATATATACTCTAGTAATTACTTAATTAATATCTCTTTATACAATTAAAATAAAAAAAATATAGAAATCTAGTAAGTAGATTATTACTTTACGGAAGACCTTGAAAGAGTTTTTTTTTATTCAATTTGAGTGACGGCAGGAATTAACTTCCCTATTATTTTAATGAAGTTATATATTTATTTTATGAGAGAAATTTTAGTGATTAAATGGATTTTATTGGTTAATTGGAAGTTTGATGAAATTAAATCATTTGATTGGTCAATAGATCTAGGCCTGTGCAAAACGGTACATACCGAAAGAACCGGAAAACCGTACCGGTAGCGTACCGAACCGTCCCGAATATACATGTTTTGGTTCGGTTCTCGGTTCGGTTTGGGAAATTTTGGGCAATTTCCAACGTGAAAACCGGTACCATACCGGAACCGTACCGTCCCATACCTAACCGCTTCTCAACGGTACGGTTCTCGGTTCTTATATTTGTAGTTTCTCGATTCCCGGTTCGATTTGGTATGAGCCAGTTTGGGCCGGTTCTGACTCTTTGCACAGGCCTAAATAGGTCCCAACTTTTTGTAAAATTTTAATAGCAAAGGTTTTCTTTTATTAATATACTAGGTTACAAACCCTTGATTACACGGGTCTTTTAAAACGATTTTGTACATATAGGTAAGTTAGTGCGTATTTATTAGCTACTTAATTATTAATAATGTTAAGAGCATCTCCAATGTGTTCGCTATTTTAGTGCACAAAATTGCACTATTTTAGTGAAAAAAAGAATATTTTAAGAATATGCTTTGTCACACCCCGCCAAACGGTAATTACAATTAGTTATGTTTAGTTTGCGAAAGCTTTAATGACGTGGCGGGGCTGCGAACAGTAATTTCAACCAACAGATATATACATACTCAGAGCGTATGGTTATTGCACAATATAATAGATAAGGATGCCAGTTCAAACATTTGTTACAAAAGTAGTACGACTATGTAAGTCGTAACAGTAGTAGTGGAGTTTAAAACATTTTAGTTTTAACAATACTACATAAGTTTAAAGTAAGATTTCATAAGTATGACCGCAATATCTGCAGTTATACAAATGAAATCCCCAAAAGCGGTCCCAACATATGTGGCATCCTAATTAGTCTACGGTTGTCCATCCTGAATGCATGCGATTTCTTACCCAGCTAATTTCCTGAAAAACATAGAGAAAGTCGTCAACAAATATGTTGAGTGAATTTACAGGTTTGTATATGTATGTGGTTAGTTAAACCAAGTTTGTATAAATGATTTGTTATTCATTTATAAAATACAAGTTAGGTAGGGTTGTTACCCTAAAGTATTGCTATACGTGGGATGTCGTCCCAAAATTTGTTACTGGTTGTTTACCGGTGTAAAATAAGTTACCGGTATGTCTTCCGGTGTCCAACAGTTGTAGGATTCGTTCTTCCTAAAAGTATGTGGGAATTTTACTTAGACTGTGATCCCCTGAAAGGTGAGCTAAACCTCGCAGGTTAAAGTAACGCGACCTAACCCTATAACCAAACCACAACCAGAACTTATGTTGTTTGCCTGAACGGACGTTTAAGTATACGCTCCACCGTAGGAGGGTCGTCACGGCAATAGTACTATCCGTATACTCAGTGGCTAGAGTCACCTAGCTAATGGTTACAGTAGCATGTCATGAGGTCTTTCATGCATACCATCCAAGTCTAGGTCCGTACTAGGATACATTGTCTAAATTCCCAAAATAACAGTGAATATGTAATATCACAAATCAACAGTTGTATAAAAGCAATAAAGCATTTATAGTTTGATTGCATGTGTTGGCATGCAATTTCTATGTTTAACACCCCTGTGTTTAAAAGCAGAAAACATTTAAAAGTAGGGGCTGTAAACTCACTGTGATGTGCTCGGTAAGGAAAGCTAGCAGCCGACAGGTAATAGCCCAAGGTGTGTTAACCTATATACGATAAATGTATTAACATAAGTACGTTTGATTTGTTTAATCAACTTATGTTAACGGTTTGTTTGTTTGAAGAAATTGTTGATTTCTTGATGATGTAAGTCATTACATTCGTTGGTGACGTTGTGTTGAAATATTGTTATATTTCTCACGTCGTATACCTTGTCAAATGTATATCCACATATGTAATCATGCATATAGATATTTGAACATTGTTCCGTTCCTTTTTGTACATATACAATAATTATTGTTTCAACATATTGAATTCGTCGTGTGTATGTATATATATATTTATATATATATATAAGTTCTAAACACGTGGTTTACGTATTAGAATGTATATAAGTTTTATTTGTCATAAAACTTCTTATTGTATTTATTTCCGTTTATAAAATAAATAAATGATATCGTTATTGAAAAGTCGTCTTTTATATATACATAGAACATATACATTTATAGATTCGTCGTTTGTTATTGAGTATGTATATATACATTTATATATATATATAATCATAAACGTTCCTTTTTATAAATATTCGTCCCGTGAAATAAATCGGGTCACGTCTTATGTTTGAAATGTTTTGGAAGTTTATTGGGCTCGGCCCGATTAGTTTTGTTTTCGGCCCAATAACTTAACCCGATTACAATATTCGTTGGGCCCATTAACAAGTTTTTGGCCCAATGGCCCGTTATTTAATTTAACTCATTTGTTTTTACGATTCTCGGTCCAAACCCAAACTCTTAGGCCCAAGGAGCATTCGGCCCAGCTTGCGACCACGGCCCAGTCTACAGTCCAGCCCAGCCCAGCCGATCGGCTTGGGCCATCCGTTCGGCTTGGGCCTTCAGCCGTTCGGCTTGAGGTTCCGGCCCAACAAAAACCCATTCGATCTAGTCCAATTTAATTAGTCCATTATTTGTTTCAGTCCAGTCCACATCCTAACCCCTCCGTTCGGGTGAAAAATCACAAACCGTTCGACTCATCATGGCTAGCCGTTCGGCTCAACCAAACTAGCCGATCGGCTCAGTTTGTTGAGCCGTTCGGCTCATTACATTCAGCCGATCGGCTGGCCCAAGCCAACCGATCGGGTTGGTTCGTCCCTGTCCTCTCGCCCTCTGTTCTTGCGTGAGTTAGTGGTACATATATATACATGTGTTTGTTACGAGTTTTAGCTCATTTATACACCATTTTCATATCATTACATCATTACATCACATTTGCATCAACTTTCACCTATATAATTTGTGATTCTAAGTTTGGTTCCATACAACTCATTTCAAAAACATCTCAAACAATCATCAAGTTTATGTGTTATATACATGGATTATGATATATATATATATATATATATATATATATATATATGTTATACAACGAAATTTAAGTATGGAGATCGAAAGATTTGAAGTTCCTTACAAAGAATTTTGTGAAGATGATGAAGAGGCTGTGGGTAATGATATTCCTGCTTGTTGTTCTACTACTTCTGCTGCTACTAGCTCTTCTTGCTGCTGTTGATCGATGGAACCAGGAAGAAGAAGAGAAGGATAGATGATGATGATGGTAGATGTGTGTGTAAAGAAGATCACAGAAGAAGAAGATGGGAGGGTATAATTTCAAACGAGAGTTGCAGTATATAATCATACTGCCTCCTCAATTATTTGAGGTGGTGAGATATTTAGCCCGTTAATTTCGGGTACGGGTATAATTATAACAATATAAAAGTAAACATTTTATATTTTTATTTTGTAGATGCTCTCCTGGTTCGTTATTTAAATTTGGAATAATGATGTTTTCATTATTTTGGACTGTTGTACAATTTGTGCATTGGACTGCTAACATTTAATTGAGTGCCAAATTTCAGTCGAATTTCGGGTTCATATTTTGAGGTAATGTTACAATTGTTTCCGAATGAATGAGAAAATTTGAATTTTTCTCATTTTGATCTTTGAATGCATTTTAAAATTGTTTCTGTTCGTCTATAACACGTTTTATGTTAAACGTATATTTAACTCGTTTTATCCATAGGTTATAAATACCATAGTACTCGTAATTAATAATTGAATTATTAATTATATTATGTCATCAACTTTTGCGGTATTTATCTGTCGGGTTCGTCCCGACACATTTGTACGTAACTTTAAATACTTACGTATTAGTAATACTTTTTGTTTGAAAGTACTGGGCTGCTAGGCTTACATCACATCAAAAGTTTTGTTTTAAACTTAATCAGGAAATTAGCGTAAGAATGCACATGCTTAGATGTTAATCAGTACCTAATTTGGAGAGTTGTCACATTCTCCCCCTGTTAGGGAAATCTCGTCCCGAGATTTAATTCGTGTCGTGAGTCGCGGTCACGATTTCAAATAGTCGAGGATACTTCTTGCGCATTTCATCCTCACGCTCCCAGGTGAACTCTGGGCCATGTTTTGAGTTCCAACGAACTTTAATAAGTTTGATTCGTTTGTGTCGAAGTTTCTGTGTTTTCGTGTCCATAACTTCGATAGGTTCCTCCACAAAGTTTAGTTTTGAGTCAATGAAGACCTCGTCCGGAGGGATGATATGTGTTTCATCGGAAAGACACTTTTTCAAGTTAGATATATGAAAGGTGTCATGGATACTACTAAGCTCTTGCGGTAGTTTGAGCTTGTAGGCGACACGACCAATCCTCGCAAGGATCTCGAATGGTCCGATGTATCGTGGGTTCAGTTTACCTCGTTTACCAAATCGTACGACCCCTTTCCAGGGTGCCACTTTGAGTAGGACTTTGTCACCTACTTGAAATTCCAAAGGTTTCCGTCTGTTATCGGCATAACTCTTTTGTCGGTCACGTGCTGTTTTCAATCGGTTAAGCACTTGAGATATCTTGTCCGTAGTTTCTTGGACTATCTCAGGACCCGATATGTAACACCCGACAAATTAGGACTATAATTAGTGCCTAATCATAAGTGTAAATACATGTAATTAAGATTAATTATATGTGTCATTATGTGTATTGATATTTTAATATATGTACACACGTACGCGATTTGATTAAATCGTGCATTTTCATATCGGGCGGATCCCGATACAGTAATACGGACGTTGGTAAACAAAATATTAAAATTATTTAAATATTTCTTAGTAAATCAAAACTTATGAATATTATGATAATATCATGCAATAAACAAATATGATTCTATAAAACGTCATAAACGCGACAAAAATGCACAAATTAACTTTAACCGACAACGATAAAGTACACGAACACAAGGAAGACAAGTTGCGAGCCCAACCCACACATGGGTCGGACTTATCCAGCCCAGGTGACCCACGGGTCAACCCAGGTCAACCCAAATGACTAAACACTAAACCCCTCCTTTCTTGATTCATTTCACTTAACACACTCTCTCACTACAAACTCATTTCCTATGCATTATCTCACTAAAACTACCAAAGATTCAGTCTCTTCAAAAACCCCTTCCAAGAAGATCTAAACTAAAATCACTAAAATCTAACACCATTTGAACCACTAAAACGCAAGGAGGAGCGAAGAGATTCCAGATCGTCGCTGCTGCTGCTCGTCTGCCTCGTTCTCACACTAGATCCATTTTACTCGGTATAAATCTCTGACCTTCCTTTGTATTTCCTTGGATGACATGTACACACATGCTAGAACTCATTTCACCACTGATTATGTCCAAAAACCCCTTAGAAATCGTATGAATACGCGGTTAACCACTGGATAATAGCTTTACCCACAGGACAATAAAATAGATCGGTCTAGATCGAACATAACGAGACCATTTCTTAACGAAATCTTGCATTTCTTAAGCTTAAAACGAATTTCAAGATGTATGGTTTCATAATCTGTAAATCTCATAGATTAAATCGCTCATTTGATATTTTTAAGAAAAGAAAATAAAGTACATATACAGTCTGTGCTTTCTGATCAAAAATTCCAGTCAACTTGTAAGAAGCATATCTCGAAAAATACGTAACAAAAATCGATAAAACCGGTTGGAAAAGTTAGATAATTTCGTTATCTTTAATTCCCCTACTCACACACCCTGTGAAGTTTAGTAAAACTTTAGTTATGAATTTTCAAATGAACATATGTCACCGAACTCACTGTTTCGACACCCAACACTTTCCAAATTTTTATCTCTAGTTCTGTTTATCCATTTCACATGTAAAAATATGATTCAGAAATCTAAGAAATAGAGGAACATAATATAAAAATTTCATAAATTTTTACGGAATTATACTTGGTCAAATAATCAAACGAAATCGGGTGAAAAACCTTACTGAACTACGAACCTTCTGTCCGTGAATGCCAAAATCCAACAATGCCTATTGTCGGATTAGGCATTCCGTGAATACTAAAAGTCCGTGAATAACCTCATTGTCGGACCAATACTCACGGAGCAAGATACCATTATCGGATAAAAATATTATTGTTGGAATAAAACTTAAATAAAATCCTCATCATTATCGTATATCATTGTCGGAACTAATCACGGAAATAAAACTCTTATTCTCGGAAGCTTTAATTGTCGGATAGAATGACACGAAAACCTTAATATCGAATAAAATATATCCGTGATTACTTATTGACGGATCCATATTCACGGATCCAAATCATGATTGTCGAATAACCCATGACCCGAGTACTTACACATTGGCGCAAACACTATTGTCGGATGAGTAAAACACGTAAATAAAACTCTCATTGGCGGATGAACACACTTAGACAAAACACTATCATCGTATGGTATTGTAGGATAGATAATCACGAATAAATATACATACCTTACGAAAGACTATTGTCGGATGGGACATTCACGGGTATATATGTACGTATATATAAGTATCTTACTGTCACATATACTATTCTCCAAACGATACCTATGAATAACCATAAGAAAACCTTACGGAAGATTTATAATTAAAGCCAAACGTATCACCAACGGGCCGTATCCCCTTTCAAACACAAACCAAAGTATTTGGACATAACTAGTGGGATGAACACTAGCATGGATGGTCTTACGGGACATCTACTTATATAGCCTTATATGTCTAGGACATTAGAAGGTTACGGATTCGGGGAACCTACCAGCTGTTTAGCACTCGACTCACGTTTATTGACATAAACGCAAAGGCTCAGGTGAGTCTCATAGCCCCTCTTTACTGTTTTTACCCAGGGGTGGGATTACATGCTCGATCTTGTTTTACATATGAACACAAGTACAAAACCTCAATATATTGATTGCATGAGTTGTTTTATCTAATCATGAAGTCCCTCACAACATAGTTTGTTTATATTGCGATAGCGTGAATGTTAGTGTATGGTACCATATGGGATTGACAATCCCCGTCCGGGGTAGTCGTGCTACCACGACTGCGGTCGAACGGGCGCATTTTCATTTGTTCATACATGTGTAGATTAGGCACATGCCGGGGGCAAACTCGATCAGGTCCTTGAATGTGGATCCTGGCACACTCAGTTAAGCTCAAACTATGTGCTCATGGCAATAATATACACTCATATTTTATTTGCATGTTTGCAAATCACTAAACTAAATCTTGTGGTTCATAACTTGGATTTCATCGATTTACACCTGTGAGCTCACCAGCTTTTTAGCTGACCTTTTAGCATGTATTCTCAGGTACCCAGCAGTAGTAGATCTGCTCAGGACTTTTAGCTCGAGTCACATTCAGATATCAGAAGATTCACATGCATTTCTATATTTTGTACAATTATATATGCCTTAGGATCTTTTACATTTAGCTGCGAGCTTTTGTAACAAGAACAACGATGTAAAACCTTCATATTATTTATGAAATGTTTAAAACGACGCATTTAGAGTCGTTCACTTTATCTTATGTGCTTTGCTATTGATTAGTAACACCCAAATCTTGCTTCCGCTAAACACGAAATTTGGGGGTGTTACAGATTGGTATCAGAGCCTAAGGTTATAGTGAACTAGGTTGCATTTAGTGAGCCTAGACTATGACCGTTAGGCGGTATTCCTTACTAGGTATGATTAGGTTCAGTGACTGCATTGTATTGGTTTAATTTAACATAGCTTGATCAACTATGTACAATTAAAAGAATATGATATGAAATCTGAAAAGAATCATGACTGAACTGGATACGTTAGTAGACTCTGACCACGAGAGAAACCGGGACTTAAACTTGTACGTGTTAGACACCCTAGGCTATTATGTGATATATTTATATATACATAGATAGGCCTCACTCTTTCTATGACTTGTCTCAGAATGGCATACTCATCACACAATTCATCACACACTCAATCTGGGTCGCAGAACCCGAGGGTAGCTAGGAGGAACAACTGGTTGCCTCGAGCTGGCCCGTATCCAAACAACCTCACTCTGCCGGCCTTGGCCGCTAGGCTAGACCGTCAGGAACAACAACTCCGCACCATGGATGTCACCTTGCAGGAAACTAACGAAAATTGGAGACTCACAGCACTCGAACGAATCAACCAAGTCGCCGAGGATCACGAGAACACTGTTAACAATACGAACGTACTCTACAACCAAGTAGTGCAATCAAGGGTGGAAAACGGACTCTTATGGCACAGAGTGGAGCAATGTGAACAACGCTTGCAAGAAGCCGAAGAATACTCAAGGATGCTGGTACAACGTTTGACCCTAGCAGAAGACAACGCCCGACAAACCAGCAGACTTGCCACCACTGTGGACCGACTTGTCACCCTAATGGAAAGGATAGACTTGCGTTAGAACTAGGGTGACCATCATCTTGCGATCTATATCTATCTATGTAAAACTCTTATCATTCGAACCGGATGTAACAATTCCCAGTACCTTTTGTACTCCCCATATTATGTAGTCTTTTGTAAAACTCTCAAGTCGAGACTCCCGAGACTCTAATTAGAAACTTTCTATAATCGTTCAACTTCGTGTTATGTATTGACAGTTCCTTCCACTGTTTCCACTATATGATTATTTCTTATAATGCTGCATATTATCGCTTGAATATGTGTACATCCATCGAGCTTATTACCTTAGTAATATTTCTCATGTACCTTTCATTTATCTTTTGAAGAAATATGCCGCCAAAGAAGAAGAGTTACAGTGATGCTGAGCTTGCTGCCATAGTATCCCGCGCTATGGCCGAAGCCCTAGCCACTCGAGACTCCCCTCAAAACTCAAGCAGGAATACTGAGACTCCCGAAGTCACACCTGTTGTCAAACCTTGTTCCTACAAGGACTTCCTCAGCTGCAAACCCCTGAACTTCAAGGGCACGGAAGGTGCCATCGGTCTAATCAGATGGATCGAGAGGACCGAGTCTGTCTTCGGCCTGTGCAACTGCACGGAAGACAACAAGGTCAAATTTGCTACTTACACCTTTCAAGAAGGTGCTCTAACCTGGTGGAACACTCATGCCAGTTCTGTGGGGATCGAGGTAGCTAACCAACTTCCCTGGGCAGAGCTGAAGAAAATGCTAAGGGATGAATACTGTCCCACTGAAGAACTCCACAGCTTGGAGGAAGAATTCTGGCACTTGACTGTGCAAGGTAACGACATTGCTGGATACACCACAAAATTCCAGCAACTTGCTCTCCTATGTCCGGGTTTGGTCGACACGGACGAAAAACGCATCAAGAAGTACATCCATGGCCTTCCCAAGAACATACAGGGAAATGTCGCCTCATCAAGGCCAACCACCATCCACAGTGCCATTCGACTGGCACATGAACTCATGGCTATGATTGTCAGCCGTGAAACATCAACTACTTCCTCTAACAACAAGAGGAAATTTTCTGGAAACCCTAACAACCCACCAACCTTCAAGAAGTCCGAAACTGTCAGGGCTTACTCCTCTGGAACTGGGGAAAAGAAGGGTTACACCGGGAGCAAACCCCATTGCTCAAAGTGTGACCGTCACCACGAGGGTCCTTGCAGTACTCCTTGCAACAACTGCAAGAGGTACGGGCATTCTAGCAAGGACTGCCGAGCCCCTAGAGCCAACAACAACTGCAACAACAACAACTCCAACCAACCCAGAGCCTGCTTTGAATGCGGTCTCACCGGGCACTTCAGAAATGACTGCTCGAAACTGAAGAATGGAAACAATAACAACAACAATGCAAGGGGAAGAGCCTTTGTTCTGAATTCGGGAGATGCCCGTCAAGACCCGAACGTGGTCACGGGTATGTTCCTCCTCAACAATCTTACTGCCTCTGTTCTTTTTGATACCGGTGCTGATAGAAGTTTTATTTCCCATGAATTTTGCCCACTGCTTGACACCATTCCTGTTGCATTAAACGAAAAGTATATTGTTGAATTAGCTAATGGTAAACTCATTGAGACCAACAGTGTGATACCCAATTGCACTCTAAACCTCGCCGGAGAACTTTTCTCTATTGACCTCATACCCGTCGAGATCGGAAGCTTTGACATCATTGTCGGAATGGACTGGTTGTCCAAACACCGAGCTGAGATCGTTTGTTTTGAAAAAGTCGTCCGCATTCCCCTCGCTGCTGGTAGAACCTTAGTCATACAAGGGGAGACCGGTAGAGCGGGACTGAACATCATCTCTTGTCTGAAAACCCGAAAGTTTCTCAGAAAAGGGTATCCAGCCATCCTCGCGCACATCACCAAGAACAAGTCAGAGGAGAAACGGCTTGAGGATGTGCCAATTGTTAGAGACTTTCCAGAAGTCTTTCCAGAAGAACTACCTGGTCTACCTCCGACTAGACAGGTTGAGTTCTCAATCGATCTTGTGCCGGGTGCCGCACCAGTAGCCCGAGCACCTTACCGCTTAGCCCCATCTGAACTTCAGGAGCTTTCTACCCAGCTACAGGAGCTCCTGGATCGAGGATTCATTAGGCCGAGTTCTTCACCTTGGGGAGCTCCGGTCTTATTCGTGAAAAAGAAAGACGGTTCCTTCCGAATGTGTATCGACTACCGGGAGTTGAATAAATTAACCATCAAAAACAGATATCCACTCCCCCGTATCGATGACCTGTTTGACCAGCTACAAGGGTCGAGTATTTATTCGAAAATCGACCTTCGGTCAGGTTATCATCAACTCCGAGTTCGCGACACCGACATTCCAAAAATAGCTTTTCGAAATCGCTACGGGCATTACGAATTCCAAGTGATGCCATTCGGCTTAACCAACGCACCGGCGGTATTCATGGATCTAATGAATCGGGTGTGCAAACCTTATCTTGACAAATTCGTCATTGTCTTCATCGATGACATCCTCATATACTCGCAAAACGAACAAGAACATGCGCAACATCTCAAAACGATTCTAGAATTACTCAGACACGAGGAGTTATATGCTAAATTCTCCAAGTGTGAATTCTGGATAGAATCCGTTCAATTCCTTGGACATGTTGTCAATAGTCAAGGAATCCATGTTGATCCATCAAAAATAGAAGCCATCAAAAACTGGCAAGCACCAACCACTCCCACCGAGGTACGCCAATTCTTGGGATTGGCCGGGTACTATCGGCGATTCATTGAGAATTTCTCCAAAATAGCTCAACCTCTCACGACACTGACTCAGAAGGACAAGAAGTTCAATTGGACCGATAAACAAGAGTCAGCATTCCAGCTATTAAAACTCAAGCTTTGCAGTGCTCCGATTCTATCTTTACCCGAAGGCACCGATGACTTCGTGGTATACTGCGATGCTTCTCATCAAGGTCTCGGTTGCATATTGATGCAACGAGACAAAGTTATTGCTTATGCTTCACGACAACTCAAAATTCATGAAAAGAACTACACCACCCATGATCTCGAATTGGGAGCTGTTGTCTTTGCTCTCAAAATCTGGAGGCATTACCTCTACGGTACTAAGTGCACCATCTTTACCGACCACAAAAGCCTCCAGCACATCTTTGACCAAAAGGATCTCAACATGAGACAACGTCGGTGGGTCGAGTTACTCACTGATTATGACTGCGAGATCCGTTACCATCCTGGCAAGGCAAATGTTGTTGCCGATGCCCTCAGCCGTAAGGAGCGTGTAAAACCACTTCGAGTCCGAGCTCTCAGTATGACTATTCATAATGACCTCACTATTCAGATTCATGCCGCCCAACTCGAAGCTTTGAAACCCGAAAACGTTAAAAACGAAGCCTTACGAGGCATGGATAAGCAATTTGAAATCAAGCCTAATGGAGTTAGGTACTTCGTGAACCGAATCTGGTTACCCGTCTTTGGAAACCTGCGGGACTTAGTGATGGATGAAGCTCACAAGTCCAAATATTCTATCCATCCTGGATCCGATAAAATGTATCACGGCATCAAGGAATTCTATTGGTGGCCGAACATGAAAGCCGAAATTGCCGGCTATGTCAGCAAGTGCCTTACCTGTTCCAAGGTCAAGGTTGAACATCAAAAACCTTCCGGATTGCTCCAACAACCCAGTATTCCCGAGTGGAAATGGGAGCAAATCACTATGGACTTCATAACCAAATTGCCCAAGTCACCGAGCGGTTGCGATACCATTTGGGTGATCGTCGATCGTCTCACTAAATCCGCTCACTTCCTTGCAATCAAGGAAACCGATAAAACGGAGCGCCTTTCGCAAATCTATGTCAAGGAGATAGTTACCCGACACGGTGTCCCAATCTCAATTATCTCCGACAAAGACGCTCGTTTTACATCTCACTTTTGGCAATCACTTCAGAAATTATTGGGTACTCGTCTCGATATGAGTACCGCATACCATCCTCAAACTGATGGCCAAAGTGAACGGACCATACAAACACTGGAAGATATGCTACGAGCTTGCGTAGTTGATTTCGGTGCCAACTGGGAAAGACATCTGCCATTGTGCGAGTTTTCCTACAATAACAGCTATCATGCCAGCATAAAGGCTGCACCATTCGAGGCACTGTACGGTCGTAAGTGCCGATCACCGATTTGCTGGACCGAAGTGGGAGACAGCCAACTCACTGGTCCCGAGCTCATACACGAAACCACAGAGAAAATCTCTGAAATTCAGAACCGACTCAAAGCCGCCCGTGATCGTCAGAAAAGTTATGCTGACGTGAGACGCAAACCACTCGAGTTCCAGGTTGGGGATCGAGTACTCTTGAAAGTATCACCTTGGAAAGGCGTGATTCGTTTTGGCAAACGCGGGAAGTTAAACCCCAGGTACATTGGACCCTTTGAGATCCTCGAAAGGATTGGTCCCGTGGCTTATCGATTGCAACTGCCGTCCGAACTCAGCAGTGTGCACCCTACTTTTCACATTTCAAATTTAAAGAAATGTCTGTCTGATGAGACACTTATCATCCCCCTTGACGAGATTCGCGTCAACGAAAAGCTTCACTTTGTTGAAGAACCTGTTGAAATCATGGACCGGGAGGTCAAACAACTTAAACAAAGTCGTATTCCCATCGTTAGAGTCCGGTGGAATTCACGGCGTGGTTCGGAATTCACTTGGGAACGGGAAGACCAAATGCGACTCAAATATCCACACCTGTTCACAGACTCCCCTCATACCACGACTCAGAACTAAATTTCGGGACGAAATTCTTTTAACAAGGGGAGAATGTAACACCCGACAAATTAGGACTATAATTAGTGCCTAATCATAAGTGTAAATACATGTAATTAAGATTAATTATATGTGTCATTATGTGTATTGATATTTTAATATATGTACACACGTACGCGATTTGATTAAATCGTGCATTTTCATATCGCGCGGATCCCGATACAGTAATACGGACGTTGGTAAACAAAATATTAAAATTATTTAAATATTTCTTAGTAAATCAAAACTTATGAATATTATGATAATATCATGCAATAAACAAATATGATTCTATAAAACGTCATAAACGCGACAAAAATGCACAAATTAACTTTAACCGACAACGATAAAGTACACGAACACAAGGAAGACAAGTTGCGAGCCCAACCCACACATGGGTCAGACTTATCCAGCCCAGGTGACCCACGGGTCAACCCAGGTCAACTCAAATGACTAAACACTAAACCCCTCCTTTCTTGATTCATTTCACTTAACACACTCTCTCACTACAAACTCATTTCCTATGCATTATCTCACTAAAACTACCAAAGATTCAGTCTCTTCAAAAACCCCTTCCAAGAAGATCTAAACTAAAATCACTAAAATCTAACACCATTTGAACCACTAAAACGCAAGGAGGAGCGAAGAGATTCCAGATCGTCGCTGCTGCTGCTCGTCTGCCTCGTTCTCACACTAGATCCATTTTACTCGGTATAAATCTCTGACCTTCCTTTGTATTTCCTTGGATGACATGTACACACATGCTAGAACTCATTTCACCACTGATTATGTCCAAAAACCCCTTAGAAATCGTATGAATACGCGGTTAACCACTGGATAATAGCTTTACCCACAGGACAATAAAATAGATCGGTCTAGATCGAACATAACGAGACCATTTCTTAACGAAATCTTGCATTTCTTAAGCTTAAAACGAATTTCAAGATGTCTGGTTTCATAATCTGTAAATCTCATAGATTAAATCGCTCATTTGATATTTTTAAGAAAAGAAAATAAAGTACATATACAGTCTGTGCTTTCTGATCAAAAATTCCAGTCAACTTGTAAGAAGCATATCTCAAAAAATACGTAACAAAAATCGATAAAACCGGTTGGAAAAGTTAGATAATTTCGTTATCTTTAATTCCCCTACTCACACACCCTGTGAAGTTTAGTAAAACTTTAGTTATGAATTTTCAAATGAACATATGTCACCGAACTCACTGTTTCGACACCCAACACTTTCCAAATTTTTATCTCGAGTTCTGTTTATCCATTTCACATGTAAAAATATGATTCAGAAAGCTAAGAAATAGAGGAACATCATATAAAAATTTCATTAATTTTTACGGAATTATACTTGGTCAAATAATCAAATGAAATCGGGTGAAAAACCTTACTGAACTACGAACCTTCTGTCCGTGAATGCCAAAATCCGACAATGCCTATTGTCGGATTAGGCATTCCGTGAATATCAAAAGTCCGTGAATAACCTCATTGTCGGACCAATACTCACGGAGCAAGATACCATTATCGGATAAAAATATTATTGTTTGAATAAAACTTAAATAAAATCCTCATCATTATCGTATATCATTGTCGGAACTAATCACGGAAATAAAACTCTTATTCTCGGAAGCTTTAATTGTCGGATAGAATGACACGAAAACCTTAATATCGAATAAAATGTATCCGTGATTACTTATTGACGGATCCATATTCACGGATCCAAATCATGATTGTCGAATAACCCATGACCCGAGTACTTACACATTGGCGCAAACACTATTGTCGGATGAGTAAAACACGTAAATAAAACTCTCATTGTCGGATGAACACACTTAGACAAAACACTATCATCGTATGGTATTGTCGGATAGATAATCACGAATAAATATACATACCTTACGAAAGACTATTGTCGGATGGGACATTCACGGGTATATATGTACGTATATATAAGTATCTTACTGTCACATATACTATTCTCCAAACGATACCTATGAATAACCATAAGAAAACCTTACGGAAGATTTATAATTAAAGCCAAACGTATCACCAACGGGCCGTATCCCCTTTCAAACACAAACCAAAGTATTTGGACATAACTAGTGGGATGAACACTATCATGGATGGTCTTACGGGACATCTACTTATATAGCCTTATATGTCTAGGACATTAGAAGGTTACGGGTTCGGGGAACCTACCAGCTGTTTTGCACTCGACTCACGTTTATTGACATAAACGCAAAGGCTCAGGTGAGTCTCATAGCCCCTCTTTACTGTTTTTACCCAGGGGTGGGATTACATGCTCGATCTTGTTTTACATATGAACACAAGTACAAAACCTCAATATATTGATTGCATGAGTTGTTTTATCTAATCATGAAGTCCCTCACAACATAGTTTGTTTATATTGCGATAGCGTGAATGTTAATGTATGGTACCATATGGGATTGACAATCCCCGTCCGGGGTAGTCGCGCTACCACGACTGCGGTCGAACGGACGCATTTTCATTTGTTCATACATGTGTAGATTAGGCACATGCCGGGGGCAAACTCGATCAGGTCCTTGAATGTGGATCCTGGCACACTCAGTTAAGCTCAAACTATGTGCTCATGGCAATAATATACACTCATATTTTATTTGCATATTTGCAAATCACTAAACTAAATCTTGTGGTTCATAACTTGGATTTCATCGATTTACACCTGTGAGCTCACCAGCTTTTTAGCTGACCTTTTAGCATGTATTCTCAGGTACCCAGCAGTAGTAGATCTGCTCAGGACTTTTAGCTCGAGTCACATTCAGATATCAGAAGATTCACATGCATTTCTATATTTTGTACAATTAGATATGCCTTAGGATCTTTTACATTTAGCTGCGAGCTTTTGTAACAAGAACAACGATGTAAAACCTTCATATTATTTATGAAATGTTTAAAACGACGCATTTAGAGTCGTTCACTTTATCTTATGTGCTTTGTTATTGATTAGTAACACCCAAATCTTGCTTCCGCTAAACACGAAATTTGGGGGTGTTACACGATAATTGTCTGTCGCCCAACTCTGCCCAGCAGAGTGGCGATCGGCATTTGCGTCCATACAATGCCTCAAATGGCGCCATCTGTATGCTGGTGTGATAACTTTTATTATATGAAAATTCTGCTAAAGGTAGGTGTGTATCCCAATTACCTCTAAAGTCTATCACACATGCTCTCAACAGGTCTTCGAGTGTTTGTATCGTTCGCTCGCTCTGGCCGTCAGTTTGTGGGTGGTAGGCAGTACTCATGTCGAGTCTAGTACCCAATGCATGTTGAAGTGTTTGCCAGAAGCGAGAGGTGAATCGTGCATCTCTATCAGAGATGATGGATAATGGCACCCCATGTCGAGAAACGACCTCTTTCAAATAGATTCTAGTCAGCTTCTCCATTTTGTCTGTTTCTTTGATAGCAAGGAAGTGGGCTGATTTCGTTAATCTATCGACAATCACCCATATGGTGTCAACTCCGGATGTTGTTTTTGGTAACTTCGTGATGAAGTCCATTGTGATGTGTTCCCATTTCCATTTGGGCATTTCGGGTTGTTGCAAAAGCCCAGACGGCTTTTGATATTCAACTTTGACTTTTGCACAAGTCAAGCACTTACTAACGTATGTGACAATGTCTCGTTTCATGCCAGGCCACCAGTAAAATCCTTTCAAGTCGTGATACATCTTATCTGCACCAGGATGTAGAGAGTAGTTGGACTTATGTGCTTCGTCCAAAATCAATCGGCGCAATTCATCTACGCATGGTACCCAAATTCGGTTCATGAAGTACAACACTCCGTTGTCTTTGGTTTCAAGTTATTTTTCCATTCTTTTTAAGGATTCTTCCTTAAAGTGTTCGGGAATAAATGCTAGTTGTTGAGCATCACGAATTTGAGTAAAGAGATTCGAGTGGATTGTCAATCCTAAAGCTCGAACTCTACGGGGTTTGACTCGTTCCTTACGACTCAAGGCATCAGCTACAACGTTTGCTTTGCCCGGGTGATACTTAATATCACATTCGTAATCGTTCAGTAATTCGACCCAACGACGTTGCCTCATGTTGAGTTCTTTCTGGTCGAATATATGCTGGAGACTTTTGTGATCCGTGAAGATAGTGCACTTTGTACCATATAGGTAGTGTCTCCAAATCTTAAGTGCAAAAACGACGGCTCCTAGCTCTAAGTCATGCGTCGTATAGTTCTTTTCGTGAACTTTCAATTGTCGAGATACATAAGCAATGACTTTGTCATTTTGCATCAATACGCAACCCAATCCCTGATGTGAAGCATCACAGTAGACAACAAAGTTTTCTACTCCCTCAGGTAGTGATAGGATTGGTGCGGTACTTAGTTTCTATTTCAACAATTGGAAAGCAATCTCTTGCTTCTCGCCCCAATCAAATTTCTTATCCTTTTGAGTTAGAGCGGTAAGTGGTTGGGCTATTTTCGAGAAGTTCTCGATGAAGCGTCGGTAATAGCCGGCTAGCCCAAGAAATTGTCGTATCTCGGATGGTGTTTTCGGGGCTTCCCAGTTCTTGATAGCCTCAATTTTGAATGGGTCCACATGAATTCCTTCGTTATTGATCACATGACCAAGGAAATGAACCTCACGCATCCAAAATTCGCATTTAGAGAACTTGGCGTAAAGCTTCTCTTTTTCTGGTAATTCAAGAATCATTCTCAGGTGTTGCTCGTGATCCTCCTTCGTTCGGGAATATATCAATATGTCGTCCATAAACACGATCACGAACTTGTCAAGATAAGGTTTGCATACTCTATTCATGAGGTCCATGAACACTGCTGGTGCGTTTGTTAGTCCGAAAGGCATGACTAGGAACTCGTAATGACCGTATCGAGTTCTAAACGCAGTCTTAGGAATATCCTCATCCCGAACCTTCAGTTAATGGTAACCAGATCGCAAGTCGATCTTCGAATAGTAACTTGACCCTTGTAGCTGGTCAAATAAGTCATCGATGCGAGGTAGTGGATATCGATTCTTTATAGTTACTTTGTTTAGTTCCCGATAATCGATACACATTCGCATTGATCCATCCTTTTTCTTGACGAATAAAACCGGAGCTCCCCAAGGTGAAAAGCTCAGTCGGATGAATCCTAAGTCTAAGAGTTCCTGCAGTTGTGCAGACAGCTCTTGCATTTCTGATGGAGCAAGACGGTAAGGTGCACGAGCAATTAGTGCTGCTCCAGGAACTAGGTCGATATGAAATTCAACCTGTCGTGGGGGTGGTAATCCTGGTAATTCGTCAGGAAACACTCCCGGGTAGTCACGTACGATAGGTACGTCGTCTATACGTCGCTCCTCGAATTTCTTTTCTACAACGTGTGCCAAGAATGCTTGGTATCCCTTTCGGAGATATTTACGGGCTTTCAAGCATGTAATCATTTTTGTGGCACTTTTTCGTTTCTCACCTTTGACCATGAGAGTTTCTCCTATCGGTAGTGGTAAGCGTACCAACTTATCGTAACAGATGATCTCGGCGCGGTTCTTAGACAACTAGTCCATGCCGACTACAACGTCGAAGCTTCCCAACTTAACCGGTAGTAAGTCTATTTTGAAGAGATGACCTTCTAATTCCAAGGTACATCCCGGTACTATTTCTCCTGACTCGATTAACTCACCATCGGCAAGTTCAATAGTATATTTGTTATCTAGCTTACATGATTCAAGTTCTAATAGTGGTCTAAGCTCATTAGACACAAAACTTAAATCAGCACCTGAATCAATTAACACAGAGGCATAATGGTTGTTTACAAGAAACGTACCAGTGACGGTGTTAGGTTCCTGGCGTGCCTCTTGTGCTCCAATCACAAATGCTCGTCCTTGAGTCGGCTGATTGATGATGTTGTTGGCTCGGTTGTTGTTACCACGGTTGTTGGTGTTGTTGCGGTTTTGGTTGTTCTGGTTGTTGTTGTTGGGGTTTTGGTTGTTCAGTCGAGGGCAACGATTCCGATAGTGCCTCGTGTCGCCACATTCAAAACACCCTTGGTTTCGGCATTCTGTGGTTTCCCTAGGGGTAGGGTTAGCTTTGCAGTTTTCGGTTTTGTGACCCCAACCTCTACAGTTGTTGCAATACCAACATTCACTCTCGTGGTGTTTGCTACATTTGTCACACTTAGGTTTGTTACCCAAGTATGGTTTTGTTTCCACAGTGGTGGCAGCATAGGACTTTGGGTTCCCAGACCCCTTCTTATTTGTTTGACCCTGACGGTCACTTCCTCTGTCATTCCACTTACGCTTTGTACCTCCAAAATTGCCAGCTTCTGTACTGCTCGGCTCAACCTTGCCCGGTGCAGTTTTCTTGGTCAGTGTTCCCATCCTGACTGCCTCATCGGTCAGACTTTGCGCTAAAACAACAGAGCTCCTGAATGTGTCAGGTTTGGAAGATGTAATCAAACTCCTGATTTGCGGTGCCAGACCATATACATAGCGCTCGATGCGCTTGTACTCAGGTGTCACCATATGTGGCACTAGACGTGCTAGTTCCTGAAACTTGGTTGTATAACCAGTGACATCGGCACCAATCATAGTGATGTTTCACAGCTCGGTTTCGACTTTCTGCATCTCACTACGGGGACAGAATTCCTCCAACATCATGTTTTTCAGTAATTCCCATGACATGGAGTAGGCAGCTGGTCGTCCAAGTGATTGGACTTGACTGTTCCACCAAGTGAGAGCTTTGTCAGCAAGAGTGCAGGTGGCATATTTCACCATACAGTCTGGTGAACAGTCACTAATATCCAACACCGACTCAGTCTTCTCTATCCAGTGTATAATCCCAATAGCACCCTCGGTGCCACGAAAAGTAACTGGCTTACAAGCCTGGAATGTCTTGTATGAACACCCTCGACGAGTATTCACAGGTGCCTCAGTATTAACAGGGGTAGACCCGCTGTTATTCATTCCATTCTCACGATTTCGGCTTGCTTCATACTCAGCAATACCTTCAGCTATTCGCCGTGCTATCATTTGTTCAGTAGTTTCATTGTTGTTGGGTGGGGGAACGGTTTCAGGAATGGAAGGAGGAGTCGTTCGTCGACTGTTCTTAGTCATTCGTCGTTTTGGTGGCATGATTCCGTTCTGCGATGAAATAAAATGCAGAAGTCAATGCCAAGGTATTGAATGTGATGAACAAGATTTCACATTTTTAACAAGGGAACATTATGAAAAATTGAAGGACAAGATTTTGTATCACATGTCGCACGACTTTGAAACGCCCATATGTAGTTAGTACCATATAATCACGTTGGCCAGGCGTCATTATATAATGCTAAATACATATTTCTTTTCATCATCATTTAACACAGTCGAGTTCAAAGAAAATTTCAGATAAGGATCAATAATCAAGGTGTGGTATGTTTCATGGTTTTCAAGGAATGATCAAACGTTATTGATTGGCTGCCGTTTTTAACACACGTATATAAATGTAGATATAATACTAAAGTCGTTGTTGAATGTAATGAATACAAAATACAATCAAACATAAGTTATATTATATCAAAAGGTGTAGCGCTGATTCAACAGTTTTATACAAAACAAGATGGGATCCCTAATACGCCCCATCAGCGGTTAGCGCTATACAAAAGTCAATGGGTTTTCCTATACATATACCCATCCTAACAACAGATTTTTCCCGTCTAGTACATGTCCAGTACATACATACATCTACCCATCTGATACTAGTCTATACAATACGTGATGGACCTACTAACATATCCATCATCCAAAAAGTGGTCGGTCTGATGCCCAGTGGGCACAAACCGCCATACACAAGTCTAATGAAAATAAGGTAGAAACAACCCCACAGCTGTCCTCAACACAACTAGCATCACACAAGCTATCTCTCTGGCAGCAACCTGCTATCCTCGCACGCCTCTCTAGTACCCTGACACGAGCACGTGCGGTCTCGGCTATCTCTCTGGCAGCAACCACGTTGCTCAACAAGAAGTGGCAACGCTCATGTATGTCTGTCATGTCTCCATCCAGATGGGAGACATCGCTCTGTAGCTCAGCAAGGTGAACACCCCTGCTACCAGAAATGCGAAACAATGTGCGAATCACAGCCACAATGGTAGGGAGAGTCAATTCCACGGGATCTCCAGTAGTAGGCAGTGGTGCGGAGGATCGGGAGGACTCCCCGGTCTCAAAAGTAGAAGGAAAACCCTCCAACGACCTCCACCGCCCCAACATAGGAGTCATCCACTCCAAGTGAGCAAGCCTAGGTACCCTCTGTGGCGGCTCATCGCAGTGCATCACCCTCTCCTCTGCCATCGGCGCCTTATCACGGGGCGCAAGTGGTCCTCTAGGGAAGTCTCGGACACACATCCGTGGTGCCTTCCTAGGTATCGGTCCTCTGGAAGGTCCAGCAGTCGTATGGCGTGCCGCCATAAAGGTAGACCCTAACATACGAGTGGTAGGGTCAGTGGGAGCAGTAGCAGGTGGGACCACATGTGCAGTAGGTGGTGGGGTGATGTAAGCATCACCGGTGTCATCCGATAGAGCTCTCAGCTGAATTGGTGGACTCGCAACTCCGGTGCTAGCATCGCTATGGTAGGAATCCTCAGTCGGCTCCTCATCTGAAGCATACAAATAGATCGGACTGTGCCTCGACATGCTGAGACAAAGAAGTCGTAGGTGACGTGTCAGTCGTATGTTAGCTGTATGCAAAATGTGTATGCATGCAATGAATGTTTTAGCCAAGGCTATAGTCTAGGTCTCTAAGGTTTTAGGTCACTTAAAGACTTCTAGTTCGCTATAACCAATGGCTCTGATACCAAGTCTGTCACACCCCGCCAAACGGTAATTACAATTAGTTATGTTTAGTTTGCGGAAGCTTTAATAACGTGGCGGGGCTGCGAACAGTAATTTCAACCAACAGATACATACATACTCAGAGCATATGGTTATTGCACAACATAATAGATAAGGATGCCAGTTCAAACATTTGTTACAAAAGTAGTACGACTATGTAAGTCGTAACAGTAGTAGTGGAGTTTAAAACATTTTAGTTTTAACAATACTACATAAGTTTAAAGTAAGATTTCATAAGTATGACCGCAATATCTGCAGTTATACAAATGAAATCCCCAAAAGCGGTCCCAACATATGTGTCATCCTAATTAGTCCAGGGTTGTCCATCCTGAATGCATGCGATTTCTTACCCAGCTAATTTCCTGAAAAACATAGAGAAAGTCGTCAACAAATATGTTGAGTGAATTTACAAGTTTGTATATGTATGTGGTTAGTTAAACCAAGTTTGTATAAATGATTTGTTATTCATTTATAAAATACAAGTTAGGTAGGGTTGTTACCCTAAGGTATTGCTATACGTGGGATGTCGTCCCAAAATTTGTTACTGGTTGTTTACCAGTGTAAAATAAGTTACCGGTATGTCTTCCGGTGTCCAACAGTTGTAGGATTCGTTCTTCCTAAAAGTATGTGGGAATTTTACTTAGACTGTGATCCCCTGAAAGGTGAGCTAAACCTCGCAGGTTAAAGTAACGCGACCTAACCCTATAACCAAACCACAACCAGAACTTATGTTGTTTGCCTGAACGGACGTTTAAGTATACGCTCCACCGTAGGAGGGTCGTCACGGCAATAGTACTATCCGTATACTCAGTGGCTAGAGTCACCTAGCTAATGGTTACAGTAGCATGTCATGAGGTCTTTCATGCATACCATCCAAGTCTAGGTCCGTACTAGGATACATTGTCTAAATTCCCAAAATAACAGTGAATATGTAATATCACAAATCAACAGTTGTATAAAAGCAATAAAGCATTTATAGTTTGATTGCATGTGTTGGCATGCAATTTCTATGTTTAACACCCCTGTGTTTAAAAGCAGAAAACATTTAAAAGTAGGGGCTGTAAACTCACTGTGATGTGCTCGGTAAGGAAAGCTAGCAGCCGACAGGTAATAGCCCAAGGTGTGTTAACCTATATACGATAAATGTATTAACATAAGTACGTTTGATTTGTTTAATCAACTTATGTTAACGGTGTGTTTGTTTGAAGAAATTGTTGATTTCTTGATGATGTAAGTCATTACATTCGTTGGTGACGTTGTGTTGAAATATTGTTATATTTCTCACGTCGTATACCTTGTCAAATGTATATCCACATATGTAATCATGCATATAGATATTTGAACGTTGTTCTGTTCCTTTTTGTACATATACAATAATTATTGTTTCAACATATTGAATTCGTCGTGTGATGTATATATATATTTATATATATATATATAAGTTCTAAACACGTGGTTTACGTATTAGAATGTATATAAGTTTTATTTGTCATAAAACTTCTTATTGTATTTATTTCCGTTTATAAAATAAATAAATGATATCGTTATTGAAAAGTTGTCTTTTGTATATACATAGAACATATATATTTATAGATTCGTCGTTTGTTATTGAGTATGTATATATACATTTTTATATATATATAGAATCATAAACGTTCCTTTTTATAAATATTCGTCCCGTGAAATAAATCGGGTCACGTCTTATGTTTGGAATATTTTGGAAGTTTATTGGGCTCGGCCCGATTAGTTTTGTTTTCGGCCCAATAACTTAACCCGATTACAATATTCGTTGGGCCCATTAACAAGTTTTTGGCCCAATGGCCCGTTATTTAATTTAACTCATTTGTTTTTACAATTCTCGGTCCAAACCCAAACTCTTAGGCCCAAGGAGCATTCGGCCCAGCTTGCGACCACGGCCCAGTCTACAGTCCAGCCCAGCCCAGCCGATCGGCTTGGGCCAGCCGTTCGGCTTGGGCCTTCAGTCGTTCGGCTGGAGGTTCCGGCCCAACAAAAACCCATTCGATCCAGTCCAATTTAATTAGTCCATTATTTGTTTCAGTCCAGTCCACATCCTAACCCCTCCGTTCGGGTGAAAAATCACAAACCGTTCGACTCATCATGGCTAGCCGTTCGGCTCAACCAAACTAGCCGATCGGCTCAGTTTGTTGAGCCGTTCGGCTCATTACATTCAGCCGATCGGCTGGCCCAAGCCAACCGATCGGGTTGGTTCGTCCCTGTCCTCTCGCCCTCTGTTCTTGCGTGAGTTAGTGGTACATATATATACATGTGTTTGTTACGAGTTTTAGCTCATTTATACACCATTTTCATATCATTACATCATTACATCACATTTGCATCAACTTTCACCTATATAATTTGTGATATTAAGTTTGGTTCTATACAACTCATTTCAAAAACATCTCAAACAATCATCAAGTTTATGTGTTATATACATGGATTATGATATATATATATATATATATATATATATATATATATACATGTTATACAACGAAATTTAAGTATGGAGATCGAAAGATTTGAAGTTCCTTACAAAGGATTTTGTGAAGATGATGAAGAGGCTGTGGGTAATGATATTCCTGCTTGTTGTTCTACTACTTCTGCTGCTACTAGCTCTTCTTGCTGCTGTTGATCGATGGAACCAGGAAGAAGAAGAGAAGGATAGATGATGATGATGGTAGATGTGTGTGTAAAGAAGATCACAGAAGAAGAAGATGGGAGGGTATAATTTCAAACGAGAGTTGCAGTATATAATCATACTGCCTCCTCAATTATTTGAGGTGGTGAGATATTTAGCCCGTTAATTTCGGGTACGGGTATAATTATAGCAATATAAAAGTAAACATTTTATATTTTTATTTTGTAGATGCTCTCCTGGTTCGTTATTTAAATTTGGAATAATGATGTTTTCATTATTTTGGACTGTTGTACAATTTGTGCATTGGACTGCTAACATTTAATTGAGTGCCAAATTTCAGTCGAATTTCAGGTTCATATTTTGAGGTGATGTTACAATTGTTTCTGAATGAATGAGAAAATTTGAATTTTTCTCATTTTGATCTTTGAATGCATTTTAAAATTGTTTCTGTTCGTCTTATAACACGTTTTATGTTAAACGTATATTTAACTCGTTTTATCCATAGGTTATAGATACCATAGTACTCGTAATTAATAATTGAATTATTAATTATATTATGTCGTCAACTTTTGCGGTATTTATTTGTCGGGTTCGTCCCGACACATTTGTACGTAACTTTAAATACTTACGTATTAGTAATACTTTTTGTTTGAAAGTACTGGGCTGCTAGGCTTACATCACATCAAAAGTTTTGTTTTAAACTTAATCAGGAAATTAGCGTAAGAATGCACATGCTTAGATGTTAATCAGTACCTAATTTGGAGAGTTGTCACATGCTTACACTAAAAAAGTTGCTCCAATGTGTCGCACTAAATATTTACACTAAATCTTTTTTAATTGATTTAAAATACACAACTCAACCGTATAATAATATAATTATAACCACTATATTGTTTTAATAAACGTTATAACAATCATTGTATTTAGAAATATTAAAAATTTAAATTGAAATTATATAAATATCGTAGAGTTTTTTTAATAAATATAATAACAAACATTATATTTAGTTATAAAAAATAATTATCACAAAATTTATAATAAGCACATCATATTTAAACATTCTATACATTATATATATTAATTATTATTTAATGTGAATAGTGTTTAGTGCTACACCAAATTTAGTGTTGCACTAAACACTATTTACCTTTGCACTAAAATAGTGCAGTGTTTAATGCTAACACTGAAGTAAGTTTTTCACACTTTTACACTATTATAGTGCAAAAAAGTACGTATAGTGAGTACATTGGAGATACTCTAAGTATTAAAATATGTAATTTTATAGTTCTTTGGATAAATATATAAACATACAGTTATAAATTAAAATGTAAGATGTTAGTAATAATAAATGTTCAAGTAGGAACACTTGTTGTGGTGGGAACGGTAGAACGAACATTTTTACTTTTAACTTTACGATTAAATTATGTTTTGATAAAAAAAATCTGTATCAAAATTATTAGAATTGTGTGCTCTTTAATATGAGAATTGTGTGCTCTTTAATTGTGTGCTCTTTTAACTTTACGATTAAAGATATGTGATACAACATTATAAAAAAAATATATGTATCACAGTATCACACATGAAAAGCTGTGATATACAACTTTAATTCGTGTATCATATTTTTTTTATTTTTTAATCGATCTAATTAAAAGATGATAAATTTTAATAATTTTGGCATAATTTTTTTTGCAAAATGTGTACATGTGTTGAATTTATAAGTGAAAAAGTCGTTCCTATAAGAAATGATGTGTATATGTAAATAACACTTGTGAAAACATATGGATGTTGAGTAAAAAATCCGTATTTATTTAAGCCCGTTAATATACATAAATGTTGAATGCACTTTAGACTTGAATATGTATATACAAACATATATAGAATCAAACTATCTTTTCTTTATGTAAATATGTTAAACATGTGAATACATACAATGTTTAAATTAAATTATCTTCTTTTATTTGAATGCTAAATATAATCTGTGGATATACACATATGTAGAATTATAGTATTTTCGTTTATTTTAATCTTGAACTCAACCCGTAAGTATACACATATGTTAAATAAAATTACCTTACATTTTTTGAATTTATAACCCGTAAATGCATGATTAGTAAAATAGATTATACAGAGTATCTATTCATTATCTGATTGAATATATACATTATAGTTATTTTGTTTTGTCATTATGAGATCAGATGAATTATAGTCTTGAAACATTTCAATAGCACAACTATTTTTATTTATTTATTATTTTTAATATTAATACATGTAGTTAGCATAAATCAACATTTTGACTTAGAGATATAATTAGACTTTGTTAGATAAAAGCTATCATGAGCTACCGTGAAAAAATATTTTTTAAATTTAAATAGTATTTCAATGTAGATGGTACTTAATGGTCTAATGGATATATTTAATTAAATTAATGTTTTATTTTCGAAAGAGAATTTTTAGGTAATTCATTATTTTTGATTGGTTAATTGGAAGTATAGTAAAATTGGAGCATTTGATTGGTTAATAGCTCTTCAACTTTAAAAAATTTTCATTAGGACAAGTTTTCTTTTATTAATATTTAGATAGAGATTGTATATTTATTATTATATATATTTATATCATAGATATTATTATTTGTATTACTATCATTTACTTTAATTATTTTATTAACCATCATAAAGTTGGTTCTTAACTAGTCTCGCAAAATCCTATTTATTATAACATGGTTTCAACGTTAATTGCATCGATGGTATCATGATAAGATGGTTGGATCGTAACTTGATTGCGTTAGTGGACAAAATTGTGCCACACAGAAAAATAAATAAAATAAAAAAATAATCATATCAAACCCATTGACAATCGTAGATCTCGTTGTCCGGACGGAGACGAAAAAAACAAAAATCATGATAACGATGCTTGATGTATGATTTAGGAACAAATTTTATAAATGTCTTAAAACATTTAAAACAGCCATTAAAATTATAATTATAATTTCTCTAAGGATATAATTATAATTATAATATTAATATTTATTTACCGTCCTAAAATTATTGTCACCGGATAAAATGCACACGGTTAATAAAAATGCATTTAGTACTTTTTACTACTAATCGAATTTCATCTTTACAATTTCTAAACATTTTGATCGTTTGTTTTTGTAATAAAACAATTATTTTGAAACCTATCAACGTAACTAGATGGCAAATTAAAATAGCCACGGATGATGTTTGGACATTAAAAGAAGGTAGATTTGATATGTTTTATTTCCGTATTTGGCCATAAAACCAAAACAAGTAGATTTTGAGTATATAATCAGGAAGCACCTTCACCACACACACACCAATAATGGACTATCTAACTTTGCTTCTCTCGTTTTCTTTCCTTTTAACATTAATAATTATTTGTGCCACTACTATTTCCGGCCGTCGCATCTCGCGGCTGCCGCCAGGCCCTTACCCTTATCCGATCATCGGAAATCTTCCAAGTATCGGGGACAAACCTCATCACTCTCTTGCCACACTCTCTAAACGTTATGGTCCTTTAATGTCCCTTAAACTTGGAACCAAAACAACAATAGTTGTTTCATCACCTGATGTCGCAAAAGAATTCTTTCACACACATGATCTATTGTTCTCTAGCCGATCGGTCCCGGATATTGGACGGGTGGTGGACCATAAAAAATACTCCATAGTGTGGCTGCCGGTTGGAGATCAATGGCGAAAACTACGAAGAATAACTAAAGAATATTTGTTGTCCGTACAACGTCTAGATGCTAGCGAACATCTACGTCAGAAGAAGGTACCGGTCTATTATATATAGACTATGTACTCCACAACCATAGAATAATACAAGAGATTATTTAACAAGTGCTCTATGGCACGATTACCATGTGTTGAATGAAGTCAAAACATAATTATTCGATTAATAGATACACAATAGATAATATAACTTTTTCTTTTAATAATTCAATCTTACAGATCTTATAGTTTAATCAATAGGAATTGACATGCCGATCTTAAAGTTTAATCCGATAGGAATTGACATGCAATCTGAAGTAAGCAACCCGAATTATAACTTACTTAACAGATGTACATTTATATATATAGTCATTTTTAATTTTGATGTAGACATCCAATGGGACTTGCTACAGCCTTATTTTATATAAATTCTGGTGTTCAAAAGAAAAATAAATTGTTAGCAATAAGATAATCGATTAGTCTTTTTTCATCCATGTAACAACTTTTTATACTTGTAGGTACAAGAACTTCTTGATCATGTTAACCATTGTTGTACAAGTGAAAAGGCTGTCAACATTGGTGGAGTTGTGTTTACAACGATACTTAATGTTCTCTCTAACTACATGTTTTCTATAGATCTCGCTCAATATGATTCTGTGTCATCACAAGAATTCAAGGATACCGTATGGGGGTTACTTGAAATCGTAGGGAAGCCGAATTTTGCAGACTTTTTTCCAATACTTAAACCCTTTGATCCACAAGGGTTAGTGCGCCGAGGAAATGTATTAGGTACTAAGTTATTGACTATTTTTGATAGACTTATCGATCAAAGGTTGCAAACAAGATCAAGATCAATGTCATCATCATATGAGAGTATTTCATCTGCAAACAAAGATGTTTTGGACTTTCTGCTCGACCTCAACCTAAAAAGTAAATCTGAATTTAGTCAAAATGACATGAGGCATTTATTTTTGGTAAGTAAATTCTGTTGGTAGATATATACGTCAAGAATATTGTTTGGCATGCCTAATTCATATGCTTTAACATGGACCTAAAAATACTGATTATATTGGTGGATAATAATAGATATTAATTATAAATTGGAAACAAAATGACGAAGCTTGTTAAAGTAGTTTCAAAAGAAGGAAACGATTGATTTCTTCACGGAATGTGGGGTATTAACTTTTGATTATTAACATGTGCATAAGAGCAAAGCTTAGAAACTCTCAAATAATGTAAACATAACCAAACTAAGTATTTGATTGGTTTATTTCATGTAATGGGCTTGAGCTTGGTTAGAAGATCTTGCTAGTTATATGGTTAATTAATAACATTTTATGCACAAGTGATTTGAATAAGTATCAGTTGTCCAGAATCTTGACGTTATAATTGATTGATTATCAAATTGTTGTAGGCTGTATTTGCTGCCGGAGCTGATACTTCCACAGGCACGATAGAATGGGCAATGACCGAGCTTATTCGTAACAAAGAGAAGATGGAAAAAGCTCGATCGGAAGTCACCAAAATTATGGACAACAAAGATTTACACGAAATAGATACCTCTCGTCTCCCTTACCTACAAGCGGTTATAAAAGAAACACTTCGACTACATCCACCTGCCCCTTTACTAATCCCACACCTTGCCATACAAGAAGTAGAGGTTCAAGGCTTCATAGTGCCTAAAAATGCCGAAATTCTTTGTAACGTTTGGGTGATGGGGCGAGACCCAAAAGTTTGGTCAGATCCAGAAACATTCATGCCTGAAAGGTTTTTGGATGTCAAAATTGACTACAAAGGCCAAGATTATGAGCTAATTCCGTTTGGTGCTGGGAGAAGGATTTGTCCCGGAGTGAATATGGCTCATAGAATGTTACATGTAATATTAGGATCTTTGATTCAGAAATTTGATTGGAAGCTTGAAGATAATATGAGGGTGGAAGATATAAATATGGACGAAAAATTTGGAATCACATTGCAAAGAAAGGTACCACTCATGGCAATTCCAATATCACATTGATGGTTCAATGTATTTGTATGCATAGACAAAAAAATGTATGAAACTTTTTAAGTCGATTCTTTTTCTTTTCTTGAGTGTGTTAATTGACTTGTAAAACTTGGGGAGATATTTAAAAGAGTAAATTCCATAGATGGTCTATGTGATTTACATCGATTTACGAAACTGGTTCTTATACTTATATTTTCACTTTTTCAGTCTAATAACTTTACCTTTTGCTTGAAAACAGTCCCTCCGTCTAACTTCGTTTATTTTGGTCCGTTAAGTCCATCATGTGACTTGCATGTGAGGTCAGTTTGGTCATTTCCAATAAGCTTGCTTTTATTGTTTTATAGTACTTTTTATGTTTATTCCTTTCTATTGTGTTTATAATTTTCATTTGATATTAAAAAAAAAAAAAAAACAATAACAAAAGCAACTTCATGCCATCGTGATCCACCTTCCACCAACAAACAACATTTAATCTTCATCATTAACTTCAGACAATCACATTAAGATCAAAAAAATTAACACTACAACAACATCATCAATATATAATCTCATGTACAAAAATACAATCTTTCCCTAACAATTAGCCCAATTTATATCAACAACACCCATCAAAAATCTGAACGTAACAATCTCCGACGCAGCAGTATCCGGTCGTTACTTGCACCATCAACGAAACCCACAAATTCCGATCACCTGCATGAGTAAAAGCTGGCTATCTTCATCCAATTTCCGCTGCCACCCTTTTGCTTATTTTCGTTTTGTATTCGATATTTGTCGGTAACGACAGCGGTGGTTGTGTTTTTGACACACCTATAGCCACCACCAGTCCACCACTACCGGTACCGGTGGTGCCGGAGAACATAGACATAAACGGTGATGTCCGTTTTTGTTGAATCATAAAGTTTGATTTACGTCATAGACCATCAACAAATCTTATCAATGGTATTCGATCTATTGTTTCCGATCTATAATTTTTTTAAGGATGGGTGGTGGGTACAATGTCCTCAAGGAAATAGTCTTTTAACAATGGTGTGAGTAGGCGATGACATTGAATGGTTTTTAGTACACTCTCACGGTGATGATAATACATATGAGGTTGTTTTCAATAAGTTTGACATGGATGAATAACAAAAAATCACAAGTCAAAAAAGGAGCAATAATGCCCTCTTTGTGGTGGTGGGAGACTGGGATGAATCTGGATCTAGAAAAGGAACTGATCGAAGATGATATACTGATTTAAATTCTAAGGAATTCAATTTCATGACTGATCCATGTGGTTTAGTTCAATAACCATACCTATAATTTTAGTGTAATTGACCAAATTGACCTCGCGTGCGAGTCACGTGATAGACTTAACAAACAAAAATAAACGAAGCTAGACGGAGGGATCGTTTTCAAGCAAAAGACAAAGTTATTGGACTGAAAAAGTGAAAAAATAAGTATGGGGATGAGTTTCGTAAATCAGTGTAAACCACGGAGACCATCTATGAAATTTACTCTATTTAAAACAACTAAAAAAGCGAGATCAAACTGCGGGATTCCACCGGACCGCAATTTAACAATTAGTCGGCAACGAGATGCTTACTAATTTATAGCGGTTTGAAACTAAGGCTCTGATGCAATTGTTAGTTATTCGGAAAAAAAGACCAATTCAAAACATAATAAAAAAGAGATTTGGTAGAAAAGTGGAAGCTTTTGTATATGATAATCAAAGGGAGTGGGAAAGTTACAGTAATTATATAAAAAAAATGTTTCTCTTTGCTATTGATGTGTAAAAACAAGTTATAAAATAAACTAATAAATACTGACACTGAACTATTACACAACTAAGGTAAGTGTACCCTATCGTGTATAGTATAGCAACAGTAAGTACCAATTCGTTCCACAGAGACTATGTAATCGAGAACAGTAATTTAAATGCAACTAACTTCATACATAAAAGACTTGGATTTTTGTGTAATCGAATTGTCACTTTTCTTAACAACTAAATTAATTAAACTAGGCAGGTGGACTCAGGAAGAGTCAGATTAATTTATTTAACTTTTCAAATTCTAGAAACGACACTTGCTTGAATTGATTCACTAATGACTTCGGGGTATTCAATCATAACAAATTAATAATAACTCATGTTCTTCTAAATTAGACTAGGTTTGACATTCGCCGTCACCTAAACTCTAATCTTAATTCATCAAAGTACAATTTTAATCTATGAAAGACGTTCGCCGCATTCATTAACTTACAAGTTTAGGTTTAATCATCTAACTTATAACTTATTTGCGTCCGCAATCAAAGTTCAATCATTTATAGACAAACAATTGATAATAAATATACAAATGACAAACATTCGCTATAATCACTTATTTGTTTACCACATAATTTAGATTCAATAATCAAACCCTAACTCATAAGAATTTCGATTAAACGTAATTTGATTAAACATGAACATCAACGGTAAATACCCCTAATCATTAGTTATTTCATCCAGACAAGTGTTTATAAATTTAGCTACTCATGATTATGAAAGAAATATCAAAAAGAACGATTGAAATCGAAGCAAACATAATTATATAGAATAAAAATGTAGAACGAGCGATTACAATGATTAATTGATGATCCGTAATAGCCAAATGATTAGAACGAGCAATCAATCTTCAACAATGAATAGAAGCTTCAAAAGTTGAGAGGAATTTCGTATCTAGGGTTTTCTGAATTAATAGTTATGTTTTAAATGAAAGAAAAATTGTGAAAAACCACCCACAAACGCGATCCAGCTTTCATAAACGCGATCCCAAATACCCCAAAATACAAAGGCAAATGCGATCCAGCTTTGTGATGTTGTGATCGCATTCTTCAGTTGAAAACATTTTGTTCACGAATTGCACATGCGAACGCGATCCTGAAGGCTCACCCGGATCGCGTTTCTCTTTGGAAATTCTTCTGAGGTGAAATTACACTATGAAACGCGATCCTGGCTTGTGTTCTGGATCACGTTCTTCAGTTGAAATTCTGCCTCCAGCAAAAACTTTAACTTTTCAGCTCCAAAACTTAACCAACTTGTCACCAACCTTCAGAACTTCAACTATTTTACCTGAGAATCGAATTCTAACCAATTAAGTACCGAAAGTATAAAAGTTCACTAAAAATAAACCTAAAAACAATGATATCGCGTTAGATATATATGTACAAAATGAGCGATATCAAACATCCCCACGCTTGAGCTTTGCTTGTCCTCAAGCAAATCATTTTCTACCATATTTAAACCATTACATCCCTCTTGCATTTTCAGAAATGGAGATCAAGTTTTTCAAAATAAACTAACAACAATCACCTAAGAAATTATGCTAGCAACATATATAATTATCAAAACTTGAGATGATAATTTGCCAAGCCCGAAATGCACGACCTAGCACCTCACAAAAGGATAAGTGTTTAATCACTCACTCTCAACCTATAAACTACAAGGTAAGGGAATGAATAATATAATACTCAATTAAACCAAGTCGTGATGCACTGTTACCATAGGCTTGCAAAAGGATCAAATCTCCACCGTGTTGGCCTGAGCACCAAGTGAAATCTCAGAAAAGGTATTCTAATCATGTTGTGTACAAAGTAAGGATGAGGACGGAATGGGTAGGTTAGACTCAAGCAATTGGTGTAAAGTAGTAGTCAAAACCCCACGAAAAAGTAAAGGAAATGTTGCTTAATCGTTTCTTAATGTGACAGTAATAAAACTCAGGATTCTCATGCTAAATCAATTAGAATTATTCCTCAGTTACAACTTATATTCAACAATTATCAATTTGCAATTCTCATTGATTTACATTCATGATTGGATTGATTAATGGCATTATACGACTTTCTATGAATCCTGTGTAGCGAACTTTCGGACCAGCCATCCTAGACCGGAAAAAGACCTTCAGTGGCTAGGTGTAGAACACCCATCGGTAACTACTTGTTCAGGAATTCAAAGGCCATTTAGTTGACTACAATTAACCAATCCTTAACTTTAAGCTTTAACAGTTAACTTCCATAACTTTTATTGCTTTCAACTTCAATTACTTAAACTTTAACATTCAGCGCTTTCAATTGATTACAACTTCAGATTATAGAATTTAACATTAGAATCCCTATTAAAACGATTTAAGTCACATTTTACGCAAAAATCCATTAAAAATTCAAATTAGACAACATTTTGGAAAATAAATGATTTGGGAATTGACTACACAAAAATAGGCTATATGATGTAGTGATCATGAATGTATGTGGAAGTGTCTACGGGTTTCTTAGCACTGAAAGTGAGTGCTAACGACCTAGGTGGACTGGATATAAATGGGTGTAACAGAAAATAAGATCCTAAACAATTAAGATTCCTTGGCTGATTATTGAGATTAGTACTAATCAAGTAAATGATCCATACAGTCCCGATAATTGGCTAGAAAGTCAAAATTGCTAAGATTAAGCTCCAATCCTAAGAATACCTCCTCATCATACGATCTCACTTATATCACATCTTTGTGATCTCACAACGGTCTCAAAATGCATCACTAGGGCAAGTTCTAGAACAAACTACAATCACTGACACACTCATAGCAACTAACAATATAAACACTAAAAATAAGTGCTTTTCTCAATAAGGCTCTAAATATCTCACAATTTTTAGTAGGGCTACAAGTGTGCTAGTCATACAATTCACCCAATGAGGTAGCTCATATGACACATCTCTAAAAAATTTACATGCAAGAGGAGAGATTTAATTACTTTCAACAGATTTTCCACAAAGCAAGTTTCTAAGTAATTAATCTTACGAGGACAAACACATTCCTAGCAAACTATCATTTCCTGACCATTTATTAGAATTCGCCAAGATCTATTGAGCCCAAGATCAATAACAGACTTATTAAGTGGCCAATGACCCGTTAATAGGATTCGTAAAGTTCAATTGGGAACCAATAGATTTAACAAACCCCATAAAAAGCAAGAAATAACAATTGACTAGGAATGAAATTCAAGTAAATGACCTCCCCACACTTAAGTTGTGCATTGCCCTCAATGCAACAAAATTAAAATATGCAAGAAACACGAATGCGGGAAGTAAAAGGGAACGAGTACTTCCCCGGGGATGTTGCAGAAAAATGATGAAAATGTCATGCGTGTGATGTCGCTGAACTTACTGCCAGCATATGCAATTGATTCCATTCCCACAAGGCATTCTATCAAAATAAAACACAAACTAATAATAACATATAAAACATAAAATAGATGGAGTGGCACTATACAAAATGTACCCAAGTGCCACCACATAAGGTCTAAATCAACATCCCGAAAACAAGTATCAAGTCTAAAAACACGAAAATAAAAGAAGTTCAAACATGGTTAAATGATACAAAACAATCCATGATACAAATCAATTATCAGATGGCCATTGGCCAGGCCATACTCCTCAATCTGACTGATAATGAGTGGAAGGTCCCGAAGTATCCAATCCCTGTCTTTCTAACTGCATGCTATATTGTGCATCCAATTCAGCTAACGCAGCTACCTCGTCATAAACTAGGGGTGGGTGAAAAGCCCCAGGCTGACCCCACAGAGGAGGGTAATGGTAAGTAGTGTGCTGGAAATCCTGTACCGTCTCAGAAAGGCGGCGTGTGTTATGTGCCTACCATGCCTTATGGTAACGTTGTGCAACCTGCTCATACTGAACCCGCTTTTGAAACTGGGCCTCCTGCTGCCAATGTTGCTGAGTTTGTTCCCATCGCTCCTCATCCTTAAGTTGCCGGTCATCAAAAGTCTTCATCAAATTCTGAACCCAAGTAGGCTCATTCTGGTACTGAGAACCACCACCCACAGGTCCAACACCCTCTATTTCTTCATCAACGTTATCCTCGTCTCTCTGTTGCTGTAGATTTGGTTGTGATGAGGTACCCTCTTGTAGACTTTTCTTTGTTGCTCACCAAGTCTTTGATACACTTGGCATAATTCAGCATCCCAGCTAAAATATCTACCAAGGGTACATTAATCCGTATGCTCTTGATCATATCCACAAACTTTCCATACTGAGCAACAATCTTTTCCTTCCTCAAGCGTTGAGGGTATGGAATCTTCGGTTTGTATGCCTTCACTACCGGTTGTGTGACCGGAGGTGTTGGTGAAACCGGAATAGAAGTAGGTTGCACAGTCTCCTCTTCTTCATCATTAACTTCTATCTCAACATTATCCTGCAAAACAGAGTTAGAAATCTTGGCCTTTTTGACCAGAGTTGGTGGTAGCTCTTTCCCGCTACGAGTGGTAATCGCATTAGCATGCTCATTTCGGGCTGGTGGTGGCTGATATGGCTTTCGGCCATTGATAGAAGATGTTTGTCTCGGGTTCTGTTGGGTGTTACTCGGTAGACCACCGGCTGGTCTACTATTTTGTCCCTCAGACAACCGATCCATTTTTCTTTCCAAATCTTGAATCGATGCCTGCTGATTTTCCTGACTTTGCTCCATACTTAACCTAAGATTTGTCATTTGGGTTTTCAACCTCTCAGTACAAGTATCCTGCTTAGAGATAAATTCTTTCATCATCTTCTCCATCGGTGACTCCGTGACTTCTTGTGGCTGAACTAGTGGTGGTGGCACATTATCTCTTTGGTATTGGTTATTATAGTTTTGACCCTGTCGAGAAAATCTGTTTCCCTGATAATTACCCTGATTTCGATTCTGATACCCACCTCTCGGATAAGTGTTTCCACTTTGGTAATTATTCTGTTGCGTGTAGTTAACATCCTCATCCGCCATCATCATGGGTTGATCATCACTATTACAATCTTTGGTGGCATGATTACCACCACAATCACCACATCCCTCACGAAGGTCCTTGATCTCTCGTTTTAGAGTCTTGAACTGATCATCAAACTTGGTAGACATAGCTTTAAGCTCTTTCATCATTTCAGAATTGTCACAATTTCTACCACTTCCACTTCCTTCAGCAAAAGCAACCGTCTTTCAGGCTGGTTTACCTTTATTATCCTTCGCCCAATTCAGACTTTGAAGAACCCTATCTTCTAGTATCTTCCATGCCTGATTTGGAGTCTTGTACATGAATAAACCTCCTCCCGAAGCATCAAGAACCAAAGTTGAGGGAGTGTCAAGACCATTATAGAAGGGTTCAATGATTTCCGCTTTCGATAAACCATGACCATGACAGTTCCTTAACAGCTCTTTCATCCTCAACAACTCTTTCATCCGCAACCATGCTTCTACTAATGTTTCTCCTTCCATTTGCTTGAATCCCCGGATCTCATTTAATAACCTTTCTGCTAAAGCCGGAGGAAAATAACGGGTAACAAAAGCCTCCTTCATTTGATCCCAAGTTTGAATGGTATTTGGTTCGAGTTCTTGGTGTAACACCCGCCAAATTAGGACTAGTGATTAGTACCTAATCAGTTGTTAATACATGTAATTAGTTCTGTGTTAGGCTATTTAATGTATCGGAATATATATTGATTAATATATACAAATATACGATTTAGTTAAATCGTACGCTCTTTAAATCGAATGTAATTCGGTTCAATTAAATACGGACGTTGGTGAACAACTTTGTTAAAAAATATAGCATTATTTAATAACGCTATTATATCCAAAATATTATTTTTGTTGTAAAATGAAAGAGCGAGAATAATAGATGAGGAGGAAGAGTAAAATATTATTGAATGATTAATCTCAAATGAATATAATGACAAGTATATATAGGATTAAACAAAACCCTAATAGACTAATAGTTAGATGGTGGGCTATCCACAAGCCCATGGGTTAAGCCCATGGATTTCACAACACTCCCCCTTGGATAGCCACCATTTATAATACGCTATAGACTGCCTCGTTAAAAACCTTATCAAGAAAAACCTAATGGGATAAAAACTCGATGAGGGGAAAAAGAGTGCATGCGTATAATACTCCCCCAGAGTTTAATGTATACCGATCTTTCGAATTAGATGCTCAAAATTTTTTTGTCGGCATTGATTTTGTGCATAAGTCGGCCAAATTTTCGCTTGATGAACAGCAATGGTTCCATCATTTTGTAGATCATATGTTGAGAAAAACTTCGATGAAATGTGTTTAGTTTTATCTCCTTTGATATACCCTTCATTGATTTGAGCTATACACTTCACATTGTCTTCATATAAAATGTTGGATTTCCTTGATTGTCTTGAGACCGCATTCTTCTTGGATGTGTTGAATCGTCGATCTTGAGTAGACACTTCTCGATTGGATTTATAAAATTTAATAAATTTAGCATTATTTGACGACCTCCAAGATATTGTGGTGTCTCTACAGGTGAAAACATATCATGTTTTTAACCTTATGTGGATCAGACAAATACCCGCGTATCCAAATTTAGCTTTTTCTTTGTGTAAAATAATCCCATATCATGAGTACCACAAAAATGACATAATATGAGATTGATTGCAATATATAAAAGTGTATTAAAGCCCCAAGTGGACTTAGATATTATAATGATTGTTTATCATTTTCTCCGGGGTGGAATGAATCCATAAACATATCTAGATAGATAATATTTTGAAGGTATGGACATCCATTTCACATTAGTGTACATTACTCCCCCTTGGATGTCCATTGTTATAATGATTATGCCTCGTTAAAACCTTACTAGATAAAACCTGATGGGACAAAAGTCTAGTTAAGGAAAAAGAGTACATAATTCTTTTAATGTGTTGAGGATGTTGCATCGTTAAAAACCTTGCCAGGAAAATCCGGTGGGACAAAACCATGGTCAAGAAAAAAAAAATAGTGCAACATTTATTTTCTCCCCCTCATAATCACATCACTTGTGAATTTGTTGACAAATAATATCATCTCATCGAATTTAGTGAGAAAAAACTGACTTTTATGAGATAAGTCATGGATCCATCATCGTTGATGTATCCATCAAGTTGAAAAATATTTTATATGTATGCAAGACAGTGAGTGTCCTATCATAGATAATAAGTTACCTCGCCAAAAATGTGAATTAAATGATTTTCAACTCTTTTATGACCAGTGAGAAATATCAACGTCTAATGATATTTGTCATCCTTCGAGGGTCGGAAGGATTGTCAATATTAACATAATCATTGCATCATGAGGATGTATGAATCTTTGTACATTCTTGTAAACATTTCTTTCATATTCAGTTATGAATATTCTTCTCCTTTAGAAGCTTGTAAAAAGTTCTAAGGATATATGAATTTCAATATAGTCATCGCAAATGTGTTTGTAATATGGGCTAAAAATGACCATTTTAATAGGGATTTTATCATCCCCAAATTGATATAAGGACTTATTTAATTTGATTTGATAGCGTCCTCGATAGCCCTTTATGAAAGCTTGAGGCTTTATAAATAGTGAAACATACCTTTATTATATGCTTATATATAAGAATTTATTCAAATTGAATAAATGGTATTTTCAAGAACCTTTCTAAAAAGCTTGATGATTTTTAAAGTGGGAGCATCTTTAAGCATTTTATATCCTTGAGGGTTCCAAAATGCAAATGAGCTAGACTTGTGAGTTATCATATAGCAAAGAGTCTTAGCATCAATACTCTTTTCTTATATATTGTAGTTTCATACTCATTGTGCTTTAAGAATAAAGACCAGCCATAGAATAAGCTTTACACCTTTATAAAATGGACTATAAGTCCAAAAATCTCGTATGAAGAGATTTCATAAATTTATTGTGTCTTTTTATATTGGCCAAATAATATTTGCAATTCTTTGCAAAATAATTTCATGATCCTCAATTACAATAGCTAACGCTATATTATAAACAATAATATTATCGACATCGATTTCATTTATATCGATTCCACATTGACCTAGACATGATATCATTTATTGAGATCTCTTCATTTTTGGGTACCAGAGGTTCTGATAGAACCTTCATGTCTAGTTTCGTTAGATTGAATTGTGGTCTTTAATTCCTCGATTTGACCATCTAAATAATTTGCTCCTTTTTTCGAGAATATAATTTGGAATCGACTTTTATTTTATCACGTTTCACGTGCCATAGACTTATTAGCTATTTTAGTAGGTGCATTAACAACTTATCATTCAAACAAATATGTCTGGCAATTATCAAAAATGAATTATCATTTGAATTTCAAGTTCATACTTGATACTATGAGGATCAATATTATATATTGATAATTCATTTTCAGTTTAAGTTGTTTTAAGATCTCCCCTTTTGGTCTCATAGTTGTGCGTTATGGTTGAGCATATATCGCACAAATAAATAAATAAAATATCTATGGTATATCTTTTTGAGGACCAAAAATCAATTATGGAGGAGAAATCTTATTTCCATTGGCACGATGCGGACTCACATCATTGCATGTATATTAACATGGCCCTATAGTATAAGTAGCACTGTTGCTTTCAAAATATATGTTGATTTGCAGTCAACTAAGCCTTTGAACAAAAGCAATTTACGTATAAACTATATATGTTCAACACTTATTACAATCAACATGAAACGTTGATGTATTTAAACAATATATACGTTCACCGACATTATCAAAACAAAGTTTGACATTCTGAAATATCTGCTCGTAATCTCATTAGCCGAGTTACTTAGTCACGCAAACTTTAAGTTGCGATTTTCATGACCATTTTGACGATGCATTGATTTAAAACTCTAAATGATCCATTATGTAAATATATGAGATACCCATTTGTTGATTTCAGAATTTTAAGGGAATGAGTCCCAATAGTAGTACGTATAAATTTTCTTGAGAGCAATGCATGTAAAATTATTATGTCGAGGAAACTTGAGGTTCCATTATACATTTCGCATCATGATGGACTCGGGATGGTCTCATCGGTCATGCTAATTAATGTAATAGTCATAGCTCATTAAACGTCAAGTTTATGACCATATGTACTTCAATTACACATTCATTTATAATACAAGCCAAAGAGCTAGAGTAATACCTCTTTAATATTTATTTCTCGTGGGTATTAGTTCTTCAAGGACTTTCAGTGTACTTACACTATCAAGGATAGTCGAGATGATATTGATCATTGAAGAATTGTACTCGCTGATATTTTTAGAATATTGCAACATGAGGTGCATTTTAATAAAGCGAGTTTTTTTGAAAGCATTGATTGCTTTTGATGATCAAACCTTTTGGATATTTCACCGAAATGTAGATTAATTCTTCGAAGATTGTTCAAAATAAAATAGATCTTAAGATAAAAAGTCCATATGAGATATGGAGATAATTGTTAATAGAGACGTCAAGATCAATGAACTTAAATTTTTATAAGTTCTAACATTGTAACTACAAAATAAAAATATATATTATTTAATCAAAATTACATGTATGTAATCAAACAAATACTATGTTTTAAAAATCAAACACATGCAAGTGTATTAGTATATTTAAATTGTTGCTAAATAGGAGTATTAGATTATAAACAACATATATGCATGATACTTCGAAAGTAGACATAAACATATGATTAAAATTTCGTTGATTAAACAAAACGTATACACAACGCATATCTTTATTAAATTAAAATAAAGAAAAGTCATGTATATATATTTACAATAATGTTGGGCTCATTTCCACCGAGAAAATTAATTAATTGATAAAATCCCTCTTGTTTATCTTTTAATTCAATTTTTATCCATATAATAACTGGGATAGTTGCAAACTAATCTACGAAATTGTATATACATGAAATAAAATGACTATAAAATAAATTGAAGCAACTTAAATGAATTAATATAATCAAATGATTATGAAATATAATTAACATAGAACTTGAGGTTCCATTCAATGTAACATTAACTTGAGGTTATGTCAATTATTGATTCTCTTTAAGAGATCATTATAGATCTTGAAGATCATATATATAAATATATAACAATAACATGAGGTTATTGAAAAAAAATTATAGATATAAAGGATCATATAAATATATATTAATAACATTAACATGAAGTTATGTTATTTGATTCCTATTGGTGAATCATAATATAGACATCAATATAACAATAACTTGAGGTATTGTATGTCGATTCTTTTAATGTAGATACAATAGAATATTGATTGTTCTTGTAATATAATAACAAATAACAAATCTCCTTTTGTAATCACAATAGAACATTGATTGTTCTTGTAAACTACAAAAGAGTTTGTAAGATATTAAGAAAATGAAATTAAAAACATATAGAGTTTCCTACCTATTATTCTCTAGAGCAACTCGTGCTGATAACGTGTTGTAAAATGAAAGAGCAAGAATAATAGATGAGGAGGAAGAGTAAAATATTATTGAATGATTAATCTCAAATGAATATAATGACAAGTATATATAGGATTAAACAAAACCCTAATAGACTAATAGTTAGATGATGGGCTATCCACAAGCCCATGGGTTAAGCCCATGGATTTCACAACAATTTTGATAATATTCTCTAATTATTTCGTATCGTGTAAATTTGCCTACACGACTTAAAACATTAAATGCGCAAATAATCGAAATAAAGCCAAGTTATATATGTTTTATAGCTCGAATATAAAGTATTTGGCGAAATACATAAATAAGAATACTGAATAATTAATTATATTTTAAAACTTACATTTCAACACATATAAAAATAATTAAACGTTTAAACGATAGGGAAAATGAACACCGCACGGAGCATAATTGCGGAGACTGAAAATGGGGCTTTCACCAAAACCCCACCACCTCCTTTTTCCTCCTCACTTCTCACTTTCTCTCCCTTCCTCTTTTCCTCTCAAACTACCATCACACCACCACCTCACTAAATCACCAATTACTACCACGAAACGACATCGGATCACCTCACCCGTTTGGAAGAAAAGAACCACCTCGCAACGATCTACATTTCCATCTTTCCGGATTCCTCACGCGCAAAGTCGTAAGTTTCCGACAAACGTGTTTTTGGCTCAAATTTCGGCCAACAGCTCGTTGTGTCGCAGAGGCTCCAGGCCACCTGCGACACAAGCCCTTATGTCGCTAAACCCCCCCACTTATGTCGCATTTAGCGACACAAAACACTATGTCGCAAAACCTATTTCCGTCGCATATATCGACACAACATTTTATGTCGCATAAATTGCGGATGTCGCACTTAGCGACACAAGCCCTTATGTCGCAGATATGATCTGCGACACAATAGAATATGTCGCACCTAGCGACACAAGCCTTATGTCGCACGTAGTGTCACATGAAACAGAACCAAGAAAACACAGATTTTACTAAGTGTCGAGACCTAAAAATTTAGTACTTGATTTCACCCAAATTCAAGTCCAGGTGCGTTTTTCACCAAAACAATGTAGTAGAAATAAAAAATTTCCAGGGGCGCCGCTACGCCCCTTGGACCCTGCCCCCGGACCCCCGTCATCCAGGAACTTATAAATACTTTTCACACTAAGTGTTGAACACTTACAAATAATGAAACCTGATACAACGATACATATAATAATAACACTTTGAATTATTATTACAAACCGTCACCAACGGGCCATATTGTTTTCAAATTACAAACGGATTACTAAACAAACACTTGGAGATTTCCTAGTTGAGTGGACAACTAGCATGGGTGATCTTTTAAGACACCAACTTATTTACTTGTTTACTTACAACCTTGTGCGTTTCGGACGCCAGAAGGTTGCAGGGTTTGGAGAACCAACATACGGGATTACACCCGACACCCTTACGGACTTACATCCGCTCTACTTGTTTGATTTCCCAAACATACTTGCTAGACTCATGTGAGTCTTACAGCCCCACTTTTACTATTTTACTTACAGGGTGAGATACATTGCTTACTTTTCATGAACACAAGTACTGAACTACTCATTTTACTATAGGGGATTGCATGAGTTACTTACCATTTACTGAAGTCCCTCCATCATATATCGTTAGTTATGGACTTAAGCGCGAACACTAGTTAATGGATCCATTAGGGAAATGACCCTCCCCGCCCGGGGTAGTAGCGCTACCACGAACCGTTCTGTATAAACGGGCAACTATTATTCGTTACTTACGCTTGCTCAGTTTCGAGCATGTCGCGAGGGCAACTTATTAATTATGGGTTAAGCTTCGATTATAAGCCTCATGGCAATGGTATAAACTTACATACATTTGCAGGATTGCATATACTTGATTTACGCCTGTGGGCACCACTGATAAAAATCTTGTGTTCAAATCTGATATTACTTACAAACCTGTAAGATTCATCAACATTCGTGTTGACCTTTTTAGCGTGTATTATCAGGTACGCATACAGAGTAGGATTACTCCTGGACCTAGCTAGAGTCGCATGATTTCAACATAACTGCATTAACGGAGATTCTTAGCATTATCTTTTGTATATTTCGATTATGTAATAGAATCTCCCGCCTTACGCGTGGACTCTAGAAAATTACAACTTTTGTATCGAAAACAATATGTTTCGAAATGATTACCTATGAAATGTAACTATTTTCTATAAAAGTCTCATTTAGAGGTCTTTTGCTTGTGATTATGTGTTATGATATTTGATTAGCAGCGCTCCGTGTTGACTTCCGCTGCATTATAAATTTGGGGGTGCTACACTTGGTACCAAATCTTAGCTTCCCCACATAGAGACTTTGGGAAAGTCCTTAGTCTGATAGATTCTTCAAAATTCGGACCATACTTGAAATACTCCCCTATTTCCAGATAATCGGCAATATGTTTATGCGGATCGGCCTGCACTCTCCCATCAAACTGAGTATCTCGAAGCATTAGCAAATGATTCCATTTTAGTGAAAAGTTGTTATCGATCGGTGGCCTTTGAATCGCAGACGTCGGCGTAGGAGCAACGGTCCTATTCCGGTTGAACATGGGTGTATCATTCTCGTCAGCCATTTGTTCAACTTCCTCTTCGAATCTTGATTCAAGTTCTTCTTCAAAAACTTCCTAAATTATTAAGTTTGCTGAAGTTGACCCGCTTTCAGTTTGGCTTTCAGTAGATTCCGTCAGTTTATTCTTTGATTTCTTCTTTCTTTTCTTCTTTGTAGTTATCTCTGGATCGGATAAAGGACTTAGGATTTCGTTACCCGAATTCCTAGTGTTCATCCACTGTCTAAGCAAACCTGCAAGAGCAAAGAAGATAAAACGTAAAACGCACTGGCGCAATAGAATTTAACTTTTTTTTTAAAAAAAATAACTTTCTAAGAATTAAAAAATTAATTTAAAGAAATGATCAATTAATTATACTTGAATTAAATTCTCAAATTAAACACAAGTCCCCGGCAGCGGCGCCAAAAACTTGATGTGTAAAAACAAGTTATAAAATAAACTAATAAATACTGACACTGAACTATTACACAACTAAGGTAAGTGTACCCTATCATGTATAGTATAGCAACAGTAAGTACCAATTCGTTCCACAGAGACTATGTAATCGAGAATAATAATTTAAATGCAATTAACTTCATACATAAAAGACTTGGATTTTTGTGTAACCGAATTGTCACTTTTCTTAACAACTAAATTAATTAAACTAGGCAGGTGGACTCAGGAAGAGTCAAATTAATTTATTTAACTTTTCAAATTCTAGAAATGACACTTGCTTGAATTGATTCACTAATGACTTCAGGGTATTCTAACCAATTAAGTACCGAAAGTTCTAAAAGTTCACTAAAAATAAACCTAAAAACAATGATATCACGTTAGATATATATGTACAAAATGAGCGATATCAGCTATCGAGGGAATAGTTCGACCGATAGGAACAGAAGGCGTTGGTGAGGCAACCGAAAGGCGGTTGTTTAAAAGTTCGCACCTATGAAAAAGAGATAATCATTACTTAACTGTGTTTTTTAATTTATAAGGATGATGCTTGATTTATAGAAACATAAATATTAAAAAAAAAATTATATCTTCTCCTTTGTTATTGCTATTGGCAAAGACATACATTCGATTAGTTCGTTTGATGCACCTTAAACCTTAGATTAGGTGGAGAGAGTATCAGTTTTAAGACACGAAGAAAATTTATAACGTACATAAAGCAAGTGATGACTATTAAACCTCATGTTTTTAACAATCTATTCCCTCGTTCACAAATTTATAGTACAATATTCCATTTTGGATTGTCCCAAATTAATTGTCCATTTCTATAAATAGATAAAAAATGATAGGATAAAATTCTTTTATACCACTAAATTATATATGTAAGAAAAAAAAGCAGGTAAAAACTAAAGGGTAAAATTGTCATCTTATCAAAAAGTAAGAGAAAAGTGGATGTTTTTTTAAACTGCGTATTTTTGGTCTGAGACAATTAAATTGGGATAGAAGGAGTATCATTTTAGATAAGTAATTTGGCTAATAGCTAGCTATGTCCTAGTATTAGTTGTGATATTATTTGGTCTCTTCATTGACTATAATGTTGTCACAAATAAAATAAAAATATCTAAAAAAGTTCTATATCTACCTGTATTATAAGGAGTCACTAAATCACTGTAAGGTCTTCAAAACTTGTCACATCAGCATCAAACAGTGCAGGACTATTTCAAAGATTGGAAAATGAAATTGGATATTAGATTGAGTAGTTGAGTAGAATTTAAAATGATATTGGATTTGGTTAAGTAGTTGAGAACTATAATCTAAAAAACACCTCCCTTTCTCTCATAACTCATTTCATAGTTTCATTCCTTGCCCTTCTCTCGCACTACTTACTTTTTCTACCTGGCCGGCCCACTCTTAAAGCTTGAAGAAACGAGGTGATTTTCTCTCAATCCTCATCGAAATCTTTTTATCTTTACTTAGGGTTTTCCCATTTTAGTTTTATGTTATTATAGAAGGGATCTATGTATCATTATTGATTTGTTCGTTGTTGCACTTTTATGTGTACTTCATATTATATTAAAAGATAGATTGCATATATGCTTATGTATCATATAGTATACTTTGTTTCATTTTTAGTGTAGTCATTCGTTATCTTTTACTTTGGAGAGGAAATATCTCTTTACGTGTGTGTGTTTTTGTGGAAAAGCTGACATAATAATGATGAAGTTTGATGTATTATTGAAGGTTCCACCTGGACCTTAAAGGATTCAATCTATTGTTGATACCTAGCGGGATCTCAATATAAAAAATTAATTTGAGATTCGTAATCGGTGAACGCACAATTGTAAATAATAATTTTTCTATTAATCTTATCAAGAGTTGATTGATTACACATAATAATGCACAAACTCTTATAAACTACCACACATACGTATTTCTCCAACTCTTCTGTCTAACTCTTTCAAAAACACAAACACCCTATTTATACCACTACTGTTACTATTCATGTGTACTTAATAAGTACGCACAATACATCTGCATACTTATTAAGTACGCAATACACTTTAAGTGCTCAGTGTAAATCATATAGACTCCTAAGTGTTTGACATATTACAAATCAAATTATTTATACATTAATGTGTCATTATCCAAGATGTCTGACAAACTTCCCCGTGTCAACAACTTGGATAATCTTTTCTCTTTTACATCATATTCTCTATGTATTATAGTAGCATCGACTGAGATTTCCTTCTTCATGATCTATATTAATGTAAATCTTAGGCTCATACATGAAAGTGACGATTCAATTCTTGCCCTTTGCGCATTTTTACGATTGTAATGCCCCAATTGACAATCACCTTCACACACATCACAGTCATGAGTGAACCTGATGCTCATTGCACGTTAACTCGTTAGCAGAATCAAACTATTTGATATCCACTTGACCAAGCCCTCTAGAACATACCCACTGGCTGCTCAAAGTATGTCTAAGCCCTACTATCCCACACTTAAAGGAACATTTCTTCAAGCTTTGCTCTAACCTTTCTTCTGTATTTGAAGTTAAGCTTTCTAAGCTTTCGGATGAATCTCTAATCTTCCATGGAAGAATACAAACCTGCAGCTTATAAGAGACACAACCGTATTTCCACAAAAGATTAAGCATTTCAAATTATCTTTGCTAAGTGTTGGGATTCTGTGTATTTGTTATTTAATAAGTTTGTATGTACAATAATACGTACTTAATAATCACACAATGAACCGTAACTGCGTACTTAATAAGTGCGCAGTTGACGCAGAGGTCAAATCAACTAAGTGTGAAAAACATGAGTTTGATTGATTTTATACATTCGAAGCTTGCACTCGGTCCACATAATCAATCAAGAACACATAGAAAACAGTTATATAGTATTATGATATGTAAATCATATTCAAACAGATTAAAACCCTACATGGAAACGTTTAAATCCAAATATATCAAACAAAAATGGATCATCAAAGTTCACAAGATTACCATTCGAATGATCGAGTGAAAGAGATCACGTTTCCAGCAAAATATCAGCAGGAACACTTTGATTTTGAAGATTTGAAAATTTTCAAACAAATGCCCAGTTATCAACACAAATTCGCATAGATGGAAATGCACATACAAATACACACTGTCAATTTATATACACGTTGATTGTAATGCATTTTTAATAAGTACGCATGAACAGTTATTCGGACTTGTTAAATACGCATATACAACACAACATACATATAAATTGTGTAAAAATTAATAAGTATTTAAGCTCAAAACTTTTTCTCACAAAAATCAAATCTTTCACATATTAAGTGACTAAAAGAAAATAACATAGAAATGTAAATTCTTTTTGGTATTTTCATTTATCTATGTACAAACAAACTATTCTATGAATTTAAAACAAAGTAAAAGATGAAAAATCTTGTTGTGAGGAAAAACTATTATGCTTTGGGATCATATCAGGTATGAGAATGTTTTTGACATAAATGCAAGCCTATTTTGATTACTAGTATATTTTTCCACTTTAAACTTACTTAACATCTTTAAAAATACATTTTCTAAAAATTATTTCACGGTAATTGTTGATATTATTGGTCCACTTAAACATCTTTACACTCAAGTAACTAAACCTTGATTATTATTATTATTATTATTATTATTATTATTATTACAAAAAAACATATTAGGGTAAATTACAAAAAAACATCCATGTGGTTGTCACATTTTGCAGAAAACATCCCACAACTCCATTTATTGCATTGAACATCCTCATAGTTTGCAATTGCTAATACAAACATCCCCATAAGGATTTTTTTTTGCAAACTGTTATAGGGATGTTCTGTAACATCCTCCTTGTCGGTCTGGTAATTTCTAATTTAAATTGATTATTTAGTTATTTTAGAAATTATTTGATATTATTTATTTATTGTGAAACTTAGTTAAATAAGTCTCAGGACTTACTGTGAATAGTAAATTGTCGCTTGTTTTAATTTACTATAGTCGACGGTACAATAAAATAAGTTTCTCGCAATTGATATTTAGGCTCCAGACAATAAATTTAAGACGGGTATAAAATACCCAATTAAGGGAGTTGGTTTATAGAAGAGCCGACTTAACTCCTCTTTTTCATTTCCTTGTTTCAAAATCCCTAAAACTCTTGAGTTATTACTTCTACCTTGCTAACTAAATACATATCTATGAAATCTTAAATCAAACTGATATCTTAACCAAATTGATCTTCAAAAGACTGTGGTTTTGGTTAGTTCATCATATACTTCATCTTGTTGATCTCCTTCTATGTAAGTATCTTGTTTTATTTTTCAAGAACTTGAATTTAAATTGAAGTTAGGTATTAGTAATATATGTGGAAGTTAAAGGATAAATTGATAGTTGTAGTTATTACATGATAGTAGTAACTGATTTTAGTATACTTGATATGTGTAATTAGATTGATTCTCTTGAGTAAGGGTTTTAGAGCTCAAGTATGTGGGTTATGGAATTGGTATGGAATTAGGTATGAAAGTTGGATTATTTGATGTATATGCTAATAGTTGATGTTACTTTGTGATAGAAAAACTTGTAATACCGAATTAGTGACTGAGTTTATGGTTGTTCCAAGTTTGAGTTCGTATTTGGGGGTGTTTGCTGGTACTGCGCCGCTGCTGTTATATCCGATGAATAAGCCGACAGCTCAATGAGCCAAGCCGGCGGGTTCTGTGTTGGGTTGGCAAACCGGCGGGTCAAAGACCCAAGCCGGCGGCTTGTGACCCTAGACCGGCGGGCTAATTACCCTAACCGGCTGCTGCTAGAAGCTTTAAAACTCGACTTTGTGCTGTTCCTTCAAAATCCCTTATACCTGGCGGCTGAGTGATGGGAACCGCCGGGTGGTGACTTGAAGCCGGCGGCTCCTTTGACCTGATCAGCATTTCACTTTGACTTAATTGAGTTCAATGTTAATTGTTTGTTATAGATTATAATATTAATAAACCAGTAGTAGAACATGATAATAGTTGTGTTGTGATTTATAATACGTGATTAGGAACTTGTAATTGTGATATCAATTGTATTAAGTTTCTAGTATTGTGAATTGATATGAGTTAAGTGTTAATGGTATTGATTACTAACTTATATCTGATTGTTGATTCTCAGATCCTCCAAAAGATAAGTGATCCTTGGATTACGAGTTTGTGAAGATAAAGGTATCGGTGAGTGGATTTAGAACTTACCATTTGATTTAGTTGTAACTATTTAGTTGCAACAAGTAAACATAGATGTGTGTTAGACTGGTTAGTCTTGATTATTGATTATTAATCTACGCGATATGTGGACCAATGTGTATCAGTGTTATTGAGCTCAACGTGTTAGTTGGGCTTATTGGTTATTGTGTGAATTACACAGGATCTTGATTCATTCGTTGTGTGTAGAACCTATGTTTGATTATAATAACCAGTAGCTATCGGTCTCGTCCGTTATGGCCATACGGATATGTACGATAAGTGTTCTTGGGGAATCTCCGGGTATTATGATATCCCAAGAGCCACCGATCCTCATTGAAATATGTGTGTTTACAATTATTTGGTGTAAGCTCTTAGTTAAGCTAAGTTGAATTGTGTGTGATAAATCTATTCACTTAGCTTTGTGCTAATCCCTTAATTTACTTCTTGCAGGTTTTGTTAAAATTGTGGGTAGCAGGAAGGGATGTTTTGATAAAGGAATGTTTGATCGTGCTTACTCTGATATGGTTTTGTAATAAACCTTGTTTAGAATTTTATAATACCCCGTTTTGAGTACCACCGTAATGTGGTTTTAATAATTTTAACAGTTCTGTATTAAGTATGTAGACGGTTATATACTATGTACAGAAATAAAATATGTTTTAAATACATGCTTCCGAGCTAAATAATATAATATTCTTATATCGAATGAGGGGTGTTATATGTTCAATTATGGTAAATTACAAAAAAAATCCCTATGGGGATGTTTTATGTTAGCAATTGCAAACTATGGGGATGTTCAATGCTATAAATGGAGTTGTGTGATGTTTTCTGGAAAACATGACAAACACATAGATGTTTTTTTGTAATTTACCCTTATTATTATTATTATTATTATTATTATTATTATTATTATTATTATTATTATTATTATTATTATTATTATTATTATTATTATGCATATTACTTTATATAACACATATTTTAATATACATTTGAAATTAAAACATATTAGTATTTTCATATTGTAACAACCCAATATTCGAGGTATTATTTTGGTGTATCCAGAAATATAATTAGCATGAAATATTATTATTGATGTAATAAGATATAAAAGAACACGCAATTAGATTCCTCAGTTCCAGACTGTGTGAAATAAAATAATTATAATTATATACACACATACGTGCCTATTTCCTGATTCATTCTAAAAACTTCCAGACATATACATACGAGGAGCCAAATCGTGAATCCTCATCACCATCTTCAATTCTTTAAACTAGCTTCAATTCAAGCCTTGGAATCTTTGATTATTCATCTCCATCATCATCTTGAACTCATTGTAAGTGGTTCCCCTATGAATCACAACCTAGGGTTTATGTGGGAATGGGTTTTAGTGATTTTCATCAAATTGATTTGAATTAGGGCATGAGATTGAGTCAGTTAGTGTTTATTAACATGATTATCTTTAGTGGTGATCATTTTAATTCATGAAAATGATGAATTCATCAGTGGTGTTTTGATGAAATTATGAGTTTTGCTAAAACTCTATTGAATTGAGTTTATTAACATAAAGTATTGTAAGTTGAACTGATGGGAGTATTGATGGGTTGTATAAACAAGAATTCAATAAGAAATCTAAATAAATAAGGAGTTGTAATACATATAAAGGTGAAGGTTTAGTTTTGATTAGTGATTATCTAGACTAATCAAAGTAGGGGAGTGGTAATTACAATCATTAGTTGATTATTATGAGTTTAGACTCTAATTTTATTATTATGTGTATGTGATATCTAATAGGTGTGAAAAGCTTGGAATAACTTGTATCATCTTGGTTTGAAATCTTCAATTAAACAATAAGGTGAGTATATAAAGAATCGATTAAGTGAAGATTATGTAGACTCCAGATTGCTTACGAGCACGAGGTTTTTACATAATCATGTGGTTGTTAATATACTTGTATATTGTTGTATTCTTATGATTATATGAGAATTATTGTGAATTATGTGCTGAGCATTAGAGTAGAGAATTGTTGTTACGAAATATTGATTATTCGAAATATGTGCTAAGCACAATGGCATCTTATGGACCACGGATCCAATTGAGGACTAAGTCTCTACCTATGCTCAGTTGTTGATTAAATATGAGTATTGTGTGTAAGTGTAATTATTCCAATTAAGTAAGATTAAATTTCTTAATTGGTTGTTTATATATATTCACTTAGCATTTTATGCTTATTCCGTTGTATGTTTATATTTTGTAGGTAGTAGTACCCATCGAGAAGGAAAAGAAGTTAAAAAGGAATAGCGTGGATTAGCTTGCTTATGTGTAAGTAGAAAGTTTTCTCTTGATGCTTCGTTTTGTATCCACTTGTGTAATACGCCCCAAACGTTGTTCTGGAATATAATAACATAAGTGTCAAACATATGGATTTGGTAGAGTTGACTTTGAAAGTCAACTCAAGTTGTAAATGGTGTACGTGGTTGTTTTGAAAGTTTTAATGCGTATAATAGTAGTATAGTTATATTGTACATAATGAAGGTGTTAGATATTCATTTGGTGTTCTCATTGGATTTCGGGTATTAATATATAGTCAAAAACTTTGTTGGTCAATTATGGGTAATATTTGACTAACGAAAGAATCAAATCAGCCCTCATAAGTTAATGGGTCAAAAAGTGTCAATTTGGGTCTTGAAATACATACATAGCTTAAATTGGGTTAGATCAAGGGTATGGAACTTTGATCAAGTCTCTTAAGTTTGTTTTGGGGTGTTGAAAATGTAGTTAAAAGCTTAAGCCTTGAAATGGTATGGTTTGTGTTTTCAAATGTCATATAAAAGTGGCGATATTGGGCTAAAATGGGTTATACGCATAAATCTTGTGTTTTTACGAGAATTTGAAAAGTCCAAAATGGGAAACCTTCTTTTTATCCATATAAAGGAGCTTGTAAAGTTTTGTGATCTAACTATTTGTCATTTGTGGGTTATGCATAATTGAAGTTCATACGTTTGTAAATAAAAGTGCAGGTTGCAGGAAATAAGAACTACCTGGTTGTTAACTGGGTTACCCGATGGGTAATCCGTTTTCTATGGAAACCCGGCTGCTAAAAGTGGTACCCGGCTGGTAATACAGCCTTAAAACAAACGAATTTTTCTGTAACCACTTTTGTTAATTTACCCGGCTAAAAGCCATTTAACCTGGCTGTTTCACTTTATTAACTGGCGGGTAAGTAAGGTACCTGGCGGATACTTCTTGTGTCCAGCATATTTTTGTATGTTTGTTTTAACTGGGACCATTGCATTATATAATGAGTTAATATGTTAGTATAACGTATCTGAGATTATAATATACTAAAAATTTTTTTGGGCGTTTCACATATAAAGAGTTAATATATCAAAATATCTTTTGAATCAAGCCAGTGGTGATAGGTCTGTACTTAGTACCACAAGGTCACATTCACATTGACTCGGGTTGAACAAACACCAATTTGCCTTGTTTTACCTAGAGGTTACAGAAGAGTAACATATCTTAAACACAAATCAAAATATACATCTCTCTAAGCAATCAAAAGTTTACAATCACCGATAATATAACTATCTAAACCATCGGCCATTTCAACTCATTCAGCATAATATGGTGTAATTTCAGGTTATATTGAACTCATCGTCAATCATGTGCCTAGAACATCTGCTTATCAATTATATCAAAAATGCTTAAGCATTCGCTGATCCTGTTCCAGCACAACAATCAAAATAAAGGGTTAATTTGAAATGGACACATTGCCGGCTTTGGGTAATCCGTCATCACCTTCAATAATTACATCCACCAATTTAGAATGTTTTCTAAAATCAGTTAAAAATCGGTGATGTAATATTCATACATTGCTTTTCATTCCAAATTTCTTGAGTTTGGAAAGTGGCTATTTTAGTCTTCGGTGGTCATGACCATTGTCATTGACCTTCACCGTTGTTTTAGGTGAGTTCAAGCCATTTCAAGAATCATTTGAGCGAGACCTTTGGGTAGAAAAACAATTTATAAAAATATCTTCTAGAATTTAATCTAGCAAAATGTCGTCTCTCATCAAAATGTTATTGTTTTGCTATTTGCAAGCAATTTTGAAGCACATGGCTTACAATACCACAAAATTAACACCTTCTCCTCTCAACAAATGGTCTAGACGTAGACACATTTGGATACATTCGTCTTTCTTTTCTCAATAAAAGTTCAAGATGACAAAACTTTTGGAGATTCATTCTTGTCGTGAGAATGACAATGATGTGATGAACAAATTGTGAAGTATGATCTTTTGTTACAGATTCATATGTGGATTTCAAAGCTTTAACAAAAGATAATATCTTTTAAATATTATTCACAATCTTTGATTGATTTAGAATAGTTTTGGATGTTAAAATTTTTTGTTGGAGTTTTTCACACTCCTTTTCCAAAACCACCTTATTTTCACTTTTTTTAGTCTTGCCTTTTTCATCAAACTCAAAACATTAATAAAATTTTCAGGTTCGACATGTGATTTGTCAACCTTGATTGAAATTTAACACTCTTCAACTTCACAAACTAAATCTTCATCACAAACTTTCTTTTCTTTTCCAACAACCTCATCCATATGAGGTTTTTCATCACCCGAATTTAGAACTTTTGAATTAAGTTTTGGACTTAGGATAAGTTCATCCAAAACTAATGATGATGTAGAAATGTTGGAAAGCTTATTTGAAATTAAAATTTCAGTTTGAGCTTCAGCTTTTTCTTTGATCAACAAGGTTATTTCGGTCAAATTACTATCAATAACATCTTATTGATTTAAAATTTTCACTTTTAAATCATGAGTTTCAATTCGCGAAAACTCAAACTTTTAAAGAAAAAGCGTTCCATTTTCCATCAAAATCTTATTAACATCTTTTAATTTTGCAATGTCATTCAAGAGATTCTGATTTTGAGTTTGATATGTGCTGATATTTCCTTTCATTTTAGCACACTTTGAACAAAAGGCTTCCAATGGAGAAATATCAACCTTTGAGATATGTGCAATGTACGCTTCATTTGAGCAAAATCATCCCCATGTGCATTCCAGTCATAAAACTTATCAGTTGTTGTGACTAAGGCATTTGATGTGGATGGCTTTCCCTTATCTTCTCCAGAAGCTTGGTATTGAGAAGGATATTGCTTTGAACCACTAGGCTTAGTAAAACCCAATGTTGCTGAATTAATTTTAACATTCACTTGAAAAGTGCCAGAAATTTTGACAATTAAAGCATCTTTTAGCCTTATTAAATCCAGGTCTTCCACCAAGATTTGTTTTCCCAGTTCTTTGCAAGAAACGCTTGACTTTTCTTGTAAGCATTGCCAAATTCCATTGAAGATCCATTTCCTCTAGATCATCATGATGGATTTGGTCATAGTCTTCTTGAGTCAAATCCACATTTGATACTTTTCCGGTATTAAATGTCTCATAAGATGACAAAACTGCAGTCACAACCGCAACATGTTCCTTAGTCATTATTGACACATTTTGATTTAGCTCAGTTTGACTGGTATTGCCATAGCCAACACTTCCACCTGAAGTTCCACAAAATACTCTACTTGTGCTTCTAGAATTGAATGAATCTGGTCCTGAGAATAAAGCAGTTAAATTTTCTTAAGTTGGAGTCTTAGCACCATATAAACTTGGATATTGACCAAAGTTATGTACCTTTCCGGTCTCTTTCTTTCTCATTTCTAACTCATAAACTTGAAGTTTACAAATTAAATCACTTAATTCATAAGTTGTTAATCCCTCATCTTCTTTCATCATCAAAACTTTGAAATCCCACTTTGGTGGTAAAGAGTCAATTAACTTTTCATTAATCTCAATTCTCTCATACTCCATCCCATGACCTTTTAATTCACTTAAGAACTGTGAAAATCTCATAATCAAATCATCAAAGAAATCATTTGGCAAGTAAGTGAAGACATCAAATTGTCTTTTCAGCAAATCTTTCTTGCTCTATTTCAACTTGTCATTCCCTCCAAACCTTTTTTCCATTGCCTCATATAACTCAAAAGCAATTTCCAGAGTTTTGGAACACCCCAATACATCGCTTGGCAAGCACATTGAAATAAGCGCGTGAGCCTTCTTGTCTTAATCATATTCTTTCTTTTCTTCAAGAGAAATTTGCTTAAGTTGTTTAAAAGGAACTTCTTCACGATAATTCCCTTCAGCTCTTAGTCTAATGTACTTCTAGGTAAATGGAATCCATAGATCCGGATCATATAACAAAATGAATGATTTGAATCTATACATCCAATCCTCATAATCATTTTGACATAAGAACCTAGGAGATTTATTAGTAGTTCCCATTTCATTGTCATATTTCAACATCGACTGTAGATTTGCATAAGCCATCTTGTCTTGAGTCAAAAAGCACTTCACAAGTTCAAGGTCACACCCTCAAAATTTCACCAAGTCTTTGAGAATTTGCGCATTTAACAAGTACTCACATACGGTATGCGTACTTAATCAAATACTTAGCCACAATTCCAACACAAAGTGCGTATTTAATAATTACGTAAAAACGGTGCCAACTCCAGATGCGTATGTAACAATACTAAGCCTGAATTTTACGAATTGCGTCGAATTAAAACACTTGCAATTGACTCCTGGAGTAATTTTGAACTTGTTAGATGTAACTACAAGAACACATGTATCATTTTTTATGCTCAATTTAACTTCAGAAGCTCCGGCCACGAAAATTTCTTCGAATTTGATCAAATTACTCGGTGTAATTGATCAAAAACAAATTCTCGATGCTTAATCAATCAAGTCGAAACGTTAATTCAAACAATGACCACAAAATCTTAGAAAATTAATCACAAACACCTCCGAAACTAATACTTCAATCCGAGCTCAAAACACGATCAAATCAATAAATAAACATATGTACTAATCGTAATCAATAAAAAATGCCTCGATTCATCTTCCTAAATCACAAATATGATCAATCACTGAACAATGTCTTTGAATTTATTTTTTAATATTGGAAAAAAACAAAGTAATCAAATACTTCTTAAATTCCGATCAAAATCCTAGCTTTTAGCTCTGGTACCACATGATGGTTCCACTTGGACCTTAAAGGATTCAATCTGATTGTTTAATCCTAGCAAAATCTCAATATAAACAATGAATTTGTAAATCGTAATCGGTGAACGCCACTCGTAAATATAATTTTTCTATTAAGCTTATCAAGAGTTGATTGATTACACTCAATAATGCACAAACTCTTACAGACTACCATACATACATACTTCTCCAACTCTTCGGTCTAACTCCCTCAGAAACATAAACACTTAACCTATTATCCTACTATTGTCACTATTCATATGTACTTAACAATTACACACAATACATCCTGCGTACTTATTAAGTACGCAATACACTTTAAGTGCGCAATGTATATCACAAAAGGTCCCAAGTGTTTGACATATTACAAAATAAATGATTAAAACATTAACGTGCCATTATCCAAGATGTCTAACGTAGTCTTGTACCAACAATTATTTATATAGCTATGAGACGATAGTGAAAACTAGGTCCGGAAATGATGAAATGGAAGAAAGAAATTTCGACTACACTATCATTTTTTACCGCACTGACCTCTCAAAACTATGACTCTAGAACTAGCTCAATCTTGAGTACGTATCAGACCAAAACATGTAAACATGGTGCTTGATCTGCTTTGATTCTCCTTAGAGATACATGTTTGCTTTTGTGTAGTTATTCGTTTTCATCACCTATTTCCAACTCATAATCGTGCGTACATATTTTTATAGTTACTTTAAAGACAAGAGTTTATTGTCTAAAATTATTTTTGATAAAACTAATTATATATGGAGTATTCATGATTCATGTATAGGCAGGGACATTGTTATATGAATAATGGATCGTAGGCTGACCAAGTATGAAGATGATGAAACTAGCTTGGTGGTGGTACTTTGGTAGTTTGGTAGTATAGTGGTCAAGTATATAGGCAGGGTTTCTGGGTTGGGTCTTGATGTTCATCATTGCGACACAACCTGCGACATAAGCTTTTATGTCGCAGGTTTCATGAAATTAATTTATGTCGCTAACGTCTGTGACATAACTATTTATGTCGCTAACGTCTGCGACATAACTATTTATGTCGCTAGTTTATGTGTCACATCCCTTTATGTCGCTTCATGTAAGCGACACAACTCATGCGCCACAAGATTTGTGTCACCAATCTCATTATATTCGATTAAATTCGATTTAATTGCGATAAGCGACACAACTCTGTCCGTCGCATCTTTGATTAGCGACACAATTTCTTATGTCGCTTATCTTTGGAAATCAATTTTACATTTGTAAGCGACACAAGACCTTTAAATCTTTTACAACGTATAACAGACTTTGAAATTGATTTATTTGTTTAAATTGAATCTGCTTACGCTAACTGTTTTCGAGTGTTCTTGTTAAATCTTTTAAAGCAATGGCAGATGGTGATGTTGTTTGGGAACCACGCCACAACATGGTGGCATTTTTGGACGATTCTTAGGAGACGGCAGCTCTGTACAGGCCAATGGTGGCATTCTTACGCCGTTCTCGTGTTTACACTGCTATCACCGCAACCACCACAATTTACAAGGATCAGGTGGGTCCATTTTGGGAGACCGCAGTTATCAAATTAGAACTGCCTTTTACCAGGATTATCTACACTCTTGGCGATCGCCAGCTTATTATCTCGAAACAAGCTATTCAGGATTTCTTTTAGTTCGGTGATACTCTCGACATGCCTACTTTGTATGGGAATCATTTTATTGCTGGAGCTATGACTCGTATTGGTTATCCAGGTGTTCCGAACGACCTATACCGAAAGGAGAATCTGCCTAAAGTTTGGAGATATCTGATGCATGTGGTTATTGTTTGTCTATCTCCACGCAAGACCGGTTTTGATGGGATTAGCTATTCAACGGCCTCTGTTATGCTTGCGTTGGTCTATAACAAGCCCTTCAACTACTCTGGTTATATCTTCAGGGCGATGGTAGACAACATTAATGCCGGGGAAAAGTGTCGCACCCCCAAATTCAGGTTGCGGAAGCGAATCGGGTCGGGGCGCGACTAATCAATATACACAACACAAAAGATATAATGAACGACAACTACATGCGTCGTTTTATATTGATATTGATAAAATAAAAGTTTACATCAAAATATTGTTTACATTAGCTCTGTTTGAAAATGAGAGATTTAAGTACATAATTAATCTATACAAAATATAATAATGCAGCTAAAATCTCTGATTGTTTGCATGCTGACTCGAGCTAATAGATCTTGATTGAGCAGTCCAACCTACTGCTGGACACCTGTGATACATGCTAAAATTTGTCAGCGAAACGCTGGTGAGTTCACAGGTTTGTATGTCAACACATATTTGTATGAACCGCAATATTTTATAATATAATTGAATTTAAAATGCAATTAAGCAAAATAAAAGTTATACAGCCATGAGCACATAGTCTGAGCTTAACTTGAGCGTCAGGTCCAATTAAAGAAACCTAACTGAGTTGCCTCCTACAAGTGCCTAATCTACACTCGTCTTCCCAAATGCTAATACGTCCGTTTGACCAGTTAGTGCGTGCTAACCCGGACGAGGATTGTCAATCCTATATGATATCATATACTAACATTCACGCTACTAATGTATTACCAAACTATGTTGTGGAGGGCTTTGAAATGATTAGTGAAAACAACTCATGTAGTATTTGATTTGTATTGTACTTGCGTTCATATTGTAAAATAAAACGAGCAATGTAATCACACCCCTGATTGAAAAGCAGTAAAATAGGGGCCATGAGACTCACCTGAGCCTCGAGTGTTTAACTTAATAAATTTGAATTGACTAGCGAGGAATTGATGTCCGAAGACTTGTAACCTGAGGGTGTCCAAGACACGCAATGGTTATAACATGAGTAGGCATCTCGAAAGACTGCCCTTGTAGTTGTCCGTCTAACTTAGAATGTCCAAATTACCGCGATTTGGTTGTTTATTTAAGTGTTTGAAAATGTGTACGGCCCGTTGGTGATTGTTTGTAACAATAATCCCACATTATTATTTTGTTGATTTTGAAGTGTTATACCTAAAACTAAGTTCCAATGTGTTTTAGAAGTTGTGTCGCATTCGTGTTTGATGTTATACAAGTTTAACACTTTGTGTGAAAGTTTAGATGTAACACCGTTACTCGTGAACCTAGGGTAAGGGCGAAGCCCGTTAATGACGGGGGTCCGAGGGCAGCGCCCCTGGTAGCGGGGTCCAAGGGGCGGCAGCCCCTGGCGGGGTCCAAGGGGCAGAGCCCCTGGCTGGGGTCGAGCTGAGAAATTTTTTATTTCTACTAAATTGCTTTGGTGAAAAATGCATCTGGACTCGAATTTGGGTGAAATTGAGTGGTAAAATTTTAGGTCTTGACACTTAATAAAATCCGTGATTTCTTGGATCTGTTTCATGCGACATTGGGCTAGTGTCGCTACCTGCGACACTAGTTAGTGCGACACTAGGGTCTGTGTCGCTATATGCGACACTAGCTTGATTCTTGCGACACTAAGGCTTGTGTCGCTATTCCTGCGACATTACGATTTTATGCGACACTAGGTATAGTGTCGCTGTATGCGACATTGTGGATTCATGCGACATTAGGCGTAGTGTCGCTATCCTGCGACACTACGATTTATGTGACACTAGGTATAGTGTCGCTATATGCGACATTGCGACAATTCCTGCGACATTAAGCCTAGTGTCGCAGGTGGCCTGGAGCCTCTGCGACACTACGGACTGTTGGCCGGAAAATGGTCCGAAAAAGTGTTTTCCGGCCTCCGTTCTACCTGAGACTTTTACCCAACCCATATTTGAATATTTTAAGCTTAAAGAAACAACTAGAACTTAAAAACACTTGAAATCGAAAGGTTTTGGGTTTTTGTCGGAAAATTACAACTTCGCGCGTGAGGAATCCGGAAAGATGGAAATGTAGATCGTTACGAGGTGGTTCTTTTCTTCCAAATGAGCGATGAAAACCGAGGTCGTTTGGTGGTGAAATTTTGTGATTTTAATGAAGTGGTGGTGGTGGTTTGGTTGAAGAGAAAAAGAAAGAGAGAGAGAATAGAGATGATGGTGATGATAGAAATGGGGAGTGGGGTGGGATCCCCTCCCCTTTTGGCTGATTTCGGTGGGGGCCCACCGGAGTGTGGGTCTCCACTTTTTAACTCCGTGTATTCGCGCTCCGTGCGGCGTTCATTTAAACATTAAATAATTATTTTATACGTTTAAATATATGTTTTAAAATACGGATATTTATTCAAAATTATATATGAAGTATTTCATCAAATACTTAATAATTGGGATATAAATTGTAACTTTAACTTTATTTCGGTTGTACGCGCGTTTATTATTTTAATTGTGTAATTGTTGTTTGAACGATACGAATTTGAGTTGAAATATCACCTAAATAATATTTTGGATTAAATAGAGTTATTAAATAATGTCATATTATTTAATAAAATTGTTCACCAACGTCCGTGTTAATTGAACCGAATTACATTCGGTTTGAAACTTGTACGATTTAATCAAATCGCATGATTGTATATATTCAACAATATATATATTACTTGATACATTAATTAGCCTAACACAGAACTAATTACATGTATTATAACTGATTAGGCACTAATTACTAGTCCTAATTTGACGGGTGTCACAAAAAGCGTTGGAATCTATATCCACGCTTTATTCAGTTGTTCATTGATTCTCAGCTTCCTGGCATTCCGTCCAACGCTCGTGAACGCTTGCGTCCGACTTCGATGAACGTCCGAATCTGGACTATTTATGCTGCTGGAGCAAACGCGGAGGGTAGGTCTCCGCTTTTTGGGCACATAGTTGATGAAGCTTATGTTGCTCCGCCCAACGATAAGTTTATGGACGTTTTGGCTGCACCAGGGCAGCATCCTCAAGAGGAATTACAGCTCCATGAGGCACAGATACAGGTTGATGACCTGTTGCAGGAAATCGACAATTTTCCAGTTGGTGGACAGGCTGCTCAGCCTAATCTTGAGGAACCAGTTGCTGAGGATTCGGATGGGGGTTCTACTCCTTCTACCTCTCCAAGGATTGTACCTTCGGAGAATGTGTTGAGAAATATTCAACGTTTTAATCCATGACGGTTCAAACGTATCCAACGTCGTATTCGTTAGGGTACGACATCTGTGCGACCTGATACTGGAAAAAGACCAAGAGAAAAAGATCCTACTGATGAGGATTGGGTTCCACCCCAGTCTACCCGTCGTATTTCTACTTCTTCTGCTTCAAGGCCACGGGTCGACATTCCCCGTGTTGAGGTTCCAGTTCAACCTCTGCCTTTTCTCATCGAAGAGCTACTGAAACGAATAGATGCTATGCAGCAGAAAATGAATAGTTAAGCTCAATTGATTCAGTCTCAGGCATCGGTTTTAGAGATTCAAGATGTGCATATTAAGTCTTTAGAAGAAACAGCAGCTTTAGTTCCAACTTTGATTACTAGGGTGTTAGAGTTAGAATCCCTAGCTGTTGTTCCGGGGGAGTCAGGCCTGCGTTCCATAGAAACAACAACTAGGACTTCCGTCGGAACACAGACTGATAATGTAAATGTTTCTGATGATAATGAAACTCTTCATTTGGATTACTTCTCGGTCGATGATATTCCAGGTCAACCAAGACTGCTAGCTGTAGATTACTCTCATGCTAACCTATCATTTATTCAGCGAATGGTTAATGAGGAAGGTCAGGCCTCTAAACCTGAATTTGACTTTGAAGTTGATGATGATGTTGAGATTGAGGAAGAGGAGATGCATTCTGATGAGTTTTATGATGATGCTCCGATAATCGAGACTGATTCTTCTGAAGATGAAGCAGAGCCAACTGGAACCTCACAAACTGTTCCAGAGACAACACCGGCTTCTGAAACTGCTTCTACATCAACTTCTGAATGACCTTTGATAAGCTTTATTCCTGGTGAACCTATTCCTGTTACTTGTAAGTCATATATAGTTAATGGGAATTACACGGGAATTATTAAGAGTTGGAAGACCTACAAGGGCATCTTCATGATAAAGAGGAGTGATGGTATTCAGTATTTCAAATGTTCATTTAAGAAGCTGAGTACGTTGCCTAAGGGAGAGATAAATCGTCTAGCTCAATTGGAATTGATTAATCTAACCAAAGATTCGCGAGCTGATTTTTTACAGATGATTTTGCTTCGTGAAGTGAAGAGTAAACGTTACAATTTTATCAAACCGACGCTTGGAACGAGATACATATTCAAGAAAAAGCTTGATCCAATAACAAGACATCCGATCTGCAAAGTACACTATCCGCCAGCTGATTGTTTGACTGAGATTCCTCTTGAGACCGTTCCCCTTAACTTTCTTACAAGATTTCATCATTGGGAACTTGATCCGCATACTGGCGAAGTGGTATTTGTTTTTGTTCCAGAATTTGAGCATCCAGAGATGACTTCGTTGTATGGTTTGAAGAAAGCTCAATTCAAAGTATTTGATCCTATGAGCTTGATAAATCTGTCACATAAAGATTTGAGGAAATTGTTTGATAGTCCAATTCGCTTCAACGTAAGAAATGTAGTGAATTCAATTCTTGCAAGACAATTTCAAAAGGTTGTGACTGTGTGTGTTATGCATGGGATTCATGTTGGAGGCAGGTTTCCCACAGGCTGGGTTTGAATTGAAGAAATATTTAAAGACCAAGCTGAAGACACGGGGGAGTTTGTTGGTGCATCTTAGTGTGTCTGTCAGTTGGTCTAAGTTTGTAATGCGTTAGTTATGTAATTACGTTTGTTATGCCATTTATAGTTGAAAGTAATTACATTTTATGTCTTGGCGACACAAGGGTTCTGTGTTGCAAGAGTCAACTTGGCGACACAACTTGTGTCGCATGAGTCGGCTTGGCGACATAGCTTGTGTCGCATAGGTCAGATTTGATGTCGAGTATAAATAGACTAGTTCGGCTCATTTGCTAGGGTTAATGAACTTAGATATTCTGAGAGCATATTGTACTCGAGCTATTGCAAATAATCTGATCGGTAATCTTTTGAGTATTAATATACTTTTTGTTTGTTTGTTTTAATCGTTTAAACGTTTATATTCAATCATTGGATTCCGCACGTTGATTGAGTATTAGGATTCGATTAGGTTCGACCACAGGGGATCTACAATTGGTATCAGAGCCAAAATCTAAGGATTTGGTGTTATTGAATCCATTTGGGATGTTTCTCGGTTTAAAACAACTTGTTTTGTGTTAAGATCTTCATAGAAAGGTGCTATAGTTGTGTTCTATCAGTTTTCTGGAAGATTTTTGGATTATTGTTCGTCCTCCATTCGTGAAAATTCGTGAGGTTTACGAATCTTATGAATTTTAGGGTTTCTTGATTGCTGCTGCAGCCGTTTGTGCGACATAAGCTGCGACACAAAATTTTGTGTCCCGTTTAGGGTTGGTGCGACACATTCTTCTGTCGCTTACATTTCTCTGCGACACAAGCCTTTAAGTAGGCGACATAAGCTTGCAACTCAAGCTTATTTTGGATTGCGACATAAGCCTTTGATTAGGCGACACAAGCTTGCGACACAAGCTTGCATTTTGCGACATAAGACACGGTTTTCTTCCGTCGCTACTACGTTTCGACACAACCTTTGTGTCGCTAGATACTTTTGATTTCAGCAGTTTTTACGACATAATCTTAGTGTCGCCAGACCACTTTGCGACACATACTTGTGTCGCATAACAGTTTGCTATTTTCGTATGTTTGAATATTTTGCAGGTAATTCAAAATGTCAGCTTCTACATCGCAGTCCATTCAGCAGGTTGGAGCTATGTTGAAGCAAAATAATGAAGTTGGATCGAGAAATAAGCCTCCCATGTTTATGCAAGGAATGAGCTATTCGGATTGGCATCAACGCTTTGAATCATATGTAGATCTTAATGATCCAGAAATGATGATCTATTTAGAGGAAAAATATGAGCGTCCTCTTAAAACCGGAGTCTTTAATGACCAAATTCCTGAAAAGTCAATTAAATCCATGACGCCTGAGGAACGAAAGGCGTTTGATATGGAACGGAAAACTCATTCTGCAATCACTATGACATTGCCTCAACCTATCATGAGACAATTACGGCAACACAAGATTGCATATGATCTGTGGAAGGCCTTTGCGAAAAAGTGCGGTGGTAGTGAACAATATAAGAAGAACATATTAGACTTGATCAAGAAACAATATGAAGTCTTCGATATGCTACCTAACGAATCATTGGAAGATTTGTGCAGTATATATTCTCAATTGGTTTCTGAATTGTTTGAAGGAGGTATAACGCTGGATAAGACAAACGTGAATAAGAAACTTCTTGATTCACTTTCCAAGAAGTGGCACACTCACGTCCTCTTAATGGAAAAGGATGAGGATATAATGGATATGGAGCTTGAAGATCTTATTGGTCAAATTGAGGCAGATCTTCTTGAAATGCAAAGAAAAGAGACTAAGGCCACTGCTCATCTTCAAAATCCAAAATTGTATGGTGTGGATGTTCCAGTCTCAACAAGTCAGTCCACAGGTACCGCATTCATAGCTAGCAAAGCTAGTGGTACCGGATCCACAAATATCCCATCTGGTGGTACCTATTTTCAAAATCCGGGATCTTCAACTGGTAGAACTTAAGAGTATTCCTCCACTTTTTCTTAGTGATCGAGTCGATCATTTTATTGTTGTGTTCTTACAACTTTCTAACACTTCAATATTGTTCTAAATAAGGTAATAACCATCAAATTAAGTCTAACAAATTGTTAATTATATTACATGAGATAATTGTGGAAGACATATTTTCTTCTTTTATTACTTCAGCTGAAATGGGAAACATGACATATGAGATGTTTGGTTACTAGCCCCAACTGATATATAGGGGTATGAGGTGCAAACGTGGGTCAATAATGTAAGTGTATAGCAATAGAAATTGAAATTGAGTTATGACTAATGAGTACTTCATATTACTTTTATGTAAACGCATATACTTCTTCCGTCTCAAAATAACTAAATAAGTGTCCACATTTACAAAAAAAGTGTGCACTTTCAAAAGTAATATATTGATTATCATTTAACTCTGAATATACTTTTTTTTAACTATATAAGAGTTTGTGTAAAAACCAAAAGTAAAAGTGTCATCTTCACTATCATATAATAATGTAATTTCTTGAACTCTGTGGAAACTGATTGTGAAGACTTACTATTTGTGAAGACTTACAATGGGATGTATGGAGTACTAACTTATCTACTATTAATGAAATAAAACTAATGCCCATATATATAGATAACAGTATTGAGTTTGGTACTAGAAAAAACTTATTATCAAATTTAACAATAGAATGAAATCTATCAAAATAGAGGAAATGTGCGACTAAGGACTAGTGAGGGAAATAATGAGGGGTAGTGTGACAAGAGATGAGATGGGAGAATATTGACCCATGGTATCTAAGAAAAAAGATGATGATATTTCCACCAAGGAGTTTGATAAATCCGTCATAAATGTGCATCATTTGTTTGTACGGTACAAACTACCACCCAAGAAAAAAATAATGCATTTTAGTTTCCTTTTAAATAATAATTAGAGGTTTTCAAATATAATTAATAAATGGGATAGAACGTGCTCTTTTGGTTTATTTATTTAAATAAAAACTATTAAAAAGAAAATGCTTAATTAGTTTTATATATAAATATAAATGTAATAATGTATAAAAGCTGCAAATTTTAATAATAATGTACTTTAAGAGTCGGATCACATGTACTATTAAAAATATAGACTTTTTTTACTGTAACACCCCCAAATTTTACTGATGCGCGGAAGCAAGCTTTGGGTGTTACTAATCAATAATCACAGCACAAAGGAAAAGTAAACGACATCTATATGCAACATTATCCCTTAATACTCAAAGTATTACATTAGTTGTAATTAAAGTACAAGCTCGGAGTTCAAAATATGTTTTCCTAGAGATTCTATTACATAACCCTTATAGCAAAATGATGCGACAGAATCTCCAAATTTGTATGCATGTGACTCGAGCTATAGTTTCCCCCTCAGGGTGAGCAGTCCTACTGTTGTGGTGTACCTGAGATATAAAGCTAAAACAGGTCAACCAAAATGGTTGGTGAATCTCACAGGTTTGTAAGTAATAACAGTTTTGAACACAAGGTTTAATCATCAATAGTGCCCGAAGGCGTAAAATCGTGCCTTTGCCATCCTGCAAAGCAAGTAAGTTTACCATTGCCATGAGGCTCATAATCGAAGCTTAACCCGTAAGTAATGTGTTTGCCCCCGAGACATGCCCGAACGGAGCAAGCTGAGTAACGAATTAGTAGTCGTCCGGACCGCGGGCGGGGAGGGTCATTTCCCTAATGGTTCCATTAACTATTGTTCGCGCTTAAGTACCATAACTAACGATATATGATGGAGGGACTTCCCCAAATAAATGGTGAGAAAACTCATGCAATTCCGTTCGGTAAATATGTAATTCAGTACTTGTGTTCATAAAAGCAAGCAATATATCTCACCCCAATAGTAAAACAGTAAAAAGTGGGGCTGTAAGACTCACCTGAGTCGAGCCAGCAAGTGTTTAATTCAATAAACGTGGTGTAGTAGTCCGTAGGTTCCCTGAACCCGCAACCCTCTAATGCCCTAAGCATATAAGGTTGTGTAAGTAGATGTCTCGTAAGACCATCCATGCTAGTGTTCATTCCACTAGTTATGTCCAAACACTTTGATTTGTTTGCATGTTCTGTCTATAGTTTGAAAACATATACGGCCCGTTGGTGATACGTTTAGTTTTAGTTGTAAATTTTCCGTAAGGTTTTCTTATGGTCATACATATGTTTTGAAGAACAATGTGTGCGACAATACTTATATATATATGTCCGTGATTATCTAATTGACGATACCATGCGACAATAAGGTTTACTTATGTTTATTCATCCGACAATGGCTAAATACTCCATCAATTACATATACGACATTAATAAGATTATCCGAGAATTAAGTTATCAGACAATTAAGTTTTTATCCGACAATAATGTTTCACGGAGTACTTTACTCACGGACAGAATGTCAAAGTTTTTGGTCTGATTTGAAGTAATTATTCGATTAAGTAAAACTTAACAATAATTCATGGAATTTTTATATAATGTTCCCTTATGTCTTAGCTTTCCAAAAAATATTTTTACGTTCAAAATGGTCAAACGACACTCGAGATATAATTTTTGAAAGGGTCGAGGGTCAAATTGTTACTTTCAGTGACATGTATTCAATTAAAAATTCATAACTTAAATTCTACCAAACTTCACAGAATGTGTGAGTAGGGGTTTTAAAGGTAACAAGATTATCTAACTTTTCCATGTGGTTTCATCGATTTTTGATGGGTATAACTCGAGATATACCATTTTCAAGTTGACCAGAGTTTCTGGTCAGATAGTACAGACCTGCTATTGTACTTTATTTGACTTATTAAAAATAGAAAACGACTGAGTTGGATCGTAAGGCTTACATATTCGTAACGTAGACTCAAAATACTTCAATTTAGAGCTAAGAAACGTTAGATTTCATCAAGTTTTGGTTCGGTTATGACCGATCTAAATCGATCTAAATTATTATCCAGTGGGTAAAGCTTTTATCCAGGGGTTATTAGCATGTTCTTCACGATTTTTAAGCAATATTTTGGACATAAATCAGTAGGTATGAAGAACCATCATGTTCATAAGCTTAATCCAAGTGAATCTAAAGAAAAGGATGAGTTTATACCAAGTAGAAGTTGATCTAGAGGTGGAATGGTGAAGATGGTCTGCTGCTGCCTCGGTTCGTGTTCTCCCTGCTTCACCTTGCTCAAAACGTGAATGGTGATGTTAGATGAGTAATGGAAGTGTTTGATAGTCCTTGGATGGGGTTGGGGGTCGTGGTGATGGTGGTATATCAGGTGGAAACCGATAGAAAAGGGAGGAAAGAGGTGAAGATGAGAGGATGGGTTGGTGTGTGTGTGTGTTGTTGATAATGAGGGATTAAGGCTAAAGGTGTATTAGGTAAATTTAGGTGGTTTGGGTCAAGTGTGGCTGATCTCAGCCCTGTTGGTCGTGGGTCCAAGTGGGCTCAAGCCCGTGACTTGCCTCCTCGGACTCGTGTCTCATTGGTTTGTTGGTTAGACGTTAAATCGTGCGGTTTAAAAGTTAATAATTAACGTTTGATTCTTCGTGTATATTCTTGATATTTAAATGGTATTTGGGATGATTAAGTATTTTTAGAATACTTTCCTTAAATATCTAAGACATATTTTGGATCTCATTCAGGTGTTGAACTCGATTTGCGTATTTTCTCGCGTACGTCATGTTTTATATTACACGTAGAATGTTTTCACGTATTATATTATATAATAATAATACCAAGTAAATAATGACTATTTTATCTTTAAAATAGGTTTACAAGTCATACGAAAAAGGGGTCACCAACAGCCGGAGTTTCGGAAATCCATCCGAGAAAATCGCGTAATATCAATTTATTACGTACAGGTGTATATCCAATATACGCTTTATTACAAGTAACTTAGTTCTATTACACACTAATTACGAGTAATTACACACAATATTAGGGTATATTAATACGCCTAAGTACGAGTTGTTACATTCTCCCCTTGTTAAAGAAATTTCGTCCCGAAATTAAGTGGTAGTAGGGGTCGAAGTGGGGTTTGAGAAGAGGTGTGGGTATTTCTCGCGCATTTGATCTTCTCGTTCCCAAGTGAATTCAGGGCCTCGCCTAGAATTCCAACGGGTTTTGACAATAGGAATACGGCTCTGTTTCAAGCGTTTGACCTCGCGGTCCATAATCTCAACGGGTTCCTCGACAAAGGTGTAATTTGTCATCAATGTGTATTTCATCGAGGGGTATAATCAGTGTCTCATCAGACAGACATTTCTTCAAATTAGAAATGTGGAATGTACTATGTACGTTGCTAAGCTCAGCGGGTAATTGTAAACGGTACGCCACGGGACCAATCCTCTCAAGGATTTCGAATGGTCCGATATATCTAGGATTCAATTTCCCGCGTTTTCCGAAACGAATGACACCCTTCCAAGGTGACACCTTAAGGAGTACTTTGTCTCCGACTTCAAACTCAAGGTGTTTGCGTCTCACGTCAGCGTAACTTTTCTGACGATCACGCGCGGCTTTCAATCGGTTTTGAATGTTGACAATCTTTTCAGTGGTTTCATGTAGGATTTCTGGACCGGTGAGTTGTGCATCTCCCACCTCAGTGCAACAGATAGGCGACCGGCACTTACGACCGTACAGTGCCTCGAAAGGTGCAGCTTTAATGCTGGTGTGGTAGCTGTTGTTGTAGGAAAACTCACACAATGGTAAGTGATCTTCCCAGTTTTTACCGAAATCAACTACGCAAGCTCGTAGCATATCTTCCAGTGTTTGTATGGTTCGTTCGCTCTGGCCGTCGGTTTGAGGGTGGTAAGCAGTACTCATGTCCAGACGAGTACCAAGAGATTTTTGTAATGTTTGCCAGAAGCGAGAAGTAAATCGAGCATCTCGATCCGAGATGATTGAGATAGGAACGCCATGTCTTGACACGATTTCTTTGAGGTAGATCCGTGTCAAACGCTCCATCTTATCAATTTCCTTAATAGCTAGGAAATGAGCAGATTTAGTGAGTCGGTCCACGATTACCCAGATGGTATCGCAACCGCTGGAGGTTTTCGGGAGTTTGGTAATGAAATCCATGGTGATTTGCTCCCATTTCCATTCGGGGATTTCAGGTTGGTGTAATAGGCCGGAAGGTTTCTGGTGTTCGGCTTTAACTTTAGCACAGGTCAGACACTTGCCAACGTAGGTGGCAATGTCGGCTTTCATGTTGGGCCACCAATACAACTCCTTGATGTCGTGGTACATTTTGTCGGCACCGGGGTGTATAGAGTATTTGGACTTATGTGCCTCGTCCATTACTAAGTCTCGCAGGTTTCCATAGCTTGGTAACCAGATTCGGTTTGAGAAGTACTTGGCCCCGTTTGGTTTGGTTTCGAACTGCTTATCCATGCCTCGCAAGGCCTCGTGTTTCACGTTTTCAGCTTTAAGTGCCTCGAGTTGGGCGATAAGGATTTGGGTTATCAAGTCGTTGTGTACAGTCATGACGAGTACTCGGACTCGCAGGGGTTTCACTCGTTCCTTACGGCTTAGAGCATCGGCCACAACATTGGCCTTGCCCGGGTGGTAGCGTATCTCGCAATCGTAATCGGTAAGCAACTCGACCCATCGACGTTGCTGCATGTTTAGATCCTTTTGATCGAAGATGTGTTGGAGACTTTTGTGATCAGTGAAAATTGTACACTTGGTACCGTATAAGTAATGTCTCCAGATTTTGAGAACGAACACAACTGCTCCCAATTCTAAGTCATGGGTTGTGTAATTCTTTTCGTGGATTTTGAGTTATCGGGAAGCGTAAGCAATGACCTTGTCTTGTTGCATCAGTACGCAACCAAGACCTTGGTGTGATGCGTCACAGTATACCACGAAGTCATCGTTTCCTTCGGGTAAGGATAATATGGGTGCACTGCAGAGTTTTTGCTTGAGTAACTGGAAAGCTGACTCTTGCTTGTCAGTCCAATCGAACTTCTTTTCCTTTTGAGTTAGTGCAGTGAGAGGTGAGCTATCTTCGAAAAGTTCTCAATGAATCGACGGTAGTACCCAGCGAGACCTAAGAATTGTCTCACTTCGGTTGAGGTGGTTGGTGGCTCCCAGCCCTTGATTGCCTCAATCTTGGTGGGGTCTACATGGATTCCCTGGTTGTCGATGACGTGTCCAAGGAATTGAACGGATTGGATCCAGAATTCATACTTAGAAAATTTGGCATATAGCTTTTCGTGTTTGAGAAGTTCCAGAACGGTTTTTAGGTGTTGCGCGTGTTCATTTTCATTGCGCGAGTAAATCAGGATGTCATCAATGAAGACGATGACAAATTTGTCAAGATAAGGTTTACACACATGATTCATAAGATCCATGAATACTGCCGGTGCGTTGGTTAAACCGAAAGGCATCACTTGGAATTCGTAATGCCCGTAGCGAGTTCTGAAGGCTGTTTTTGGAATATCATCGTCACGAACTCGGAGTTGGTGATAACCTGATCGCAGGTCAATTTTTGAGTAAACACTCGATCCCTGGAGTTGATCAAACAGATCGTCAATTCTAGGGAGTGGATACCGATTCTTGATGGTTAGCTTATTCAGCTCTCGGTAATCGATACACATACGGAACGATCCATCCTTCTTTTTCACGAAAAGGACCGGAGCTCCCCAAGGTGAAGAACTCGGTCGAATGAATCCTCTATCCAGGAGTTCCTGTAATTGGTTAGACAACTCCTGCATTTCGGAAGGTGCTAGTCGATACGGAGCTCGTGCCACGGGTGCAGCCCCCGGCACAAGTTCAATTTGGAATTCGATTTGTCTGAGAGGCGGAAGTCCAGGCAAGTCCTCAGGAAAGACTTCCGGGAAATCCCGCACAATAGGCACATCCTCAAGTCGCTTCTCCTCCGACTTCTTTTCAGTGATGTGTGCGAGGATGGCTTGATACCCCTTTCGTAGGTATTTTCTAGTTTTCATGCACGATATGATATTCAGGCTTCATCTACCGGTCTCCCCTTGTAGGACTAAGGTTCCACCGGAGACAAGAGGTATACGAACGAGTTTGTCATAACAGACTATTTCAGCTCGGTGCTTGGATAACCAATCCATACCGACGATAATATCAAAGCTGCCAATTTCTACTGGTATCAAGTCGATGGAAAAGAGTTCGTTCAAGAGATTTAGGGTACAGTCACGTATAATGCTATCGGTCTCAATCAGATTGCCGTTAGCTAGCTCTACAATGTATTTAGCATCTAAGGCAGAAGGTGTGGTATCAAGTAATGGGCTAAATTTCTCAGAAATGAAGCTTCTATCAGCCCCGGTATCAAATAAGACTGAAACGGTAAGGTTGTTGAGAAGGAAAGTACCTGTCACAACATTCGGGTCCTGTCTGGCTTCCCCAGCCTTGATGACAAATGCTCTGCCGCGAGCAGGGGTGTTGTTTTTCGGCGCAGGGCAATCTCTCTTAAAATGCCCGGGATTTCCGCACTCAAAGCAGGTCTTTGATGCGTTGGTGTTGGGAGTAGGGATGTTGGCTCGGCAGTCCTTGGTTAGATGCCCGAACCGTTTGCACTTGGCACATGGGCAAGAACCGTCATGATGGCGGTTGCATTTGGTGCAATAGGGTTTGTTACCAACGTACCCTTTTGGTTCAGCAGATCCAGAGGAATAAGCCTTAATAGGCTCAGGCTTTTTGGTGTTGGTTTTGTTGGTTTGGTTGGGATTTCCTTCCCATTTGCGTTTGTGATTTCCGGCAGCTGAAGAGGTGGTTCCACGGCGGACAGAGTTTGCCGTGAGTTCATGGGCCATACGGATGACGCGTTGAATGGTTCCTGGTTTGGATGAAGTTACCAGGTCTTGGATCCTGTTGGGAAGTCCATCAACGTATTTCTTGATCCTCTTGTACTCAGGATCGACCATGGTTGGGCATAGAAGTGCCAGTTGGTGGAAGCGGTTGGTGTATCCGGTGATATCATCACCCTGCATCTTGTGATTCCAGAATTCTATTTCTAGCTGCTTCAGTTCCTCTCTGGGACAGTACTCATTCCGTAGCATGTTTTTCATTTCTTCCCATGGAAGTTTGTAGGCAGTAGCAATGCCCACAGTTTGGGCATAGGTATTCCACCATGTTAGGGCGACGTCAGAAAAAGTGCAAGCTGAGAACTTGACCTTGTCTTCTTCAGTGCAGTTACAGATGAGGAATACAGATTCTATCTTCTCGATCCAGCGTACTAGACCGATTGCCCCTTCTGTACCCTTGAATTCGTGAGGTCCACAGCCTCTGAACTCCTTGTAGGTGCAAGGTTTGGTAGTAGGAGTGGGAGTGGTGCCCGTGTTTGTGGTGTCTTCGCTTCTTCGTGACTGTTCGGCAGCTAATGCTTCGGCTACCCTTTGCGATGAGATTCGGTTGAGGTCGGCCTCGGAGTACATTTGCTTATGTGGCGGCATGGTTTTCTGAATGAAAGGTGGAGAAAATTGTAAGATTTCTGTCATGACAATGTTGATCATTATCAATACAGAGACGAAGTGGTGATGATATACTACATCACGCTAGTGTTTCCGTCAAAGGAGAATGATGGAGTTAGGTAATTGAATTTGATACTGATTCGAAATGTTTCGGAGGGGTGCATGACGTATTGCGTGGCGTGTTTGCCATTCAGAGGCAAGGAGTTAGAAATAGTAAGGCTTACGTAACACAGCCTAAGATATCGAACAGAAGTAAGGCCTATCTATGTATATAAGTATATATCACATAATAGCCTAGGGTGTCTAATCACAGACATGTTTGAGTCCCGGTTTCTCTCGTGGTCAGAGTCAACTAGTGTACCCGTTTCAGTCATGATTCTTTTCTGATCTCACATCATATTCCTTTAATTGTACATAGTTGATCAGGCTATGTTAAATTAAACCAATATCATGTAGTCACTGAACCTAATCATACTTAATAAGGAATATTGCCTAACGGTCATAGTCTAGGCCCACTAAATGCAACCTAGTTCACTATAACCTTAGGCTCTGATACCAATCTGTAACACCCCCAAATTTTACTGATGCGCGGAAGCAAGCTTTGGGTGTTACTAATCAATAATCACAGCACAAAGGAAAAGTAAACGACATCTATATGCAACATTATCCCTTAATACTCAAAGTATTACATTAGTTGTAATTAAAGTACAAGCTCGGAGTTCAAAATATGTTTTCCTAGAGATTCTATTACATAACCCTTATAGCAAAATGATGCGACAGAATCTCCAAATTTGTATGCATGTGACTCGAGCTATAGTTTCCCCCTCAGGGTGAGCAGTCCTACTGCTGTGGTGTACCTGAGATATAAAGCTAAAACAGGTCAACCAAAATGGTTGGTGAATCTCACAGGTTTGTAAGTAATAACAATTTTGAACACAAGGTTTAATCATCAGTAGTGCCCGAAGGCGTAAAATCGTGCCTTTGCCATCCTGCAAAGCAAGTAAGTTTACCATTGCCATGAGGCTCATAATCGAAGCTTAACCCGTAAGTAATGTGTTTGCCCCCGAGACATGCCCGAACGGAGCAAGCTGAGTAACGAATTAGTAGTCGTCCGGACCGCGGGCGGGGAGGGTCATTTCCCTAATGGATCCATTAACTATTGTTCGCGCTTAAGTGCCATAACTAACGATATATGATGGAGGGACTTCCCCAAATAAATGGTGAGAAAACTCATGCAATTCCGTTTGGTAAATATGTAATTCAGTACTTGTGTTCATAAAAGCAAGCAATATATCTCACCCCAATAGTAAAACAGTAAAAAGTGGGGATGTAAGACTCACCTGAGTCGAGCCAGCAAGTGTTTAATTCAATAAACGTGGTGTAGTAGTCCGTAGGTTCCCTGAACCCGCAACCCTCTAATGCCCTAAGCATATAAGGTTGTGTAAGTAGATGTCTCGTAAGACCATCCATGCTAGTGTTCATTCCACTAGTTATGTCCAAACACTTTGATTTGTTTGCATGTTCTGTCTATAGTTTGAAAACATGTACGGCCCGTTGGTGATACGTTTAGTTTTAGTTGTAAATTTTCCGTAAGGTTTTCTTATGGTCATACATATGTTTTGAAGAACAATGTGTGCGACAATACTTATATATATATGTCCGTGATTATCTAATTGACGATACCATGCGACAATAAGGTTTACTTATGTTTATTCATCCGACAATGGCTAAATACTCCGTCAATTACATATACGACATTAATAAGATTATCCGACAATTAAGTTTTTATCCGACAATAGTGTTTCACGGAGTACTTTACTCACGGATAGAATGTCAAAGTTTTTGGTCTGATTTGAAGTAATTATTCGATTAAGTAAAACTTAACAATAATTCATGGAATTTTTATATAATGTTCCCTTATGTCTTATCTTTCCAAAACATATTTTTACGTTCAAAATGGTCAAACGACACTCGAGATATAATTTTTGAAAGGGTCGAGGGTCAAATTGTTACTTTCAGTGACATGTATTCAATTAAAAATTCATAACTTAAATTCTACCAAACTTCACAGAATGTGTGAGTAGGGGTTTTAAAGGTAACAAGATTATCTAACTTTTCCATGTGGTTTCATCGATTTTTAATGGGCATAACTCGAGATATACCATTTTCAAGTTGACCAGAGTTTCTGGTCAGATAGTACAGACCTGCTATTGTACTTTATTTGACTTATTAAAAATAGAAAACGACTGAGTTGGATCGTAAGGCTTACATATTCGTAACGTAGACTCAAAATACTTCAATTTAGAGCTAAGAAACGTTAGATTTCATCAAGTTTGGATCGGTTATGACCGATCTAAATCGATCTAAATTATTATCCAGTGGGTAAAGCTTTTATCCAGGGGTTATTAGCATGTTCTTCACGATTTTTAAGCAATATTTTGGACATAAATCAGTAGGTATGAAGCACCATCATGTTCATAAGCTTAATCCAAGTGAATCTAAAGAAAAGGATGAGTTTATACCAAGTAGAAGTTGATCTAGAGGTGGAATGGTGAAGATGGTCTGCTGCTGCCTCGGTTCGTGTTCTCCCTGCTTCACCTTGCTCAAAACGTGAATGGTGATGTTAGATGAGTAATGGAAGTGTTTGATAGTCCTTGGATGGGGTTGGGGGTCGTGGTGATGGTGGTATATCAGGTGGAAACCGATAGAAAAGGGAGGAAAGAGGTGGAGATGAGAGGATGGGTTGGTGTGTGTGTGTTGTTGATAATGAGGGATTAAGGCTAAAGGTGTATTAGGTAAATTTAGGTGGTTTGGGTCAAGTGTGGCTGATCTCAGCCCTGTTGGTCGTGGGTCCAAGTGGGCTCAAGCCCGTGACTTGCCTCCTCGGACTCGTGTCTCATTGGTTTGTTGGTTAGACGTTAAATCGCGCGGTTTAAAAGTTAATAATTAACGTTTGATTCTTCGTGTATATTCTTGATATGTAAATGGTATTTGGGATGATTAAGTATTTTTAGAATACTTTCCTTAAATATCTAAGACATATTTTGGATCTCATTCAGGTGTTGAACTCGATTTGCGTATTTTCTCGCGTACGTCATGTTTTATATTACACGTAGAATGTTTTCACGTATTATATTATATAATAATAATACCAAGTAAATAATGACTATTTTATCTTTAAAATAGGTTTACAAGTCATACGAAAAAGGGGTCACCAACAGCCGGAGTTTCGGAAATCCATCCGAGAAAATCGCGTAATATCATTTTATTACGTACAGGTGTATATCCAATATACGCTTTATTACAAGTAACTTAGTTCTATTACACACTAATTACGAGTAATTACACACAATATTAGGGTATATTAATACGCCTAAGTACGAGTTGTTACATTTACCAACTTGAATTACATGAAGTAAGAATTTGGTGTATATATATATTATATATAGTGTAACTAGTTTATAGACTCTGATGGAAAGACTTGATGATCAAGTTGAACTACATAATTTATGATAAGGTTATGATGATATTATGATGGATTGGTAGTATTGTGTTATACTTTACATGTTCACATCACCTAAAAATAGGCCATACATCACTAACTTATTTATTTTTGGAGATATGTCGTCATTGTAATGTAAAATATAATTAAAACCATCATCTAATTCTAATTCTAAATCTACAAAATATCTTATATGATAACTATAAAATACCTTTGTATTGAGAGAGAGAAAAAAAACAACAAAAAAGACTCATTTTTTATAACTATATTAAATACCTTTGTATTGAGAGAAAGAGAAAAAAACAACAAAAAAGACTCTCATTTTCTTTGTTCTTTTATAGTTTAGTGATATTAAAAGAAGTATAATGTTGCTTTAAAAAGACATCGTACGCCATACAAAATTTACTTAATATTTTATATATTTTGATTGTTTATATATTTGCAACCTAACGATAATTATTCTTTAAAAAAATCAAAGAATTAATGCAACCTCGGCAAGATATGTTATCTCAAATACTACATTCAAAAAGCGAAATACAATTTGCAAACACGGTCAATCTACATTTGTTGTTCAATTTCATTTGTTGTTGCGAATTAGGAGAAATAACATACATTTTTAAACTCAATATTTTCAATTTAGTAATAAACATTAATAATCATGGGTCGTGCTTAGCATAGCCTAACATTATAACATTTATTTACAATGCGTATTCACATTCATGTCGGAAAGATTTGTGGATGTAAGATTGACTACGTATGCCAGGATTATGAGGTCATTCTGTTTGATGTTGATCTGCATTACTCATGCTAGCCTACTAGGATGTTTACTTTACAATTTCTTATCTAATGGTTCTTTGTTATATGTTGGTCTTTAGTTTGTGATACGCACATGTATTGTTCACAAAAGCTTTAAACTAGCCATGTATTAAAGCTTTAAACTATGTATTATTAAAAACCTAATTTGACTTCTGTTGCATTCATTTGTGATCTAGATGTCAAAAAAGCGAAATACTACATTCAAAAAGCGAAATACAATTTGCAAACACGGTCAATCTACATTTGTTGTTCAATTTCATTTGTTGTTGCGATTTAGGAGAAATAACATACATTTTTAAACTCAATATTTTCAATTTAGTGATAAACATTAATAATCATGGATCGTGCTTAGCATAGCCTAACATTATAACATTTAATTACAATGCGTATTCACATTCATGTCGGAAAGATTTGTGGATGTAAGATTGACTACGTATACCAGGATTATGAGGTCATTCTGTTTGATGTTGATCTGCATTACTCATGCTAGCCTACTAGGATGTTTACTTTACAATTTCTTATCTAATGGTTCTTTGTTATATGTTGGTCTTTAGTTTGTGATATGGACATGTATTGTTCACAAAAGCTTTAAACTAGCGCATGTATTAAAGCTTTAAACTATGTATTATTAAAAACCTAATTTGACTTCTGTTGCATTCATTTGTGATCTAGATGTCAAAAAATTTATATATGTAATTCTACATAGATAAATTGATTTATAAAGGAGAAATAATGCAAAAAAGGATTTTTAGATAGTACCATACAATCTATACAAAAAATTGTGTAATAATACAATTTATTTTACTAAGGAGATTACCATACATGAAAAATGGATCAAGTGCTTGTAAATGTACTTAACTAATGTCGTACATTAATAGTGTATAGCTAATTACTCATGCGTACAATGTACGTAAGAAACTTGTTATTTATTACCATGTATGTATTTTGGTAATGCGTTATCAACATAAGATGACATGTGAGATATTTACAAGTTGACACGTCATTAAAATACATACAATAACAATAAATTATTTTTATACACACAATCTACGTTTTAGTAGTTAACTACACACTATTGATGAATTAGTCATATATTTATTCATACTTATTTACGCATTCATAGTGTGTAGTTAACAACTCGGAGGGGCGTATTTCCTTACTTTATACATAAGAAGCATCCTTTATAAATAAGAAACACTACTTAGCTTTGTATGTTGATACATGTGATCATCACAAATTGACACTTCATACTACTAACTTTTTTATTTCACTTATAAAAGTTATTATATTTTTAATTATAATCCTATATTATATGTACTAACTATTTTATGATCTTTCTTAATGCTATAATCTTCAAATGTCTACAACTTTAACTTATAAAATCAACACGGACTCATTCTAACCACAAAAGAGTTTCACACTTTATCATTATTAGCATTAGACTTTTCTTTTAAACATTCTCTATATGTATAAAGCCTTTTCATATTTCCTCTATGTTCAAGAGTTTCACACTTTATCATTACTAGCATTAGATTTTTCTTTTAAACATTCTATATATAAGGCTTTTTAATATTTCCTCTATGCTCATTTTATAATTGTATCAACAAATTAAAAAAGAAAGTAATTTAGAGAATACCCCTAACCTCCGTACTACCTGTCCATAAATTAACGACATAATATGAGGCATGAATTCGAACCATTGACCTATAGGTCATACATGTGAAGTCTGAATATTTACAGTGGTGGTACCACTTGCGCATTTTCCAATTGGTATCAAAAAATTTGTATTAACATTAAGTTGTCCTATATACATTCTATCTATAAAGTTTTAACATATTTCTAAGCATTTGATCATAGTTCTATGTTCATTTCATTCAAATTATGTAGACTCGACATATTGCTATTATTATTAGCATTTGACAAATTATATAGACTCGAAATATTGATTAATTTTAATGTAAAAGGGTTATAACTGTATAGCCAAATATATAAGATACTTATATTATGTTCTTATATTTTTGAGCAATAACATTGAGGACTACGTAACAAGCTCATTCTCAATAAACTTATATATTTGATCATTAATGTATATGATTTGATTTGCATGCTAATGTAAAAGCGTTCCTTGCCAATTTAAAATCTACTATTTAGGTGTAAAAAAAAAGTTGTAGTCATAGGAAACGTGAAAGTTCCTATAATCAATACCGCATTGCACCGTATTGTCATGTAGTACGTATGTAAATGCATGAATCGGAAGAAATACAAGGGATATGTAACACTTAATTCATTAAGAACTTGTTCATCTTTGTGAGCCTATATGCAATCTGTTTGGTGAAACTGTTGGTGGTTGAAAGAGAGATGAATGAATTTTAATGAGTTTGTACTCAATTAGTACAGACATAAGTGAAAGTGAATAATGGAGAGTGAACAACTTAATATTCAATATTGGCCTAAACTATGTAGTTGTTTTGAAGATATTGTTTGTTCAAGGTCATGATATGCATGGTAAAACTATACTAATGTAAAGACGTCATACGATGACCTAACTATATATCTTTATAGAAGTGGACACATTTTAATATAACAAGACATCTCATTTATACTTATTTATTTATATCAGCCATATTATCAACCGAAAATGAAAAGACATACATGGGCGGGCTGTGCATACGCGTAACTAGTATTTGTATGTAAAATGGGGGTCCAAGGACCCAATTTACATCTCAAAATCGTTAATAAAACATGTATTAAATATATATTGGACCCATGTTAAAAATAATTAAAAACCCATGTTAGATATAGATGGACTCGTGTTATAATTGAATATAATCACTAAAGCCCATAAAAGATTGTATTTTCAGTTTTAAATATTACAAAATCCATCAAAAACCTAAGTGACTAAATTATACAAGTAATAACCTGGAGATATTGTTGATTTCTCACCTAATACTCAAATTTCAACCTCTACGGATTCCCAAATTATATATATTTCGCGGAAAGTTCCCAAATCAAAAGTGCGTCGTCAAAACTTCTTTTCTTGTTTTGTTGAACTAAAGTATGAAACTCAAGTGTGTGTGTGTGTTTATATATATGATTGTTCAACTAAAGTATGAAATTCACAGTCGAATAGTGGATGACTTTGATGTTTTTATAGAGTCAATACGAGTATGTGACAATGTTTAAGTAGTTATAACATACACATGTGTATTGTTATAGAGAAAAAACCAAACATAAGTTAATCTTTTGACGTTGTGTAACCCTCGATCCCCCTGCCCTTTGTCTTTCAAGAATCTTAAATAAGAATTTTATAATTGTAAAGTAATGAGGATCTGAATGATTGTCTAGTGACTTATATTGAGATAAGTATTGGACGGTATTAGCAACGATACCCTTATTGATACTTATCATGGCTCGAAAACTCATCGTGACAATTGTATTAAAATTTTTATAACACCCCATATTTAAAACCATATTTTATATTTTTAAACACCGAAAGCACGCGTCCCAAACATATATATCATATGTACATACATATGTACCAAAATCTTTAACGTCTCAAAAGATTACACGTATAGATATAAAATTAAAAAACTATGTACTTAAGACTGGTTATATAAGTTTGCCAAAACATATCATTTAGTTATCAAAATATCAGAGTAGTCGCAGTAGTAGTCAAACATCCCATCCAGCCGTCTTTAACCCGTTTCATAATCTATTCATAATATGCAAAATGTTAAAATAACCGACAATTGAACCTAGCAATAACAAATCTTACAACAAATAAACATATACACACAACGTCAAAGAGGATCGGCGATTCCTGAGTAGCCACTCAAGGAACACCTTAAACCACTGCAGGCCATAACAGTGATTTATCGATAGCTTGAAACTATCTTCACCGACACAGGTTCATCCATCAACGATATGCATAGGAAACCCTGCCAGCCAAACAATAGCAAACAAGCCCAACCAGTGTTGACCTCTGAATAATTCACAAATGCCCAATGGTCAAGAATCACATAATGCATAATTGTCATGACATTATGGAAGATTAATAATCAATCAACAATAACAGCATCACCTCGGACTAAACAGTCAATAATCCATAACTACTACATTTACCCGTTGTAACCAAACATGTTAAAACTAAGTTAAACTGAAGATTACAGATCCACTCACCTGTCGAATCCCAGTTCACAACTCAGAGGTCTAATATCACTGAGTCTTCTGCTGATCTGAGAATGAAATCAAATATAAGTTAGTAACTAGTTCCATAAACGCTTAACTTATATCCATATGTAATTTAAGAACTAAATATTATTTGCATAACAATAATATGTTCCTAATTATATCTCATTATTCATAAATATGCATATTATCATTTATGTATTAACATTAGGAGGAAATGTGAACTTAGAAATCAAATCATCAAATTGAGAAAGAAGCCATTGGCTTCACAAAGGATCCGCCGGGTTCTCTATAGGAGCAGCCGGCTCCAAATGGGAACAGCCGGGCAATTTAACGATATTGGTAACATAAGAAAACTTTCGTTTAAAGCCTATAGTAGCAGTCGGGTTCCCGAGTTACCAGCCGGGTTCCTTATCTTTGTTACACTACCCGCCGGGTTGGGTTGGTACCCATTTACAAATACTCATCTACATTAACTAATTTACAATTCACCAAACTCGCTTCAATGATATACATACATGAAAAGAATATATATACATATAAATTATGAATCATCATTATAATGTATTGTTGAAATCTAATGTATATACTTAATTCCTATTTCACTTGCTAACAATTGTATTATATCGTAATATTAATTAAAATCATCAATAAATAAGAAGTTATAAATCTGTTTTGCTGTTCTACACTAGGAGCCACCGGGTAGGGTCTATGACCCGCCGGGTCCATGACCCGCCGGGTCCCCTTGGTGAACAGAAGCAGCCGGCTCACAGACACCAACGGCCGGGTTCTACTCTGTTACCCATAAATTTGCACCTTTGTGCATGCTGAATCCGAAGGTTTTTAATCCAAAACAACAAACTCATGTTTCTAACTTCTTTACACTAATTCTATGCATCAATAATCATCACATACAACCTATTACATCTATTTCACTTCCATTTATACCTAAATCTCTTATAGCTCATGAACCCTAAAATTTATCAACTTTAAAATTGAAGAACAACCATATAATTTAAGTTACTACCACTATATAATCATTTTTATATGTATTCCACTTCAATTTCATAAACATCTATTACATATATAACTTCAATTAAAATCATGTTTATCTATAAAATAAAGAAGAACACAACTTACCACTAAAGAAGAGAGTATGACTTATGATGATGATAACAATCTGATGTAATGAAAAACAAATCACAATCTTAATTTTTTTTTTATAGAATCTTGGTTATGGTTTACTTATGCAAAGTCTCCAAAAGAGATGAAGAAATTTAGGTGATTTGGGATAAATAAAAAATTAGGGTCGGTCCCCTTCTTAACCGACTCACTTTTCTATTTAATTTAATCCCCTTCTAACAATGTTGTCTAGAACCTAAAAACCATTCGCGAAACCAATAACTTTTATTTTTCTTATAACTATATTAATCTAAAACAATAAGTAATTTATCAGTCACAATAACTTATTTAACCTTTTACCTAATTATTTTCACATAAAAAAACAAAATCATTTCCTAACATATTAAATAATCATTTTAAAACTTAGAAAAATACTATATTATTTCTAGACCCAAAATGTGGGTGTTACAAATCTTCCCCCCTTAAAGAGATTTCGTCCTCGAAATCTGATCACACCCAATTAAATCAAACTCCACTAAATCAAGAAAATTCCTAATCTCATTAAATAAATCTTGTCACAAATGCATTCACAACAATTCCAAATTTACCACATGACAAACAATTATATAACTCTAATTACATAGAATACATGCTGCAGAATTAATAGAAAAGTACCTGTATTGACGTCATTAGTCCCGACAGTTTCATCAACTGCCATCCGAAAAGCTCTAGCAGTTGCTAGGGGTGTATTCTTCCTCTTTTGACCTGCTGATGCCGAACTCGAACCCCCGACCAAACCTGACCCTTGTCTTATCTTTTCCGAACATTGCCCCGCCTGATGGCCCTCTTTTTGACAATTCCAGCACACATACCGAGGATAAGTACAATCTTTAATGTCGTGTCCAAATAACCCACATTTCATACATCTAGCGGTATGAGGTGTACATGGTCCCGGGTGTCTAGATTTACAATTAACACACCATGAAATTCTATCAACTATATCATCATTAACAATCAATCTCCTGTTTTGTTGATTTCCTTTATTTCTCAAAGAATTACCCTTAAACTGTTGTGAAATCTTTTCTTTATTCAGTTTATCCGAAGCCCGTATGTCACTATCCACCAAACGAGCCAAGGTAAAAGCCTGGGTAAGTGAACTTGTCAATCTCACAGTTGTCCAATAGTGTGGAGGTAAAGTTCCAACAAAATGATCAATCCTGGTTCTAACATCCGGAACCCATTGTTAAACAAATCTCAATTTCTCGGAGGAGAATTGGGTAATAAGTTCATCGATAGACATTTGCTCAGTCAAGTATAATTCCATAAACTCCCATCTAATTCTAGACATATCAAACTCTGAACAAAATTGTTTACCCATCTCATTATGAAAATCTTTCCATCGAATCGATTCTCTTTGCTGAGGAGTTAAAGGTGCAGTGATTAAATCCCACCAAGTCATGGCTGGTCCTTTAAGAAGTTGAACAACATAAGGAACCTTTATTTCCTCTTCGCATTGACAAACCTCAAACTTCCTTTCAACGTCTCTCAACCAGTCCAAAGTAACTGAAGGATTTATACTTCCCTGAAATTCTGAAGGTTTGCTGGACATAAGGGTTTTAAAAGAACAAACCTTTTTCTGTTGTTGTGGTGGTGGAAACACAGGTAACTGATAACCAGAAGGCCCAAATGAGAATGGCACTAATGTCTGATGATATGTATGTTGGTGCATCTTAGTGTGTCTGTCAGTTGGTCTAAGTATGTAATGCATTTGATATGTAATTACGTTAGTTATAGCGTTTGTATTATAAAGTAATTACATTTTGTGTTTTGGCGACACAAGGGTTTTGTGTCGCATAAGTCAACTTAGCGACACAACTTGTGTCGCATGAGTCGGCTTGGCGACACAGCTTGTGTCGCATATATCAGATTAGGTTTTGAGTATAAATAGTCGAGTTCGGCTCAGTTGTGAGTGTTGACGAATTTAGGTATTGTAAGAGCATATTGTACTCAGCTATTCAAGATAATCTGATTGGTATTCAATTGAGTATTAAAATACTTTGTGTTTGTGTTGTTTAATTCGTTAAACGTTTATATATTCAATCTTTGCATTCCGCACTTTGATTGGATATTTGGGTTCAGTTAGGTCCGACTACAAGGGTCCTACAAGTGGTATCAGAGCCAAAATCTAAGGATTTGGCTTTATTGAATCTATTTTAATACGTTTCTCGGGAAAAACAACTTGTTTTTCGTTAAAATCTTCAACAAGAGGTGCTTCAAATTTGGTATTTGGATTTTATGGAAGATTTTGGGTTTATTATTCGTCCTCCATTCGTAAATTTTCGTTAGGTTACCAAAAATTTTCGATTTTAGGGTTTTTGGCCGCTGCTCAGCCGTTTCTGCGACACAAACTTGCGACATAACCTGTGACATAACCATTGTGTCGCGACTAGGGTTACTGCGACATACGCCTTTACTTAGGCGACATAAGCTTGCGACTCAAGCTTATTCTAGTTTGCGACATACGCCTTTAAATAGGCGACATAAGCTTGCGACTCAAGCTTATCCTGGTTTGCGACATAAGCCTTCACTTAGGCGACATAAGCTTGCGACATAAGACACGGTTTTCTTCCATCGCAGTCACTGTGCGACACTACCTTTGTGTCGCTAGACACTCTGGAACTTACTTTCTTCTGCGACATAATCTTTTTGTCGCTTAATCTTTCTGCGACACATATCTGTGTCGCATAACAGTTTGTTCTTTATGTCTTTGATTGTTTTGCAGGTACTTTAAAATGGCATCATCTTCAGCACATTCTATTCAATCAGTTGGAGCAATGTTGAAACAGAATAATGAGGTTGGTTCAGGAAACAAGCCTCCTATGTATATGCCTGGAATGAGTTATTCTGATTGGCGTCAACGCTTTGAGTTATATGTTGGGCTCAATGATCCGGAAATGATGATATATTTAGATGAAAGATATGAACGTCCTCAAAGAACAAGGGTCTTTAATGGCCCAGTTCCTGAAAAGTCAATTAAATCAATGACTCCTGAGGAACGTAAGTGTTGATGCATATTAGTTTGTCTGTCAGTTGGTCTATTGAGTTGTAAAAGTGTCGTTAGTCGTTGAATAGAAATATAGATTTTGTATTATGCGACACTTAAGTTTTAGTTTAGGCGACACTTGCCTAAGTGACGCATAGCGACACTTAGGTAAGTGACACATGAAGGCGGCTACATGCGACACTTCCACAAGTGACGCATGTCTGCCAGAATTTTAGTATAAATAGAACCTACGGGTTTTTGGTTAGGGTTGACGAAACCCTAGCACCATTTGTCGACTAAACTCATCTGTAATCAGTTCTATTACAGTATTGAAGCTAATAAACTCGTTCACTTTGTTTAAATCAATCGTTTCGGTTTGTGTTTATTAGTGATTTGTGCAATTGATTGTTTCCGCCATTCAATTGTTGTTGATCATCACTTAGGTCCATTGAATAGGGCACTCACAACTGGTATCAGAGCCACTAGGTGATTAGATTGATGTTTTGAAGATGTTTTGGATTGATTTCGGTTTCGTTCGGATAAAGAATCGAGAATAACTACGGATTTCAAGTTGATAAGGTGCTTTCCAGACGATTTTCATCATTTACTACAGGTTTCGTTCGTTAGGGTTTGAGGAATTTTCGTTAGGTTTACGAAAATTCGATTTTTAGGGTTTGTGGGATTTTACAGCCGTTTCTGCGACACTCGCTGCGTCACTTGAACGTGTCACTTAGAGCGGCACTTCGTAAGTCCAAATTAGGGTTTTTCCGTCACTTGAACGCGTCACTTGGAGCGTCATTTGGGGTTCATACGACACTTAACTTAAGTGTCGTCTATTTTAATCCACCGTCACTCACGTGCGTCACTTTAGCACGTCACTTGAGTGCCAAGCGTCACTTCTGCTAGTGATGCCTGTTTGATTTCTTGCATCACTTCTGTTAGTGACGCCTTTTGATTTATTGCGACACTTTTACTAGTGACGCCTATTTGTTTTATTGCGTCACTCAAGTACGACACTTGAGTGCGTCACTTGCTAGATTGAGCGACACTTGCTTACAGTGTCATCAGTCACTTCATCCGTCACTCGATAGCGTCACTTACCAAGTGCCGCTAGTCGTTGCGACACTTGAGTGCGTCACTTACCAAGTGACGCCTTCGGTAATAATTATTTTGCAAGTTCTTGTTTTTGAGTTAATTTTCAGGTTTATCTTTAATGGCTGCTGTTGCTGATAAAGAGGATATAAGGGGAATCAGGGATACGATTAAACAAAATCATGATGTCGGTTCTAATAATAAACCTCCTCTATTCACTGCTGATATGGATTATGCATATTGGCGTGATCGATTTGAACAGTACGTAGATTTCCACTGTCCGGAGCTCTGGGTCCGCTCAGAGAAAGATATGAAGCTCCAGTAGCTGAGGGAGACTATCGTGGTATCCCTCCATCCAAAACTTACAAAGCCATGTCTCCTGAAGAGAAGAAGGAGTACGATATTGAAAGAAAGGCTCATTCGGCCATCTGTATGTGCCTTACTAAAGATGTCTTACGCCTCTTCAAAACACATGATATAACATATGATCTTTGGAAGGCTATTGAGACAAGATGTGGTGGAAATCAGAAGTACAAGGAGGCTAAATTAGAACTGATCAAGAAACAATATGATCTGTTTGATTCTCTTCCTAATGAAACAGCTTCGGGTGTGTTTACAAGATACTCATAGTTAGTTAGTGAGTTGACCAAGGGAGGCTACAATTTCCCTCAGATTGAAATAAATAAGAAGTTGTTGGACGTTCTACCTAGCAGTTGGGACGTGAAAGTGCAATTTTTAAAAGAGAGTCAAGAATTAGCTACAATGAACTTGGATGAGCTAATTTGTGTTCTTCAAGCCCATGCGATGGAGTTGAAGAAGAAGGAATGCAAATCGGGTGGTTTCGTTTCTTCTACAAGTTCTCCATTACAACCCTCATTGCAATTTACTGGTGTTCATCATCCGGTGTATGCTTCTGGACCCTCACAAGGGTCACAACAGCAAGTTCCAGTTTCCCCTGCTATTCAAGAACAGGCTGCTATCTATACAGCCTTTCTTAGCTCCTACAAGGATTTGGTTTCACAACCGAATTCTACGTTAGAACTTGCTAAAGAAGATTATGCTCAACTAGATGACGATGATCTTGAGCAAATGGACTTAAACTGGAATATTGCCATGATCTCAAGGAGAGTTCAGAAATTCTTGCAACGGACTGGTCGTAAGAGTTCGGAAGGAGATGGTAAAACCAGTTTTGGTTTTGATAAGAGCAAGGTTCGCTGTTATAACTGTCAGAATTTGGGGCATTTTGCGAGAGAATGTGAAAAACCCAAAGTTCCTCCATCGGGTTTCACGAAGCCTGATGCTCCCAGAACTCCAGAGAAAGATTAAGTGAAGCAAGCGACAACTGATGCACTAGTTGTCTTTGAGCCTACAACCACTGACTGGAGCATGTATGCTGATAAGTATCAACAGTGTCTCATGGCTCACATTTCTAATGAGGTACGCAATGAACCAGAAGAACCTTTGAACTGTATTTCGTGCATTAAGTTAACCGAATCTTTAAAGCGCTTTCAAGAAGATAATGTAGACTTAAGGAAAAAGGTTGAAAAACTTAATGAGTCAAATAAGTACCTAAAGGCCAATGAACAATTGTATGATAAATAATTGAGGCTTATCAACAGGACACTCTTAGGTATAAATCTAAGGTTTTTAGTCAATAGGATGCTATTAATAGCTATCTTGCTGAAATAGAACTTTTGAGAAAGGAACTATCTGATCTGAAAGTTGAATATGACAAATATAAAAGTAAGATTCTAGGTTCCTCTTCTTCTACGGTTGCCTTCAATGAAATCCTTAACAAGCAAATGACAGATAATAAAACTAAGACAGGACTAGGTTATACTGTAGTCCCGCCTCCCACTGAATACTATCCTATGCCAGTTAAGGAAGGCACCGAAGAGATTCCAGTTGACTATGCATTGTTATATGGGGTCAAATCAAAGGTCAATAATACAAACAAACAGGCAAAGGAGAAAACCAAGCGGCCAGAGTATCCTTCACCTCAGTTTGTTAAGTCTAAATGTGAATCTCCAGTTAGTGTTGAGGAGATTGTTGAGATTGAGGATATTACTGATCAGGAGTATCCTGAATTTAAAAAGAAGGTTGAAGTAAAATCTGCAAATGTGGTTTTAAATAGGTTCAACCTAAAAAGGAAAAGGACAAGGTTTTAAATACAAAATCTCAAACTTTACAGTCACCTGTAAAGATTTTGCAACATAAAGCTACACGTGCAAACGATTTTTGTGATAAACCTTCCACTTCAACCTCTCAACCAAAACAAGCACCTTCTAAGACGTGCACAAAATGTTCATGTTCTAGAAATGCTTCTCCTACTCCTGTGGTAAGTCCTCAGCCTCAACCTTTTGTTGAGACTCGATCATGCTTTTATTTTTAAAGACAAGGACATTTAATTCGTGAATGTCCCAAACTGTCTCATCAGCACTATGGGAGAGAGATGCCTAGGACATCAGTTTACAGAAATTCATTTTCAAAATCTCCACCCAGGCGTTATTCAATCCCTCCCAAGCCTGATGAAAGGCCGAGTAATGTTGGGCAAAAACCTTTGCCAAAACAAAAGCCCGACATTACTCCCAAACCAATTTCCGTACAAACTAAAGTTTGGAAATGAAAGGAGTCTGTTAGTGACTCTTCTGTCATCAACAATAACACATTAGATGAAAATTCTGATTTGTTAAAAAATAAAGTTCTGTCCGATGTGATTATTGTTGATGACCTTGGTAGACCTAAGTCTGTAAAGGTTTGGGTCACCGTTTCTCACTAATCTCCTTACCTTTATGTGTTGCAGCAGTCAGAACGCGTTAAAGATAGTGAATGGTTTATGGATAGTGGCTGTTCGTGACATATGACTGGCGATGTGTCTCTTTTGACGGATATTAAACCACATGCCGGAGGACATGTTGCTTTTGCTGGAGATACAGGAGGAACCATTACGGGAAAGGGAACGCTAACTAACGGGAAAGTTAGCTTTGAGAATGTGAACTATGTGGCTCAACTTACTCACAACTTGCTGAGCGTTTCACAAGTCTGTGATAAGGACTTTACCACTGCTTTCACAAAGACGGAATGTGTGATACTGAAGCCTGGTTTCGTTATCCCTGAAGAATGGGTGCTTATGAGGGTGCCACGGAGAAACGACACTTATGTAATGAATATGCGAACTGTGGAGACTACAGATGAGTACACCTGTCTCCTGTCAAAGGCTTCGGAAAAGGAATCACTACTGTGGCATAGACGAATGGGACACATTCACTTTCGCAAGATGAATTTTCTAATAAACAATGATTTGGTAAATGGAGTTCCAAAACAGTCATTTGCCCTAAAAGATGACTGCATTGCATGCCATAAAGGGAAACTCCACAAAAAGTCCCATAAGTCAAAGGTAGTGAATTCCATTGCTGCACCACTGTAGCTCTTACATATGGATCTGTTTGGTCCTATTTCCACTAAGAGCATCGGTGGTAGATCTTACTGCTTAGTAGTCACCGATGACTACTCGAGATTTTCGTGGGTATATTTTCTAGGTGCGAAGAGTGAAACACCATATATTTTGGTGTATCTGTTGGATAAGTTGGCAAATCTATGCAACTTAAAGGTGAAGAGACTGAGAAGTGACAATGGAACTGAATTCAAGAACTCAACTCTTGAGTTATACTGTGCCACGAAAGGTATTGATCATCAGTTCAGTGCCCCAAGAACTCCTCAACAGAATGGAGTTGCAGAGCGTAAGAATAGGACTATTATCGAGACAGCTCGGACTATGCTGGCTGATTCTAAGCTTCCTATTATATTTTGGGCAGAAGCAGTCAGTACTGCTTGTTACGTTCTGAATCGCGTGCTCATGGCTAAGAAAAAGAACAAGACCTGCTATGAACTTTTCAATAACCGTAAGCCCACTGTCACACCCCGCCAAACGGTAATTACAATTAGTTAGCGGAAGCTTTCGTGACGTGGCGGGGCTGTGAACAGTATTTTCAACCAACAAATACATACATACTCAGAGCATATGGTTATCGCACAACTTTATTTAATGAGGATGCCAAGTTTAACAGTTGTTACAAAAGTAGTACGACTATGTAAGTCGTAACAGTAGTAGTGGAGGTTAAAACATTTCAGTTTTAACAATAATACATAAGTTTAAAATAATATTTCATAAGTATGACCGCAATATCTGCAACTATACGAATGAAATCCCCAAAAGCAGTCCCAACAGTATGTGGCATCCTAAGTAGTCCAGGGTTGTCCATCCTGAATGTAGGCGATTACTTACCCAACTAATTTCCTGAAAAACCTAGAAAAAGTCGTCAACAAATATATTGAGTGAATTTACAGGTTTGTATATGTATGTGGTTAGTTAAACCAAGTTTGTATAAATGATTTGTTATTCATTTATAAAAATACAAGTTATGTAGGGTTGTCACCCTAAAGTATAATTATACGTGGGATGTCATCCCAAAATATGTTACTGGTTGTTTACCAGTGTAAAATAAGTTACTGGTATGTTTTCCGGTGTTTAACAGTTGTAGGATTCGTTCTTCCTAAAAGTATGTGGGAATTTACTTAGACTGTGATCCCCTGAAAGGTGAGCTAAACCTTGCAGGTTAAAGTAACGCGACCTAACCCTATAACCAAACCACAACCAGAACTTATGTTGTTTGCCTGAACGGACGTTTAAGTATACGCTCCACCGTAGGAGGGTCATCACGGCAATAGTACTATCCGTATACTCAGTGGCTAGAGTCACCTAGCTAATGGTTACAGTAGCATGTCATGAGGTCTTTCATGCACACATTCCAAGTCTAGGTCCGTACTAGGATACTTTGTCTAAATTCCCAAAATAACAGTGAATATGTAATATCAAAAATCAACAGTTGTATAAAAGCAATAAAGCAGTTATAGTTTGGTTGCATGTGTTGGCATGCAATTTCTATGTTTAACACCCTTGTGTTTAAAAGCAGAAAACATTTAAAAGTAGGGGCTGTAAACTCACTGTGATGTGCTTGGTAAGGAAAGCTAGCAGCCGACAAGTAATAGCCCAAGGTGTGTTAACCTATATACAATAAATGTATTAACATAAGTAAGTTTGATTTTTTTAATCAACTTATGTTAACGGTTTGTTTGTTTGAAGAAATTGTTGATTTCTTAATGATGTAAGTCGTTAAATTTGTTGGTGACGTTGTGTTGAAATATTGTTATATTTCTCACGTCGTATACATTGTCAAGGGTATATATCCGTATGTAGTCATATATATAGACATTTGAACGTTGTTTTGTTCTTTTTGTGCATGTACATGAAAATTAGATAGTTGTAGTTTCAACACATTGAATTTGTCGTGTGTATGTATATATATATTTATATATATATATAAGTTCTAAACACGTGGTTTACGTATTAAAATGTATATAAGTTTTATTTGTTATAAAACTTCTTATTGTATTTATTTCCGTTTATAAAATAAATAAATGTTATCGTTATTGAAAAGTCGTCATTTGTATAGACATAAAATATATATATATTTATAGATTCGTCGTTTGTTATTAAGTATGTATATATGTATATATATATGTATATAAAATCATAATTGTTCGTTATTATATAAGTAAAGTTTATGAGTTCATTTTATAATTACTCGTTCCGTTAAATGTCTCGGTCACGTTTTATGTTTTTAATTGTTTTGTAGGTTATTGGGCTCGTCCCAATTTGTTGGCCCAAAAACAATATACAAGTCTTGGCCCAATGGCCCCATTAACGGTTTATAGAACCCGGCCCAATTAATTTATACATACGATTCATTACACGCCCGACCCAGTTTGTGATCCGGCCCAGCTCAGTCTACAGCCCGAAGCCCAGCAGAACAGCCTAGCCTAGCCGTTCGGCTTGGGCCAGCTGTTCGGCTTGGGCTTCAGCCGTACGGCTGAGGCTTCAGGCCCAGTCCAGCCCACTTAATCAGTCCTTTATTCAGTTCGGCCCATATACGCAGTCCATTAAGCAAATAACTCGGCCCAGACTACTTAGCCCAGCCCACAGCCGTTCGGCTTGGGTCCAGCCGTTCGGCTTGGGTCCTCCCGTTCGGCTTGGGTCCAGCCGTTCGGCTTGGGTGCCCAGCCGATCGGCTCGGGCTTCCTGAGCTGCGGCTCTATTCCATTTTTGCAGTTTGCAACTCGAGTTCTAAGTGGTTTTTAGCTATAATTCGAGTGAGTTCAGTGTTTAGGTGTTTAGTAACAACAATATACATCATTATATCACATTTTAACAAGTTTTTACCTATCAATTTCGGATTTAAAGTTTTGGTTCTATAAAACCATTTCATGAATCAATCATCATATCTTCAAATTATGGAGTTAGATACATGGATTACGATGTTACCAAGCTATGTAACACGAAATTTAAGTATAGAAGTTAAAGAAAAGTGGGTTTCTTACAATGAGGAAGATGATGGTGGTGATGATGAACCGAGATGATGATGGTGTTGTTGCCTGTTGCTTCTGCTCTTGTTAAGTTCTTCCAGATCAAAGGAAAATGAAGATGGTAGATGATTTTGATATGTTGTGTGTGTGTGTAGAAAGATCACAGAAGAAATGGGAGGGAGTAAATAAATCAAACGAGTATGGCTCGTATACAGGGGGCTGCCCCTCAATTATTGAGGTTTGGTGGCTATTTTTAGCCCGTTAGTTTCGGGTACGGGTATAATTGGTGCAATATAAAATTTAACATTTTATATTTTTATTTTGTAGATGTACTCCTGATTCGTTATTTAAATTTGGAATAATGAAATTTTCATTATTTTAGACTGTTGTACAAATTTGTATATTGGACTGCTATCATTCAATTGGAAGCCAAATTTCAGTCGAATTTCGGGTTCATATTTTGAGGTAATGTTCCAAATGTTTCCGAATGAATGAGAAAATTTGAATTTTTCTCATTTTGATCTTTGAGTACATTTTAAAATTGTTTCTGTTCGTTTTATAATATGTTTTCTATAAAACATATGTCTAAATCGTTTTATCTATATGTTATAGATACAATAGTACTCTAATTAATAATTGAATTATTAATTATATTGTGTCATCAACTTTTGCTATATTTTCCTGTCGAGTTCGTTCCGATTCATTTGTACGTGACTTCAAATACTTACGTATTAGTAATACTTTTTGTTTAAAAGTACTGGGCTGCTAGGCTTACATCACATCAAAAGTTTTGTTTTAAACTTAATCAGGAAATTAGCGTAAGAATGCACATGCTTAAATGTTAATCAGTACCTAATTTGGAGAGTTGTCACACCCACTTTGCAGTTTCTAGAGCCATTTGGGTGTCCGTGTTTGATTATGGTCTCAAAAGAAAAGGTCTCGAAGTTTGGAGCTAAAGTTGTTGAAGGAATTTTCTTTGGCTATTTAGTCAACTCTCCGAACAAAAGAGTCTACATTAAATCAACACACCAGGTGGAAAAACATTTTGAGGTAAAATGCCTACGTTATACGGATCCTCCTCAAGGGACGGGTTCGGAATGGTTATTCAACTATAAAGATGTGTTTAATTCTTTTGACATACCCGAAGAAGATAATGAAGATGAGGAGCTAGTTACCTTACTTCATGGCATCAGTTTGTGTCAAGACACATCTACCTCAAAACCTACATCAACACCTACTCCAACACCCACACCATCACCTCCAACACCTACTCCAACACCCACATCACTACCTACTACATCTACACCATCTCCTACTATCCCACCTTCGAATGTTCCTTCGACTTCAGGAACGACTAATGCAACAGAACATCCTGATGATCCCAACATGCCACCTTTAGAGGAAGACGAGGAAGAAGAAGAATTGGTTCATTCTCACCTCTTCTCTAATGAAGATGATACGGAACTCCAACCACCAGTGCAATCTGAAAGTTCTACTGCTCCTGCGACTAACATTGTTCCCGTTACTGAAGGGGATATGAACAATTTGGAGTTAGTACTTGCACCGGAGTTCATCCCAGTCACACGTGTACACAGGGATCACCCCATCGATAATATTATCGGTGATCCTAATGCTGCTGTTCAAACAAGGAAACAAGTGAAGCAAAATCCAAATCAAGAGATGTTAAATTTGGTTGCTCGGATAAATTCTTGCCATTTATCCCAAATTGAACCCAAGAAAGTTGATGAGGCCTTAAAAGATCCATCCTGGGTCGAGGCCATGCAAGAAGAGTTACAGCAGTTCAACAAGCTGCATGTTTGGGATATAGTTCCGTTACCCAAAGGTGCTCATTTAACCGGCACTCGATGGGTATTTCGAAATAAGATGGATGATCGAGGTATCGTGATTCGGAATAAAGCTCGATTGGTTGTTCAAGGTTTTAGTCAGAACGAGGGCTTGGATTATGATGAAGTCTTTGCTCCTGTGGCAAGACTTGAGTCTATTCGGATCTTTCTTGCGTTCGCTTCTTTCAAAGAGTTTCGTGTTAACCAACTCGATGTTAAAAGCGCCTTTTTATATGGACAAGTGGATACGGATGTGTACGTGAAACAGCCTCCAGGTTTTGAAGACCCTGAGCATCCAGAATACGTCTGCAAGTTGAACAAGGCGTTATATGGTCTTCATCAAGCTCCGCGGCTTTGGTATGAGAGGCTGACTACCCACTTAATCAAGCATGGTTTTGTTCGCGGGAATATCGATAGTACTCTGTTCATCCGTAAAGAACGGACTGGCGATCGAGAAGATATGTTACTTGTGCAGGTGTATGTGGACGACAATATCTTTGGCTCTACAAATGAAGCAATGTGCAAGCATTTTGAGGAGATTATGAAATCTGAGTTTGAGATGAGTGCGATGGGGGAGCTCAAATTCTTTTCAGGTGTACAAGTTGAGCAGTCTCAAAAAGGTATTTATATTCATCAGTCAAAGTATGTCAAAGACATGTTGACTCGATATGACCTGCTCAATTGTAAAACCTATGGGACTCCTATCGAACTTAATCACAATCTTAGACTTGCTGGCGATGAGGAAGATTGCAAAAAAAAGGACTATCGATCAATGATAGGTTCTTTGATGTATTTGACCGCTTCTCGACCGGATATTGTATTTGCGGTATCCGTCTGCTCACGCTTTCAAGCCAAACCCAAGGTGTCTCACATGAAGGCGGTAAAGCGAATCTTTGGTTATCTCAAACATAGACCCAATCTTGGTCTATGGTATTCAAACGAGAAATCATTTGCTCTTTCTGCCTATTCGGATCATGGCGGCTACAACATAGACAAGAAATCTACCACTGGTGGATGCCAATTCCTAGGATCTCGATTGGTCTCATGGCAATGCAAGAAACAGACTACAGTTTCTCTTTCAACTGCAGAAGCTGAGTATGTTGCAGCTGCGAGTTGCTGCTCTCAGGTTCTATGGATTCAACATCAACTACGTGATTATGGGTTACTTCTTTCTATGACTCCTATTCACATAGATAATACTGCTGCTATTTCTATCACACGCAATCCCGTACAGCACTCTAAGACTAAACACATTGAACTTAGGTTCCACTTTATACGGGATTGCTATGAAAAACACCTGATAGACCTTGTCCACATAGACACCCTAAAGCAGAATGCCGACCTTTTCACAAAAGCTTTTTCACGTACTCGATTTGATGAACTAATCAACATGATTGGTTTAAGGTTCTTTATCGCCAAAAAGTAATTTGTAACTTGGAACGTAATTTATTTCTTTTATGTATGTTTAATTTAAAAAAAAAAAAAAAAAACCCAACAGCCACTCTTTATACTTTTTAGTATTAAAGAAATACACCGTTGCTACATTTAAAATAGACGTTGAAGTTGTCTCTGTAAACAACTTGGGATATGATAGTACATCGGGTGACATGCATAAAATGGAAATTTAAGGTTTATCTTGGATGTGTCAGTAGATTTATCTGACGTGTTGAAAACAGTTTTTATAAACATTGTCTTCATCATACGATATAAGTAGGCATGTTATGCACAACTCTTTGAGATCTCTTAAGAAGCCTAATACTTAATTGTCTATTTCAAGTGGTACAACATCATTAGCTGTATGACACAAGTCTTAATTTCTTACTTATGCTAGACATGTTTTCATGAAAGGAGTTTATTTGATCTCATTTGGGGGTATATATTGACAGTTTCCTCTGTTATACGTAAGTATAGACCTGGTCTCTGTTAATATCTACTTAAAAACTTAAGCAAACACAAGTCAAAGTACTTGCAAAGTCTTTAAAATTAAGATACCTTACAAGGTCGCCAAAATGGTTTGACCAAGTCTGGTTTTGCTTAAACCTGAATCAAGCTATGTTGCTCTGTTGTACGTAAGTACAAACCTGTCACCGCTGACTTGATTCTTAAATTTGATTTTCTTATATTCTCTCTGTAAATGGAAACATGGTCTATGTCTTAAGTTAAGATGTATATCTATGGTGGGGACCACAACGAAATATACGTGCGAATAATAATAATATTAGCTCCTAGATATGAGTGTAACATGTTTAAGTGGACAGATATACTAATAGTTGTTTTGAAATAATTTTTATAAAAAGTGTTTTTAGCATGTCAAGTAAATTTAAAGTGGACAAATATACTGATGATCGAAATAACACTTACTGTTCCTAATAAATGCATGTTACTCCGATATGATCCCTAATCAGATTATATCAACTCCGTCACCAAAAAGAATGTGTTAATTTTCTATTTTTAAATTTACATTCCGTTATGTGTTCTTATTATTCTCTAAGTTAGTTTAATTTTCTGATTTGATCCAAGTTACAGTTACCTTCTCAAATTTGAGTACCGAAATCACTACGCAAAATCGATAAAATCGCAAACTTTTCATTAAAAGTGACCTGTTGCGTCACTTTCATAAGTGACGCTACCAGTGACGCATACGATATTGCGTCACTTCCACTAGTGACGTTGTAAGTGTCGGGGTAAGCTACGCTATAAGTGCCGGGTTGAGTGACGCATACGAGGGTTTTCATATAAATACCCTTTCCAACGACACTCAACCTCACCACTTTTCAAATTCATATAGCGTCACTTTCTCTGACATACCGTCACTTGCTGTGTCCCTGCGTCACTTCCTCTGTGCGATTTTCTTCGATCCGTTTGTCATTTCTTGAGCTTGAGTGTGCATTCCAGTGTGCTATTCTTATTCTTCTCATTCATACGACTCGATTGCTACTAATTTTATCCTTTATCTTTCTGTATTCATGATTTAATTACGAATTAGGGTTACGGGTTTTGGGTTTCTTTGAAATCATTAGATTTGGGGCTTGATTTGGTAATGTTTCATGTTAATAAATGGTGTGTTTCACTCGTTTTTATCATGCGTACATTGTGATAACTTCGATTTTCAAAACCCCCAAATTTGGTTTCTGGGTATGAACAGTGACACGATGATCTTCATCGTTGCGTCACTTCATGCGTCACTTACCTCAAGTGACGCTACTTGGTAATTAAGAACCCATACCGTCACTTCACAAGTGACGCTTATTATTGCGTCACTTCTTAAGTGACTCTCTTAGTGACGCATGTACTTGTATTATCTGTTAGTCCGTCACTCATCTTAGTGACGCCCACTTATGCGTCACTCTCTTAAGTGACTTACTTAGTGACGCCCTTGTCTATACCGACACTTATACCGTCACTTCCTAAGTGACTCACTTAGGATACCGTCACTCTGTTAAATGTCGCATGATATTGACCCGACACTTCTTAAGTGTCGTATATAATGACTCATGATATGGCAACGTCACTTACACCAGTGACGCATGATAGCGTCACTTACCATAAGTGACGCTATACTTAATTTCTGATTTTGAGCACTGTTTTCTGCAACACTTCCTAAGTGTCGGTTGTGGCTATGCGTCACTTCCTAAGTGACCCCTAAATCAGATTTTCGTTTTTTAGGTTATGCGTGTTCGTGCTAATTCTATAACGTTTTTGGTTATTTTTGTTTCGTATTTTAGCTTACAGATGGCTGATCTACAAAATTACTATCATCGCACCAACACACGTCACAATATCACGGCGTTCTTGGAGTCAACACATGCCAAGTCGGCTCCTTTCCGGCCTATGATCGAGTTCCTCCGCCGATCGAGGATTCATTACGCTATTACTGCATCTACTCCTGTTTATATGAATCAGGTTGAGGAGTTTTATGATCATGCGTTCATTCGGACTCAGGGTGATGTCCCGAGGATTGTCTCAAAAATGTTTGGTGAAGAAATCGAGATAACCGAGAACTCTATTCGACGGGTTCTCCAGTTCAATGACAATGCTACGATGCCGACTATGTTCCCAACAACGTTTATCTACGGGGGACTTCAGCGCATGGGTTATCCGGCGAATCAACTTTTTGATTTTCGCAAGCAATATCTCTGCAGGGTTTGGAGGTATTTATGTCATATCCTGATTGTTTGCTTATCTCCGAGGAAGGGAGGATATGACGCCGCCAGTCATTTGACGTTATCTCTTATGTTGGCCCTTATTTACAACAAGCCGTATAACTTCAACGGTTATATATTTGGCAACATGGTAGAGAATATTCGAGCTGGTAAGGATAAGTGGCTGCAATATCCAAGGTTTGTGCAGCTGTTGTTGAATGATTTAAATCTTGAGATTGCCCCAGATCAGCGATCCCTCTTGGTGCCAACGCCTATGCTTCTTCGAGTCTTCAATGACTGCAAACTAGCGCCAAAGGGTGAACAAATTTTGGCTGATCGTGAACTCTTCGGGCACATAGTCAATGAGAACTATGTTGCGCCACTCAATGATGGTTTTGAGGATGTTGTGATTCCTCCAGTCAATGAGGATGACCTGGTTGACACTGAGATAGCTCAGGATTTGGACGATATTGATCGTGTTGACCGGGTTGATGATGATTCTGATGATGGTGGGCCCACTCCACCCGATTCTGAGGGTGACGTGCCCCCACAAACTGCTTTGGATGGGATTCAACTGGCTGATCCTCGACGCTTTAATAGTATCTTGAGATGGATTTCTGCTGGCAGGGTCCACGTTCCGAGGAATCCAGGAAAATGGCCTGCTGGGTCTTCTCCTTCATATGCTGATTTACCTCTTCGAAGACGCCAGCGGACCACTGTTGTGATTGGGGAACCAACTTCGCATACTTCTCAGCGATCACAACCTCCACCACAGTCTGACATGCCATCGATTCAGATGATACTTGCTCAGATGGAGCTTTTGTCAAAACGATTTGACGACCAACAGGCTATTATTGCAGCTCAGGCTTCCCAGATAAAGGATTTGGAGCTCAAAGCTGCTGAGGTTGACAATCTCCAGCTTCAAGTGACGAATCTGTCGTCTAGGGTTTTAGAGTTGGAGTCAGTCACAATTGTTTCGGGGGAGGATATTCCCAAGGAGTTAGAAACAAATGTAACTCCTCCCCCAGAACCAGAAAATGTACAATCTTCATATATTAATGAAAATATTGCTTTAGATTACTTCGTTGATGTTCCAGGACAACCAACTCCGATTGCAGCCGATTATTCAAATGTCAATCTGACATATCTGCAGAGTTTGGTTAATCAATTTGATGAAATAGATAGATCTTTTGATCCCGATGATATAGAAATGGACGCAGAGGTTCCAGGGTCGGATGAGGAATATATGGATAATCCAAATCAAGAACCGGCGCCTGAACGTGAACCGGAGCCAGTGTTATGACAACCTGCTCAAGCATACAACTTTGATGCTCCGGTTATTGAGACAGATTCTTCTGAGGATGAGGCAGAACCTGCAATGGAACAACCTACTGATGAATCAGTTCCTGTGTCTACATCTTCAGTAACTTCAAAACCACAAGTGGTATACAAATCAATTGCACCTGATTTGAAGACTTGTAAAACTTATCTTGTTAAAGGTGAATTGACTGGTTTGATCAGAAGCTGGAAATTTGATGTTGATAACTTTCTTATTTTGATCAAGAGAAGCGATGGCGTGCAATACTTCAAGCCTAGATTCAATCATATCAGCACATTGCCAAAGGTTGAACTTAATCGTCTTGCTCAGTTAAATATTGTAAATCATTCTGAAGATACTCGAGGAGTTCTCTTTCAGAGAATCTTGAGAAAAGAAATCTATAGAAAGAAATATATGTGGATTAGACCAGAGCTGGGAGTTTGGTATTCGTACAAGAAAAAGATTGATTTGAGAACTCAACAACCGATTGTGAAATAATATTATCCACCAGCTGCTAGTCTCAAGATTGTTCCCCTACAAGAGTTACCACTGGATTTCTTACGAGATTTAAAGTATTGGTGGTTTGACTCTGTCACTCAAGAAGCTGTAATTGAATATTCTACCAAGACTGCTGTGATACAAACACAGGATAAATGGGGAGAATGGCCAATCAAGGAGTTTGTGGGAAAGTCTGTTCGAGTTTTTGATCCGATCAGCCTAATAAATCTGACAAAGAAAGATTTGAAAGCTCTCTACAAGAATAAACTTCAATATAATCAAGTTGATTCAGAGGAAGCTTCAAAGTTTACAAGGGTGGTCGAGATTTGTTTGAAAGTGGGAATACATGCTGGAGGAACATTCCCAGAAGGTTGGTGCTGAGTAAAGTTTTGAAGTTTAAAGATTTTGAAGACCAAGCTGAAGACACGGGGGAGTTTGTTGATGCATATTAGTTTGTCTGTCAGTTGGTCTATTGAGTTGTAAAAGTGTCGTTAGTCGTTGAATAGAAATATAGATTTTGTATTATGCGACACTTAAGTTTTAGTTTAGGCGACACTTGCCTAAGTGACGCATAGCGACACTTAGGTAAGTGACGCATGAAGGCGGCTACATGCGACACTTCCACAAGTGACGCATGTCTGCCAGAATTTTAGTATAAATAGAACCTACGGGTTGACGAAACCCTAGCACCATTTGTCGACTAAACTCGTCTGTAATCAGTTCTATTACGGTATTGAAGCTAATTAACTCGTTCACTTTGTTTAAATCAATCATTTCGGTTTGTGTTTATTATTGATTTGTGCAATTGATTGTTTCCGCCATTCAATTGTTGTTGATCATCACTTAGGTCCATCGAATAGGGCACTCACAGTAAGGCATTCGACATGGAAAGAAAAACTCATGATGCAATCACTATGGCATTGCCTCAACGTATCATCAGACAATTGAGGCAACATAAGATTGCTTATGATCTCTGGAAAGCTTTTGAAAAGAAGTGTGGTACTAGTGCTCAATACAAGAAGAAGAAGATTGATTTGATCAAGAAGCAGTATGAAGTCTTCGATATGCTTCAAGATGAATCATTGGAAGATCTGTGTAGCAGATATTCCCAATTGGTCACTGAATTATTGGAAGGAGGTGTGACTATGGAATGGACTGATGTGAATAAGAAACTTCTTGATTCACTTCCCAAGAAGTGGCATACTCGGGTCCTCTTAATGGAAAGAGATGAGGATATCATGGATATGGAGCTCGAAGATCTTATAGGTCACATTGAGGCAAAGCTTCTTGAGATGCAACGAAAGGAGACCAAGGCCACTTCCCATCTCCAAAATCCAAAGTTCTATGGTGTAGATGTTCCTGTATCATCAAGCAAGTCTACAGGTACTGCATTTATCGCTAGCAACGCTAGTGGAAATGCATCTACAAGTATTCCATCAGGTGGTACCTATTTTCAGAGTTCGGGCATGTCTTCTGATGAAGATTATTCTTCTACGTTTTCAGCATTTCTAGCCTCTGCTGGTGACTTTTCTGATGAAGACTTTGGTCAAATTGATCAAGAGGAATTGGAGAGGTTAGAACTAAAATGGAACATGGCAATGTTGACAAGGAGGGTAAAGAACTTCTTGCAGAAAACTGGGAGAACTTCTGTGAACAACCCTGGTGAAAAAGTTTTGGGTTTTAATAAAGGCAATGTGAGATGTTATAAGTGTCAGAACTATGGACACTTTGCTCGTGAGTGTGAAAAACATAAGACTCCACCTTCGGGTCTTACCAAAGCTTCTCCACCTAAGGTTGAAGAGAAAGCTATGGTGTCAGCTGCTTTGATGCTGACTGAAACTCCATGGGACAACAGCTGGCCAGATGCAGCTGATGATGAAGAAGAAAACACAGCTCTAATGGCCGAGATTCATGAGGTAGATGATGAACCTTTATCTTGTGTTTCATGCATTAAACTCACTAACCAGTTTAACAGGTGTAGAGAGGACAATGAACGCCTTAATGCTACTATCGCGCAATTAACAGAAAATAATGAAATGTTAAAAGAAAGTTACAAGGCGTTTGAAAAGAAATTAAAGGCTATTTTTGAAGAAAAGAAAGAACTTAAAGCCAAAAATTTTGAACAGCAAGATGAAATAGGAAGTTACGTAGATATGCTAACTTTTGTTAAAAAGGAACTTGTTGATTCATAGGCTGAAGTTCTTACTTTAAATCGGAAACTATCAAACTTTTCAACGTCCTCTCTCGTCTTTGATGAAATTCTTCAGAAACAAAGGACAGATACTAAAAGTAAGGCAGGACTTGGTTATCACCATGTCCCACCTCCAAAAGATTATCTGCCTATGCCTCAACAAGAAATCATCAAAGATTATGTACCTACTATTCCTCAAGTAGATATAAAACCTGTTAGACCTGTTAGAGTTAAGATAAGTAGGCCTGAGGTTGGGAAGGAGGGACTAGGTTTTCATCAAGTCCCACCACCAACAGAGTATCATCGGGAAGATACGGCCGAAAATGTTAAAGATGAGTCTTCAAAAACCTGTAACTAGTATGCCTGAGCTAGTTAAGGCATCGACTAGTGAGCCTGAAACATTGAAGGCTCATAAGGTTGACTCAGTTAAGAAGCTTGATGTCAGGGCTAAACCTTTTAAGCCCATGACTAATGAATCCGTTGAGAAACAGGGAACTAAGGTTGAGCCTATTAAGCCTGTTGTAGTTTCCAAGTCTGAGAAACTTAGTGATAAGTCGATTCCTCCAGTAAGTTTGAAGGAGGAAATTGAGATTGAGGATATAACCGATGAAGAATACGGTTATTTGAACAAGAAGAATGTAACCAACGACCATCATATCTTCACCAGTGAAGGTTATGATGAGATTTATAAAATGAAAGGTAAAGCCAAGGCTGAACCTACAACGAAGATTTTTAAACCAGATAATTACAAATCTATTAAAAAATCTTCTAAAAATAATTCTCAAGGTTCAACTTCTGCTTGTACACATCAGTGTAACTGTTCAGCACATCTAATTTTTGGCCGAGCTCAAAGGTTTATACCTCAATCTCATGATAGTGTTGAGCAACGATCTTGTTTCTATTGCAAGAAACAAGGTCATTTGATTAGTAAGTGCCCATTGCTTGCTAAGAAGTATGGTCGAAGGGGAGATACACGAACCTCTCACTCTCAAAAATTTTCAAAAAAATCTATGAGAGGTTCTGCAGTTCCACCAACTACTTCTGAGAATAACAATATTGAGCCAAACAAAGTTAAACATGATAAGCTCAATAGTGTTAACAAGCAATCATCTAAACCTCAAAAAGTTTGGAAGATCAAGGTGTCATGTTCTAACTCTTCATCTGACAATGATTCATCAGGCAATGATTTTGATTTGCTAAAAAATAAAATTCTGTCTGATGTAATCATTGTGGATGATGCTACTGGGTTACCCAAGTCTGTTAAGGCTTGGGTCTCCCTTACTAATTGATTTCTTTGTTTGTGATGTTGATGCTACTGGGTTACCCAAGTCTGTTAAGGCTTGGGTCTCCCTTACTAATTGATTTCTTTGTTTGTGATGTCGCAGCAATTTGAAGCAGTTCAAAATAGTAGATGGTATATCGATAGTGGTTGCTCGTGACATATGACAGGCGACTTATCTCTGCTATCCGAAGTTAAAGATTATGATGAGGGATACGTTGCTTTTGCCGGTGATAAAGGAGGAGTTATTACCGGACAGGGTACACTCACTAATGGGCAAGTGAGTTTTGAGAAAGTTAATTTTGTGGAACAGCTTACCCACAATCTGCTCAGTGTGTCACAAGTGTGCGACAAAGAGTACACTACGATATTTACCAAAACTGAGTGCTGTATTTTAAAACCAGGATATGTTATTCCTGAGGAATGGGTGCTGCTGAGGGCACCTTGGCAAAAAGACACGTATATTCTGGATATGAAGACTGTTGAAACAACTCAACATACGTGTCTACTTTCAAGAGCTCCTGAAAAAGAATCACTACTGTGGCACAAACGTATGGGTCACCTGCACTTCAAAAAGATGAATTATTTGGTGAAGCATGATCTTGTGCGTGGAGTTCCGAAGCAATCCTTTGGAATTAATGATCATTGTGTTTCCTGTCAGAAAGGGAAACAGCACAAGAAGTCCCATAAGTCAAAAGTGGTGAACTCTGTTTCAAGTCTATTAGAGCTATTGCATATGGATCTTTTTAAACCATTAAGTAAGAAGAGTATGGGAGGTTCTAAATACTGCTTGGTAGTAACTGATGATTACTCTTGCTTTTCGTGGGTGTATTTCTTAACTACTAAGGATGAAGTTCCTGAAATTCTCACTTATTTGTTTGATAAGCTTGAGAACCTGTGCAATTTGTCAATCAAGAAACTGTGATCGGATAATGGGACTGAGTTTAAGAATTCAACAATTGAGTCATACTGTCTAAGAAAAGGCATTGATCATCAATTCAGTGTTGCACGAACTCCTTAACAGAATGGAGTTGCTGAACATAAAAACAGGACATTCATTGAAGCCGCACGAACAATGTTGGCAGACTCCAAACTGCCTATCTCTTTCTGGGCTGAAGCGGTGAATACTGCTTGTTATATTCTTAATCGGGTTTCTGTGGTTAAAAGGCACAATAAAACGTCTTATGAACTGCTTAATAATCGGAAACCTTCGCTACAGTTTCTTGAACCATTTGGTTGTCCCTGCACTATTATGTACACAAAAGAGAGAGTTGCTAAATTTGGAGCAAAGTCTAGTAAAGGTTTATTTTTGGGTTTTTCAAATAACTCTCCAAATAAACGTGTGTACAACTTGGAAACTAAGCGCATGGAAGAACACTTTGAAGTCACGTGCTTTCGATACTCTGAAAATCTGGAAGGAAAGGGACTAGCACATCTGTTTAACTATGAGGCAATCTTTGACTCATTTAATCTTCCTAAGGAAGATGATGAAGTTGATCAAGTGGCCACACTGCTCCATGGCCTTGATTTGTCTTCCAATACTTCACAGCCATCAACATCAAAGACACCAGTTGTCTTTGCTACTCCACCTCCTTCTCAACCAAATGCTGATGTTCCTGAATCATCAACAAGAAATCCAGAAACATATACCGATGTTCCTGAGCTGTCCAATGATGAAGATGAACCGCTTGAGAATACGGGGGAGTTTGATTCGGCACAGGAAGCCAATTTCACAAACCTGGACTCTGTCATTGTGCCTGACGAGATTCCAAGTTCTTGCATCAATAAGGACCATCCAGTAGAGAATATTATCGGTCCTTTTGATAAGGGGCTTCAGACAAGAAGTCAAGTTATTGCTGATGAATATCCTGCATCCCCTTCTGACTCTTCTGAGTCTGCTTCTCTTGCATGTCTTGCTGCTGAGGTCAAATAGTGCTTTCTATCTCAGGTGGAGCCTAAACGGATAGAAGATGCTTTGAAAGATCAACACTGGGTTGAAGCAATGCAAGAGGAGTTGCAGCAATTCAAAAAGCTGCATGTTTGGGAATTGGTGCCATTACCTAAGGGTGCACATCCTACCGGCACTCGATGGGTTTATCGAATCAAGAAAGATGATCGAGGGGTAGTTATTAGAAACAAAGCAAGGCTAGTAGTTCAAGGTTTTCATCAAGTAGAGGGATTGGACAATGATGAGGTTTTCGCTCCTGTTGCAAGATTGGAGTCGATTCGTATCATCTTGGCCTTCGCGTCCTTCAAGGAATTTATTGTTTATCAGCTTGATGTGAAGAGCGCTTTTCTGTATGGACAGGTTGATACCAATGTTTATGTGAAGCAGCCTCCTGGTTTTGAAGATCCTTTGCATCCAGAATATGTCTGTAAACTCAATAAGGCATTATATGGTTTGCATCAGGCGCCACGACTATGGTATGAGAGGCTTGCCACTCATCTTGTTAAGAATGGATTCGAAAGAGGTAGTATTGATAGCACTTTATTCACAAAAAGAGATGGAGACAACTTGTTGCTGGTACAGGTGTATGTCGATGACATCATTTTTGGTTCTACAAAAGATTCCATGTGTAAAGACTTCGAACATCTTATGAAGTCTGAATTTGAGATGAGTGCAATGGGGGAACTCACGTTCTTTTTGGGTGTACAAGTTGAATAGTCTGCCAAAGGAATTTACATTCATCAGTCCAAATAGGTCACTGATATGTTAACTAGGTATGACTTGCTTAACTGTAAGACCTATGGCACCCCCATTAAAATTAATCATAATCTCGGGCCGGCCATTGATGACGAGGATTGTAAAGAAAAGGACTATCGCTCAATGATTGGTTCTCTCATGTATCTGACCACATCCAGGCCGGACATCGTATTTGCTGTGTCTATCTGCTCCAGATATCAAGCTAGGACAAAGGTTTCTCATATGAAAGCAGTAAAGCGCATCTTTGGGTACCTCAAACATAGGCCAACTCTTGGTCTATGGTACTCCAATGAAAAATCAGTCGCACTCACTGCTTACTCGGATTCTGATCATGGCGGCTGTAACATAGATAAGAAGTCAACAACTGGTGGATGCCAGTTTCTTGGATCGCGTTTGGTCTCGTGGCAGTGCAAAAAGCAGAGTACAATGGCTACTTCCACTGCGGAGGCTGATGTAACACCCCCAAATTTAATGATTCGCGGAAGCATACTTTGGGTGTTACTAATCAATAATCAAAGCACACAGATATATAGTAAACGACTATATATGCGTCGTTTTAACAAAAGATATTAATATTAAATAGTTTGCAACGGTTTGAGCTCATACACAACTCGTGTTCGTAATATGAGAGATTTAAGTACATAATTAGTTATACAAAATCTAATAATGCACTGAAATCTCTGAAGTTTGCATGAAGACTCGAGCTAAGATGCATCCTGATGGGCAATCCAAATCTACTGCTGAGTACCTGTGATACATGCTAAAATGGGTCAGCTAACGCTGGTGAGCTCACAGGTTTGAGTATCAAATAATATTCTATGAACCGCAAGATTTAAGTATTGCTTTGCATCCAGCAAATAAAGTTATGGATAAAGTATACAACCATGAGCGCATAGTCTGAGCTTAACTCGAGGGTCGGGTCCCATATAGAGAATTCCGAGCGAGGTGCCTCCACGAGAGCCTAATCTACTCTCGTCTTCCCAAATATTAGTACGTCCATTTACCCGGTTAGTGCTTGCTAACCCGGACGAGGAGGGTCAATCCTATATGGTACCATATACTAATATTCACGCTACTTTCGTATTACCAGACTATACTGACGGAGGACTTTGGTTTGATTAGTTGAAAACAACTCATGTAGTATATGGAAATATGTACTCGCGTTCACGTGTTAAAAATAGAGCAATGTATCACACCCCTAGTAAAACAGTAAAAAGAGGGGCCATGAGACTCACCTGAGTCTGGAGAGTTTATCTTAATAAACTGAGATTGATTAGCCAATAATCGAAGTCCAAAGACTTGTAACCTGAGGGTGTCCACGACACGCGATGGTTATAAATATGTGAAGGCATCTAATAAGACTACCTTGTAGTTGTTTGTCCAACTAGAATGTCCAAATGATTACAATTTGGTTGTTTGTTTAGGTGTTTGAAAATGTGTACGGCCCGTTGGTGATTGTTTGTAATAATAATCCCACATTATTTATTTTGATGATTTTGAAGTGTCATACCTGAAAGTAAGTTCCAATGTGTTTTAGTAGTTGTGTCGCATTCGTGTTTGATGTTGTACAAGTTTAACACGTTGTGTGAAAGTTTAGATGTAACACGGTTACTCGGGAACCTAGGGTAAGGGCGAAGCCCGTTAATGACGGGGGTCCGGGGGCAACGCCCCTGGCGGGGTCCAAGGGGCAGAGCCCCTGGCTGGGGTGCATCTGGACTCGAATTTGGGTGAAATGGGGCGTCAAATTTGGGTCTCAAAACTTAGTGTAAAATTAGTTAAAACTTTCTGTTTATGCGTCACTTATAGCATCACTTAGGGGCTTGGGCGACACTTGGGAAGTGTCGCTAAAAATATTAAATCTGAGCATATGCGTCACTTAAGGGAAGTGACGCATGGTAGGGCGTCACTAAGGTAAGTGTCGCTATAAGTGTCGGGTATGGGTCTAGGCGTCACTTAGGAAGTGTCGCTAGAAGTGTCGGGTATGGGTCTAGGCGTCACTTAGGAAGTGTCGCTAGAAGTGTCGGGTATGGTTGTTGTGCGTCACTAGTCAAGTGACGGTAGGAGTGTCGGGAAAAAGGGGTTTCATGCGACACTTAGGCAAAATTAGGGTTTCATGCGACACTCAATGCGTCACTTAAGTGACGCATGAAGTGACGCATAGCTGCTGCTGTCTATGCGACACTTAAGTCTGATGACGGATTTTTGAGCCAAAAACGAGTTTTTCGGTTTCCGTTTGGCCTGAAACTTTTACCCAACCCATATTTGGACATTTTAAGCTTAAAGAAACAACTACTTGCTAAAAACACTAAAAATCGAGGAGTTGCGGGTTTTGTCGGAAACTTACAAAGTGTCGAATGGAAATTCCGAAAAGATAGATTTGTAGATCGTTGCGAGATGAGTCTTTTTCTCCAAACGAGCGACGTGATTTGAGGCGTTTTTGTGGTGTTATTTTGTGGTGGGAGATGGTGGTGGAAATGGTGGAATTTTGAAAGGAAGAGAGAAGAGGGAGAAAAAGAGAAAGAGTAAAGTGAGGGTGGGGAGGTGATGACCTCACCCTTTGGCAGATTTTTGGGTGGGGGCCCACCCATGTGTGGGTCTCCACTTTTAGCTCCGTGTATTCGCGCTCCGTGCGGTGTTCGTTTCCCCGATCGTTAATCGTTAAGTAATTATTTTAAGTGTTTAAAAATTTATTGGGGTATTTTATCAATTACTTAATAATTCAATTGGCCTCGTTTGTTTACGCGTTTAATGCCTAAGTCGTGCAGACGCCTATAATACGATATGAAGTGAACTTGAAATATTATCAAAATAATATTTTTGGTACGTTATTGTCAATAAATAATTTTTATATTATTCAATAAAATTGATCACCAACGTCCGTATTTTACTTGAACTGAAATACATTCGATTTAGTTTGCGTACGATTTAATCAAATCGCACGATTGTATATATTCATCAATATAAAATCCGATACATTAATTAGCCTAACACAGAACTAATTACATGTATTAACAGTTGATTAGGCACTAATCACTAGTCCCAATTTGGCGGGTGTTACAGCTGAGTCTGTTGCTGCGGCTAGTTTCTGTTCCCAGGTTCTGTGGATTCAGCATCAATTACGCGATTACGGGTTACTTCTTACTATGACTCCTATACATATTGATAATACTGTTGCTATTTCTATTACACGCAATCCCGTACAGCACTCTAGGACACTAAACACATAGAACCTAGGTTTCACTTCATACGGGATTGCTATGAGAAACACTTAATAGACCTTGTCCACATAGATACCCTTAAGCAGAATGCTGACTTATTCACCAAGGCCTTTTCTCATGCCCGATTTGATGAACTAGTCAACATGATTGGTTTGCGCTTCTTTCAACTAAAGAAGTAATTTTTGGACTTGGACTATTGCATTATTATTAAAAAAAAAAAAAAAAAAAAAAAAAGATGCAACAGCCACTCTTTATACTCTTTAGTATTAAAGAAATGCACGGTTGCAACATTTGTAAAAAGACGTTTAGTTGTTTTTGTAAACAACTAGGGAAATGATAGTACATTAGGGTGCATGCACAAAATGAAAAATTTTAAGGTTTATCCTTGATGTATCAGTAGGTTTATCTAGCATACTTAATACAGCATTCATAAATATTAACTTCATCATATGATGTATTGGTAGGCATGATACACTGGCCTTTGAGCAATTAAAAAGTAATTCTAATACATGTCTATTATCCTGTGGTCAACATCCTGTGATGTATGACTAAGTGTCTTAATTCCTTAATACAGCTTGGCATACTTCCATTTTAGTTTGTAATATAAAATCATTTGGGGGTATATACTTCTTGTTTCCTCTATTGTACGTAAGTACAGACCTGGTCTCAAGTTGTATATACTTAAAAGTTAAGCAAACGCAAGTCAATGAACTTGAATAAGTCTTAAATCAAAAGATACCTAACAAGGTCGCCAAAACGGTTTGACCAAGTCTGGTTTTGCTTACACCTGAATCAAGCTATGTAGCTTTGTTGTACGTTTGTACAGACCTGTCACCGCTGACTTGATTCTTAAAAACGGTTTTCCTCTATTCTATCTCTCTTGGAAGATATGTTCTTGTCTAAATTATAGGGGTATGTCTATGGTGGGGACCACAGATAATTATTCATACTAACAATAAAAGGTTCGCTCATAGCCGCAGATGTAACATGTTTAGGTGGTCAAACAATACCAGTAATCATCTTGAAATAATATTTATAAAAGGTGTTCTAAATATACTAAGTAAATTTAAAGAGGACAAATATACTGATAATCGAGATAACACTTACTATTTCCTAATAATTGCATGTTATCCTAATATGATCCCTTAGCAGACAAAATAACTACGTCACCAAAAAGAAAATTAATTTAAGTTTCATTTTAGGTTTAGTAATTAAGTTATTTTTACCTTAAATTTTGTATATTTATTTTTACAAGTCCATTAGTTACTCTTTCATCGGGTTACAAAACTTGAAATTAAAAATCAAGTTTTCTGGGTACTGCGACATAAGCATTGTCCTGCGACATAACTTATGTCGCCTCTTATGTTGCTAGGTGGGTCTGAGGTATAAATACTCCACCCCAGTCGCTTTCTCCGTTATCACTTTTAGCGACACAAAATTAAAAACCTGCGACATAAAATACAATCTAGCGACACAAAAGCTACGGTTGAATTTGTCTTTTGATTTCGATTGTCTAGTGTTTTTCTTGGCAATCGATCCCTTGTTTCTTATTCACCTACTTCTACTCGATCGATAGGTACTAATTTCACCCTATTTTACCGTTTATTTATGCTTTAATCGTTGATTTTAGTTACGGGTTTTTAGGGGTCACGGGTTTGGGTTAATTAGACACAAATAATTCACTCTTAGATGATAATATCTATGTTTTCATGCTCCTTGTTTGATGGCGTACCCTAGGGTATGTCTTATTTTTGAAAACCCCAAATTCGGTTTAGGGTTTCTGGGTTGGGGCTTGTTGTTCGTCACTGCGACATAACCTGCGACATAATCTTTTATGTCGCAAAGTTTCTGAATTCCAATTTATGTCGCTGACACTTGCGACATAATATTTATGTCACGGACATTTGCGACACAATTATTATGTCGCTCAATAATAATGCGACATAACTTATGTCGCTTAACTCAGTTTGGTCTATTCCTCACTTTCGTCCAATTGTGTTATAGCAATGGCAGGTGATTTCGTTTAGGACAATGGTGTTTCACTATTCTGTGTTCACTGCTTCTGCCCAAAGACTATCATGTCTTGCACTTCCGCGACTTCGAGGATCACCTTTCAGTCGTGGAAGCTTATGTGCATTCAGGTGTCGTGATAGCATTCTTGCTTGATCGATTACCTTTCGTTTTTTATGGTCTGGTGCATCCCCTCATTATCCTGGATCTTTGCCTGTCCTTGTCTTGAATTTTGGCCTTTATGTATTAATAGTATCCGTGGATACTATCTAGGTTTAGGGTTTAGGGTTTAGAATGTGATATTTTGTAATCATAACAATGTATTTATCTTTGTTATTATCAATTAAACCCTTAATTTGTGCAAATTTGCTTTCTTTACTAGTTAAATATGTAATTTTGTATTCTGCTGTGCGACACAACTTTTATGTCGCATCATCTTTGCGACATAAATTGTTTACGTCGCATAAATTCGATTAAATTCGATTTAATTGCAAAAAGCGACACAACTCTTTCCGTCGCATTACTGCTTAGCGACATAATTCCTTATGTCGCTTACTTTTTGAAAATCAATTTTTGCTCTGTAAGCGACACAAGTAAATTATGTCGCAGTAGTCCTGCGACACAATTCTCTATGTCGCATATAACAGGATACTAAATTGATTTATTTGTTTCGATTGAATCTGCTTACGCTAACTATTTTCGAGCTTTATTGTTACACTTTGTACAACAATAGCAGATGGTGATATTCTTTGGGAACCACGTCACAATAGTGTGGCATTTTTGGATGACTCGAAGGAGACGGCTGCTCCGTACAGGCCAATGGTGGCATTTCTACACCGGTCTCGTATCCATACTACTATCACCGCAACCACCAAAATTTACAAGGATCAGGTGGGTCAATTTTGGGAAAATGCGGTGATCAACTCCGAGCTGCCATTTACCAGGATTATCTACACTTTGGGTGATCGTCAACTCATTATCTCTGAACAGGCTATTCGGGAATTCTTCCAGTTTGGTGATACGCCGGAAATGCCCACTCTGTTTGGAAATGAGTTTATTGTTGGGGCTATGACACGCCTCAGTTATCCAGGCATGCCAAATGATCAATACCGAAAGGTGAATATGCCTAAGGTTTGGAGATATTTGATGCATGTGCTTTTCGTTTGCCTTTCTCCTCGTAAGGCTGGTTTTGACGGTATCAGTCATTCTACGGCCTCTGCCATGCTAGCGTTGGTCTGCAATAAGCCCTTCAACTTTTCTGGGTATATCTTCAGGGGGATGGTCAACAACGTTAACGTCGGGGACAAGCGTTGGAATTTATATCCACGCTTCATTCAGCTTTTTCTTGATAACCAGCTTCCTGGCCTTCCACAAAATGCTCGAGAGCGCTTGCGTCCAACTCCCATGAACGTCCGAATCTGGACGGTTTGTGCGGCAGGTGCGAACGTGAACAACAATTTTCCGTTGTTTGGGCACATAGTTGATGAAGCTTATGTTGTGCCGCCCAATGACGGTTTTATGGATGTTTTGGCTGCACCTGGGCAGCAACCTCAGCAGGAGGAATTACACCTCTATGAGGCACAGATACAGGTTGATGACCTGTTACAGGAAATTGACAATTTTCAAGCTGGAGAACAGGCTGATCAGCCTAATCTTGAAGATCCAGTTGCTGAAGATTCGGACGGAGGTTCTACTCCTGAGACTTCTCCGAGGGTTGTCCCCTCGGACGATGCGTTGAGGAATATTCAATGGTTTGAACCACGTCGGTTCAAACGAATTCAGCGTTGTATTCGTCAAGGTACGACTTCAGTGCGTCCTGATCAGGGTAACGACCAAGAAGCGATGATCTCGCTGATGAAGATTGGGTTCCACCTCAGTCTATTTGTCGTACTTCTACATCGTCTTCGAGGCCACGGGTCGACATTCCCCGTGTTGAGGTTCCAATTCAACCTCTGCCTTTAGTTATCCAGGAACTTTTGAAAAGGTTGGATCAGATGCAGCAGACCATGGACAATCAAGCTCAATTGATTCAGTCTCAGGCATCGGTTTTGGAGGTTCAAGCTGCGCAGATTAAAGCGTTAGAAGAACAGGCAACTTTAGTTCCTACTTTGAACTCTAGGGTTTTAGAATTAGTATCCCTAGCTGCTGTTCCGGGGGAGTCAGGCCTACGTGCCATAGAAACAACATCTAGGGCTTCAGCCGGAACACAGACTGACAATGTAAATGATAATGTAAACATTTCTGATGATAATGAATCTCTTCGTTTGGATTATTTCTTGGTCAATGATATTCCAGTTTAACCAAGACCGTTAGCTGTAGATTATTCAAATGCTAATCTATCTTTTATTCAGCGAATGGTTAATGAGGAAAGTCAGGCATCTGAACCTGAATTTGAGATTAATGATGATGTTGAGATTGAGGAAGAGGAGATGCGTCCTGATGAACTCTATGATGATGCTCCGACAATCGAGACTGATTCTTCGGAAGATGAAGCAGAGCCAGCTGGAACTTCGCAAACTGTTCCAGAAACTACACTGGCTTCTGATGCTGCTTCTACATCAACTTCTGAACAACCTGTGATAAGTTTTATTTCTGGTGAACCTATTCCTGTTACTTGCAAGACATATAAAGTTAGCGGGAATTACACAGGAATTATCAAAAGCTGGAAAACCTACAAAGGTATTTTCATGATTAAGAGAAGCGATGGTATTCAGTATTTTAAAAGATCATTCAAGAAGCTGAGTACATTGCCGAAGGGAGAAATAAATCGTCTAGCTCAACTGGAATTGATAAATCCAACCAGAGATTCAAGAGCTGATTTTGTACAAATGGTTTTGCGTCGTGAAGTGAAGAGCAAAAGATATAACTTTATCAAACCGACGCTTGGAACGAGATTCATATTCAAGAAGAGACTTGATCCAGTAACAAGACAGCCGATTTGCAAAGTACATTATCCGCCAGCTGATTGTTTGACTGAGATTCCACTTGAGACAGTTCCCTTTAACTTTCTTAGAAGATTTCATCATTGGGAACTTGATCCACATACGGGCGAAGCTGTGTTTATATTTGTTCCAGAATCTGAGCATCCGGAGAGGACTTCGCTCTATGGTTTGAAGAAAGCTCAATTCAAAGTTTTTGATCCTATGAGCTTGATCAATATGTCATAGAAAGACTTGCGGAAATTGTTTGATAATCCAATTCGCTTCAATGTAAGAAATGTTGTAAATTCGATTGTTGCTAGACAATTCCAGAGAGTTGTGACTATGTGTGTTACGCATGGGATTCATGCTGGAGGCAGGTTTCCTGAAGGCTGGGCTTAATTGAAGAAATTTTGAAGACCAAGCTGAAGACACGGGGGAGTTTGTTGGTGCATCTTAGTGTGTCTGTCAGTTGGTCTAAGTCTGTAATGCATTTGATATGTAATTACGTTAGTTATAGTGTTTGTATTATAAAGTAATTACATTTTGTGTTTTGGCGACACAAGGGTTTTGTGTCGCATATGTCAACTTAGCGACACAACTTGTGTCGCATGAGTCGGCTTGGCGACACAGCTTATGTCGCATAGATTAGATTAGGTTTTGAGTATAAATAGTCGAGTTCGGCTCAGTTGTGAGTGTTGACGAATTTAGGTATTGTAAGAGCATATTGTACTCAGGCTATTCAAGATAATCTGATTGGTATTCAATTGAGTATTAAAATACTTTGTGTTTGTGTTGTTTAATTCGTTAAACGTTTATATATTCAATCTTTCGATTCCGCACTTTGATTGGATATTTGGGTTCAGTTAGGTCCGAATACAAGGGTCCTACAATGTACCATGAGGCTGTTGCTGCTGTTGATCTTGTAAAATTTGTTGTCGAAATCCTGTAAGTGTAATTAATTCATCCTCTAATCGCAACACATGATCATCTCGGTCTGTGTCACCCCCTGAAAATGAAGAACTAGTCTGACCCTGTCTATTATTTTGTATTTCTAGAGGAGGAACATCGGTTCTAGAGGCATTATTGGGAGTATTGGTCGGGTTCTCATTATCTACCATATCTGTTTCAAAACAACATCTCACAACTTGTTAATTGTTAGTACCTAACATACTAATCAATTCCCACTCAATAACTAAATCCCACACACTGGAATGTTTGACTAACACAAAATAGATTTGGGATTGAACATTTACCAATGTCCAATTCACCCAAACATATGCTCTGATACCAATTTATAACACCCCATATTTAAAAACATATTTTATATTTTTAAACATCGAAAGCGCGCATCCCAAACATATAAATCATATGTATATACATATGTACCAAAATGTTTAGCGTCTCAAAAGATTACACTTATAGATATATAATTACAAAACTATGTACTTAAGACTGGTTATATAAGTTTGCCAAAACATATCATTTAGTTATCAAAATATCAGAGTAGTCGCAGTAGTAGTCAAACATCCCATCCAGCCGTCTTTAACCCGTTACACAATCTATTCATAATCTGCAAAATGTTAAAGTAACCAACAATTGAACCTAGCAATAACAAATCTTACAACAAATAAACATATACATACAATGTCAAAGAGGTCCGGCGGTTCCTGAGTAGCCACTCAAGGAACACCTTAAACCACTGCAGGCCATACAGTGATTTATCGATAGCTTAAAACTATCTTCACAGACACAGGTTCATCCATCAACGATATGTATAGAAAACCCTGCCAGCCAAACAATAGCAAACAAGCCCAACCAGTGTTGACCTCTGAATAATTCACAAATGCCCAATGGCCAAGAATCACATAATGCATAATTGTCATGACATTATGGAAGATTAATAATCAATCAACAATAACAGCATCACCTCAGACTAAACAGTCAATAATCCATAACTACTAGATTTACCCGTTGTAACCAAACATGTTACAACTAAGTTAAACTAAAGATTATAGATCCACTCACCTGTCAAATCCCAGTCCACAACTCAGAGGTCTAATATCACTGAGTCTTCTGCTGATCTGAGAATGAAATCAAATATAAGTTAGTAACTAGTTCCATAAACGCTTAACTTATATCCATATGTAATTTAAGAACTAAATATTATTTGCATAACAATAATATATTCCTAATTATATCTCATTATTCATAAATATGCATATTATCATTTATGTATTAACATTATGAGGGAATGTGAACTTAGAAATCAAATCATCAAACTGAGAAAGAAGTCGCCGGCTTCACAAAGGATCCGTCGGGTTCTCTATAGGAGCAGCCGGCTCCAAATGGGAACAGTCGGGTAATTTAACGATTTTGGTAACAGAAGAAAACTTTCGTTTAAAGACAATAGTAGCATCCGGGTACCCGGGTTACCAGCTGGGTTCCATGTCTTTGTTACACTACCCGCCGGGTTGGGTTAGTTCCCATTTACAAATACTCATCTACATTAACTAATTTACAATTCACCAAACTCACTTCAATGATATACATACATGAGAAGAATATATATATATATATATATACACATATATATTATGAATCATCATTATAATGTATTATTGAAATCTATTGTATATACTTAATTCCTATTTCACTTGCTAACAATTGAATTATATCATAATATTATTTAAAATCTCAATAAATAAGAAGTTATAAATCTGTTTTGCTGTTCTGCACTAGGAGCCGCCGGGTAGGGTCTATGACCCGCCGGGTCCCCTTGGTGAACAGAAGCAGCCGGCTCACAGACACCAACAACCGGGTTCTACTCTGTTACCAATAAATATAAATATGCACCTGTGTACATGCTGAATCCGAAGGTTTCTAATCCAAAACAACAAACTCATGTTTCTAACTTCTTTACACTAATTCCATGCATCAATAATCATCACATACAACCTATTACATCTATTTCACTTCCATTTATACCTAAATCTCTTATAGCTCATGAACCCTAAAATTTATCAACTTTAAAATTGAAGAACAACCATATAATTTAAGTTACTACCACTATATAATCATTTTTATATGTATTCCACTTCAATTTCATAAACATCTATTACATAACTTCAATTAAAATCATGTTTATCTATAAAATAAAGAAGAACACAACTTACCACTAAAGAAGAGAGTATGACTTATGATGATGATAACAATCTCATGTAGTGAAAATCAAATCACAATCTTAAAAAAAAAAAATTATAGAATCTTGGTTATGGTTTACTTATGCAAAGTCTCCAAAAGAGATGAAGAAATTTAGGTGGTTTGGGATAAATAATACCTTAATCTAAGTAAAACATTTAAGTATAGGATTAAGTTGTGCTTGATTACTTTCTATCGATGGGTTGGTAAAGTCTAGGGGTAGGTTATTACCAGTGAGTCACATAGTCCGGTAACAATGACTTCTTCCATGATTACTATGTTGTATTCCACCAGTGGTGTTTCCAACGCTAAACCAAGTACTAAGTCAGTACCAGCTCTGCTTATCACATTGTTACCGTTAATCCACAAGGCTTAGTAACTGCGGATTTTCCTTGGCTTCCACGTATCGACTACACCGGAGGTGTTTTCGACGCTATACCAAGTAATCAGCCGACTTATGGTACATTATGTTGCTTCATAAAGTTTGACCTAGACTACTTAACTAAGTTTGTATTTAAAGCACATCATTAACCATCTATGATAAAAATTAGCCCTTACTTTTAATTCCCAATAACTTCCTAACTTATCAACAGTGTAATATTTACGTTCAGTTCAGAAAACCTTATTTCCACAGTTACAGTGTACTTTGCGTTCAGATGAGAAAGCAGTATTTCCACGGTTCTTGTGTACTTAGCGTTCATTTTAGAAAACCTTATTTCCATAGTCACAGTGTATTTAGCGTTCAATTAAGAAAGCAGTATTTCCACGGCGATGATGTACTTAGTGTTCATTTAGAAAGCGATGTTTACACTATTCATAAATCAGACCATGTTCATATTTGACACAAATAACTAACTACCTTTGGATAGGGTTCGCGACGTCCTATCATTAAGGTCGTAATCACGTTTACTGGTTGAAAGGCGTTTAGTTTATGAGGTTTAAAATCATAGATAGAAAGTAAGTCAAAGTACTAAGTTTTCATAACATCATGTAAGTCCCTAGTTCTAGGATCGATAACTTCGTTATCTGTAATATTAAGGTGTGGAATACCTCAATATACGTTATCTTACAATAATAACGAATAAGTTCGCGTTTAGGTTAACTACTACTTAGCTTTAAACAATAAAATGTCAAAGCCTAGCCTTTATGTTTTAAGTTTTTCTCTGGATATTGAATTCGCAGGTTGCATAAAACAAATGGCAAAAGTTCTTCTTAAGTCGAACCGAATCGAACATATATACTTTGATCAACTCGCAGGTCATGGGCCTGCGAGTCCAACTCAGCTCGCAGCCCAAGCCCAGCTTGGCTTCGGTTCGCTATACCTACTGTATTGCGAGTTCAGATCTCATCTCACATCACAATGCCTTGTGACTTAAGATCTCGACTCGCTATACATATTTATTCCATTTTCGATATTCGTCTAACACTTTAATATACTAATATATTTAATGAATATTAATAACAAAACAAATATTCATTTACAAATCTAAACCAATATACAAACTCGATAATAATTACACCAGTCCTATTTCAAGCTAGATCTGTTGTCACAAACTATGTCTCAACAGACTCCCCTTGACAATAGCTCTAGCGTCTTTATTTTCACGCTTGTCTTTAGTCTTCATTTGTAAATATTACTACCTGCATAGATCTTCATCTTTATACATGTCTTAATCATCATTTGATAATCTCATGCTATGTCACCCCATCCTTCAGTACAAAGTATTCTATTTTCATTCAACTTCAAAATATCTTTCTTTGACATATTCATTAGGTGACGATGATCATAGACTTTGAAGATTTCATGTTCACCACCTTCTACTTCATCATCAGGTTCAACCATTACAGCTTCTCTAGTTTCTGAATCCACATGCCAACTTTTCATATTTCACAGAATATCCTGTGGCATTGTCTTCAGTGGAATCTGCTGAAAACACTTGACAGCTGGATAAACTTTCTTTCTTCTTCTCCTTCCAGTCCTTTGACTTCTCTCCTGTAACTTCATCGTTTTTCCATTCCTTGGCTTAATCTTTTCAAACTTTCCTAAACAAACCTCCGTCTTGATTATATGTTCTACATATCGACCAACAAAATCATTATCTGGATTCTTCAAAGATAATCTAGCCAAGTCTCGAATCTCATACTTAGGTAGAGAACTGAACACTGCAAGCTTTCGCTCAAAATATTGAACTCCGTCAAACCTTTTAATTGCGAAAAGCTTCAGGTCAGAGTCAAAATACCAACCGATAATCCCTCTACGCGCTTCGCGTTTTCCTGTGATATCAACTTCCAAAACTCCAACCTTTTTCTTCTTTATTTTCTCTAAAGGTCTGAATATTGGATTATCTTTATGCTTATCAGGAATCTTTTCTTCAAAATCGGTTGAGTCATCGATATCTTCATCCACATCGACAACTTTAGGACCTGTATCATCTTCAATCACAACCTCTGTCCTAGATGGGCTCACATGGTGTTCATCTATATTTTCATCTGGATCTACACCTATGTCTTGCACTATCTCAGGCACAGCAGTCCAATCTTCAGGTGGTTGGAACTCTCCTTCTTCTAAATCATAAACAATGTCTTCATCTATCTCATCCAGAAAATCATCTTCTGAATCTGATAAATCAAGCATTTCAATCCCTAGAAAAACACAAACACAAACAACTATTAACAATCTAAATTCCTTCATTGATTTCCCTGAATCAATCTAAGAATTTCTTTATTAATTTTTTTGTGTAATTAGTCCATAACATAAACGCAATTAATAACTTATAAATCTTTTATTGATTACCCTGAATCAACCTAAGATTTCCTAAGTCTTATATCAAACACTTAACAAACATTAATTAAATTTAAACTCTAATGTATTGTGAATAATCACCAAACATTTAAGTTTACAATTAACTAACTTATATAATTTCCAAGACTTAATTGAACTGTTATATAACAAGAACTTAACTTTCAATTATATCTTGAAATTATATATCATTTTTCTAGCTAAAAATCATATATATTTAACTTGTCAGTTATAAAAACTCTCAAGTCTAAAATGTCTAAGTTAAAATAAACTTTGACCGTTGAAATAAATCAGAACACGTCGCTCGACTTCTCAATGAGTCGGAAGACTTTCGATCACTAATTTATTTAACTTTTCAGAATCAAATAACTTAAATAATTTCTAATATATTTAACTTGTAATAATAATCTCAAGCCGAATATATTACCAAAACTATTAAGTTACAATTATTCAGTTACAATTATAATTTACAATCATAATTTAACTAAATTCTAAGTACAAATAACTACACAAGTCTAAGCTATCTTACCAGCTTCACTTATACCCGCAGTTTTTGTACCAGCACCACTCTTATTAACACCAGACTCCCCCTGAACATTTGCTTGCTCACTAGTCTTTGAAGGACCATTCGGCTCACTATCTTTTGGTGTACTGGGATCATCATCTTTGTCTTGATCTCTTTTCTTTCTCAGCTCATCTTCTTTGCAAGACTCTGAATATACCATTATCTCCCCCTGAGCTGACTGTCCTGAATTCACTCTTAACACTAAGCATTCTAAAGAATCAAGCTTCAGTCGCTGAGAAGTAAAATCTTCTAATAATGTGGTATGAGTCTCCAGCAGTGTCTTGTAAGATGTACTCTGTTGAGTAATCTGCTGTGCAAACAGAAGATTCTGAGCTACCAACTCTGGAATTTGTAAAGTAAGCTTCTCTAACTCCTTAACCCTAGACTCTAAGGATGTAATCCTTTCAGTATCAGTCGTAGGAGTAACAGAGATAGTAGATGGTCCAGGTGGTGTGAGTGAAGAAACATGAGACTTAGGTGTCAGCGGTGGAATAGCTTGAGATAAAGCTTTCGTGAGAAGACTAGCTGTAAATCTGCTAGCTTTGTTAGTTGGAAACTGTACATCGCGCACTAGTTCAGCAACTCCCTTCTCAATAGTCTGGGAAACCATTTCTGGTTCCGTTGACTCTAGCATTTTCTCAGCCTGTAAAGTTAGATACAAATAAAGAAGTAATTGTTACAGATAACTTTGTCGCAATCTCTAAGTAATTATATAACACATGTAGTACTAAACGTTTATCTCATAATTCAAATGGTACAGATACTGGTTCAGTAACCACCGGTGTCATAGACTCCACCTGCGGTGTATCTCGAGAAACTGTCACAGAATTAACTGTCTCAGCTGAACTCCTGATAAACAACAAGTAAAGATTATCTAACTCTAAAGAAAACTTACTGATAACACGTAAAAAGTCATGTTTTTACGTACGTTATCTTCCACATTTTAGGCACAAAGTTAACCAAAACATACTTAAAAGGACATTATTCATAAAGTTTTGTTAACTAAGTCAAAACGGAGTCGATGTTTGAAAAATCACTAAAAATGGCATGAAAAACGTAAGAAACCGGGCAAAACTGCTTTATCACACCACCGTTCACTCATTTCAATGCACTTTAAGCTACACTTTGAGTTATGACCTCTAACTTATGTCATTCTCTTCGTTAGGAAAATACGAACGCGTGGGTATAAAGAACGCTCAAAACGGATAAACGACGAAGAAGTTACGCCCGAACGAAGAAACGAAGAACCGAGGAACCAGCATACGGCTGAACCAGGCCGTATACGGCTGGTCCAGGCCGTATACGGCTGGACCTGGACCATATACGGTCTGTGCAGGCCGTATACGGCCTATGCACAGCCGTATACGGTCCAGTTCAGCTATATTCACCCTATGCACAGCCGTATACGGTCCAGTTCACCCGTATTCACCCTAGCTCAGCCGTATCGTGCGTTTGGGTGATAAAAATCTGATTTTTATTCACCTTTGCGATACGGTTGTGCGTTTTGAGGTTTGGATACAGTCTGCAGATACGGTTGTGCGTTCTCTATAAATACAAGCCTCATTTCATCATTCCAAGACATCTCTCATTCAACATACACATTTCACACCTCAAATCTTCATTTTCTTATATTTTTATATTTTTACTCTCTCTCTAGAATAGTTTAGATAGTTTCTCTCTCTCTCTAGAGTTTCTCTCTCTAGAGAGAGAGTTAGATAGTTAGTTGGTTAGCAGTAGAGAGAGAGAGAAAGCTGGTATTGTAATCACGGTGTAATAAGAAGCATTCTTGGTGCAAGACTCGGCCTTTTCTTTTCAGCTGTTACTCTGCTCAATTTTACTGGTGATATCTCTCTTTTCATACTTATACTATGTCTGAATTATTTCTGCCTGTTTGTATGATGTATGTTACTGTTATTGCCATGTTTATTGAGTAAGTATGCTGTTGCGGTTGTTGAAATGTAGATAGTTAGAAGTAGGGATGATGTTGAATTAATCTTTGATCTATATAATTGGGAATTGTTATATTTGTTATGTCTAAACTTATCATGCATCTAGACTTAGCTATGGATCACCCTTTCCAGTCCTTCGCGTGACTACTACTTTAGGCTTAGAACCTGATCAACTCTAGGTACAGTAGGAAGTTATCTGTGTTATAGTAAAGAAGCCGTGTATGTCAGTGTAAACCGGCTGTAATACTGGGCAAACGCCCCGGAAAGAGCCGTTTGTGCCTACACTGTGGATTACCTAGAGACCCTAGAATATGGCCTAGAAATCAATATAGCTGTGGAAATGCACAGTACACCGTCTGGCTACCCCTGTAACTGAAGCTATGGAAACACTTCGATATTGTACACCGTATATGTACCTAGGGATGAAAAGTTGTGGAAACATCATAGTACACCGCAAGTACATCCTTGGTTACACAAATCTGTGGAACTGTCTAAGTGCTGTACATCGTGAACGGTTCCTAGGTTAGTACACTGTGGAAGGAGTATGCATTGTACACCGCTGGTGTTCCTAGGGATGAATGAATGACTGCAAAGGAGAGGCTAGATCATGACAGAAGTAGTTGAACTAATCAAATGTAAGTAATGAGTCTGGAGATGAAAGTCAAGCCCAGCAGTGGTTCAGGATTCTTAAAACCCCTAGACTCTACAAAGCTGATAGTTTAGAATAACAAGTTAATAATCTGAACATGTTTAGGAAATGGCATTTACATTTAGGTGTTAAGAACGGTCGGAATTACCCAAGTGGCAGTCTGTTACCTTATTCCTGCACACTTAAAGGGTTACTTGTCCACAAAGACAGTGTGGGGGGTTGAGCAGCCTGTTCTGATCAGAATCACGATAGCCTAGGTCTCGTAACATACTAATTCTGGTACATAACTAGAATGAGTAGGGTCCTAGTGTTTACACCCATAATGCATCTGTTTATTAACTGAAAATGTCCCCAATTATCTTTATAATAAGCATCATCCCCGCAACTGATTATTGAAGTTTCAACCGCCGCAATTCTCTATCTGTCTACCTAACTACCGATTCTTCTCTATCTTATTTATTTTCTGTCTTTAGTTAATTAGTTAATTAAATTAGAAAACCCCCAAAACCTACCTATCTGCACAAAACCCATCCTAAAAGCAAAACTCTATCTTTGGCATCACTTCGTTTCAATTCGCTCCGATTTAAGAACGACCTCGAGTTATACTTACTGCTTGCTCACCCTGTGTGATAGGTAGTACTTATAAATTGAGTTCCCAGCTCTTTATAAATTTAAAACTCACCCACCGACGCGCGCTCGGTACTGTCCGGTCAAGTCCCTTGACGACGGGGACGGGCTCTCGCCCCTCACGAGGAGAGAGATTTAGAAAACCTGACCGTTCGGGCGCCGTCAAGTTTTTGGCACCGCTGCCAGGGATCGTAGAGCGTTACAATTCTGAAGCCGCCTTAGATAGAATAAGCAATTAGGAGATCCTTTTCGTATAGATTGTCCTTAACCTATTCGAAAGTTACTTTTCTTAGAATAAATTAACTTAGTCTAAAATAAAATGAAAAATCTAAAAATATCTTTCTACGATTCACCGCCTTCCTGTCCCATTTCTCTGTCCGCCTCCAAGACGACTGAAGAAATGACAGCTATGGACGATGCTGAGTTCTTCGACCACTTGGAACCAGAGTTGAAATCCGACTTTCACTCATCATCGGAAGAAGCCTCTGCTAGCCCAGACGACGATTCTAGAACCTTAGGGAAATTCTTAGATCTTGACTTAGGAACCCATAAATCTCAACAGAAGATCTCAACTTCTGCTTCTAGCATTCCAAGCTATCAGGTTTTACCTGCGCCTGAGATTAAATATTCCTTAGAAAATATCCCTAGATTCCCTGATTTTGTCGATAATGTTCCTGAAAACACTCAATCCTTTCATTCCTCATCTAATGAAGAACGAATCCCCATAAGGAATGAGGATATTCATGAACATCTTCCAAAATCACAAATTTTTGTCCACTTCGTACCAGAACCTTCGTACACCATCTATCGTGTTGTTGATAAAGAGATACCGAAAGATTCAGATAGTTATGAAATCCGATACGTTAGTTATTCTTTTGACCCTGACAGGAGGTTAGGTGTATGTAAGGCATTTGCCTTACACTTAAATATGTATGATTTTCCGTACTCAGTCGAGCAAAGAAAAACCATCTTAAGGATTGACATACTCGTAGGTGTTCTCCACTGTCTTCCGATCCAAAAGGAAGATGGTATCTTCACTCGATATCGAGAGCAAGAGCGAAAGCTATTATCAGAAATAGATCGCCTCATGGATCTATTTGCTTGCACCGATTATCCATCAGTTTCACAAACCATGATTAATCGTTATGTTGCAGCAATGATAAAAGAGCTTGAGCTATTAACTTCTAAAGATCCTGCGATCACTCACGACATTTCTGGAAAAATTCCATTTTTCATAGATCCCGCCGCTTATATAATTACCAAGTTGCAAGAAATATTTCCTGGAGCTGACGACGACAAGATAAAAGCCGTTTTCTTTGCCGAAAGAAAAGATATTCACGTTAAACTCGCTTCATTGTTCGATCAATCCAAATTCCCTTTTACCGTTTCTCAAAGATCTTTAATTTGGGATATCACCATTGCAGTGCAAACTACAAATGGAGATCCCAACTCAAAAGAGGAACTTAGGTTTCAGAGAATTTTAGGAAATCTTCTTCACGATCTTAATAATATAGACCGCAGTATGCGAATAGGAATTTCAAGTAAAAAGAAACTTAGAAAGGAATTTAATAAGTTTGTTAACAATCTGCTAGAATTAGGCCAGAAAGAATGTAGGATTCTTAGCAAATTCGAAATTTTTCATTACACCCTGCCAAGCTAGTTGATTATGTCGTTAACATTCTAAACTGTGATTTTATTCCTCGCTATACTTCAAGATTGCTTTCAAGCAATCCCCTTTAAATAGATTTGGAACAATAGTCGAGCTACAGACTTGAAACAAGCGCTTTTTGGGAGGCAACCCAAATTTTTAATTAGGTCTTTAAAATAATTTTCTTAGGTTAAAAATAAGTTAGTTTAGTTGATGGTTTAATTTGTTTTAGAAAAAGAAAAAAGAAAACCCTTTAAAATCTTTGTCTTCGCAAAATCTGCGCAGTTTCTGAAAACTTAAAAATCTTAAATCAAAATATCTTATAAAGTTTTAAATTGCTTAGATTTTAAAGAGTCAAAATTTTAAACCAAAAATACTGTTTATTTTTATCTAGTTAATTAGTTCTCCTTGCGTTTTAATAAAACAATCTTTTGTAGCGCACAGTCAAATACCAAATTTTAAACTTTTGCTAAAATATTTGGCTTAGATTTTTAACTACCCAAAATACCTAGTAATTACACTTAAAATGTTATTTAAACAAATGGTAAAAAGGAGGAGTAAATAAAAGGGGTAAAAAGGAGTCAACCAAAGTCAAAACAACAAAAAAATCATTTTTCCCCCTCCTTCTCCCTCCTTGCGCCGGCCTCCATCACCCCACCCCAAACCCACCATTTTCCACCATTTTTGACCAAACCAAGCTTCAAACCTTCATCTCTAGGTCATTTTTATGTCATCTAACATCATTGCATCTTCATTAAGGTAAGATCCAAGCTTAAAATACCAAAATTCTCTAACTTTATTAACCTAGGGTTTCAAGTTAGTTTTTGATGATTTGTGCTTTACATTGCGAAATTGAGCTTTGATTCTTGCTTAGTGATGATATAGGATGATGTAGGAACTAGCATTACTTCTTAGATTGAAGCAATTTGATGTTTGACTTTGGAAAGTTGACTATATTTGACTTTTATGACTAGTAAACCCATTTTGGTCAATTAATGATTAAATTGCTTATGATAAGTTGTTTGTTGATTGATTAATGCTAAATATGATTAGTATAGCTTATTCATTTGCTTCATTTGTGGTTAAATGCGTAATATGGTCAAGTTAGCAAATTAAAGTAAGCATGGAAAGTTGACTTTTGTTGAAACGTCACCATTTTGAAACAAAACCTTTGATAAAATGATGTTTTAATTTAAGTGGATGCTAATGCCTTGCTTTGATTTGCTAATGCAAGTTAGTGTTATGATAGATTTGGCAAATGACAAAAAGGAAACCTTACTTTGGTAATGTTGACTTTAAAAGTCAAAATGCTTAATTTTTAGTAATTCTAGTAACCATTCTAGTTTAAAAGTCATGGTGGTGTTTTAAAATTGTATCTTTGAAAGAGTTAAGGTAAATCTTAAATGGATACTACATTTTCCTTAAATAAACTACTTTTAAAATTTTAAAATGGTATTTACTTAAAAGAATATCATAATTACCTAAAAGATACAATCAAGAAACACATTTGTCAACTAAAGAAGCTTTGTTGCGATACTTGCATGATAAGGTCAAAATTGCTATATACTTGTTTAAATATCATGGTTTGTTTGCATGCGGTAATAGGTTATACTTGCCATGATAAGGTAATTACATAATTAAGATTTAACTCTTTATCATACATGCTTGTTATGGTTGAATAAGTCTTTGACTTTTCTTGTAGAAATCATTAAGACCTAATAGCCTATTATTGTAAACCAAAGTTTCTTGTGGTGATTGAGAATTGAGTTTGGTGGTATTATTAGCTATTACAGGTTTTTGGGACTGCTCATATTCTAAAGCCCACATTTCGAATTTTTATTCAAAATTAAGAATATGATTTAGTCAAATAACTTGTAATTATTCCTGGTAATTCACTATGTTCTTGTTTTCTCTTATTTTTTAGATGACTGATCTTCCCCGGTATATCAGAAAATCCATCAAGGACCCAGAAAAACGGGAAAGGTATCAGACATGGCTAACACATCAGTTGGGAGAAAATAGGTACTTAGTATGGGAGGATTTGGAGCAAATCCGTTTAAAGGAAGGGTTTGAAAATTTGATAGTATTTAAGGAAGGGAAGCGACATCTGCGCGCATGGAGGAATCTATTTGAGATTAAGGAAAATGTTTATCAAGAGTTAGTTGCTGAGTTTATGGTATCCTTCCAGTTCAACAAAACGATTGATAAGCTAAATGATGACCGAATGATTAGATTCAACTTCATGGGAAATCCTCACCACATGTCATTAGCAACCTTCGCCGGACATCTTGAATTATACACTGAGTATCAAGTTACCACTCCTTTCTTCCTGAAGGCAAACACTGAAGTAAAGCAGCGAGACCACACTGCTATTTGGCAAGAATTGACTGGAAATCAGTTCCAGTCCAATGTCAAGGCCACTTCTTTTCTTGATAAGCACTACCAAGTTCTCCACAACCTCATCGCTTGCAGCATTCGAGGAAAGAGAAAGACTAAAGGAGCTGTTGGGGTAAAGGACTTGCAGATCATCAAGAGCATTATAGAGCAGGAACACGTTAATGTTGCCTATTTGGTTGCTGATAGAATCCTTACTGAGTCGGGGTACACCGAGTCAGAGTTTGCATATATGGGAGCACTAATCACTAAGAGTTAGGAGAATGGGGCTGTTGACTGAGGAGGTGATTGGTAACCTGACACCAGTGGCGAACAGGGTATCTAAGCCATATGACATTAACTATATGGTTAAGATTTGGTTGCTAGAGAAAGATGCTGATGGACAGATAAGATGGAAGGATGGTGATATCATTCCGGGAGTTCGAATGAGGCCCCCGAGGAGCAAGAGTGTTAAGTTTGAGTTCGATGACAGCACGGTCCACCGACAGCCTAGGACCGCTGTTGCTCATGAGCGAGAGGAAGGAGAGACAGCCGCTGCTGAGGCACAAAGTCCACTAATACCGCCTGTTCGAGAGTTTGGTTGGGGAGATCCGGTATCATCCGAGCTCATGTATGGTATATTGGGTATGCTTAACTCACATTACACACAGGATACATATTTAGCTACTGAGTTTGGATTCCCACAACCTACACGCCCTACATGGGTATGCGGCCCACGACCACCCAACTACCACACCATGCCACTACATCCATTTGCCATGATGCCACCCACTACCACCCTTCCCTACACCTCCATACTACCCACATCCTCCACTCGCACTGTGCACATGGAGATTCCTCGAGCCCGCCGTACCAGGACTACTCCTGCGGCTGAGCCGGTTTTCTCTGTGCACACTACGACACCACATGAGCCGCATATCCCACATATTGGACAGCCATCTTCCCGTACCATGACCCGTCCGAGACCAGCTGAGTCAGCCACATCAGACACATCTTCAGAGACAGACTCACCTCAGTCAGGGTTCAGACAGGACATGCAGGTTGATGACCAGGGATGCTTCAGAGCAACCCAGTGCCTTCCGCTGAGCTTCCACCGTACCCGATGCATGGTGCTTCCTTAGGGTCGTATGAGGTTGCAGAGATGGGACTAGATCCCAACTTCCATTTGTACCCGATCCAGCCACCAACATCCGGCAGACAACGCAGTTCATCTTCAGCATCAGTCTCCCGCAGGTTATCCAGTGGACAGCACTCTGCCTCCCGTCATGCACCTTACAACTCCATGCCACCTCCAGCTCACGGACCACCATCCGACCAGGATCCTTCTCACCCTTGATCTTATCAGATTTTATTTTCAATTGTGTTGGATAACTGTATCACTTATTATTACTATTACTGATATTTGGGATTACTATATTTGAATGTTGCTGCTTGAACTATTTGGGTTCTAACCTGTAGTCTGGTTGGACCCATCTATCTATCTTATCTTATTGTTTATCTATCATTTACTTATTTTATGCTTTTCTTAGTTAATTTTTAGATTACTTGCAATAAAAGAGAGCAGTATATAATATGAAAGTTCCCCGAGAAGAAACCAAGATGACGCACGAATCACGCAAAGATCCTGACACAAACTGATCGACCTACACATCTGAATCAGAATCTTCATTCACATCTCAGTCCTTTCTAGGGGAGTTTTTTTTTCTATTCCTTAGTGATTTTCTTTCATCACCTATAAACTCGCCGTTATGCCATCATGCTTAAATTCTAAGTGTGGGATTCTAAATCCCACACAAATCAAATCAACTTAGAAATAGGGTTCCAAAATATTTTCGAACTTTAAGTGTGGGATTCCTTCGCAAGAATTTTAAACTTAGTTTGAGAACATTAGGGACAATGTTCCTCTAAGTGTGGGATACACGGTATGTTATACCGTATTTTTTGACTTTGATTGCTTGTCCAAAAGTATAACTTTCCAAAAAAAAAAAATAATAAGCTTAACTTCGACAGTGGAGATGCCACTCATTCAGTTAGCCTTTTCCTAAAAACCTCATTCTTGCTAAAATTTTAGAAAACGTTTTTCAAAATCATAAGCTTAACTTCGACAGTGGAGATGCCACTCATTCAGTTGGCTTAATTTTCATAAAAACTCATTTTTGTTAAAAAAATTTTAATTTTTCTGACTCTAAATAATCTTGAGAAAAATAAATTTTTCAGAAATTAATTAAACTGCTTTGGAAAGTAAAATAAGTTAAGATACAATTTCTTTAAAAATGAAATGTTAATCTAAGAGCATCGCAAGGCTAGGCACATACAACCCTATTGCAGTGAGGTATTTGAGCCTAATAAAAGCATTCATCTTTAATGCTTCACTTTTTCATTTGATGTGTGTGCCGATGCATGTGCTTTAAGTTAGAACTTGCTCTTGGTATACGCTTCGAGACCACACCAATGGCACCGTACGCGGTAAAGGTGCAGTCAAAGGACCTTGACATTCCTTAGGATATAAACCCCTTTTCATCATATCTCTTCAAGCCCAAAACCCTTCCAACACTCACTTTTAGTGTTGATGATCCGCCTAGAAAACCCTGTTGAGCCTTAGCCTATTCGTTTCTTTCAAAACCCAAAAATTTGAACCCACTTATTCCACACCCACCAAAAATCTTATCTTAGAAATTTTAAACCTGTGGAAAATTTTATGTTAATTATCCTTTTTGCTTTCACTCCAAATCACAAATACTAGTGTTTACTCAAAACTTTCTCGTGTGCGTTCCCCTGATAAAAATTAAAAGTTGAAAAAGTTTATGGTGTGAAAATTTGACACCAAGTAAATGCAAAGTCATCAGAAGGATGAAAAAGATGAAAGAAAGAAAAGGATTTCAAAAAGGGCAAAAGAAAGAAACAAAATAAAAATCCCTAGAAAAATCCAAAAATAGAAGCAAAAGAAAAGAAAAGAAAAATAGAATAAAGCTAAGTGCTTCGAATCTCTCGAAAAATTCCTGTTCTTATAAAAGATATAAACTCCCCCGAGTATTTTCAAAAAGATAGAAGTCAAAATAGCTATCTTCTTCCCTTGCTATTTATCCGTTTCCGTTTTCATTAAAAAGGTGTTTAAAGTAATGTTTTCCCAAAAAGTTTAAAGTTCTTAAAGATAAGCTAAACCCCCCATTTTAAACCAAAAACTCCCACTTATCCATACCACTTAACCCTCACCAACCATTACAACCCATTTCGAATGTCCTGGGATGATTAGCACCGTCCTCATTGAAGTGGTGGAGATCCGATTCTTGATCAAGCCTATGATGAGAAGCAATGCATGACTGGCTTTATGAGAGATTTCGTTTGATTAGAATGATAGGAAACCCGATACACTCTGAGTGAATTGAGTGACCACCTTTGTGAGATCGCCTAGTCATGTACAATATCCATCGAGAATTATGAAAGTATGCCAAGGTTGACATTTTCAGGATTAAGGGAGGGTTATCTTAATGATGCTTGCTTTCTAAAAAGGTTTTCTTGGTCTCTGACTAAGTAAAAATCTCAGGTTATTTCTTGTCAAAACCCAAAAAACCAATTTTTTCAAACCTTTATAGCAAGTGAGAATTTTAAAGTTTGCTTGAGAACAAGCAAAAGTCTAAGTGTGGGATATTTGATAACACGTAAAAAGTCATGTTTTTACGTACGTTATCTTCCACATTTTAGGCACAAAGTTAACAAAAACATACTTAAAAGGACATTATTCATAAAGTTTTGTTAACTAAGTCAAAACGGAGTCGATGTTTGAAAAATCACTAAAAATGGCATGAAAAACGTAAGAAACCAGGCAAAACTGCTTTATCACACCACCGTTCACTCATTTCAATGCACTTTAAGCTACGCTCTGAGTTATGACCTCTAACTTATGTCATTCTCTTCGTTAGGAAAATACGAACGCGTGGGTATAAAGAACGCTCAAAACGGATAAACGACGAAGAAGTTACGCCCGAACAAAGAAACGAAGAACCGAGGAACCAGCATACGGCTGAACCAGGCCGTATACGGCTGGACCTGGACCGTATACGGTCTGTGCAGGCCGTATACGGCCTATGCACAGCCGTATATAGTCCAGTTCAGCCGTATTCACCCTATGCACAGCCGTATACAGTCCAGTTCACCCGTATTCACCCTAGCTCAGCCGTATCGTGCGTTTGGGTGATAAAAATCTGATTTTTATTCACCTTTGCGATACGGTTGTGCGTTTTGCGGTTTGGATACGGTCTACGGATACGGTTGTGCGTTCTCTATAAATACAAGCCTCATTTCATCATTCAAAGACATCTCTCATTCAACATACACATTTCACACTTCAAATCTTCGTTTTCTTATATTTTTATATTTTTACTCTCTCTCTAGAATAGTTTAGATAGTTTCTCTCTCTCTAGAGTTTCTCTCTCTAGAGAGAGAGTTAGATAGTTAGTTGGTTAGCAGTAGAGAGAGAGAGAAAGCTGGTATTGTAATCACGGTGTAATAAGAAGCATTCTTGGTGCAAGACTCGGCCTTTTCTTTTCAGCTGTTACTCTGCTCAATTTTACTGGTGATATCTCTCTTTTCATACTTATACTATGTCTGAATTATTTCTGCCTGTTTGTATGATGTATGTTACTGTTATTGCCATGTTTATTAAGTAAGTATGCTGTTGCGGTTGTTGAAATGTAGATAGTTAGAAGTAGGGATGATGTTGAATTAATCTTTGATCTATATAATTGGGAATTGTTATATTTGTTACGTCTAAACTTATCATGCATCTAGACTTAAGCTATGGATCACCCTTTCCAGTCCTTCGCGTGACTACTACTTTAGGCTTAGAACCTGATCAACTCTAGGTACAGTAGGAAGTTATCTGTGTTATAGTAAAGAAGCCGTGTATGTCAGTGTAAACCGGCTGTAATACTGGGCAAACGCCCCGGAAAGAGCCGTCTGTGCCTACACTGTGGATTACCTAGAGACCCTAGAATATGGCCTAGAAACCAATATAGCTGTGGAAATGCACAGTACACCGTCTGGCTACCCCTGTAACTGAAGCTATGGAAACACTTCGATATTGTACACCGTATATGTAACTAGGGATGAAAAGTTGTGGAAACATCATAGTACACCGCAAGTACATCCTTGGTTACACAAATCTGTGGAACTGTCTAAGTGTTGTACATCGTGAACGGTTCCTAGGTTAGTACACTGTGGAAGGAGTATGCATTGTACACCGTCGGTGTTCCTAGGGATGAATGACTGATTGCAAAGGAGAGGCTAGATCATGACAGAAGTAGTTGAACTAATCAAACGTAAGGAATGAGTCTGGAGATGAAAGTCAAGCCCAGCAGTGGTTCAGGATTCTTAAAACCCCTAGACTCTACAAAGCTGATAGTTTAGAATAACAAGTTAATAATCTGAACATGTTTAGGAAATGGCATTTACATTTAGGTGTTAAGAACGGTCAGAATTACCCAAGTGGCAGTCTGTTACCTTATTCCTGCACCCTTAAAGGGTCACTTGTCCACAAAGACAATGTGGGGGGTTGAGCAGCCTATTCTGATCAGAATCACGATAGCCTAGGTCTCGTGACATACTAATTCTGGTACATAACTAGAATGAGTAGGGTCCTAGTGTTTACACCCATAATGCATCTGTTTATTAACTGAAAATGTCCCCAATTATCTTTATAATAAGCATCATCCCCGCAACTGATTATTGAAGTTTCAACCGCCGCAATTCTCTATCTGTCTACCTAACTACCGATTCTTCTCTATCTTATTTATTTTCCTGTCTTTAGTTAATTAGTTAATTAAATTAGAAAACCCCCAAAACCTACCTATCTGCACAAAACCCATCCTAAAAGCAAAACTCTATCTTTGGCATCACTTCGTTTCAATTCACTCCGATTTAAGAACGACCTCGAGTTATACTTACTGCTTTCTCACCCTGTATGATAGGTAGTACTTATAAATTGAGTCCCCAGCTCTTTATAAATTTAAAACTCACCCACCGACGCGCGCTCGGTACTGTCCGGTCAAGTCCCTTGACGACGGGGACGGGCTCTCGCCCCTCACGAGGAGAGAGCTTTAGAAAACCTGACCGTTAGGGCGCCGTCACTTACCATCTTGAATAATCAAGGTCCTAGAATGCTTTCTGCATTGAGTAATCAGAGGGGTCTCAGCCACCTCAGGACCTTCATCAAGAATATTGAAATCAGGATAGACTTCTTTAGCTTTACGCTTTTCCTTCACAGCCGGATCAGGCATCAACCGTGACCCATAAAAAATTTGTCCAGCTGGAGGTGAAATGGTTCTGACATCATCAGAATCTATAGAAGAATCTGATTCAATCTCACCATCTTTTCCACAAGAAGTACCAACATCAGTATCATGAATAGTATATATATTAAACATTTATGATTAGCATAAAAGCTCTATCATACAACTTCAATATATATGTAAGATTAATATGATATATTACCTTCAGAGGTAAAACCTCAAATCTATCTTGTTGTCCCTGCTCACCCTTAGGTCTTACAACCTCTGGGTCTGCAGTCTCAGCTTCCTGTGTATAATCATATTTATATTTTATGATCAGATATACAGCCTAATCATCTAAATATCTATATCATTATCATTATATAATTAAATTATACTTTTATGATTAATAATAGAATCTATCAACTAAGTATCTATATCTTTATATAATATACCTCAGTAGGAGCACAATGCTCAATAGCCTGCAAAACAGGATCAGTAGCATCATCATGCTGTACTAGCACCTCCTGCACAACCTGTGCAGCAACCTGTGCATCAACTTGCTATCCCGGTTGATCAGCCTGAATAAGAACATCCTCGAGTAGCTCCTGTGGCTCAGGTTGTAGAACCACATTAGCCGCAGGCTCGGGAATAACAGCAGCATCGACATCCATCCAACCATTATTTGGTGGCGTTATATAAGCAGGATCAGTAATGAAGCCAAACAGATCACGAATCTCCGGCTTAACATACTCTTCCCGTCGAATTGTCTGCTGAAACATAGCATTGTATCCTCTGAGCACGATAGTGTCTATGCGTAAATGTGGCTCAGGGATAACAAGATCAGCAATCCGAGAACGGATGATCAGCATGCAGAACCTCGGGTAGATCAAAAATCGAGATCTCACAGTACCCGATATCTGGCGTACCAGCTCTCCAAAAATATAATCACAAAAACTGTATGGTTTATTATAAACCAGTGACAACACGACCGATACAAGAGCAGGGCTCAACTTGTCAAAACCGCCTTGAGGAATTGACGTCCTCTTCTCTCACCCGTATACCCCATATGGCCTAACGCACCCTCAACAAAATCCATAGGATACTCAGTCGGACCATCTTCTTGATCAACTGTCCCAGCCGTAGAATCTGACGAAGATCAGATGCAGAAAACACAATCGGTTGCTGATTGACCGTTGTGCGAATGACCTGTGGGTTGACGGTCTCGTCATACTGAATATTTGTCCAAAAATCATTCAGTATTGACTGAGAGATCTGTGGAGACTCTGTAAGCGCATATCGAATGCGTGAACATGCAAAGAATGTCATCACTTGAGCTACTTTAACATCTCCGCGTGCCGTAAGATCTAGATCAACAAGAATATTGTGACCTTTATCAAACGGACGTGCCATATCTATATAAAACACAAATGACAAAAATAATTAATGCACGTTAACAACGTTAACTAAATTTTAAACTATAATGTATTATGAATCAAAATTCATCAAACATCTTAGGTCTAAATTTAGAATATATAACTTGTTACATAATTGTTTCAAGTCTTATATGAAATATATTTAACTTATTACATGTTAGTCATAAATTAAATAATTATATATAACTTAGAATTATCAAATCCAAAGTCGTATATATACAATATATGTTATTACATGTTGGCATATAATTCTCACGTCGAAACATATATTAGTGCACTTTTAAAGTCGTAAGTTGTAATTAGATACAATTGAAAGTGCCATTTATTACATTAAAAGTTGAATTTGCAAGTTACGATTTAAAAATTTTTTATTTCAACTCGCAAAATTCAAACTGAACTCGCAACTGGATTCGCATGTATGTCAACTTGCTAACCAAGTCATTTCGCAGGTCAACTCACAAGTCGATCCGCAATCCTACTCAGTCCGCAGGTCAACAAGTCAACGAACCAGGTTTCTACTCGCAAATCCAGGTGCTGTGAACTGAGATGAATCTCAACTCGCACGATCATCTGCCGTTGCGAAGTGAAACCAAAAATTGATTTTAATGCCATTTTTAACACGATCAATCGATTGATTTATGTTCATTAAGGTTAGAATAACTGTTGATGCATATCAGTTTGTCTGTCAGTTGGTCTATTGAGTTGTAAAAGTTTTGTTAGTCGTTTAATAGAAATATAGATTTTGTATGATGCGACACTTAAGTTTTAGTTTAGGCGACACTTGCCTTAGTAACGCATAGCGACACTTAGGTAAGTGACGCATGAAGGCGGCCACATGCGTCACTGGCCGTCTGCCGATTATGTTTTAGTATAAATAGAACCTACGGGTTTTTAGCTAGGGTTGACGAAACCCTAGCACCATTTGTCGACTAAACTCATCTGTAATCAAGTTCCAATACGTTCCAATACGTTATTCATGCTGGCAGGGTCCATGTCCTGAGGAATCCAGGAAAACGTCCTGCTGGGTCTTCTCCTTCGTATGCTGATTTACCTCTTCGAAGATGCCAGAGGACCACTGTTGTGATCGAGGAACCAACTCAACATACTTCTCAGCGACCACAACCTCCATCACAGTCTGACATGCCATCGATTCAGATGCTACTTGCTCAGATGGAGCTTTTGTCGAAACGATTTGATGATCAACAGGCTATTATTACAGCTCAAGCCTCCCAGATAAAGGATTTGGAGCTCAAAGCTGCTGAGGTTGACAATCTCCAGCTTCAAGTGACGAATCTGTCGTCTAGGGTTTTAGAGTTGGAGTCAGTCACAATTGTTTCGGGGGAGGATAATCCCAGGGAGTTAGAAACAAATGTAACTCCTCCTCCAGAACCAGAAAATGTACAAACTTTAGATATTAATGAAAATATTGCTTTAGATTACTTCGTTGATGTTCTGGGACAACCAACTCCGATTGTAGCCGATTATTCAAATGTCAATCTGACATATCTGCAGAGTTTGGTTAATCAATTTGATGAAGTAGATAGATCTTTTGATCCCGATGATATAGAAATGGACGCAGAGGTTCCAGGGTCGGATGAGGAATATATGGATAATCCAAATCAAGAACCGGCGCCTGAACGTGAACCGGAGCCAGTGTTACGACAACCTGCTCAAGCATATAATTTTGATGCTCCGGTTATTGAGACAGATTCTTCTGAGGATGAGGCACAACCTGCAATGGAACAACCTACTGATGAATCAGTTCCTATGTCTACATCTTCAGGAAGTTCAAAACCACAAGTGGTATACAAATCAATTGCACCTGATTTGAAGATTTGTAAAACTTATCTAGTTAAAGGTGAATTGACTGGTTTGATCAGAAGCTGGAAATTTGATGTTGATAACTTTCTTATTTTGATCAAGAGAAGCGATGGCGTGCAATACTTCAAGCCAAGATTCAATCATATTAGCACATTGCCAAAGCTCGAACTTAATCGTCTTGCTCAGTTAAATATTGTAAATCATTCTGAAGATACTCGAGGAGTTCTCTTTCAGAAAATCTTGAGAAAAGAAATCTACAGCAAGAAATATATGTGGATTACACCAGAGCTGGGAGTTCGGTATTCGTACAAGAAAAAGATTGATCTAAGAACTCAACAACCGATTGTGAAATATCATTATCCACCAGCTGCTAGTCTCAAGACTGTTCACTTACAAGAGTTACCACTGGATTTCTTACGAGATTTAAAGTATTGGTGGTTTGACTCTGTCACTCAAGAAGCTGTAATTGAATATTCTACCAAGATTGTTGTGGTACAAACACAGGATAAATGGGGAGAATGGCTAATCAAGGAGTTTGTGGGAAAGTCTGTTCGAGTTTTAGATCCGATCAGTCTAATAAATCTGACAAAGAAAGATTTGAAAGCTCTCTACAAGAATAAACTTCAGTATAATCAAGTTGATTTAGAGGAAGCTTCAAAGTTTACAAGGGTGGTCGAGATTTGTTTGAAAGTGGGAATACATGCTGGAGGAACATTCCCAGAAGGTTGGTGCTGATTAAAGTTTTGAAGTTTAAAGATTTTGAAGACCAAACTGAAGACACGGGGGAGTTTGTTGATGCATATCAGTTTGTCTGTCAGTTGGTCTATTGAGTTGTAAAAGTGTCATTAGTCGTTTAATAGAAATATAGATTTTGTATGATGCGACACTTAAGTTTTAGTTTAGGCGACACTTGCCTTAGTGACGCATAGCGACACTTAGGTAAGTGACGCATGAAGGCGGCCACATGCGTCACTGGCCAAGTGACGCATGTCTGCCGATTGTGTTTTAGTAAAAATAGAACATACGGGTTTTTAGCTAGGGTTGACGAAACCCTAGCACCATTTGTCGACTAAACTCATATGTAATCAAGTTCCAATACGTTATTCAAGCTAATAAACTCGTTTACTTTGTTTAATTGATCGTTTCGGTTTAGGTTTATTAGTGATTTGTGTAATTGATTGTTTCCGCCATTCAATTGCTGTCGATCATCACTTAGATCCATCACATAGGGCACTCACAACTGGTATCAGAGCGACTAGGTGATACGATTGGCATCTTGAAGACGTTTTGGATTGATTTCGATTTCGTTCAGATAAAGAATCGAGAATAATCACGGATTTAGAGTTGATTAGGTGCTTTCCAAACGATATTCATCATTTACTATAGGTTTCGTTCATTAGGGTTTGAGGAATTTTCGTTAGGTTTACGAAAATTCGATTTTTAGGGTTTTTGGGATTTTACAGCCGTTTCTGCAACACTCGTTGCGTCACTTGTACGCGTCACTTCTTGCGGCACTTCATAAGTCCAAATTAGGGTTTTACCAACACTCTGGTGCGTCACTTTGGTGCGACACTTTGGTGCGTCACTTGGAGCATCATTTGGGGTTAATACGACACTTAACTCAAGTGTCGTCTAATTTAATCCACTATCACTCACGTGCGTCACTTTAGCACGTCATTTGAGTGCCAAGCGTCACTTCTACTAGTGACGCCTGTTTGATTTTTTGCATCACTTCTGTTAGTGATGCCTTTTGATTTCTTGCGTCACTTTTACTAGTGACGCCCTTTTGTTTTATTGCGTCACTCAAGTACGACACTTGAGTGCGTCACTTGCTAGATTGAGCGACACTTGCTTACAGTGTCATCAGTCACTTCATCCGTCACTCGATAGCGTCACTTACCAAGTGCCGCTAGTCGTTGCGACACTTGATTGCGTCACTTACCAAGTGAGGCCTTTGGTACTAATTAGTTTGCAAGTTCTTGTTTCTGAGTTAATTTTCAGGTTAATCTTTAATGGTTGCTGCTGCTGATAAAGAGGATATTCGGGGAATCAGGGATATGATTAAACAAAATCATGATTTCGGTTCTAATAATAAACCTCCTCTATTCATTGCTGATATGGATTACGCATATTGGCGTGATCGACTTGAACAGTACGTAGATTTCCACTGTCCGGAGCTCTGGGGTCCGCTCAGAGAAAGATATGAAGCTCCAGTAGCTGAGGGAGACTATCGTGGTATCCCTTCATCCAAAACTTACAAAGCCATGTCTCCTGAAGAGAAGAAGGAGTACGATATTGAAAGAAAGGCTCATTCGGCCATCTGTATGTGCCTTACTAAAGATCTCTTACGCCTCTTCAAAACACATGATATAACATACGATCTTTGGAAGGCTATTGAGACAAGATGTGGTGGAAATCAGAAGTACAAGGAGGCTAAATTAGAAATGATCAAGAAATAGTATGATATGTTTGATTCTCTTCCTAATGAAACAGCTTCGGGTGTGTTTACAAGATACTCACAGTTAGTTAGTGAGTTGACCGAGGGAGGCTACAATTTCCCTCAGATTGAAATAAATAAGAAGTTGTTGGACGTTCTACCGAGTAGTTAGGACGTTAAAGTGCAATTTTTAAAAGAGAGCCAAGAATTAGCTACAATGAACTTGGATGAGCTAATTGGTGTTCTTCAAGCTCATGCGATGGAGTTGAAGAAGAAGGAATGAAAATCGGGTGGTTTTGTTCAAGACCCGACACTATATGGAGGAAAAGTCAACACCGGGAAGACTTATGGTGGAATGGCTTTCATTTCTTCTACAAGTTCTTCATTACAACCTTCATTGCAATCTACCGGGGTTCATCATCTGGTGTATGCTTCTGGACCCTCACAAGGGTCACAACAGCAAGTTCCAGTTTCCCCTGCTATTCAAGAACAGGTTGCTATCTATACAGCCTTTCTTAGCTCCTACAAGGACTTGGTTTCACAACCGAATTCTACTTTAGAACTTGCTAAAGAAGATTATGCTCAATTAGATGATGATGATCTTGAGTAAATGGACTTAAACTGGAATATTTCCATGATCTCAAGGAGAGTTCAGAAATTCTTGCAACGGACTGGTCGCAAGAGTTTGGAAGGAGATGGCAAAACCAGTTTTGGTTTTGATAAGAGAAAGGTTCGCTGTTATAACTGTCAGAATTTGGGACATTTTGCGAGAGAGTGTGAAAAACCCAAAGTTCCTCCATCGGGTTTCACGAAGCCTGATGCTCCCAAAACTCCAGAGAAAGATGAAGTGAAGCAAGCGACAACTGATGCACTAGTTTTCTTTGAGCCTACCAACACTGACTGGAGCATGTATGCTGATAAGTATCAACAGTGTCTCATGGCTCACATTTCTAATGAGGTACGCAATGAACCAGAAGAACCTTTGAACTGGATTTCGTGCATTAAGTTAACTGAATCTTTAAAGTGCTTTCAAGAAGATAACGTAGACTTAAGGAAAAAAGTTGAAAAACTTAATGAGTCAAATAAATACCTAAAGGCCAATGAACAATTGTATGATAAGAAAATTGAGGCTTATCAACAGGACACTCTTAGGTATAAATCTAAGGTTTTTAGTCAACAGGATGCTATTAATAGCTATCTTGCTGAAATAGAACTTTTGAGAAAGGAACTATCTGATCTGAAAGTTGAATATGACAAATTTAAAAGTAAGATTCTAGGTTCCTCTTCTTCTACGGTTGCCTTCAACGAAATCCTTAACAAGCAAAGGACAGATAATAAAACTAAGACAGGACTAGGTTATACTGTAGTCCCGCCTCCCACTGAATACTGTCCTATGCCCGTTAAGGAAGGCACCGAAGAGATTCCAGTTGACTATGCATTGTTATATGGGGTCAAATCAAAGGTCAATAATCCAAACAAACAGGCAAAGGAGAAAACCAAGCGGCCAGAGAATCCTTCGCCTCAGTTTGTTAAGTCTAAATGTGAATCTCCAGTTAGTGTTGAGGAGATTGTTGAGATTGAGGATATTACTGATCAGGAGTATCCTGAATTTAAAAAGAAGGTTGAAGTAAACTCTGAAAAAGTGGTTTTAAAGGTTGAACCTACAATTAAGGTTCAACCTAAAAAGGAAAAGGACAAGGTTTTAAATACAAAATCTCAAACTTTACAGTCACCTGTAAAGAATTTACAACATAAAGCTACACGTGAAAAAGATTTTTGTGATAAACCTTCCACTTCAACCTCTCAACCAAAACAAGCATCTTCTAAGACGTGCACGAAATGTTCATGTTCTAGAAATGCTTCCCCTCCTCCTGTGGTAAGTCCTCAATCTCAACCATTTGTTGAGACCCGTTCATGCTTCTACTGCAAAAGACAAGGACATTTAATTCGTGAATGTCCCAAACTGTCTCATCAGCACTATGGGAGAGAGATGCCTAGGACATCAGTTTACAGATTTTCATTTTCAAAATCTCCACCTAGGCGTTATTCAATTTCTCCCATGCCTGCTGAAAAACCAATTAATGTTGGGCAAAAACCTTTGCCAAAACAAAAGTCCGACATTACTCCCAAACCAATTTCCGAACAAACTAAAGTTTGGAAATGAAAGGAGTCTGTTTGTGACTCTTCTGTCATCAACAATAACACATTAGATGAAAATTCTGATTTGTTAAAAAATAAAGTTCTGTCCGATGTGATTATTGTTGATGACCTTGGTAGACCTAAGTCTGTAAAGGCTTGGGTCACCGTTTCTCACTAATCTCCTTAACTTTATGTGTTGCAGCAGTCAAAACGAGTTAAAGATAGTGAATGGTTCATGGATAGTGGATGTTCGCGACACATGACTGGTGATATGTCTCTTTTGATGGATGTTAAACTACATGCCGGAGGACATGTTGTTTTTGCTGGAGATACAGGAGGAACCATTACGGGAAAGGGAACGCTAACTAACGGGAAAGTTAGTTTTGAGAATGTGAATTATGTGGCTCAACTTACTCACAACTTGCTGAGCGTTTCACAAGTCTGTGATAAGGACTTTACCACTGCTTTCACAAAGACGGAATGTGTGATACTGAAGCATGGTTTCGTTATCCCTGAAGAATGGGTGCTTATGAGGGCGCCACGGAGAAACGACACCTATGTAATGAATATGCGAACTGTGGAGACTACAGATAAGTACACCTGTCTCCTGTCAAAGGCTTCAGAAAAGGAATCACTTCTGTGGCATAGACGAATGGGACACATTCACTTTCGAAAGATGAATTTTCTAATAAACAATGATTTGGTAAATGGAGTTCCAAAACAGTCCTTTGCCGTAAAAGATGACTGCATTGCATGCCATAAAGGGAAACTCCACAAAAAGTCCCATAAGTCGAAGGTAGTGAATTCCATTGCTGCACCACTGGAGCTCTTACATATGGATCTGTTTGGTCCTATTTCCACTAAGAGCATCGGTGGTAGATCTTACTGCTTAGTAGTCACCGATGACTACTCGAGATTTTCGTGGGTATACTTTCTAGGTGCGAAGAGTGAAACACCAGATATTTTGGTGTATCTGTTGGATAAGTTGGCAAATCTGTGCAACTTAAAGGTGAAGAGACTGAGAAGTGACAATGGAACTGAATTCAAGAACTCAACTCTTGAGTTATACTGTGCCACGAAAGGTATTGATCATCAGTTCAGTGCCCCGAGACCTCCTCAACAGAATGGAATTGCAGAGCGTAAGAATAGGACTATTATCGAGACAGCTCGGACTATGCTGGCCGATTCTAAGCTTCCTATTATATTTTGGGCAGAAGCAGTCAGTACTGCTTGTTACGTTCTGAATCGCGTGCTCATGGTTAAGAAAAAGAACAAGACCTGTTATGAACTTTTCAATAACCGTAAGCCCACTTTGCAGTTTCTAGAGCCATTTGGGTGTCCATGTTTGATTATGATCTCAAAAGAAAAGGTCTCAAAGTTTGGAGCTAAAGCTGTTGAAGGGATTTTCCTTGGATATTCAGTCAACTCTCCGAACAAAAGAGTTTACATTAAATCAACACACCAGGTAGAAGAGCATTTTGAGGTAAAATGCCTGCGTTACACGGATCCTTCTCAAGGAACGGGTCCGGAATGGTTATTCAACTATAAGGATGTGTTTAATTCGTTTGACATACCCGAAGAAGATGATGAAGAGGAGGAGTTAGTTACCTTACTTCATGGCATCAGTTTGTGTCAAAACACATCTACCTCAAAATCTACATCCACACCCACTCCAACACCCACACCATCACCTCCAACACCTACTCGTACATCCACACCCACTCCAACACCCACACCATTACCTCCAACTCCCACACCATTACCTACTACATCCACACCATCTCCTACTATCCCACCTTCGGATGTTCCTTCGACTTCAGGAACGACTAATGCAACAGAAGATCCTGATGATCCCAACATGCCACCTTTAGAGGAAGATGAGGAAGAAGAAGAATTGGTTCATTCTCACCTTTTCTCTATTGAAGATGATACGGAACTTCAACCACCAGTGCAATCTGAAAGTTGTACTGCTCCTGCGACTAACACTGTTCCCGTTACTGAATGGGATATGAACAATTTGGAGTTAGTACTTGCACCGAATTTAATCCCAGTCACACGTGTACACAGGGATCACCCCATCAATAATATTATCGGTGATCCTAATGCTGCTGTTCAAACAAGGCAACAAGTGAAGCAAAATCCAAATCAAGAAATGTTAAATTTGGTTGCTCGGATAAATTCTTATCATTTATCCCAAATTGAACCTAAGAAAGTTGATGAGGCCTTAAAAGATCCATCCTGGGTCGAGGCCATGCAAGAAGAGTTGCAGCAGTTCAACAAGCTGCATGTTTGGGATATAGTTCCGTTACCCAAAGGTGCTCATTTAACAGGCACTCGATGGGTATTTCGAAATAAGATGGATGATCAGGGTATAGTGATTCAGAATAAAGCTCGATTGGTTGTTCAAGGTTTTAGTCAGATCGAGGGCTTGGATTATGATGAAGTCTTCGCTCATGTGGCAAGACTTGAGTCTATTCGGATCTTTCTTGCGTTCGCTTCTTTCAAAGACTTTCGTGTTAACCAACTCGATGTTAAAAGCGCCTTTCTATATGGACAAGTGGACACGGATGTGTATGTTAAACAGCCTCCAGGTTTTGAAGACCCTGAGCATCCAGAATACGTCTTCAAGTTAAACAAGGTGTAATATGGTCTTCATTAACCTCCGCGGCTTTGGTATAATAGGCTTACTACCCACTTAATCAAGCATGGTTTTGTTCACGGGAATATCGATAGTACTCTGTTCATCCGTAAAGAACGGACTGGGGATCGAGAAGATATGTTACTTGTGCAGGTGTATGTGGACGATATCATATTTGGCTCTACAAATGAAGCAATGTGCAAGCATTTTGAGGAGATTATGAAATCTGAGTTTGAGATGAGTGCGATGGGGGAGCTCAAATTCTTTTTAGGTGTACAAGTTGAGCAGTCTCAAAAAGGTATTTATATTCATCAGTCAAAGTATGTCAAAGACATGTTGACTCGATATGACCTGCTCAATTGTAAAACCTATGGGACTCCTATCGAACTTAATCACAATCTTAGACTTGCTGAAGATGAGGAAGATTGCAAAGAAAAGGACTATCAATCAATGATAGGTTCTTTGATGTATTTGACCGCTTCTCGACCGGATATTGTATTTGCGGTATCCGTCTACTCATGCTTTCAAGCCAAACCCAAGGTGTCTCACATGAAGGCTGTAAAGCGAATCTTTGGTTATCTCAAACATAGACCCAATCTTGGTCTATGGTATTCAAACAAGAAATCATTCGCTCTTTCTGCCTATTCAGATTCGGATCATGGCGGCTGCAGCATAGACAATAAATCTACCGCTGGTGGATGCCAATTCCTCGGATCTCGATTGGTCTCATGGCAATGCAAGAAACAGACTACAGTTTCTCTTTCAACTGCAGAAGCTGAGTACGTTGCTGCTGCGAGTTACTGCTCTCAGGTTCTATGGATTCAGCATCAACTGCATGATTACGGGTTACTTCTTTCTATGACTCCGATTCACATAGATAATATTGCTGCTATTTCTATCACACGCAATCCCGTACAACACTCTAAGACTAAACACATAGAACTTAGGTTCCACTTTATACGGGATTGCTATGAAAAACACCTAATAGACCTTGTCCACATAGACACTGTAACACCCCCAAAATAACAGTTTAGCAGAAGCAAGCTTTGGGGTGCTACTAATCAAATATCACAGCACAAAAGTAAAGCAAACGACATCTATATGCAACATTTGTAAAATAGTTACATTTCCATACATAAAATGTTTGAAACATAATGTTTCCGGTTACAAAATGAAGTTCCCTAGAGTCCGCGTAAAAAAAAGGCGGGAGATTCTATTACATAATCATAATAAATACAAAAGATAATGCTAAGAATCTCCGTTAAATGCAAGGTCGAAATCATGCGACTCTAGCTAGGTCCTGAGGGAATCCCACTCCGTATGTGTACCTGAGATACAAAGCTAAAAAGGTCAACACGAATGTTGGTGAATCTCACAGGTTTGTAAATAAAGTAAGAGTTTGAACACAAGATTTCATTAATAAGGCCCGCAGGCGTAAACCAGTTATTTGCAATTCTCGCAATATAAAGTAAGTAAGTTATACCATTGCCATGAGGCTCATAATCGAAGCTTAACCCGTAAATAATAAATTTGCTCCCGTGACATGCTCGGAAATTGAGCAAGCATCAGTAACGAATAATAGTCGCCCGTTTATACAGATCGGTTCGTGGTATCGCTACTACCCCGGGCGGGGAGGGTCATTTCCCTAATGGATCCATTAACTAGTGTCCGCGCTTAAGTACATAACTAACGATATATGATGAGGAGGCTTCCCCAAATAAATGGTGAGAAAACTCATGCAATTCCGTTTGGTAAACATGTAAATCAGTACTCGTGTTCGTAAAAATAAGCTATGTATCTCACCCCGTAAGTGAAACAGTAAAACAGTAAAAGTGGGGCTATGAGACTCACCTGAGTCCAGTAAATACGTATGTGTAATCAACCAGGTAAACCGGTTGTAAGTCTGTGTATCGATTCTCAGAATCCTGCAACCTTCTGGCGTCCGTAACGCACAAGGTTGTAAGTAAACTACTAAACGAGTTGGTGTCTTAAAAGATCACCCATGCTAGTTGTCCACTCAACTAGGACATGTCCAAGTGTTTGTTTAGTAAATCGTTTGTATTTTGAAAACAAGTATGGCCCGTTGGTGACGGTTTGTAAAAATAATCCGAGAGTGGTATTATTATTATTATGTATATCGTTTTATTAAAAATCGTATCTAGGATTTAAATTCGGGAAAAATGGTCAAGTCGGGTTATGGACTGAAATAGTGGTGCGAATTGAGTTCGCGGTGCGAGCCGAGTTCGGCTCGCAAGGCAGTAGGCTGCGAACTGAACTCAGTTCGCAACACAAGGTTCGGTTCGCAAGTCGACTCGCAGGTCGACTCGCAAGTCCACTCGCAGGTCGACTCGCAAGTCAACTCGCAGGTCGACTCGCAAGTCAACTCGTAGGTGGGTTCGGTTCGCCGTTGGGTTCGTGAGTTCAATCTTCGGTTCGCAATTGGGTTCGCCTCGCAGGACGAACAGATCTCGGTTCGCAGAACGAGCTGCTCGAACACTTTTTCATAAAAACGCATTTTCAAGTCGATTTTTGGGCAAATCTTTGTTGAGTAAACGTTCTAGCATGTAAATAAAAGATTCCTAAGTAATTTAAAAGAGTTTTGAAGTACCTTACCTACGAAATCGAAAATGGAGAAGATGAAGATGGAGAGCTCGAGGTGGTGATCGTTTCTCCTTGAATCAACTCCGCAAGATGATGAGTTTTGGGTGACGTTTTGAGGTGGTTTGGGGCTGTAAATTGAGAGTGAGAAGGAGAGAAAGAGTGTATGTATGTGTGTTTAGTGTGAAATGAAGAAAGAAGGGAACAAAAGGGTTTTAAAAAGGATGGGTCATGGGTCGGTTTGGTTTGGATCCGCGGGTCTGAGCCGACCCACTTGGGTCTCGGCTCGCGGGTTTGTGTTTCCGAATTTTGTATCGCGGTTCGTTGTCGGTTAAATCCCGTAGTTGTTTAAATGTTGTTTTGCGTTATATGTTAAAGTGTATCCGAAATATTTTTCATCGAAGTATTTTACTGCAATACTTAATAATGAGTTATAAAAATATAATCTTGAATTACTTCCCGTTGTTAGGTGCGTTTCGTGTGCTCTCGTCGCGTTCGGAGTGTTTTTAAACGATACTAGATACGTGTAATATGTTTTCACAATATATTAAAGAAAATAATGTTTGTTTGGTTAATTCCAAATTATTTAAAAGTTTTTGTCACCAACGTCCAATCTAGATTTTTATAGGATCTCGTCCGTTTGGTAAGTGTATGATTTAAACGAATCACGTACGCGTGTAGGTAATTTCACAAAAGTCTCGTATATTTAGATTAACACAAAACTAAATACATGAAATTACAAGTAGTTTAGGCACTAATCCAAAGTCCTAAATTGGCGGTTGTTACATTCTCCCCTCGTTAGGAGGATTTCGTCCCGAAATTGAGCTCAAGTCGTATGAGCAGGGTCTGTGAACAAGTGTGGATATTTCAGTCGCATTTGGTCTTCCCGTTCTCAAGTGAATTCAGGACCGCGCCTCGAATTCCACCTGACCTTAACAATGGGAATACGACTCTGTTTTAAACGCTTGACCTCACGGTCCATTATTTCCGCGGGTTCCTCGACAAAGTGAAGTCTATCATCGATTTGTATTTCGTCGAGTGGTACAATCAGTGTCTCGTCAGACAGACATTTCTTTAAGTTAGAAATGTGAAAGGTAGGATGTACGCTACTAAGTTCGGTAGGTAGCTGTAGTTTATACGCCACTGGACCAATCCTCTCGAGAATTTCAAATGGTCCAATGTACCTAGGGTTCAGTTTTCCTCATTTTCCGAATCAAATAACACCTTTCCATGGTGCCACCTTAAGGAGTACCTTGTCCCCAATCTGGAACTCAAGATGTTTGTGTCTCACGTCGGCGTAACTTTTCTGACGATCACGGGCGGCCTTCAGTCGGTTTTGGATACTAACGATTTTCTCGGTGGTTTCGTGAATGATTTCTAGACCAGTGAGTTGGGTATCCCCCACCTCAGTCCAGCAGATAGGTGATCGGCACTTACGTCCGTAGAGTGCCTCGAAAGGTGCGGCCTTGATGCTAGTATGGTAACTGTTGTTGTAAGAGAATTCGCACAAAGGTAAGTGATCTTCCCAGTTTTTACCGAAGTCAACCACGCAGGCGCGTAGCATGTCCTCCAGTGTTTGAATAGTTCGCTCGCTTTGGCCGTCAGTTTGCGGATGATATGCAGTACTCATATCCAAACGAGTACCGAGAGATTTTTGTAGTGACTGCCAAAACTTAGAAGTAAAACGACTGTCCCTATTCGAGATGATCGAGATAGGTACACCGTGTCGTGAAACAATTTCTTTGATGTAGATGCGAGCCAATCGCTCCATCTTGTCAGTTTCCTTGATGGCCAGGAAATTGGCAGATTTCGTGAGACGATCCACAATTACCCAAATTGTATCGCAACCGTTTGAAGTTTTCGGTAGTTTGGTGATAAAGTCCATGGAAAGTTGCTCCCATTTCCATTGAGGAATTTCAGGTTGTTGGAGCAATCCCGAAGGTCTTTGGTGTTCGGCCTTGACCTTTGAACAAGTTAGGCATTTACTGACGTACACGGCGATGTCAGCTTTCATGTTAGGCCACCAATACAATCCTTTGATATCATGATACATCTTTTCAGAACCAGGATGTATAGAATATCGAGATTTGTGAGCTTCAGTCATTACCAAATCTCGTAAGTTTCCAAATTTGGGTACCCATACCCGGTTAGAGAAGTACCGAGTTCCATCACGTCTGGTTTCAAATTGTTTATCCATGCCTCGCAGGGCTTCATCGGTGACGTTTTCAGGTTTGAGTGCTTCGAGTTGAGCGGCAAGAACCTGGGTGACGAGATCGCTGTGGATGGTAATACTGAGGGCTCGGACCCGAAGGGGTCTCATGCGTTCTTTTCGGCTCAAGGCATCGGCGACTACGTTCGCCTTGCCTGGATGGTATTTGATTTCGCAGTCGTAGTCACTAAGTAACTCGACCCAACGACGTTGCCTCATGTTTAGATCCTTTTGATCGAATATGTGTTGGAGGCTTTTGTGATCGGTAAAGATGGTACTTTTTGTACCGTAAAGGTAATGTCTCCAGATTTTTAGCGCGAAAACCACGGCACCTAATTCCAGGTCGTGTGTCGTATAGTTTTTCTCATGAACCTTCAGTTGTCGTGAGGCATAGGCAATGACTTTCTCCCGTTGCATTAACACGCACCCAAGTCCTTGGTGTGAGGCGTCGCAGTAAACCACGAAGTCATCGGTGCCTTCAGGTAGGGACAAGATTGGCGCACTGCAAAGTTTGTGTTTCAGTAATTGGAAGGCTGACTCTTGTTTGTCGGTCCAATCGAATTTCTTGTCTTTCTGAGTCAGTGAGGTTAAGGGTAAGGCTATTTTGGAGAAATTCTCAATGAATCGTCGATAGTATCCGGCGAGACCCAAGAATTGTCGTACCTCGGTTGGTGTGGTTGGCGCTTCCCAGCACTTAATGGCCTCGATCTTAGCTGGATCAACACGTATCCCTTGACTGTCAACGACATGCCCTAGGAATTGTATTGTTCACATTCAGAACTCACACTTGGAGAACTTGGCGTATAACTCCTCGTGTTTGAGTAATTCCAAGATGGTTTTCAGGTGTTGGCCATGTTCGGTTTCGTTGCGCGAGTAGATCAAGATGTCGTCAATGAACACGATGACAAACTTATCTAGATAGGGTTTACACACCCGATTCATAAGGTCCATGAATACAGCTGGCGCGTTGGTTAAGCCAAAAGGCATCACTTGAAATTCGTAATGTCCATAGCTGGTTCTGAAAGCTGTTTTTGGGATGTCGGAGTCTCGAACTGGAAGTTGGTGGTAACCCGACCGGAGGTCGATCTTAGAATAGAAACTCGACCCCTGAAGCTGGTCAAACAGGTCATCAATGCGAGGGAGTGGGTAACGGTTCTTGACAGTTGACTTGTTAAGTTCACGATAGTCGATGCACATGCGGAAAGAACCGTCTTTCTTTTTCACGAATAAGACCGGAGCTCCCCAAGGTGAGGAACTTGGTCGAATGAATCCCTTATCCAGGAGTTCCTGTAACTGAGTAGACAACTCCTGAAGCTCGGATGGGGCTAGTCGGTAAGGTGCTCGTGCCACTGGTGTTGCACTGGGCACAAGATCAATAGAAAATTCGACTTGTCTCGGTGGTGGAAGGCCAGGCAAGTCTTCAGGGAAGACTTCTGGAAAATCCCGAACAATAGGCACATCCTCCAGTCGCTTCTCCTCCGACTTTTTCTTCATAACATGCGCGAGGATCGTTTGGTATCCTTTTCTCAAGTATTTTCGGGTTTTCATGCAAGAAATGATGTTTAGGCTTGTCCCGCCGGTCTCCCCTTGTATGACTAAAGTTCCACCGGCGACGAGAGGGATTCGGACGATTTTCTCGAAACAAACTATTTCAGCTCGGTGCTTGGATAACCAATCCATACCTACTATGATGTCGAAGCTGCCGATCTCGATGGGTATCAAATCAATGGAGAAGTGTTCATTAGCTAGATTTAAAGTGCAATTAGGTATCACACTATTGGCCTCAATAAGTTTTCCGTTTGCCAACTCTACTATGTACTTAGAATCTAAGGCTATAGGTGTAGTGTCAAGTAGTGGATAGAATCTATCAGACATAAAGCTCTTATCAGCACCAGTATCAAATAGGACAGTAGCAGTTAAATTGTTGAGAAGAAACGTACCCGTGACCACATTGGGGTCTTGACGGGCTTCCCCTGATTTCAGCACAAAAGCTCTTCCTCGAGCGTTGTTGTTGTTCTTGTTGTTGTTGTTTTTCAGCTTGGGGCAGTCACTCTTGAAATGCCCTGGATTTCCGCACCCAAAGCAAGTCTTCGGCATGTTAGGGTTGGGGTTAGGGGTGTTGGTTCGGCAATCCTTGGTCAAGTGCCCGAACTTTTTGCAATTAGTACAAGGGCAGGAACCGTCATGATGGCGGGTGCATTTGGAACAGTAAGGTTTGTTCCCGACGTACCCTTTCCTCTCAGTAGATCCCGAGGAATAAGCCTTAACAGACTCAGGCTTTTTGTTGAAGGTTTGGTTGGAGGAATTGGGACTTCCTTCCCATTTACGCTTGTTGTTTGTCGTTGGGGTTGAAGTTGTGCCACGACGGACAGAGTTGGCCGTTAGTTCGTGAGCCATACGAATGGCGCTTTGTACAGTACCCGGTTTGGATGAAGTCACCAGGTCTTGAAGTTTGTCGGGGAGTCCATCTATGTATTTCTCGATCCTCTTGTACTCGGGATCGACCATGGATGGGCACAGTAGTGCCAGTTGGTGAAAACGGTTGGTGTAACCCGTGATGTCATCACCCTGCATTTTGTGGTTCCAGAACTCTACTTCCAGCTGCTTCAATTCATCTCGGGGGCAGTACTCGCCCCTCAACAGCTGCTTTAACTCATCCCATGAGAGTTTGTAAGCATTTGCAATACCCACAGTCTGGGCATAGGTGTTCCACCAGGTAAGGGCGGTGTCAGAAAATGTACTGGCGGAGAACTTGACCTTGTCTCCTTCTGTGCAGTTGCAAATAAGGAACACCGATTCGATTTTCTCGATCCAGCGTACTAGACCGATTGCTCCTTCGGTACCTGCAAAGCTCAGGGGTTTGCAGTTCTGAAAGTCTTTGTAAGAGCAGGGTTTGGGTTGTGGCCCATTGGTAGCTGTATCTTCGCTACTAGAAATAGGTGTCCGGGTAGCCAAGGCTTGGGCCACACTGCGGGCAATTAGATCCGCTATTTCCATTTCGCTGAGGGTGACCTGGCGTCGGGGAGGCATGATGCTGAACAAGGAGAACAAGAAAGGGAAAATAAGAGATTTGTACGAATTTATGATATATCTCACGTATATATGATGGAATATACGAGAACAGAGTGACGTGATAACCATATTCCCATATTTCATTAGATAATTAGATTATATACAAGACATGAGTTCTAGAGGGTTACACAATATAGTAAATACAAAAGATGCCGGGAATTGTTTCATCCGGTCAAATTACATAGGTCCTACGAAAGCATATAGAATACAGATGCAGCCTAAGCTAATTCCGACGTAGATTGAGCTGTGGCAGCAGTGCGTTGAGGCGGTCCACAGATTCGGCGAGTCTGTTGGCCGTTCGGAGGGCATCCTCGGTATCCCTTAGACGTGTCTCGTACTGATGGAGTCTTGATTGAAGGACAGAGATCTCGTTTCGGTTGCCAATCACTTGGTTGTTGACAACCTCCATGGTTTCGACTGTGTCTCCCATCTGATTCTGAAGAGTGTTCATGGTGGTAATGGTGTGATTGTGATCTTCGGAGACCTGTTCGATTCGCTCCATTGCTGTGAGTCTACAGTTCTCGCGAGTTTCTTGGAGTTCGATATCCATTTCATGGAGTCATTGGTCGTGATGGTACACCCTAGCGGCTAAGTCCGGTAGAGTGAGGTGAGTAGGATATGGGCTGGTTCGAGGCGAACGGGCCTCCCTCCTAGTCATCCTTGGGTTTCGTGTTCCATGCGGATAAGAGCGTGACGAACTTGGTGGTGTGTTTGCCATTCTGAGACAAAGTGTTAGAAAGAATGAGGCCTACTTATATATATATAGCATATAACATAGCCTAGTGTGTCTAGCACAACCAAGTATCGGTTCTATTTCTCTCGTGGTTAGAGTTAACTAGTGTATTCCTGTTCAATATAACCGCTTTCAGGTTCCACATCATCTTTCCTTAATTGTACATAGTTGATCAGGCTATGTTAAATTAACGTCGTATGATGCAATTCCCGAACCAGTCATACCTAATGAGGAAATACTGCCTAACGGTCATAGTCTAGGCCCACTAAATGCAACCTAGTTCGCTATAACCTTAGGCTCTGATACCAATTTGTAACACCCCCAAAATCACAGTTTAGCGGAAGCAAGCTTTGGGGTGCTACTAATCAAATATCACAGCACAAAAGTAAAGCAAACGACATCTATATGCAACGTTTGTAAAATAGTTACATTTCCATACATAAAATGTTTGAAACATAATGTTTCCGGTTACAAAATGAAGTTCCCTAGAGTCCGCGTAAAAAAAAGGCGGGAGATTCTATTACATAATCATAATAAATACAAAAGATAATGCTAAGAATCTCCGTTAAATGCAAGGTCGAAATCATGCGACTCTAGCTAGGTCCTGAGGGAATCCCACTCCGTATGTGTACCTGAGATACAAAGCTAAAAAGGTCAACACGAATGTTGGTGAATCTCACAGGTTTGTAAATAAAGTAAGAGTTTGAACACAAGATTTCATTAATAAGGCCCGCAGGCGTAAACCAGTTATTTGCAATTCTCGCAATATAAAGTAAGTAAGTTATACCATTGCCATGAGGCTCATAATCGAAGCTTAACCCGTAAATAATAAATTTGCTCCCGTGACATGCTCGGAAATTGAGCAAGCATCAGTAACGAATAATAGTCGCCCGTTTATACAGATCGGTTCGTGGTATCGCTACTACCCCGGGCGGGGAGGGTCATTTCCCTAATGGATCCATTAACTAGTGTCCGCGCTTAAGTACATAACTAACGATATATGATGAGGAGGCTTCCCCAAATAAATGGTGAGAAAACTCATGCAATTCCGTTTGGTAAACATGTAAATCAGTACTCGTGTTCGTAAAAATAAGCTATGTATCTCACCCCGTAAGTGAAACAGTAAAACAGTAAAAGTAGGGCTATGAGACTCACCTGAGTCCAGTAAATACGTATGTGTAATCAACCAGGTAAAGCGGTTGTAAGTCTGTGTATCGATTCTCAGAATCCTGCAACCTTCTGGCGTCCGTAACGCACAAGGTTGTAAGTAAACTAGTAAACGAGTTGGTGTCTTAAAAGATCACACATGCTAGTTGTCCACTCAACTAGGACATGTCCAAGTGTTTGTTTAGTAAATCGTTTGTATTTTGAAAACAAGTATGGCCCGTTGGTGACGGTTTGTAAAAATAATCCGAGAGTGGTATTATTATTATTATGTATATCGTTTTATTAAAAATCGTATCTAGGATTTAAATTCGGGAAATTGGTCAAGTCGGGTTATGGACTGAAATAGTGGTGCGAATTGAGTTCGCGGTGCGAGCCGAGTTTGGCTCGCAAGGCAGTAGGCTGCGAACTGAACTCAGTTCGCAACACAAGGTTTGGTTTGCAAGTCAACTCGCAGGTCGACTCGCAAGTCCACTCGTAGGTCGACTCGCAAGTCAACTCGCAGGTCGACTCGCAAGTCAACACGTAGGTGGGTTCGGTTCGCCGTTGGGTTCGCGAGTTCAATCTTCGGTTCGCAATTGGGTTCGCCTCGCAGGATGAACAGATCTCGGTTCGCAGAACGAGCTGTTCGAACACTTTTTCATAAAAACGCATTTTCAAGTCGATTTTTGGGCAAATCTTTGTTGAGTAAACATTCTAGCATGTAAATAAAGTTTCCTAAGTAATTTAAAAGAGTTTTGAAGTACCTTACCTACGAAATCGAAAATGGAGAAGATGAAGATGGAGAGCTCGAGGTGTTGATCATTTCTCCTTGAATCAACTCCGCAAGATGATGAGTTTTGGGTGACGTTTTGAGGTGGTTTGGGGCTGTAAATTGAGAGTGAGAAGGAGAGAAAGAGTGTGTGTATGTGTGTTTAGTGTGAAATGAAGAAAGAAGGGAACAAAAGGGTTTTAAAAAGGATGGGTCATGGGTCGGTTTGGTTTGGATCCGCTGGTCTGAGCCGACCCACTTGGGTCTCGGCTCGCGGGTTTGTGTTTCCGAATTTTATATCGCGGTTCGTTGTCGGTTAAATCCCGTAGTAGTTTAAATGTTGTTTCGCGTTATATGTTAAAGTGTATCCGAAATATTTTTAGTCGAAGTATTTTACCGCAATACTTAATAATGAGTTATAAAAATATAATCTTGAATTACTTCCCGTTGTTAGGCGCGTTTCGTGTGCTCTCGTCGCGTTCAGAGTGTTTTTAAACGATACTAGATACGTGTAATATGTTTTCACAATATATTAAAGCAAATAATGTTTGTTTGGTTAATTCCAAATTATTTAAAAGTTTTTGTCACCAACGTCCAATCTAGATTTTTATAGGATCTCGTCCGTTTGGTAAGTGTATGATTTAAACGAATCACGTACGCGTGTAGGTAATTTCACAAAAGTCTCGTATATTTAGATTAACACAAAACTAAATACATGAAATTACAAGTAGTTTAGCCACTAATCCAAAGTCCTAAATTGGCGGTTGTTACAGACACCCTAAAGCAGAATGCCGACCTTTTCACAAAAGCTTTTTCGCGTACTCGTTTTGATGAACTAATCAACATGATTGGTTTACGGTTCTTTATCGCCAAAAAGTAATTAGTAACTTGGAACATAATTTATTTCTTTTTATGTGTGTTAAAATTTAAAAAAATAAAAATAAAAAAATAACGCAACAGCCACTCTTTATACTTTTTAGTATTAAAGAAATGCACCGTTGCTATATTTTAAAATAGACGTTGAAGTTGTGTCTGTAAACAACTTGGGATATGCTAGTACATCGGGTGACATGCATAAAATGGAATTTTAAGATTTATCTTGGATGTGTCAGTAGATTTATCTGACGTGTTAACAACAGTTTTTATAAACATTGTCTTCATCATATGATATATTAGTAGGCATGTTATGCAAAACTCTTTGAGATCTCTTAAGAAGCTTAATAGTTAATTGTCTATTTCAAGTGGTACAACATCATTAGATGTATGACAAAAGTCTTAATTTCTTACTTATACTAGACATGTTTTCGTTGAAAGAAGTTTATTTGATATCATTTGGGGGTATATATTGACAGTTTCCTCTGTTATACGTAAGTGTAGTCCTGGTTTCTGTTAATATATACTTAAAAATTAAGCAAACACAAGTCAAAGTACTTGCAAAGTCTTTAAAATTAAGATACCTTACAAGGTCGCCAAAATGGTTTGACCAAGTCTGGTTTTGCTTAAACCTGAATTAAGCTATGTCGCTCTGTTGTACGGAAGTACAGACCTGTCACCGCTGACTTGATTCTTAAATTTGATTTTCTTATATTCTCTCTGTAAATGGAAACATGGTCTATGTCTTAAGTTAAGATGTATATCTATGGTGGGGACCACAGCGAAATGTACACGTGAATAATAATAAAATTACCTCCTACATGTGAGTGTAACATGTTTAAAGTGGACAAATATACTAATAATCGTTTTGAAATAATTTTTATAAAAAGTGTTCTTAGCATTTCAAGTAAATTTCAAGTGGATAAATATACTGATGATCGAAATAACACTTATTGTTCCTAATAAATGCATGTTACTCCGATAAGATCCCTAACCAGATTATATCAACTCCGTCACCAAAAAGAATGTGTTAATTTTCTATTTGTAAATTTGCATTCCTTTATGTGTTCTTATATTTTCTCTAGATTAGTTTAATTTTTGATTTTATCCAAGTTACAGTTACCTTTTTCAAATTTGAGTACTGAAATCACACCGCAAAAATCGATAAAATCGCAAACTTTTCACTAAAAGTGACCTGTTGCCTCACTTCATAAGTGATGCTACCAGTGACGCATACGATATTGCATCACTTCCACTAGTGACGCTTATTATAAGTGCCGGGTTGAGTGACGCATACTAGGGTTTTCGTATAAATACCCTTTCCAACGAAACTCAACCTCACCACTTTTCAAATTCACATAGCGTCACTTTCTCTGACATACCGTCACTTGCTGTGTCTCTGCGTCACTTATTCTGTGCAGTTTTCTTCGATCCATTTGTGATTTCTTGAGCTTGGTTGCGCATTCCAGTGTGATATTCTTGTTCTCCACATTCATACGACTCGATTGGTACTAACTTTAACCTTTATCTTTCTGTATTCGTGTTTTAATCATGTATTAGGGTTACAGGATTTGGGTTTCTTCGAAATCATAAGATTTGGGGCTTGATTTTTTAATGTTTTTAGTTAATAAATGGTGTGTTTCACTCGTTTTTATCATGCGTACGTTGTGATAACTTCAATTTTCAAAACCCCAAATTTGGTTTCTGGGTATGAACAGTGACACGATGATCTTCATCGTTGCGTCACTTCATGCGTCACTTACCTCAAGTGACGCTACTTGGTAATTTAGAACCCATACCATCACTTCATCAGTGACGCTTATTATTGCGTCACTTCTTAAGTGACTCTCTTAGTGACGCATGTACTTGTATTATCTGTTAGTCCGTCACTCATCTTAGTGACGCACACTTATGCGTCACTCTCTTAAGTGACTCACTTAGTGACGCTTTTGTCTATAACGTCACTTATACCGTCACTTCCTAAGTGACTCACTTAGGATACCGTCACTCTGTTAAATGCCGCATACTGTTGACCCGACACTTCTTAAGTGTCATATATAATGACGCATGATTTGGCAACGTCACTTACACCAGTGACGCATGATAGCGTCACTTATGACTTAATTTCTGATTTTTAACACTGTTTTCTGCGACACTTCCTAAGTGTCGGTAGTGGCTATGCGTCACTTCCTAAGTGACGCCTAAATCAGAATTTCATTTTTTAGGTTATGCGTGTGCGTGCTAATTCTATAACGTTTGTGGTTATTTTTGTTTCGTATTTTAGCTTACAGATGGCTGATCTACAAAATTATTACCGCCGCACCAATACTCGTCACAATATCACAGCATTCTTGGAGTCCACGCACGCCAAATCGGCTCCTTTTCGGCCTATGATCGAGTTCCTACGCAGATCGTGGATTCATTATGCTATTACTGCATCTACTCTGGTTTATATGAATCAGGTTGAAGAATTCTACGATCATGCTTTTATTCGGACACAGGGTGATGTCCCGAGGATTATCTCAAAGATGTTTGGTGAGGAAATTGAGATCACCGAGAACTCTATTCGACGGGTTCTTCAGTTCAATGACAACGACACCATGCCGACTATGTTCCCAACAACGTTTATCTACGGGGGACTTCAACGCATGGGCTATCCGGCGAATCAGCTTTCTGATTTTCGCAAGCAATATTTCTGCAAGGTTTGGAGGTATTTATGTCATATTGTGATTGTTTGCCTATCTCCGAGGAAGGGAGGATACGACGCCGCAAGTCATTTGACTTTATCTCTGATGTTGGCCTTAATCTACAACAAACCGTATAACTTCAGCGGTTATATTTTTGGCAACATGGTTGAGAATATCCGAGCTGGTAAGGATAAGTGGCTGCAATATCCAAGGTTTGTGCAGCTATTATTAAATGATTTGAATCTCGAGATTGCCCCTGATCAACGTTCCCTCTTAGTGCCAACACCAATGCTTCTTCGAGTCTTCAACGACTGCAAACTAGCGCCAAAGGGTGAACAAATTTTGGCTGACCGTGAACTATTCGGGCACATAGTCAATGAAAACTATGTTCCGCCGATCAATGATGGTTTTGAGGATGATGTGATTCCTCCGGTCAATGAGGATGACCTGGTTGACACTGAGATAGCTCAGGATTTGGACGACATTGATCGTGTTGACCGGGTTGATGATGATTCTGATGATGGTGGGCCCATTCCACCCGATTCTGAGGGTGACGTGCCCCCACAAACTGCTTTGGATGGGATTCAACTTGCTTATCCTCGACGCTTTAAGCGTATCTTGAGATGGATTTCTGCTGGCAGGGTCCACGTCCCGAGGAATCTAGGAAAACGTCCTGCTGGGTCTTCTCCTTCGTATGCTGATTTACCTCTTCGAAGACGCCAGAGGACCACTGTTGTGATCGAGGAACCAACTCAACATACTTCTCAGCGACCACAACCTCCATCACAGTCTGACATGCCATCGATTCAGATGCTACTTGCTCAGATGGAGCTTTTGTCGAAACGATTTGATGATCAACAGGCTATTATTACAGCTCAGGCCTCCCAGATAAAGGATTTGGAGCTCAAAGCTGCTGAGGTTGACAATCTCCAGCTTCAAGTGATGAATCTATCGTCTAGGGTTTTAGAGTTGGAGTCAGTCACAATTGTTTCGGGGGAGGATAATCCCAGGGAGTTAGAAACAAATGTAACTCCTCCCCCAGAACCAGAAAATGTACAAACTTCAGATATTAATGAAAATATTGCTTTAGATTACTTCGTTGATATTCCGGGACAACCAACTCCGATCACAGCCGATTATTCAAATGTCAATCTGACATATCTGCAGAGTTTGGTTAATCAATTTGATGAAGTAGATAGATCTTTTGATCCCGATGATATAGAAATGGACGCAGAGGTTCCAGGGTCGGATGAGGAATATATGGATAATCCAAATCAAGAACCGGCGCCTGAACGTGAATCGGAGCCAGTGTTACGACAACCTGCTCAAGCATATAATTTTGATGCTCCGGTTATTGAGACAGATTCTTCTAAGGATGAGGCACAACCTACAATGGAACAACCTACTGATGAATCAGTTCCTATGTCTACATCTTCAGGAAGTTCAAAACCACAAGTGGTATACAAATCAATTGCACCTGATTTGAAGATTTGTAAAACTTATCTAGTTAAAGGTGAATTGACTTGTTTGATCAGAAGCTGAAAATTTGATGTTGATAACTTTCTTATTTTGATCAAGAGAAGCGATGGCGTGCAATACTTCAAGCCTAGATTCAATCATATTAGCACATTCTCAAAGGTCGAACTTAATCGTCTTGCTCAGTTAAATATTGTAAATCATTCTGAAGATACTCGAGGAGTTCTCTTTCAGAAAATCTTGAGAAAAGAAATCTACAGTAAGAAATATATGTGGATTAGACCAGAGCTGGGAGTTCGGTATTCGTACAAGAAAAAGATTGATCTGAGAACTCAACAACCGATTGTGTATCATTATCCACCAGCTGCTAGTCTCAAGACTGTTCCCTTACAAGAGTTACCACTGGATTTCTTACGAGATTTAAAGTATTGGTGGTTTGACTCTGTCACTCAAGAAGCTATAATTGAATATTCTACCAAGATTGTTGTGGTACAAACACAGGATAAATGGGGAGAATGGCCAATCAAGGAGTTTGTGGGAAAGTCTGTTCGAGTTTTTGATCCGATCAGTCTAATAAATCTGACAAAGAAAGATTTGAAAGCTCTCTACAAGAATAAACTTCAGTATAATCAAGTTGATTTAGAGGAAGCTTCAAAGTTTACAAGGGTGGTCGAGATTTGTTTGAAAGTGGGAATACATGCTGGAGGAACATTCCCAGAAGGTTGGTGTTGATTAAAGTTTTGAAGTTTAAAGATTTTGAAGACCAAGCTGAAGACACGGGGAGTTTGTTGATGCATATCAGTTTGTCTGTCAGTTGGCCTATTGAGTTGTAAAAGTGTCGTTAGTCGTTTAATAGAAATATAGATTTTGTATGATGCGACACTTAAGTTTTAGTTTAGGCGACACTTGCCTTAGTGACGCATAGCGACACTTAGGTAAGTGACGCATGAAGGCGGCCACATGCGTCACTGGCCAAGTGACGCATGTCTGCCGATTGTGTTTTAGTATAAATAGAACCTACGGGTTTTTAGCTAGGGTTGACGAAACCCTAGCACCATTTGTCGACTAAAGTCATCTGTAATCAAGTTCCAATACGTTATTCAAGCTAATAAACTCGTTTACTTTGTTTAATTGATCATTTCGGTTTAGGTTTATTAGTGATTTGTGTAATTGATTGTTTCCGCCATTCAATTGTTGTCGATCATCACTTAGATCCATCACATAGGGCACTCACAATAACATTATCCACGAGGATTCTTGTTCGATCTGTCCATTAATCTACATAAATCGTTCAAAATTCAAACCAAAACCCTAAGTTTATAAAACTTTTGATTTCGAGTTAATTACATGGTTAAACATGTTGGTTTATACCTCAAAATGTTCTCAATGAAGTGGTGTATAAAACCTATGGAGTCAAAAACTCATTCCCGTACTCGTAAAATCAAAATCAAACGAAAAGTAATTTTCGTCTCGCGTCGCCAAATGTCGATTCGCAAGGATGAAGTGAGTTCGCAAGGAAATGTGGGTTTGGTGAAGGTTTGACTCGTTTGACCTTCACATTTATACCCTGTATTCGATTCGCAAGTTTTAACTCAGTTCGCTGAGATTAAACTCGATCCGCAAGTTTGACTTGTCAAACTCGCATAATTAAATTAAAATGCGAATTAAATATTAAGTATAAAATAAACCCATGTACACTTATATAGTTAACTCTGTAAGTATGTAGCCTAAACATTTAAAATAAAATGTCTTCGCATAATTTTTCTTCAATGATAATCTTCTTACATATATTAACTGACTAAACCCGTGATACAGTTAATATTGTATAAGGAAAATCTTGAGCTAAAATTATTTACTTATATACCTTACGGTCTTAAGTCTGTACACAAGTCTAAAATAAATAAATTATTATTTTACTTGTATTTGTGACGATTGTTCAACACGGATATAAAATAATCAGTTTAATTTAATTCCAAAGGGTAAACACATATCAAAACAAAACTTTAAACATTAAGATAAGAATAAAGATAAAATAAGACGATATACTAAAGAATTTCAAGTAACAACACATAACATTACATCTTTTAATTTCAAGGTAGAGGTTACTAAATGATGTATCTTTTTGAAACATATAACATACACTTGATTTAAAGTTAGTGACAAATATCAAACATACCTTGAAGATACTAGTGGTTCCAGGTCTATACTTAGTACAACAAAGGATCCCTTAGCATGAACAAAATACATTTGAGAACATTATCCTAACTAAAGGCTTCAGGTCTGTACTTAGTACAACAAAGTCACCAGTAGTTAAGTTAATACCCATATTGCTTTACTATTTGTCAATTTTAGTATTTAGACATACAGTGTATGATTGTACCATCATTCAATCAATTAAGACGCATGTCATACATCATAAAATAGTAGCACAAGATAATAGACATGTAATTATCGGATTTCTTAAATGCTTAAAAACTGTTGTATAATTTACCTGCCAGAGTATCATCTGATGACGCTAATTACATTTAAACACAAATAGACAAATTATAACTTGTGGATAAGGGTGTATAATAAAATAAATATAGATGAATACCTGATAAATTAGTTGTAGTCCTAGAGTAGCTTTACTCAAACCTACTAACATACCAAACATAGGACTAAAGCTTATTATTATTAAGCTTATTCTCCTAATGTACTATCATTGCCCTTTATTTTTCAGATAAAAACTTAACAATAAATAATGTTGATTGTTATATTTTAATAGTGGCAATTCCCCTCAGGTAACAAGCAAATGAATGTCATACGCCCACTTTTTTTTCTTTATAAAAACATAAAAAGTACTACTAACTATTACAAAAGTACCCTTGGAAGACTAATCACTCTGGATTTCTCATTCCGTTAAGTTGAACCAACGTCTCAAATCAAGCTCTGTCGAACGCCTTCGTGTATAAGTCTGCTAAGTTATCCAGAGATGGAACCTTAACTAACTTAATCAAATTCTTCTTGGCACGGTCCCTAATAAAATGATGTCGAATATCAATGTGCTTAGTTTTGCTGTGCTTCACCGGATTATTGGTGATCGACATTGTTGATTCGTTATCAATCATCATAGGAGTATTGGTTATGTTTAACCCATAATCCCACAGTTGCTGTTGGATCCAAAGGACTTGAGAACAACAGCTGTCAGCTGCAACATACTCAGGTTCACATGTAGAAATGGCTACCGAGCTTTGCTTCTTGCACTGTCAGGATACTAATCTACCACCTAAGAATTGACATCCTCCGGTTGTAGATTTCCTATTCTGATTGCATCCTCCATAATCCGAATCAGTATAAGCTAAGAGATCTAGGTCTCCATCGGTCGGATACCAAAGTCCCAGCTTCGGTTTTCCTTTAAGGTAACGAAAGATCCGTTTTACAGCTTGCATATGTGACTCTTTCGGATTAGCCTGATATCTTGTGCATATACAAACAACAAACATAATGTCAGGCCTAGAGGCAATTAGATACATTAGTGATCCGATCATGGCCCTATAAAGAGTAGGATCCACATCCTGATCACTCGATGTATCAGGACCAAGTCCATGATTTACTGGAATAGGAGTATGATAGATTTTACTTTCATCCATCTTAAATCGCTCTAATAATTCAACAGTGTATTTAGATTGATAAATAAAGAATCCATCCTTCTTTTGATCAACTTGTAATCCTAAGAAGAAATTCAACTCTCCCATTGCAGACATCTCGAACTTTTTCCTCATTACTTGTTCAAATTCTTGACACATCTTTTCGTCAGATGACCCAAAGATAATGTCATCAACATATACTTGAACAAGAAGAAAGTTTTTCTTCTTCCATATTACAAACAGTGTACTATCAATTGATCCTGTTGTAAATCCATCCTCAAGTAGATACGTTGATAGTGTTCCATACCATGCCCTAGGTTCTTGATGTAATCTATATAGATCCTTATTTAAGCGATATAATCTATCAGGATAGTCAGGATCAGTGAACCCTGGCGGTTGTGAAACATACACTAATTCTTCTACTTTGCCATACAAGAAGGCACTCTTAACATCCAACTGATAAACTTTTATCTCTTTGAATGAGGCAAATGCTAAGAATACCCTAATTGCGTCAATCCTAGCAACTGGTGCAAACACTTCATTGTAATCTATACCCTCTTGTTGATTAAACCCTTGAACCACTAGACGGGCTTTATTGCGAGTAATGACTCCCCGGTCATCTCTCTTACACTTAAATACCCATCTAGTTCCAATTGGATACTCTCCCTTTGGAAGTTCAACCAACTCCCATACTTGTAGTTTTGAGAACTGTAACAGTTCTTCTTACATAGCTTCAACCCACGAGCTTTCTTTTAGTGTCATTTGCACATTTTTACGCTCAACTTGTGAGATAAAGCATGAATATAGACATTGATTAGGAATTCCTGTCTCTTTCATAGCAGTATACAAGCTTTCTAAATCTTCAGATGTACTAGCTTTAGATTGAGTCCTAGTTTGAACAGGAGTATTAATATCACCGATGATGTTTTCAACGGGATGATTCTTATTCGTTCTTGTAACCGGTATAGTGTCAACTATTAACTCATCTCCTAAGTGTGTACCAATCTCTTCTAATAAAGGCATATCTTCTGAACAAGCTGAAGATAACCTTAAGTGTTTCAAAGGAGTAAGTATATCATCAAACTTTGTTTGAAGATCATCCTCAGTATCTTCTGTTTCTTGATACTTATCCTTTGAAGATTGTTGTGACCCAATTGAAGTAGCTTCATTTAAGTCATCATTTGTCCTGATTCCAGATTTTGAAACACTCGATATTGGAGAAGGACCATTGTCCGACTCTTCATACAATAAGTGCTCAGGTATCTCTGAATCACTGACAAAGTCACTTATGGGAAATTTAAATGACTGAAAGAGATCTGAATAGTCAAATTGCCAATCTAATCCCTTATGTACAGCAGGTACATAGCTCGTAACTTCAATGTTATAAGCTATTTCGAGTCATCCCGTGACTTAATTGAAAACTCTTTTATTAGGCAAATTGGGCACATAACCAAGAAAAAATCCTTCGTCAGCCTTTTCGCCAAATTTAGCTTTATTTCCTAGTTTTCAATATCGTACATGCAACTCCAAAGGGTTCAAATCCCTTCATATTAGGTATCTTATTGTTCAATAATTAGTAACAAGTCTTGTTACACTTTTTTACCGTAAGAACCCTATTTAGAACATGACATGATGTATTCACCGCTTCTGCCTAAAATATGACCGGAAGCTTTGAATCTGCAAGCATTGTTCTTGCAGCTTCAATCAACGTTCGATTTTTGCTTTCAGCAACACCGTTTGGTTGAGGTTCATACAGTGCACTGAATTGATGTTGTATCCCTTTGCTTAAGCAATAGATATTCAACGTTGAGTTCTTGAATTCCGTTCCGTTATCACTACGAATACGCTTTACTCTCGTTTTATAGACATTCTCTACTAGATCTAAGAACTCCATTAAGATGCTAGGAGTTTCATCCTTAGATCACAAAAAGAATATCCATGAGAATCTAGAGTAATCATCTGTGATAACTAAACAGTACCACTTGCCACCTAGACTTCTCTTGCTTATAGGGCCAAAGAGGTCCATGTGTAGCAATTCAAATGGCGAGGAGATTGAGTTTTCAATCTTAGACCTGTGTGGTTTCTTGTGCTGCTTTCCTTATAGGCAAGGAACACACTTGTCTTCAGACTCGAAATTTTTCTGTGGTACACCTAGAACTAATCCATTCTTGGTTATGTAGTTCATTTTTTGAAAGTTCAGATGTGCCATTCTCCTATGCCATAAAAGTGCGTCTGCTTCTGAAGCCTTGGATAGTAAACATGTAGACACCATTGAAGAGTTAGAAACACCCATGTTTATAGCATAGATGTCCTTCTTCCTTGGTGCCCTCATCAATATCCATTCTTCAGGAATTGTGAAGCCTGGTTTCAGAACTAAAGCCTCCTTTTCATTAAAATGAACTAGATGACCTTTATCGCAGACTTGGGAAACACTCACTAGGTTGTGTGTTAGTTCTTCAACATAATTCACATCCTCTAGAGTCAAAGTTCCATTTGAAACTTTTCCTTTCCCAGTAATTACTCCTCCTTTATCTCCTGCAAAGTTTACTTTTTGCTTGAGACCTCCTTTGAAATCCTTCAGTAGACTTCGTTCTCCTGTCATGTGCCTTGAGCATCCACTGTCTACATACCACCAGCTATCCTTGTTCATAGTTTGCTCCTACACATAGCAAATTGTACACAATTAGTTTTCAAGAGGGACCCAAGCCATTACGGTCTTGGTTTGTCCCTGATCATCTACAATCTGAACCTCCTTAAAGTAACCATAACTATTCCCATCGGGAGTCTTGGTAACTTTCATAGGAGTTTGAGGTTTTTGATGATCTGTAGTCTTAGGCCTATGAGGAGAGTGAGTAGAAAACCTCCTAGGCACATACTTAGTTCCTTGTGCACTTGAAGTAGAACCATTTTCAAACTGACTATGGTTTCTACTGGGGGTCCTAAACCTCGAAGGTGTCTTATCTCTTGGCTTATTGAAAGTATTTTCGTTCAGAGTATAAGGCCTTTTAGGTTTAGGTGGAGAGACACTATGATTACCATCTCTCTTCAGAATGTTTACAGGTTTGCTGCCTAATCCCGGTTTGGAGTCTAACCTGTCTACAATTGAACTAGAAGTGGTCGGTATCTTTTCAGTATTCACTAACTTATGTGATGCTTCCAACTTCTTATTTAGACAACAAGAAGCCACATGCCCTTTTTGGTGACATTTGAAGCGGGACATCTGTTTCCGTGACTTACCAACTTTTGCATTCGCAGTCGGCGTCTTAGGAACTAAAGGATCACTAACTTGTTCTTCATTAATCACTTCATCAGTCTTAGTATCATTAATTACTCCACCCGGTATAAACTTTACTTTAGTGTGAGAAATTTTCTTACTATCATCAGATGAAGGATTCTTAACAACATTCTTCTGTGCCTCTGACTATTCAGGTTTAGTCAATGTTTTTAAACTGGTTGAACCGGTCTGGTCCGACCGGTTCGATCGGGAAAAATGGGTTTTCCGGCCGGGAACAAACCGGTTTTGACCAGGAGTTGATCCGTCAACGAACCGGACGGTTCGGTCAAAACCGGATGGTTAGACCGGGAACCGGACGGTTCAAACAGGTTTTCTAATTTTTTTTTTAATAAAATGATGACATGGCATCAAAACCGGACGGTTCGACCGGACCGGTTGAACCGGAACCGGATGGCAATCCGGTCCGATCCGGTTTCCGGTTTTAAAAACATTGGGTTTGGTTACTGGTTCTACAGAACATGCTTCATGCTTCAGTCATCTCAGTGTCTTCTGGAAGCCTAGTGTAATTTGAATTGAAAGGATGAGGTGTCTCATTGTAACCTAATCCTGACTTATCCTTTACACTTCGTTGAGCATCAAGCATCTTATCCATCTCAGTGGTTCTGTAATTTTCTATCTTTCGGTTTTGCTCAACTAGCTTCAATTTACAATCAGCTAACTCTTTATCCTTATTAGCAATTGTCTTATTTAAGTCTTTTAGATTTATATAGATACCATCTATGATAACAACTTTTTCATTAATGGTATCTCTAAGTGCAATCCTATCAGAAGCATCAGACTTATATTTATCTTTTAAGTCCTGTTTATCGTCACTTAACCTACGCACATCAATCTTAGCTAGTTCAAGTTCAGATCTAACAGTCTTATTAGATTCAATAATCAAGTTAACTTGAGAAGATAGATTTTTGTTTGATTCAGTTAAAACACTAACCTGTGACTGTAAATCAATAACTAAGTAACAAACATCAGCAAGAGTAAGAATATCAATACATACCCTTTTCTTGCATGTTTGAACTTCAGCCATGCGTGTTACAAAATCTTCAGGATTCATATTTTCAGTTGAATCCATATACAGCACATCTTCATCACTTGCTTTCACTTCAACCTCAGGCACCTTTACATCACACTCTGCATCAGTAGGCATATAGGATGTAGACTCATCAATCTCAGCCATGAAAGCTTCCTCAGACTGAGCTTTCCAATCATAAGAGCCATCCAACTGTTTCACAACCAAGGCTTTGGAAGCAAGAGTGCTTCCCGAACCTTGTTTCCCATTGCCAGCTTCTACCTTAGGTCTTTGGCATTCTCGAGCAAAGTGTCCATAACCCTGACAGTTAAAACACTTGATTTTGGTCTTATCAAACCCTGACCGATTGCCAACTACATTTCTACCAGTTTTCTTCAAGAAATTCTTTACTCTTCTCGACAACATAGCAAGTTGATCCTGAAGTTCTCTTTCTTCAAGATAATCAGGGTCTATCTGATCATAATCTTCATCAAACATAATTGGATCATTGATTTTACCCTGAATGTAGTTTTCATACGAAGCTACAAAGGAAGCAAGAACAGATAATTGTTGTTCAGCAGATTTTACACTCATAGGCATCTTTTGATGCTCCTGGGGTAACTTCTCAGTTGGTTTTCCCTTTGCTTCACTACCAGATGATGTAACGAGACACAATTCATCAGTAATCATTTCACCCTTTCCATCAGCATTACCAACAAACAAATCAGTGGTCGAGCTTGAGGAAGCAGTAGAGATAGTAGATTTTCCATGGTATAGTCCCGGATCCTGAGCCTGATCAGAATCAGTATCTCTAGTCTTCTTGGTGAAATCATAACCTCTGAGCTTAGCAATAGCCTGCTCTAAGGTCATAGTTGCATACCTCTCATCATTGTCTTTAAGCATTACGCCATGCATTTCCCACTTAGACGGTAAACCCTAATAAACTTGTCGGTTTTCTCAGTCTCAGTAGTCACAATCTCATGGTCGTCTAGCTCACTCAGCAAATGGTAGTACGTTGTGGTATAGGCATCAAGATCTTCTCCTTTCAAAGCTTTGAACACAGTAAATTGCTTTTTCAGGAGATTCTTCTTGCCTGCTTTAACTTGTGGACTACCTTCACACCTCTTCTCAAGAGCCGTCCACAAAGTTCTAGCAGTTTGGAAGGACTTCAGTTGATGATTGAGTTCCTTAGGAAGACTCATCTTGATTGAAGAATGAGCCTTGTTCTCAATCTCAAATTCCTTCTTTTGTGCTTCACTCATCTGTTGATAAGTGAGAACCACAATAGCATTCTCAACAGTTTGTGTAGGTGCCGTGTATCCATTCTTGATACACATCCAGATAGATAGATCATGGAATCTACAATAAGATTCAAACCTATCCCTCCAGCTATAATAATCCTCAACTCTTAACAATTTTGGTGGAACATTAGATTTGTCAATCTCGTGTTCCATCTCAATCATTTTGCTAAGGTCAGACATCGTGAAGTTTAAAAGTCAAACTGTATTTGCGAATTCAGAAAAACTCAACTCGTAGGAACTCAATTCAACTCGCAATCACAGCTCGACTCGCAAATCTCGGTTCGCAAATCTCAGTTCGGATCGCAGTGATGTCAATTCGTAAGTGATCTCATTTCGCAAGAGATCTTGGTTCGACTCGCAAAACTCAGTTCGGATTGCAAGTTCGACTCGGTTCGCAGACAATGCTGAAACCCTAATCTCAGTTCGTGAAACGGCTGAAAAACCCGAAAATGAAAGTTTTAGGTATTTTTTACGTTAAAATCAGTAGATTTCGACTGTAAACTATCCTAAAAACGTCCAGAGAGTGATTTTGATTGTTTTTACACACTAATGCACGTCAAAACAACCCTAAATCACACGCGATTAACCCGAAAAACCTCGAACTTACTCATATTTAGCCCAAAAACTCTGATACCAATTGTAAGTCCCTAGTTCTAGGATCGATAACTTCGTTATCTGTAATATTAAGGTGCGGAATACCTCAATATGCGTTATCTTACTATAATAACGAATAAGTTCGCGTTTAGGTTAACTAATACTTAGCTTTAAACGATAAAACGTCAAAGCCTAGCCTTTAGGTTTTAAGTTTTTCTCTGGATATTGAATTCGCAGGTTGCATAAAACAAATGGCAAAAGTTTCTTCTTAAGTCGAACCGAATCGAACATATATACTTTGATCAACTCGCAGGTCATGGGCCTGCGAGTCCAACTCAACTCGCAGCCCAAGCCCAGCTTGGCTTCGGTTCGCTATACCTAATGTATTGCGAGTTCAGATCTCATCTCGCATCACAATGCCTTGCGACTTGAGATCTCTTCTCGCTATACATATTTATTTCGTTTCCGATATTCGTCTAACACTTTAATATACTAATATATTTAACAAATATTAATAACAAAGCAAATATTCATTTACAAATCTAAACCAATATACAAACATGATAATAATTACACCACTCCTATTTCAAGCTAGATCTGTTGTCACAAACTATGTCTCAACAGACTCCCCCTTGACAATAGCTCTAGCGTCTTTATCTTCACGCTTATCTTTAGTCTTCATTTGTAAATATTACAACCTGCATAGATCTTTATCTTTATACATGTCTTAATCATCATTTGATAATCTCGTGCTATGCCACCCCATCCTTCAGTACAAAGTATTCTATTTTCATTCAACTTCAAAATATCTTTCTTTGACATATTCATTAGGTGACGATGATCATAGACTTTGAAGATTTCACGTTCACCACCTTCTACTTCATCATCAGCTTCAACCATTACAGCTTCTCTAGTTTTTGAATCCACATGCCAACTTTTCATATTTCCCAGAATATCTTGTGGCATTGTCTTCAGTAGAATCTGCTGAACACACTTGACAGCTGGATAAACTTTCTTTCTTCTTCTCCTTCCAGTCCTTTGACTTCTCTCCTTTAACTTTATCGTTTTTCTATTCCTTGGCTTAATCTTTTCAAACTTTCCTGAACAAACCTCAGTCTTGATTATATGTTCTACATATCAACCAACAAAATCATTATCTGGATTCTTCAAAGATAATCTATCCAAGTCTCGAATCTCATACTTAGGTAGAGAATTGAACAATGCAAGCTTTCGCTCAAAATATTGAACTCCGTCAAACCTTTTAATTGCAAAAAGCTTCAGGTCAGAGTCAAAATACCAACCGATAATCCCTCTACGCGCTTCGCGTTTTCCTGTGATATCAACTTCCAAAACTCCAAGCTTTTTCTTCTTTATTTTCTCTAAAGGTCTGAATATTGGATTATCTTTATGCTTATCAGGAATCTCTTCTTCAAAATCGGTTGAGTCATCGATATCTTCATCCACATCGACAACTTTAGGACCTGTCTCATCTTCAATCACAACCTCTATCCTAGCTGGGCTCACATGGTGTTTATCTATATTTTCATCTGGATCTACACCTATGTCTTGCACTATCTCAGGAACAGCAGTCCAATCTTCAGGTGGTTGGAACTCTCCTTTATCTAAATCATAAACAATGTCTTAATCTATCTCATCCAGAAAATCATCTTCTGAATCTGATAAATCAAGCATTTCAATCCCTAGAAAAACACAAACACAAATAACTATTAACAATCTAAATTCCTTCATAGATTTCCCTGAATCAATCTAAGAATCTCTTTATTAATCCTTTTGTGTAATTAGTCCATAACATAAACGCAATTAATAACTTATAAATCTTTAATTGATTACCCTGAATCAACCTAAGATTTCCTAAGTCTTATATCAAACACTTAACAAACATTAATTAAATTTAAACTCTAATGTATTGTGAATAATCACCAAACATTTAAGTTTACAATTAACTAACTTATATAATTTTCAAGACTTAATTGAACTGTTATATAACAAGAACTTAACTTTCAATTATATCTTTAAATTATATATCATTTGTCAAAAATCATACATATTTAACTTGTCAGTTATAAAAACTCTCAAGTCTAAAATGTCTAAGTTGGAGACAAAAGATCTAGCTTGAAAATAGGACTGGTGTAATTGTTATCACGTTTGTATATTGGTTTAGATTTGTAAATGAATATTTGTTTTGTTATTAATATTCGTTAAATATATTAGTATATTGAAGTGTTAGACGAATATCGGAAACAAAATAAATATGTATAGCGAGTCGAGATCTCAAGTCGTAAGGCATTGCGATGCGAGATGAGATCTGAACTCGCAATACATTAGGTATAGCGAACCGAAGCCAAGCTGGGCTTGGGCTGCGAGTTGAGTTGGACTCGCAGGCCCATGACCTGCGAGTTGATCAAAGTATATATGTTCGATTCGGTTCGACTTAAGAAGAAACTTTTGCCATTTGTTTTATGCAACCTGCGAATTCAATATCCTGAGAAAAACTTAAAACCTAAAGGCTAGGCTTTGACGTTTTATCATTTAAAGCTAAGTATTAGTTAACCTAAACGCGAACTTATTCGTTATTATAGTAAGATAACGCATATTGAGGTATTCCGCACCTTAATATTACAGATAACGAAGTTATCGATCCTAGAACTAGGGACTTACAATTGGTATCAGAGTTTTTGGGCTAAATACGAGTAAGTTCGAGGTTTTTCGGGTTAATCACGTGTGATTTAGGGTTGTTTTGACGTGCATTAGTGTGTAAAAACAATCAAAATCACTCTCTGGACGTTTTTAGGATAGTTTACAGTCGAAATCTACTGATTTTAACGTAAAAAATACCTAAAACTCTCGTTTTTGGGTTTTTCAGCCGTTTCACGAACTGAGATTAGGGTTTCAGCATTATCTGCGAACTGAGTTGAACTTGCGATCCGAACTGAGTTTTGCGATTCGAACCAAGATATCTTGCAAAACGAGATCACTTGCGAATTGACATCACTGCGATCCGAATTGAGATTTGCGAACCGAGATTTGCTAGTCGAGCTGAGATTGCGGGTTGAATTGAGAACCTGCGAGTTGAGTTTTTCTGAATTCGCAAATACAGTTTGACTTTTAAACTTCTCAATGTCTGACCTTAGCAAAATGATTGAGATGGAACATGAAATTGGCAGATCTAATGTTCCACCTAAACTGTTAAGAGTTGAGGATTATTATAGCTGGAGGGATAGATTTGAATCTTACTGTAGATTCCATGATCTATCTATCTGGATGTGTATCAAGAATGGATACACGACACCTACACAAACTGTTGAGAATGCTATTGTGGTTCTCACTTATCAACAGATGAGTGAAGCACAAAAGAAGGAATTTGAGATTGAGAACAAGGCTCATTCTTCAATCAAGATTGTAACACCCCCAAATTTACTGTGTAACGGAAGCAGGCTTTGGGGTGCTACTAATCAATAATCAAAACACACAAGGCATATAATGAACGACTCTATATGCGTCATTTTACAGATACATTGATAATATAAAGTTTTACAATGTAAAAATGTTTACAAAAGCCCAATAACTGCAATGTTTAGAGATTAATTGGCATAACTTAGTTACAAAATGTAGTAATGCAAAATAATCTTCTGATGTGTATGCTGACTCGAGCTATGGGCATCCTGAATGAACAGGTCCTACTGTTGTTGAGTACTTGAGAACACGTGCTAAAAAGGTCAGCTAACGCTGGTGAGCTCACAGGTTTACATAATAAATATGTAAGTGTGAACCACAAGATTTAATGGTAACCATTTGAAATGAATCAAATGATGTATATGTCTGCCATAATGTCATAGTCTGCGCTTAACGTGGGTGTCAGGATCACAATAAAGTGCCTGATCGTGGGTGCCTCCGGGCGAGTGTCTAATCCACACTCGTATGAACAAAAGTTAATGCGTATGTTTAACCAGTCAGTGCTTGCTGACCCGGACGAGGATGGTCAGTCCTATATGGTATCATACACTAACATTTGCGCTACATAAAGTATTACCAGAACTATGATCGTAGAGGACTTAAAAGTGATTAGAAAATAGCTCATGCAGAATATAGCGATTTTTGTACTCGTGTTCACGTGTAAAACAATTAGAGCATGTATTCCCACCCCGGGAATAAAAACAGTAAAAAGTCGGGGCTATGAGACTCACCTGAGCCTGAAGAGTTGCAACAAAGCAAATATGGGGAAGTAAAATGGGGTGTCCGAAGACTATAACCTACCGGGCGTTTATAACGCGCAAGTTTAAATAAAATAAGTATCTATCTTAAAAGATAACCAATGCTAGTTGTTCATCCAACTAGTAATGTCCAAGGATTTGATTTGATTGGTAAGTTCGAGTTTTGTAAACGTGTACGACCCGTTGGTGATTATTTGCAATAATATTATTATTATGTCGAAGTGTTATACTTAAAAAGTATTTACAAACTTTAGGTGATGGGGGTCCGGGGGCAGCGCCCCTGGTTAGCGGGGTCCCAGGGGTGGCAACCCCTGACGGGGTCCAAGGGGCTGGCCCCTGGCTGGGGTCGAGATGCCAGGTCAGCTCGAAAATTTTTTATTTCTACCATATTGTTATAGGGGAAAATGCATCTAAGATTTGAATTTGGGTAAGGGCGTCACTTATGGCGTCACTTATGGAAGTGACGCATAGTGAGGCGTCACTAGGTGGCTTGGGCGACACTTAGGAAGTGTCTCATAAAATTAGAATTTCTGAGTTTAGGGCGTCACTTAGGTAAGTGACGCATAAGGTGGCGACACTCCATTAGTGTCGGGTATAAGTGTCGGATAAGGCTTCTAGGCGTCACTAAACAAGTGACGGAGGTAAGTATCGGGAAAAAGGGGTTTTATGCGGCACGTATGCAAGTGACGCAAGATTAGGGCTTTTAGCAACACTCAATGTGTCACTTAAGTGACGCACGAAGTGACGCTATACTGCAGTCTTCGTTGCGACACTTAAAGCTGTTGACGGATTTTTGAGCCAAATACGAGTTTTTCATTTTTCCTTTGGTCCGATTCTTTTACCCAACCCTTATATGGACATTTCAAGCTTAAAGAAACAACTATAACTCAAAAACACTAAAAATCGAGGTGTTACGGGTTTTGTCGGAAACTTACAAGTTAACGCGTGAGAATTTCGGAAAGATGGAAATGTAGATCGTTGCGAGATGGTCACTTTTCTTCAAACGGGCTTGACAATTCGATGACGTTTGAGGGTGTTATTTGATGTTTTAAGGTGATGGTGGTGGATGGTGATTTAGAGAGAAAAGGGGGAAAGAGAGAGGAAGATGGGTGATGAAATGAGAAGGAGGAAGGGAAATGGAGGGAAAGAAAGGGGGAAGGGGGTCGGCCGACTTGGGTCCCACCCAAGTGTGGTTGGCTCCAAATTTTAATTCCTATATTTGCGCTCCGTGCGGTGTTCGTTTTCCCGATCGTTTAAACGTTAAATAATTATTTTATACGTTTAAATATATGTTTTTAAAATACGAGTGTTTATTCAATATTTTTGTTGAAGTATATTACCAAATACTTAATAACTTAAATGGTTTCGTTTGTTTGTGTGTTAAATGTTTAAGTCACGTAGACGTTTATTATACGATACGATACGAAATGAAATTGAAATATTATCAAAATAATATTTTGGGTATGATATCGTTATTAAATAATTTTATATTATTTAAGAAAATTGATCACCAACGTCCGTATTTACTTGAACCGAATTACATTCGATTTGAAACGTGCTCGATTTAACCAAATCGCGCAAATGTATATATTCAACAATATATATTATTTGATACACAAATTAGCCTAACGCAATACTAATTACATGTATTACAAAAACGATTAGGACCTAATGACTAGCCCTAATTTGGCGGGTGTTACAAAGATGAGTCTTCCTAAGGAACTCAATCATCAACTGAAGTCCTTCCAAACTGCTAGAACTTTGTGGATGGCTCTTGAGAAGAGGTGTGAAGGTAGTCCACAAGTTAAAGCAGGCAAGAAGAATCTCCTGAAAAAGCAATTTACTGTGTTCAAAGCTTGGAAAGGAGAAGATCTTGATGCCTATACCACAACGTACTACCATTTGCTGAGTGAGCTAGACGACCATGAGATTGTGACTACTGAGACTGAGAAAACCGACAAGTTTATTGAGGGTTTACCGTCTAAGTGGGAAATGCATGGCGTAATGCTTAAAGACAATGATGAGAGGTATGCAACTATGACCTTAGAGCAGGCTATTGCTAAGCTCAGAGGTTATGATTTCACCAAGAAGACTAGAGATACTGATTCTGATCAGGCTCAGGATCCGGGACTATACCATGGAAAATCTACTATCTCTACTGCTTCCTCAAGCTCGACCACTGATTTGTTTGTTGGTAATGCTAATGGAAAGGGTGAAATGATTACTGATGAATTGTGTCTCGTTACATCATCTGGTAGTGAAGCAAAGGGAAAACCAACTGAGAAGTTACCTCAGGAGCATCAAAAGATGCCTATGAGTATAAAATCTGCTGAACAACAATTATCTGTTCTTGCTTCCTTTGTAGCTTCGTATGAAAACTACATTCAGGGTAAAATCAATGATCCAATTATGTTTGATGAAGATTATGATCAGATAGACCCTGATTATCTTGAAGAAAGAGAACTTCAGGATCAACTTGCTATGTTGTCGAGAAGAGTAAAGAATTTCTTGAAGAAAACTGGTAGAAATGTAGTTGGCAATAGATCAGGGTTTGATAAGACCAAGATCAAGTGTTTTAACTGTCAGGGTTATGGACACTTTGCTCGACAATGCCAAAGACCTAAGGTAGAAGCTGGCAATGGGAAACAAGGTTCAGGAAGCACTCTTGCTTCCAAAGCCTTGGTTGTGAAATAGTTGGATGGCTCTTATGATTGGAAAGCTCAGTCTGAGGAAGCTTTCATGGCTGAGATTGATGAGTCTATATCCTATATGCCTACTAATGCAGAGTGTGATGTAAAGGTGCCTGAGGTTGAAGTGAAAGCAAGTGATGAAGATGTGATGTATATGGATTCAACTAAAAATATGAATCCTGAAGATTTTGTAGCACGCATGGCTGAAGTTCAAACATGCAAGAAAACGGTATGTATTGATATTCTTACTCTTGCTGATGTTTGTTACTTAGTTACTGATTTACAGTCACATGTTAGTGTTTTAACTGAATCAAACAAAAATCTGTCTTCTCAAGTTAACTTGATTATTGAATCTAATAAGACTGTTAGATCTGAACTTGAACTAGCTAAGATTGATGTGCGTAGGTTAAGTGACGATAAACAGGACTTAAAAGATAAATATAAGTCTGATGCTTCTGATAGGATGGCACTTAGAGATACCATTAATGAAAAAGTTGTTATCATAGATGGTCTCTATATAAATCTAAAAGACTTAAATCAGACAATTGCTAATAAGGAGAAAGAGTTAGCTGATTGTAAATTGAAGCTAGTTGAGCAAAACCGAAAGATAGAAAATTACAGAACCACTGAGATGGATAAGATGCTTGATGCTCAACGAAGTGTAAAGGATAAGTCAGGATTAGGTTACAATGAGACACCTCCTCCTTTCAATTCAAATTACACTAGGCTTCCAGAAGATACTGAGAAGACTGAAGCATGTTCTGTAGAACCAGTAACTAAACCTGAACAGTCATAGGCACAGAAGAATGTTGTTAAGAATCCTTCATCTAATGATAGTAAGAAAATTTCTCACACTAAAGTAAAGTTTGTACCGGGTGGAGTAATTAATGATACTAAGATTGTTGAAGTGATTAATAAAGAACAAGTTAGTGATCCTTTAGTGCCTAAGACGCTGACTGCGAATGCAAAAGTTCGTAAGTCACGGAAACAGATGTCCTGCTTCAAATGTCACCAAAAAGGGCATGTGGCTTCTTGTTGTCTAAATAAGAAGTTGGAAGCATCACATAAGTTAGTGAATACTGAAAAGACACCGACCACTTCTAGTTCAATTGTAGACAGGTTAGGCTCCAAACCGGGATTAGGCAGCAAACCTGTAAACATTCTGAAGAGAGATGGTAATCATAGTGTCTCTCCACCTAAACCTAAAAGGCCTTATACTCTGAACGAAAATACTTTCAATAAGCCAAGAGATAAGACACCTTCGAGGTTTAGGACCCCGGTAGAAACCATAGTCAGTTTGAAAATGGTTCTACTTCAAGTGCACAAGGAACTAAGTATGTGCCTAGGAGGTTTTCTACTCACTCTCCTCATAGGCCTAAGACTACAGATCATCAACAACCTCAAACTCCTATGAAAGTTACCAAGACTCCCGATGGGAATAGTTATGGTTACTTTAAGGAGGTTCAGATTGTAGATGATCCGGGACAAATAAAGACCGTAATGGCTTGGGTCCCTCTTGAAAACTAACTGTGTACAATTTGTTATGTGTAGGAGAAAACTATGAACAAGGATAGCTGGTGGTATGTAGACAGTGGATGCTCAAGGCACATGACCGGAGAACGAAGTCTACTGAAGGACTTCAAAGGAGGTCTCAAGCAAAAAGTAAACTTTACAGAAGATAAAGGAGGAGTAATTACTGGGAAAGGAAAAGTTTCAAATGGAACTTTGACTCTAGAGGATGTGAATTATGTTGAAGAACTAACACACAACCTAGTGAGTGTTTCCCAAGTCTGCGATAAAGGTCATCCAGTTCATTTTAATGAAAAGGAGGCTTTAGTTCTGAAGCCAGGCTTCACAATTCCAGAAGAATGGATATTGATGAGGGCACCAAGGAAGAAGGACATCTATGCTATAAACATGGGTGTTTCTAACTCTTCAATGGTGTCTACATGTTTACTATCCAAGGCTTCAGAAGCAGACGCACTTTTATGGCATAGGAGAATGGCACATCTGAACTTTCGAAAAATGAACTACATAACCAAGAATAGATTAGTTCTAGGTGTACCACTGAAACATGTCGAGTCTGAAGACAAGTGTGTTCCTTGCCTAAAAGGAAAGCAGCACAAGAAACCACACAGGTCTAAGATTGAAAACTCAATCTCCTCGCCATATGAATTGCTATACATGGATCTCTTTGGCCCTATAAGCAAGAGAAGTCTAGGTGGCAAGTGGTACTCTTTAGTTATCACAGATGATTACATGGGTATTCTTTTTGGGATCTAAGGATGAAACTCCTAGCATCTTAATGGAGTTCTTAGATCTAGTAGAGAATGTCTATAAAACGAGAGTAAAGCGTATTCGTAGTGATAACGGAACGGAATAGAACTCAACGTTGAATATCTATTGCTTAAGCAAAGAGATACAACATCAATTCAGTGCACCGTATGAACCTCAACAGAACGGTGTTGCTGAAAGGAAAAATCGAACGTTGATTGAAGCTGCTAGAACAATGCTTGCATATTCAAAGCTTCCGGTCATCTTTTGGGCAGAAGCGGTGAATACAGCATGTTATGTTCTAAATAGGGTTCTTACGGTCAAAAAGTGTAACAAGACTTGTTACGAATTATTGAACAATAAGAAACCTAATCTGAAGGGATTTGAACCTTTGGAGTTACATGTACGATATTGAAAACATGAAATAAAGCTAAATTTGGCGAAAAGGCTGACGAAGGATTTTTTCTAGGTTATGTGCCCAATTCTCCTAATAAAAGAGTTTTCAATAAAGTCACGGGACGACAAGAAATAGCTTATAACATTGAAGTTACGAGCTATGTACCTGCTGTACATAAGGGATTAGATCGGCAATTTGACTATTCAGATCTCTTTCAGTCATTTAAAGTTCCCATAAGTGACTTTGTTAGTGATTCAGAGAAACCTGAGCACTTATTGTATGAAGAGTCGGACAATGGTCCTTCTCCAATATCGAGTGTTTCGAAATTTGGAATCAGGACAAATGATGACTCAAATGAAGCTACTTCAAGTGGGTCACAACAACCTTCAAAGGATAAGTATCAAGAAACCAGAAGATTCTGAGGATGATCTTCAAACAAAGTTTGATGATATACTTACTCCTTTGAAACACTTAAGGTTATCTTCATCTCGTTCAGAAGATATGCCTTCATTAGAAGAAATTGGTACTAACTTAGGAGATGAGTTAATAGTTGACCCTATACCAGTTACAAGAACGTATAAGAATCATCCCGTTGAAAACATCATCGGTGATATTAGAGGTGGCAAATTTAGACCCATTGGTTAATTATGGGTCAATTTGGTTAATTTTTAGGAGGGGATGGGTTTGTTGGGTTTCCTCCCCATTTTTTGGATGGGTCCAAATGGTTTTTTCAATATAACTTATAATTGTGTAACAATTAACCAACGGGTTTGGATGGGTCTAGCGAGTAATTTTTTTTTTCACCTCATTTCATTTTTTTCATTTTTCACTCAAATAAAAAAAAGTTTGGTGAACCCGATGATTCGACCCGACCCGAGACCCATTTGACCCGGACCCAAATAGACCCATCCATCTAAATGACCCATCTAGACCCGGGCCCATTTAGACCCAAACCCATCTAGACCCGAGACCTGACCCGACCCGACCCATTCATTTTGCCACCTCTAGGTGATATTAATACTCCTGTTCAAACTAGGACTCTATCTAAAGCTAGTACATCTGAAGATTTAGAAAGCTTGTATACTGCTATGAAAGAGACAGGAATTCCTAATCAATGTCTATATTCATGATTTATCTCACAAGTTGAGCCTAAAAATGTGCAAATGGCACTAAAAGAAAGCTCGTGGGTCGAAGCTATGCAAGAAGAACTGTTACAGTTCTCAAAACTACAAGTATGGGATTTGGTTGACCTTCCAAAGGGAGAGTATCCAATTGGAACTAGATAGGTATTTAAGTGTAAGAGAGATGACCGGGGAGTCATTACTCGCAATAAAGCCCGTCTAGTGGTTCAAGGGTTTAATCAACAAGAGGGTATAGATTACAATGAAGTGTTTGCACTAGTTGCTAGGCTTGAAGCAATTAGGGTATTCTTAGCATTTGCCTCATTCAAAGAGATAAAAGTTTATCAGTTGGATGTTAAGAGTGCCTTCTTGTATGGCAAAGTAGAAGAATTGGTGTATGTTTCACAACCGCCAGAGTTCGCTGATCCTGACTATCCTGATAGAGTATATCGTTTAAATAAGGCTCTATATGGATTACATCAAGCACCTAGGGCATGGTATGGAACACTATATACGTATCTACTTGAGAATGGATTTACAAGAGGATCAATTGAAAGTACACTGTTTGTAAAATGGAAGAAGAAAAACTTTCTTCTTGTTCAAGTATATGTTGATGACATTATCTTTGAGTCATCTGACGAAAAGATGTGTCAAGAATTTGAACAAGTAATGAGGAAAAAGTTCGAGATGTCTGCAATGGGAGAGTTGAATTTCTTCTTAGGATTACAAGTTGATCAAAAGAAGGATGGATTCTTTATTCATCAATCTAAATACACTGTTGAATTATTAGAGCGATTTAAGATGGATGAAAGTAAAATCTATCATACTCCTATTCCAGTAAATCATGGACTTGGTCCTGATACATCGAGTGATCAGGATGTAGATCCTACTCTTTATAGGGCCATGATCGGATCACTAATGTATCTAACTGCCTCTAGGCCTGACATTATGTTTGTTGTTTGTATATGCGCAAGATATCAGGCTAATCCGAAAGAGTCACATATGCAAGCTGTAAAACGAATCTTTCGTTACCTCAAAGGAAAACCGAAGCTGAGACTTTGGTATCCGACTGATGGAGACTAAGATCTCTTAGCTTATACTGATTCGGATTATGGAGGATGCAATCAGAATAGGAAATCTACAACCGGAGGATGTCAATTCTTAGGAGGTAGATTAGTATCCTGGCAGCGCAAGAAGCAAAGCTCGGTAGCCATTTCTACATGTAAAGCTGAGTATGTTGCAGCTGGCAGCTGTTGTTCTCAAGTCCTTTGGATCCAACAGCAACTGCGGGATTATGGGTTAAACATAACCAATACTCCTATGATGATTGATAACGAATCAACAATGTCGATCACCAATAATCCGGTGAAGCACAGCAAAACTAAGCACATTGATATTCGACATCATTTTATTAGGGACTGTGCTGAGAAGAATTTGATAAAGTTAGTTAAGGTTCCATCAATGGATAACTTAGCAGACTTATACACGAAGGCATTCGACAGAGCTCGATTTGAGACGTTGGTTCAACTTAAAGGAATGAGAAATCCATAGTGATTAGTCTTCCAAGGGTACTTTTGTAATAGTTAGTAGTACTTTTTATGTTTTTATTAAAAAAAAAGTGGGCGTATGGCATTCATTTGCTTCTTACCTGAGGGGAATCGCCACTATTAAAATATAACAATCAACTTTGTTTATTGTTAAGTTTTTATCTGAAAAACAAAGGGAAATGATAGTAAATTAGGAGAATAAGCTTAATAATAATAAGCTTAAGTCCTATGTTTGAAATGTTAGTAGGTTCGAGTAAAGATACACTAGGACTACAGCTAATTTGTCAGGTATTCATATATATTTAGTTTACTATACACCCTTATCCACAAGTTATAATTTGTCTATTTGTGTTTAAATGTAATTAGCGTCATCATATGATATACTGGCAGGTAAATTATACAACAGTTTTTAAGCATTTAAGAAATCCGATAATTACATGTCTATTATCTTGTGCTACTATTTTATGATGTATGACATGCGTCTTAATTGATTGAATGATGGTACAATCATACACTGTATGTCTAAATACTAAAATTGACAAATAGTAAAGCAATATGGGTATTAACTTAACTATTGGTGACTTTTTTGTACTAAGTACAGACCTGAAGCCTTTAGTTAGGATAATGTTCTCAAATGTATTTTGTTCATGCTAAGAGATCCTTTGTTGTACTAAGTACAGACCTGGAACCACTAGTATCTTCAAGGTATGTTTGATATTTGTCACTAACTTTAAATCAAGTGTATGTTATATGTTTCGAAAAGATACATCATTTAGTAACCTCTACCTTGAAATTAAAAGATGCGGTGTTATGTGTTGTTACTTGAAATTCTTCAGTATATCGTATTATAGGAAACATTTGATAATATTCATACTAATAATAACAAGTTTGCTTAGAAATTCGAGTATATTTTGTTTATGTGGATCATAATATCGGTAATCATCTTGAACTATTTACTATAAAAATTATTCACATGTGTGAATATTATTTTTTTAATTATGCTATGTGGATAAAGGTATCTAAGATATATTTTTATAAATATGAGTGGATAGGTGATAAACTAAGTTGTAATTTTATTGTAATTTATTTGGATTTCATGAGGTATGAATACTAACAATCAACTTAGAATTTTTAATGTATTATACATAGCTTGTTCATTCTAATATGATCCCTATGCAGATAAATTCTTATCCAATTGATTTATGTACTTTATTTTATGTTTAAGTGATTAATAAAATGGTACCTGAAACCACTGTTCGTTTATTTAATTGTCTTATTTTATCTTTATTCTTATCTTAATGTTTAAAGTTTTGTTTTGATATGTGTTTACCCTTTGGAATTAAATTAAACTGATTATTTTATATCCGTGTTGAACAAGCGTCACAAATACAAGTAAAATAATAATTTATTTATTTTAGACTTGTGTACAGACTAAAGATCGTAAGGTATATAAGTAAATAATTTTAGCTCAAGATTTTCCTTATACAATATTAATTGTATCACGGGTTTAGTCAGTTAATATATGTAAGAAGATTATCATTGAAGAAAGATTATGCGAAGACATTTTACTTAAAATGTTTAGGCTACATACTTACAGAGTTAACTATATAAGTGTACATGGGTTTTATTTTATACTTAGTATTTAATTCGCATTTTATTTTAATTCTGCGAGTTTGACTAGTCAAACCTGCGGATCGAGTTTAATCTCTGCGAACTGAGTTAAAACTTGCGAATCGAGTATAGGGTATAAATGTGAAGGTCAAACGAGTCAAACCTTCACCGAACCCACTTCACTTTTGCGAGCTCACTTTCTCTCTGTGAATCGACTGAGTGCGAAACGAAGCGAAACAGAGTTTTTCGTTTGATTTTGATTATACGAGTATGGGAATGAGTTTTTGACTCCGTAGGTTTTATACACCACTTCATTGAGAACATTTTTGTAACACCCTCAAATTTATTGTTTAGCGGAAGCAAGATTTGGGTGTTACTAATCAATAACAAAGCACATAAGATAAAGCGAACGACTCTAAATGCGTCGTTTAAAACCATTACATAGATAATATAAAAGTCTTACATTGTTGTTCTTGTTACAATAGCTCATAGCTAAAAGTAAAAGATTCTAAGGCATATCTAATTGTACAAAATATAGAAATTCATATGAATCTTCTGAAATCTAAATGCGACTCGAGCTAATATGTCATGAGCAGATCTACTACTGTTGGGTACCTGAGAATACATGCTAAAAGGTCAGCTAAAAAGCGGGTGAGCTCACAGGTGTAAGTTGATGAAATCCAAGTTATGAACCACAAGATTTAGTTAGTGATTTGCAAACATGCAAATAAAATATAAGTGTATATTATTGCCATGAGCACATAGTTTGAGCTTAACTGAGTGTGCCAGGATCCACATTCAAGGACCTGATCAAGTTTGCCCCCGGCATGTGCCTAATCTACACATGTATGAACAAATGAAAATGCGTCCGTTCGACCGCAGTCGTGGTAGCGCGACTACCCCGGACGGGGATTGTCAATCCCATATGGTACCATACACTAACATTCACGCTATTACAATATAAACAAACTATGTTGTGAGGGACTTCATGATTAGATAAAACAAACTCATGTAATCAATATATCGTGGTTTTTGTACTTGTGTTCACATGTAAAACAAATATGAGCATGTATCCCCACCCCTGGGTAAAAACAGTAAAGAGGGGCTATGAGACTCACCTGAGTCTTAGGTGTTTGCTAATCAGCAAATAATGATGAGATACTATGAGGTGTCCGAAGACTGTAACCTGTCGGGCGTTCACAATGCTCACAGTTAGTAAATGTGTAGGTGTCTCTAGAGAGCACCCATGCTAGTTGTTCATCCAACTAGTTATGTCCAAATAATTTGGTTGTTTGATTGATTAGTTTGAGTTTTGAAAATATGTACGGCCCGTTGGTGACGGAGGTGTAATAATAACTCAAACATTATTATTATTATTTGTTTTTGGCTGTGATGTATACTTATCAATGGATTTGTTTTTGGTTGACCAATTGTTGTACCAATGTATAAGGATTTTCGGAAATAAAAATTCATGCGACAATTGTGAAAAATACTTGATTATCCGACAATAGATTTATGCGACAACGGGAATTCACGGATACTATTCATGCGACACTAAGGGATTCACGGATACTATTTATGCGACACTAAGGGATTTACGGATACTATTTATGCGACACTAAGGGATTCACAGATACTATTTATCCGACAATGAGAAGTGTCGGGTACTGTTTATCCGACAATGAGGATTGTCGGATTTACTTATACGACAAAGTCGAAGTTCATGGCTTGGGATTCACGGAAGGCATTATCCGACAGTGGCATTGTCGGATAATGGGATTCACGGACTTGGTTAAGTGTTAATGATTATTCACGGATTTGTTATGCGTGAATGATTATTCACGGACTTAAGATTTCATATGATAATAATGAGGATTGACGGACTAAATAACTCACGGGTTTTTGTTTATGCGTGAATGGTTATTCACGGATTCTATCCTACAACAATGGTATTCACGGATTTCTACTCGTGCGTCAATAGATTAGTTATTCATGGAATGTTATTTACGGATTGTTATTTATGGATTGTTATTCACGGATTGTGACAGTGAGTAGTGCGACATTAAGTTATGCGGCATTGAGTTACAAAGTATATGTTATGTATCACTAAAGTTATGGTCCGAAAGTGTAAATTTTGAAACTTAGGGTCCAAAAGTGCAGTTTTTCGAGAGTTAATCCGACAGTCAAAGTCAATCCGTGAGTCAAAAGGTCAAATTGTCGGAGTCATTGTCGGATTATTTTACTATTGTCGGACTTTTACTATTGTCGGACTTAGATTTTTACCCGTGTTAAGACATTAATTTGGTTAAGTAAAACTTAACGAATCGTTCTGAAATTTTTACACAAGATTCCCCTATGTCTTAGCTTTCCAAAACGTATTTTTGCATCGATTTTAACCAAGCACAACTCGAGATATAATTTTACAAAGTGAAAGTGGTCCAACAGCTCTTTTAGTTGACATATGTGTACCAATCTGGTCATATCTCAAGTTTTACAAAACTTCACAAAACGTTCCAGTATGATTTGGAAATCTAACAAAATTTGTAATCTTTTACCATTGGTCTAAAGTTCTAATTCGTTCCATAGCCCAAGATCTACTCATTTTGATTTGGTCAAGGTTCTGGTCAGATTCGTCAGATCTGCTATGTACTTTTATTTCAGTAACTAAAAATAGCAAATGAGCTTATATTTTTATGAGGCTTACGGATTTGAAAATTAGACTTCTTAAACTTGATTTTAGGCTCAAGAAACGTTCAATTTCATGTTTTAATGATTTTTATATAATTTGATGAAGTGAGAACAGAAATCTGGGCAGAAAACAAAACTCAAGATTTCAAGTTCTAAAATGCGATTCGACTTATGTTTTGGACATTTTCTAGTTAAATGAGCAACTAAACATGTATACAAGTGTATTCCAAGTAAATCTAGCAAAAGATCAAGAGTCCTTACAAAGAAGTGGTGAGGAGAAGGAGAAAAGAGTGCGAAAACTTGTTTTCTTGAATTTTCCGACGTGGCGGCCGACGGTGGTTGTATGGCGGACTTATGGTGGCTCAAAGGTGGTGTTAGGGTGGCTGTGGGTGATGGTGGTGATCTTGGGGCTGCTCTAGCCGAAATGGAGAGAGGGGAAGGAGTTGGGAGAGAGTTGGATGGAGTGGAGTGTGAAGTGAGGGAGTATGGGGAAGCTTGAGTGTGTAAGTAACAAAGGAAGGAAGAGTCAAAGGCATGGGGTGGGCTCTTGGGGCAGATTTTCTGCACAAATTTCATGGGTCCCACCCCCAAGTAGTTGTTTAATTCATTTCCCAAAAGTTACGTTAGGCTCGGTGTTCGTCTACCCGATCGTTTTACGTTTTAGTTAATCGTATAACGTTTTATATAATACGTTTTGTTAACGATTTAAAGTATGATATTTTTACTTGAAGTATTTCTTTAAAATATTCATTAGTGAGTTATAAGATATACTTTGACTTTATCTCATCCGTCAGGCGCGTTTCGCACGTTTTCATTGCTTACAGTTACGTTTTAATAAAACGTGTAATCGTGTAATATATTAAAGTAATATATTAAAGTAGATAATGTTTGTTTGGATAAATCCACATTATTTTTGATTGTTTGTCACCAACGTCTGAAGTATTGTGTCGGGATCCGCCCGATATGAAAATGCACGATTTAATCAAATCGCGTACGTGTGTACATATATTAGAATATATCAATACACAAAATGATACATATAGTTAATCCTAATTACATGTATTTGCACATATGATTAGGCACTAAATATAGTCCTAATTTGACGGGTGTTACAATTTTGAGGTATAAACCAATATGTTTAGCCGTGTAATTAACTCGAAATCAAAAGTTTTATAAACTTAGGGTTTTGGTTTGAATTTTGAACGATTTATGTAGATTAATGGACAGATCGAACAAGAATCCTTGTGGTTAATGTTATTCTAACCTTAATGAACATAAATCAATCGATTGACCGTGTTAAAAATGGCACTAAAATCAATTTTTGGTTTCACTTCGCAACGGCAGATGATCGTGCGAGTTGAGATTCATCTCAGTTCGCAGCACCTGGATTTGCGAGTTGAAACCTGGTTCGTTGACTTGTTGACCTGTGGACTGAGTAGGATTGTGGATCGACTTGCGAGTTGACCTGCGAAATGACTTGGTTAGCGAGTTGACATACATGCAAATCCAGTTGTGAGTTCAGTTTGAATTTTGCGAGTTGAAATATATTTTTTTTAAATCGTAACTTGCAAATTCAACTTTTAATGTAATAAGTGGCACTTTCAATTGTATCTAACTACAACTAACGACTTTAAAAGTTCACTAATATATGTTTCGACATGAGAATTATATGTTAACACGTAATAACATATATTGTATATATACGACTTTGGATTTGATAATTCTAAGTTATATATATTTATTTAATTTATGACTAACATGTAATAAGTTAAATATATTTTATATAAGACTTGAAACAATTATGTAACAAGTTATATATTCTAAATTTAGACCTAAGATGTTTGATGAATTTTGATTCATAATACATTATAGTTTAAAATTTAGTTAACGTCGTTAACGTGCATTAATTATTTTTGTCATTTGTGTTTTATACAGATATGGCACGTCCGTTTGATAAAGGTCACAATATTCTTGTTGATCTAGATCTTACGGTACGCAGAGCTGTTAAAGTAGCTCAAGTGCTGACATTCTTTGCACGTTCACGCATTCGATATGCGCTTACAGAGTCTCCACAGATCTCTCAGTCAATACTGAACGATTTTTGGACAAATATTCAGTATGACGAGACCGTCAACCCACCGGTCATTCGCGCAACGGTCAATCAGTAACCGATTGTGTTTTCTACATCTGATCTTCATCAGATTTTATGGCTGGGGACAGTAGACCAAGAAGATGGTTCGACTGAGTACCCAAGTGATTTTGTTGAGGGTGCGTTAGGCCGTATGGGGTATACGGGTGAGAGAAGAGGACGTCAATTCCTCAAGGCCCTAGTTATTGGGCAATGGAGGTTCTTGTGGCATGTTATAATCACAATTTTTGGACCAAAGAAGGGCGGTTTTCACGAGTTGAGCCCTACTCTTGTATCGGTCATGCTGTCACTGGTTTATAATAAACCATACAGTTTTTGTGATTATATTTTTGAAGAGCTGGTACGCCAGATATCGGGTACTGTGAGATCTTGATTTTTGATCTACCTGAGGTTTTGCATGCTGATCATCCGTTCTCGGATTGCTGATCTTGTTATCCCTGAGCCACAGTTACACGTAGACACTATCGTGCTCTGAGGATACAATGCTATGTTTCAGCAGACAATTCGATGGGAAGAGTATGTTAAGCAGGAGATTCGTGATCTGTTTGGCTTCATTACTGATCCTGCTTATATAACGCCACCAAATAATGGTTAGATGGATGTCGATGTTGCTGCTGATGCTGCTATTATTCCCGAGCCTGCTGCTAATGTGGTTCTACAACCTGAGCCACGGGAGCTGCTCAAAGATGTTCTTATTCAGGCTGATCAACCGGGACAGCAGGTTGATGCACAGGTTGCTGCACAGGTTGTGCAGGAGGTGCTAGTACAGCATGATGATGCTACTGATCATGTTTTGCAGGCTATTGAGCATTATGTTGCTCCTGCTGAGGTATATTATATAAAAATATAGATACTTACTTGATAGATTCTATTATTAATCATAAAAGTATAATATAATTATATAATGATAATGATATAGATATTTAGATGATTAGGCTGTATATCTTATCATAAAATATAAATATGATTATACACAGGAAGCTGAGACTGCAGACCCAGATGTTGTAAGACCTGAGGGTGAGCAGGGACAGCAAGATAGATCTGAGCTTTTACCTCTGAAGGTAATATATCAGATTAATCTTACATATATATCGAACTTGTATGATAGAGCTTTTATGCTAATCATAAATGTTTAATATATTTACTATTCAGGATACTGATGTCGGTACTTCTAGTGGAAAAGATGGTGAGATTGAATCAGATTCTTCTACAGATTCTGATGATGTCAGACCCATTTCACCTCCAGCTGGACAAATTTTTTATGGGTCACGGTTGATGCCTGACCCAGCTGTGAAGGAAAAGCGCAAAGCTAAAGAAGTCGATCCTGACTTCAGTATTCTTGATGAAGGTCCGGAGGTGGCTGAGACCCCTCTGATTACTCAACGCAGAAAGCGTTCTAGGACCTTGATTATTCAAGATGGTAAGTTTTATTTAGAGTTAGATAATCTTAACTTGTTGTTTATCAGGAGTCCAGCTGAGACAGTTAATTCTGTGACAGTTTCTCGAGATACACCGCAGGTGGAGTCTATGACACCGGTGGTTACTGAACCAGTATCTGTACCATCTGAGGTATGAGATAAACGTTTAGTACTACATGTGTTATATAATTACTTAGAGATTGCGACAGAGTTATCTGTAACAATTACTTCTTTATTTGTATCTAACTTTACAGGTTGAGAAAATGCTAGAGTCAACGGAACCAGAAACGGTTTCCCAGACTATTGAGAAGGGAGTTGCTGAATTAGTGCGCGATGCACAGTTTCCAACTAACAAAGCTAACAGATTTGCAGCTAGCCTTCTCATGAAAGCTTTATCTCAAGCTATTCCACCGCTGACAACCGAGTCTCATGTTTCTTCACTCACACCACATGGACCATCTACTATCTCTGTTACTCCTACAACTGATGCTGAAAGGATTACATCCTTAAAGTCTAGGGTTAAGGAGTAAGAGAAGATGACTTTACAAATTCCAGAGTTGGTAGCTCAAAATCTTTTATTTGCACAGCAGATTACTCAACAGAGTACATCTTACAAGACACTGCTGGAGACTCATACCACATTGTTAGATGATTTTACTTCCCAGCGACTGAAGCTTGATTCCTTAGAACGCTTAGTGTTAAGAGTGAATTCAGGACAGTTAGCTCAGGGGGAGATAATGGTATATTCAGAGTCTTGCAAAGAAGATGAGCTGAGAAAGATAAGAGATCAAGACAAAGATGATGATCCCAATGCACCAAAAGATAGTGAGCCGACTGGTCCTTCAAAGACTAGTGAGCAAGCTAATGTTCAGGGGGAGTATGGTGTTAATAAGAGTGGTGATGGTGCAGGTACAAGTACTGCGGGTATAAGTGAAGCTGGTAAGATAGCTTAGACTTGTGTAGTTATTTGTACTTAGAATTTAGTTGAATTATGATTGTAAATTAAAATTGTAACTGAATAATTGTAACTTAATAGTTTTGGTAATATATTCGGCTTGAGATTATTATTACAAGTTTAATCTATTAGAAATTATTTAAGTTATTTGATTCTGAAAAGTTAAATAAATTAGTGATCGAAAGTCTTCCGACTCATTGAGAAGTCGAGCGGCGTGTTCTGATTTATTTCAGCGGTCAAAGTTTATTTTAACTTAGACATTTTAGACTTGAGATTTTATATAACTGACAAGTTAAATATGTATGATTTTTAGCAAGACAAATGATATATAATTTAAAGATATAATTGAAAGTTAAATTCTTGTTATATAACAGTTCAATTAAGTCTTGGAAATTATATAAGTTAGTTAATTGTAAACTTAAATGTTTGGTGATTATTCACAATACATTAGAGTTTAAATTTAATTAATGTTTGTTAAGTGTTTGATATAAGACTTAGGAAATCTTAGGTTGATTCAGGGTAATCAATAAAAGATTTATAAGTTATTAATTGCGTTTATGTTATGGACTAATTACACAAAAGGATTAATAAAGAAATTCTTAGATTGATTCAGGGAAATCAATGAAGGAATTTAGATTGTTAATAGTTATTTGTGTTTGTGTTTTTCTAGGGATTGAAATGCTTGATTTATCAGATTCAGAAGATGATTTTCTGGATGAGAAAGATGAAGACATCGTTTATGATTTAGAAGAAGGAGAGTTCCAACCACCTGAAGATTGGACTGCTGTTCCTGAGATAGTGCAAGACATAGGTGTAGATCCAGATGAAAATATAGATGAACACCATGTGAGCCCATCTAGGACAGAGGTTGTGATTGAAGATGATACACGTCCTAAAGTTGTCGATGTAGATGAAGATATCGATGACTCAACCGATTTTGAAGAAGAGATTCCTGATAAGCATAAAGATAATCCAATATTCAGACCTTTAGAGAAAATAAAGAAGAAAGTTAGAGTTTTGGAAGTTGATATCACAGGAAAACGCGAAGCGCGTAGAGGGATTATCGGTTGGTATTTTGACTCTAACTCGAAGCTTTTCATAATTAAAAGGTTTGACATAGTTCAATATTTTGAGCAAAAGCTTGCAGTGTTTAGTTCTCTACCTAAGTATGAGATTCGAGACTTGGCTAGATTATCTTTGAAGAATCCAGATAATGATTTTGTTGGTCGATATGTAGAACTTATAATCAAGACTGAGGTTTGTTCAGGGAAGTTTGAAAAGATTAAGCCAAGGAATGGAAAAACGATGAAGTTATAGGAGAGAAGTCAAAGGACTGGAAGGAGAAGAAGAAAGAAAGTTTATCCAGCTGTCAAGTGTGTTCAGCAGATTCCACTGAAGATAATGCCACAGGATATTCTAGGAAATATGAAAAGTTGGCATGTGGATTCAGAAACTGAAGAAGCTGTAATGGTTGAGCCTGATGATGAAGTAGAAGGTGGTGAACGTGAAATCTTCAAAGTCTATGATCATCGTCACCTAATGAATATGTCAAAGAAAGATATTTTGAAGCTGAATGAAAATAGAATACTTTGTACTGAAGGATGGGGTGACATAGCACGAGATTATCAAATGATGATTAAGACATGTATAAAGATGAAGATCTATGCAGGTAGTAATATTTACAAATGAAGACTAAAGACAAGCGTGAAGATAAAGACGCTAGAGATATTATCAAGGGGGAGTCTGTTGAGACATAGTTTGTGAGAACAGATCTAGCTTGAAAATAGGACTGGTGTAATTGTTATCACGTTTGTATATTGGTTTAGATTTGTAAATGAATATTTGTTTTGTTATTAATATTCGTTAAATATATTAGTATATTGAAGTGTTAGACAAATATCGGAAACAAAATAAATATGTATAGCGAGTCGAGATCTCAAGTCGCAAGGCATTGCGATGCGAGATGAGATCTGAACTCGCAATACATTAGGTATAGCGAACCGAAGCCAAGCTGGGCTTGGGCTGCGAGTTGAGTTGGACTCGCAGGCCCATGACCTGCGAGTTGATCAAAGTATATATGTTCAATTCGGTTCGACTTAAGAAGAAACTTTTGCCATTTGTTTTATGCAACCTGCGAATTCAATATCCAGAGAAAAACTTAAAACCTAAAGGCTAGGCTTTGACGTTTTATCGTTTAAAGCTAAGTATTAGTTAACCTAAACGCGAACTTATTCGTTATTATAGTAAGATAACGCATATTGAGGTATTCCGCACCTTAATATTACAGATAACGAAGTTATCGATCCTAGAACTAGGGACTTACATCCAATCAATTACGACTAACTACGTCATAGCAAACACACAATATCACTACTCGCAAATCATGGTAATCAATCCTAAATCTTGCATGATAACAGTAATGATAATCATCATAATAAATAGATATAATCGTAATAAGAGCGTAGCTGAAATACAACTTGAATGTTACACGAGCAGAACTCCTAGTATGTGCCAAGCGATATTACAATATTGCCCCTCTATTAGCTCGATACTAACTAACCACTAATCTAACTACTAAATATCACCTAATCTAGAGAGAGAGTAGTGAGAGAAAGTATGTTGAATATTCTTGGATGTGTTGATGTGTGTGGTATTGAAATGAGATCTTGAGCTTAGTATTTATAGGCAACGCATAGCCATATCCGTAGACCGTATCCTGAATCTCAAATGCATAACCGTAACGCACAACCGTATAAAAATTTGATTTTTATCACCCAAATGCACCAATACGGCTGTCCCGGGGCAAATACGGCTGTCTTGGAGCAAATACGGGTGGACACCAACCGTATACGGCTGGTCCAGGCCATATACGGCTGGACACATGCCGTATACTGCTGGACACAGGCCGTATACGGTCCACACAGGCCGTATACGGTCTGTGCCCAGCCGTATACGGTCTGGGTCAGCCGTATCCTGGCCCTTCGAATCTTTGTTTCTTCGTTCGTTCGTATCTTCTTCGTCGTTTATCCGTTTTGAGTGATTCTTGCGCCCACGCGTTCGTATTTTCCTAACGAAGAAAATGACATAAGTTAGAGGTCATAACTCGGAGCGTAGCTCAATAAGCAATGAAAAGAGTGAACAGAAGATTCATTGATCGTTTGTGCTCTGTTTCGCTCAATTTAGGTTGTTTTTGCCGATTCTTGAAACATCGTCTATATTTTAGCCATCATTATGAAATGTGATAGATATTTATATATTTCAAATGTTTTCATCAATATTTATGCTAAAAAGGTGAGGTAATGACATACAAAAACATGACTTTTTGCGTGTCATCAGCTAAATATGTGTAACATTTTGTGTAATTACAAACACGCGTACGTGATTTGTTTAAATCATACCGTTATGAACCGAACGGAGCCCGGCATTATTTAATTTGGACATTGGTGACAAATTGTCAAAATAATGTGGATTTGTCCAAACAAACATTATTTACTTAATTATTATAAACAAATATATTACACGTTAAACGTTTTGTTAAGATGTAACCGAACGTGATAAAATGTACGAAACGCGCCAGTCAAACTAATAAAACACGAGTTGTATTTTTATAACTTCAAATAAAGTATTTTGGTAAAATACTTCGGTCAAAAAAATATCACGAGTACACGATCACAAATACAACATTTAAAAATGTTACACGAGTAATTAAACATTTAAACGAACGGGTAAACAAGTACCGCGTACAACACAAGAAAACAGGTGAAGCCCACGTCCGATGGACCCCTTCTTTTGACCAATCTCCATACCTAAGTATGGGGCTCCCATACTCATTCATCATTAACCTCACTTTCTTCTCTACCTCTCAATTCACTCAATCTCTCTTCCCCATCTCTTCTTTTTACTTCGGCCAGTTGCAGCAACAAATAAGCCACAATAAACCACCACATTCCACCAAGAAACATCACATGAAAACTCATCTCCTCACTGGTTTGCTTCAAGATAAAACGATCACCACAACGCGAGCATCATTTTCATCATCTTCGTTCCTTTATACACATTGTAAGAACTTCAAACTCTCTTTAAAATACTTATTTATATGTTTATTAACATGTTTTAGTAACCATTCAACGGAATTAAGTCCAAAAACCGAACCAAAAATTGTTTTCCCACTTGTTTTTACACGAACAGACCGTTGCACAAAACCGAGTGTCAGACGTATATAGTCAATACGCGAGGGGCTTTGCCCCTTGAACCCCGCCACGGGTTGCCACCCCTTGGACTCCGCTACCAGGGGCGCTGCCCCCGGACCCTCGTCATTCAAGGCTTTGACTCGCGTCGCACCCTTATGATTTCTGATTTTTGCGACACTACCTCTAGTGTTGCTAATGGCAGAAGCTTGAAAATACTTTTTACACTAAGTGTTTGAACACTTACAGCAACCGAACTATATACAATAATACTTAAACGTGCAAATACATACAATGAAACAAACATAATAATAACGTCTTCAGGAATTATGATTACACAACGTCACCAACGGGCCATACACGTTTCAAACTACAAACGAAAACACTAAACAAACACTTGGACATTACCTAGTTGAGTGGACAACTAGCATGGATGGTCTTTTGAGACATCCACTTACTTACTTGCTTACTTACAACCTTGTGCATTTCGGACGCCAGAAGGTTGCAGGGTTCGGAGAACTAACATACGGAATTACATCCGAGACACTTATGGAATTACATTCGGGATACCTATTCGATTACACGAACGTATTATACTTGCTAGACTCAGGTGAGTCTTACAGCCTCAATTTTGTTTTACTACTAGGGTGAGATACTTTGGTCTGTTTTACGCATAAACACTAATAGTGAACTACTTTTACTACTTTTACACACATCGCATGAGTACTTTAAATCCACTGAAAGCCTCATATCGTAAGTTGTTAGTTATGGACTTAAGCGCGAGTACATCGCATGAGTACTTTAAATCCACTAAAAGCCTCCTATCGTAAGTTGTTAGTTATGAACTTAAGCGCGAGTACTAGTAAATGGATCCATTTGGGACTGACAATCCCTGCCTAGGGTAGTAACGCTACCACGAATTTCACCGTAGAAACAAACGATTAGTATTTGTTACATATGAGTGATTGTGGATTTCACTCACAGGGGTAGGTTATAAGGTACTTGATTGTATTTTTATTACTGACTGTTAAGCTTCAAACTTATGAGCTCATGGCAACTGTGCTAACCGACTGATTTACTTGTTTATTTACTTTGCTGGAATACAAAGTGGTACAAACTTTTTGGTTGCCCTTTTTATCATTGTATCTCAGGTTCACAGTAGCAGTAGGACTGCACACCCACATGATTGATAGCTCGAGTCGCATGCATACAAACTTTTGGTGATTCTTCTGCATTACTTTTTGTAATATCAGTTATGTTTTAGAATCTCTAGAAATCTTACTTACGAACTCGCAGCTTTGTAAACATTTAATGATACCAATGTAATATTTTTGTACCATTTTACAAACGTTACATATAGACGTCGTTTACTTTATCTTTGTGCTATGATTACTTGATTGGTCGCGTCCTGACTCGAATCGCTTCCGCTGTACGAATTTGGGGGTGCGACAATTGGTATTGTAGATGAATTGTAGAAGGTATATAAAAATGAGTGATTGGGTTTGCTTTCCTCTTTCCCTCAAATTTGAAATTTCCTTCTTGATCATATATATATATATATATATATATATAGAGAGAGAGAGAGAGAGAATTTGGATCAGATGAGAACACATCTAAAGTAAGTGTAAATAAGAACACATCTGAACCATACAAAATTTAAATTAAGGTTTACAAAATTCAAACCGATTCTTATTTTTATAAAAATAAAAAGGGTAAAAATGGAGCAAAGAAACGTGGTAGAGTCAGGGATAATGCCTACAAAAATTCAATAAAAAATATTTTTGGTGGCCATTCTATATTATATATTCAATATTAATCAAAACATTTGTTCATCTCTTTTAAAAAGAATCTGCCATGTAGTGTCTAATCTAATGCGCGTCTTAATAACCGGGGGTTACGTTAGTATAACTTTCATCTATTTTTGCAACCGTCATCCACCATGACCATGGTGTGTCATTCTGACGCGTTTTATTACCGTTCTACATTATTGTTTGCACATACTATTTTTAGAAGATGTACATATTTTAATGAATGTACTACTATTTAATTGTTCATATTTTTTGTCTCTTAAAAGTATGATGATGCACAAATGATAATGTGTGTTTTTTTTATTATCATTTATAAATGCATTAGATGGCATAATTTGATGCACAAATTATATATACTGTGTGTCTATTAATTTTCATTGTTACCATTTGCAATGGTGCAGCCTATTATGGGGCATTCTCAGCTCCACGTCAGCGTCAAATCCACGTCAGCGCTTGCAGTGGTATATCCAGAACGCCCAGAACGCCCCACCAATTTATTTTAATTTTTATTTATTTAACAAAAACAAATACATTTCATTAATCAATAAAAATACAATACAATAATTAACAAAATACATTTAAATAAATATAAAAATACTTAATTTTAAAAACACAATAATTAACAAAAATGTTAGTGAGAAACCAAAAATAAAAGTTAACATAGAGTAGAGGGACTAAAAACAAAAAATAGAACAAGAAAAAGGAAAAGAAAAACAAAAAATAAAAACAAAGAAAACCCTTTTTATCTTTTTCCCCCCCTTCTCTACAAAACCCCCTTTCTTCTTCCTCATTCTCTGCAACACCATTTCCCCCCTTCCATTTCCACCAAATACAAAGAGATCAAGAAAATGATAAAGAAAAGAATAGCTAATGGGTCCCACCTCAATGCCTTGCTCGTCCCTATTTTGCCTCGCACGCAGCCCCAGAACGCCCGCCGAAGAACACCCTATTGCCGGCATTAAGGGGCATTCTCGGCCTCCCACCTCGCCCAGAACGCTGCACTGTAAGTGGTCTTATGCATTAGATGAGCATCTGTACATCTACATATATAGATGCACGAAGTATCATTTTGTTCATTTTGATAGATTTAGTCGACATGCATGGATATTGAATAATAACATGAAATCGGTAATATAATTTATGATGATCAAAAAATGTGAACGTATGACCTGTAAATTTTATTTTAGAAATCTGGATGATAAGTTTTCTCTTGAAGAGCATATTATCAGAAGAGATTAAAAAATAAGTGTTATGTAAAATGACAATTGTACCCACATTCTCACTGTTCTTATTTATAAAGTGTTCTTAGTGGAACCTTACTATATATATATATATATATATATATATATATATATATGGAAAAGTCTAGACTTACATAATTCTTACATAAAAATTTGTACATAGTGAGTTGCCAACACATGTGGACCAATTACATGAATTTGTAACTTCTTTCACTTCATTACATTATTGGTCCATCTAATTGTGTAAACAAAATTATGTAAAATTTATGTCAGTGTAGCATGGCTCTATATATATATAGTTTGGATCAAATGAGAACATTTCAAAAATAAGAACAGTGAGAACACCTCATAAATGCACAACTAGCCATCAAAAATTATTAGATTCACAGTCATACATCTCAAATATGTGTAGAAAAACAAATGCACACTTCTAAAAATGCACAAAAATCGAAAAAAACGATTGATGCACGATTATCTCTATAATTGTGCATCAATCATTTTTTCGATTTTTGTGTATTTCTGAAAGTTCGCATCTATTCTAATCAATTTTTCTACACATATTTGAGATGTATGAGTGTGAATCTAATGATTTTGTTGGCTAATTATGCATTTATGAAGTGTTCTTACCGTTCTTATTTTTGAAGTATTCTCATTGGAACCTTACCCTATGTATCTTAAACCCTTATAAACCATTTCCATATTTTGTCCCAAACCTTAATCTTATAAAGATGCGAAAACCCTTTATTTCTATTGACTTAGACTGTCAAATCTTCTAATATGGAATCTTATATTTGCATCTTATATTTGCATCTTCTTGTATATCTTTTAAAGAGATAAAGATTGTATATTTTCGGTATTTATTTATTATTTATGTTGACTTTGTAAATAATATAAAATGATTAGATCTATCTACATTAATTTAAAATAGACATTTATTCTTACACATAAACAAACGGCTTTTTTGTTTATGTTCGTGAATGCAAATGAAGGAACATATAAATTATTGCATTCGTTGGTCAATATGTAAAACGAACACAAACAAACCTAAACGAACACAAACCTTCAAATAATATAACTATTTTCGGTATGTCGATGATAACTATCACTTTTTCTACGCATTATCACCGCATTACACGGGTTATCGACTAGTATATATATAAGAAAAGTTCAACAAAGAATGGTCAAAAATGAAGAATGAAGAAACCAATATGATTGTTTTATTTCAAAAATATATTTCCGCATTTTTTCGAGAAACTAAATATTTCACAAACCGTATGTGTATAAATTATTAAAATTACATATTCAGAATCATCATTTTTTTCTCTTCGATTATAGATCTCACAAGCTATAATTTCAACAAAGTTTTCCCCCCATCTTTTATTGAGTTTTAAAATATGTAATGTGAAATCTAATGTGATTTAACACTAATAAATATTACTCCATATATGCATATATTACCAATTAAACTTTAAATTCAAATAATTGATGATTTAAAAACATTTAACCCGTTACCCGATCATAATACAATAATACAGGTTAATCGGGTCAAACCTGCATCCGATCATAATTCTCTTTTTCAACCAGTTACCCAACCCTAATAAGAATCCGGGTTAATTGGTTGATCCGCATATCCTGATTAAGTTTGTAAACCCTATTAATCCTGACCGTAAAATAGACTTAATATGGTTTAGGTCGGGTCGAGTCGAGTGTGAGTCAGGTTGACTTTTCTAACACCCCTAATTTTAACCCACACCTATGGTGGTATTCTTCTAGTTTATGGTGGTTGGAGGTTAAGAAAACATGGGGAGAACTAGAGTTCGACTTTCTACTGAAAACGGATTAAGGGTGAAAGGGAGATTTAAACATGGAGTTGGTTTAAAGGAAAGTAAATAAGTGACTTTAAAATTCCAGTTATTTTTGAAGTAATTTTTCTTCAAAATTTTCTAGTCATTAAATTAAAAACCCTCATCTAAAGACTAAAACTTTCAGCTCAAAAATGTTAAATTTTATATAAAAGTTTCCTTAATTTTCTTATCTTATCTTAATTATGTTATAAAGGGGGGTAAAATAACAATCTTCTCTGACATTATAATGCAAAGAAGATTAAAATTTAATTTAATTATGAATATGAATCCTAAAATCTTAGTACTACACAAACACACTCGGGCTGGTTGACAATGCTCTAAACCCGGTCGTACATTCAAACATCGCCGGAATCAGGTAATCTCTTCCGTCATCTTCGCTAAATTAATATCTTCATCTATCCATACAACCCTAAAACCCTAGAAAAATGTATATTCAAGATTTATATATCTATATCATCATCTTTAACACTGTATTATAGATCTATACACCGTATATCTCGACATTGATCTCGATCTCACTACTAAACAATTAGATCAACATTTTTGATGATTAGGTATAGTTTAAATGTTTCTACTCTGTTTTTCTTTTATCAGTAGTTAATGCAAATTTATTGAATAGAACTTAGTGTGCTAATGTTTTTATCTGCGATGGATAGAATTTGATAATGCTTTTGATATCTTTTTGTGTTAGTTAGTTTCATTAGGGTTTTAGGATTAGATGTTAGTTTTGATTTTATAAAATGTATGTGAATTAGTGTCGGTATGTAGCTGGATCTTGTGCTCTATAACTTCAATTTGATTGCTGGAGTGTTGTTCACTTGTGTATACTGTTGATTTAAGTGATCTCTGAAGTTTGCTTTTTGAAATGTGATTTGATCTCTGTAGGTGACTGATCGATAAGGAATATTTGATTGATAACTGATAGAAGTGATATTATGGAAGAAGAAGAAGAAAAATTAGAACACGTCGACATTTCTGGAGGTGATTCGAATGGTGAAGTAGGCGGAAGCAATGGTGTAGATTTAAGAGTGGAAATATCTGATTCAGGATATATCAATATGGTTGATGTTAACATTGCAGATGATGTAGGAAGAGTTGATTCTGAAAGTAGATTTGTGGACGATGCCATGTTTGAGCAGGTTTCATTAGATCAAGAGAGGATTGTTGAGGAGTCTGAGAGTGGTAGTGTTGGGGATTTGGTAAATGCAAGGAACTCATCTGGTGGAATAGAGTATAAATCTGAGTTTTCGGTTAAAGTGGGTATCGTGGAGTCTGATTCTTCACCAGCTGTTGATCAGGTACAACAGGATAGTAATGTCTCAAGTGCTGGATCAGGGGTGCAATCATCTTATCTCTCCGAGCAATCATCTGCTCGAACAAGTTACGATTCTCCCTTGTATGCATATGGGAGAGACAAACACTCCCCACTTGCCTCACCTTCAAAGCCTAAGCCAAAACCCATGCCAAATGTGTCACCCGAGCTTTTGCATTTGGTGGACTCTGTTATCATGGGAAAGTCTGAAAGCATGGAAAGCCTGAAGAATATTGTGAGTGGTGTGGAAAGTTTCGGTAATGGAGAAGAGCCAGAGAGTATTGCGTTATTGGTGGTTGATTCACTTCTTGCCACGATGGGTGGCGTTGAATCTTTTGAGGAAGATGAGGATAATAATCCGCCTAGTGTGATGTTGAATTCCAGGGCTGCTGTAGTATCAGGTGAGATTATTCCGTGGTTGCCTTGGTTGGCAGATAGTGCGGGTTTCATGTCCCCTAGGACTCGGATGGTTCGTGGATTGCTTGCTATATTGAGAGCTTGTACAAGAAATAGAGCTATGTGCTGTTCGGTCGGTTTGCTAGGTGTTCTTTTGCAATCAGCTGAGAAGATTTTTATTGATGATGCTGATTCAAGTCAGCAATTACAATGGGATGGAACTCCCTTATGCATTTGCATCGAATACTTAGCTGGACATTCCCTCACTGTAACGGATTTAAATAGGTGGTTTTCAACCATTACTAAAACAATCAAAACCTCATGGGCACCTCATTTAGTGCTGTCTTTGGAGAAGGCTATGGGCAGCAAAGAGTCGAGGGGTCCTATGTCTTCATTTGAATTCGACGGCGAAAGCTCCGGTTTGCTTGGTCCAGGAGAGAGTCGTTGGCCCTTCCCTAATGGGTATGCATTTGCAACATGGATCTATATTGAATCATTTGCAGACACTTTAAACACAGCTACTGCTGCTGCAGCGATTGCTGCAGCAGCAGCAGCAAAATCAGGAAAATCATCAGCGGTGTCTGCTGCCGCCGCTGCAAGTGCCCTCGCTGGTGAAGGCATGGCACACATGCCTCGACTTTTCAGCTTCTTATCTGCTGATAATCAGGGTATGGAGGCATATTTCCATGCTCAGTTTTTGGTGGTTGAAAGTGGTAGTGGGAAGGGTAGGAAGGCTTCTTTGCATTTTACTCATGCATTTAAGCCACAATGTTGGTATTTTGTTGGTCTTGAGCATACTTCTAAGCAAGGGTTACTTGGTAAGGCAGAGAGTGAGCTGAGATTGTACATTGATGGAACTTTGTATGAAAGTCGACCTTTTGATTTCCCTCGAATCTCAAAACCGCTGTCATTTTGTTGTATTGGAACAAACCCGCCTCCAACAATGGCTGGTTTGCAGCGACGCCGTCGTCAATGCCCTTTGTTTGCTGAAATGGGACCTGTATATATCTTTAGAGAACCAATTGGGCCTGAAAAGATGGCTAAGTTGGCTTCTAGAGGAGGAGATGCTCTTCCTTCATTCGGTAATGCTGCTGGGTCACCATGGTTAGCAACATTTGCTCATGTGCAAAATGTTTCAGAAGATAGTGCACGCTTAGATGCAGATATTGCAGGATCCCTTCACCTTCTATATCATCCTAGTCTACTAAGTGGCCGTTTCTGTCCAGATGCTTCTCCTTCTGGTGCTGCAGGTTTTGTCGATTTCTTAAATTCTCAAGTACATTTGAATAAAACGTGTATATATTGTTCTCTATTTTCGCAAACCTAGTTTTATCATATACAACTTATCCCCTCAGCTCTGTGTCCTCTCACCTTTGTAGGCTCTTTATAAGGTGTTTGTTTGATACCTTGATTTATTTTTCAGCAACTTTATTTCTTATTGTCGAATAAGTTATCCTTCCATCCTGAACTAAATGCATCGTTTGACTAGGCACATAGTTTAATGGAAATATTTGATCATCCGCTGCATTTTAAAATACTCTTTGCTACTGACAAGATGTCATGGGTCTGCCTACTAAGGCATTCATGGATACCTGGAGAACCCTTTTTGGCGTTTCAATCACTCCAAAACCTATTTGGTATGATAGGGTACATAATTGGAAAACCTCGATCAGCCCTTACAATGAAAGAGAATCTTGTGTAACAAAATTAATGTCTTTATATGTTGTAATTTGTAATGATAAGTGAGGGAAAAGAGGTTGATTTGGATTAGAAGTCTTTTTGTAGAGGAGAATGTTGCCTTTGTTTTGGGAACATCTGATAAAGGAAATTAGTGGGTTTGATTTGGTAAATAGGGCTTTGGACTTCAAATATGGAAGTATTGTTTCGGTGTAGATACTAAATTAATATATGTGTTGAGCTTCACAAAAAAAAACAAAAAAAACTGCTGATTAATTTTTTTTTTTTTTTTTGTTAATTAAAATTAAGTCACTGGTAGTATGTTCATCATTTGTAGATATACTCAAAATTCGTAACTCTGCTCTAGATGTCACTAGACTGCTATACCCTACCTTCCTAACTTAACTCTACTCTATTAATCACTATACTCACTATAGTTATACCCACAATCTGTAATTAAATATCATATGTTCAATAATGAGATATGGTTCTGGTGACTTGAATGATACTTGTTTATGTTTCAGGAACGCTAAGACGACCTGCCGAAGTTCTTGGTCAAGTACATGTAGCTACAAGGATGCGGCCTGCAGAAGCTTTATGGGCTTTGGCATATGGAGGCCCAATGTCTTTACTTCCATTTGTAGTAAGCAAGGTTAATAATGATAGTTTGGAACTAACAAAGGGCGATCTTAGTTTGTCAGTCGCCACAACGGCTCTTGCTGCCCCCATATTTAGAATTATATCACTTGCAATCCAACATCCTGGTAACAATAATGAGTTGTCACGTACTAGAGGGCCGGAGGTTTTATCAATAATTTTAACTTACCTGCTACAAACTTTATCATCACTTGATATTGCCAAGCATGGAGTGGCTCATGAGGAAATTGTTGCAGCAATTGTTTCTCTATGTCAATCTCAGAAGAACAATTATGCACTCAAAGTGCAGCTTTTCAGTACATTGTTGTTGGATCTGAAAATCTGGAGCTTATGCAGCTATGGTTTACAGAAGAAACTTTTATCGTCCCTAGCAGATATGGTTTTCACAGAGTCATCTGTGATGCGTGACGCAAAAGCTATTCAGACTCTTCTTGATGGCTGCAGGAGATGCTATTGGATCATTCGGGAGAAAGATTCAATGAACACATTTTCACTTAATGAAGCCACACGTCCAATTGGAGAAGTAAATGCTTTAGTTGATGAGCTTCTAGTTCTTATTGAACTTCTTGTGGTGGCAGCTCCTCCCTCAGTGGCGGTGGATGATATTCGCTGCTTACTTGGCTTCGTGGTTGATTCTTCACAACCAAATCAGGTAATAACTTTGAACACCACAACCAAATCAGGTAATATCATATGTTATTATATTCTACCATGGAGCTCTATAATGTCCGTGACGGGATTTGTACATCACTAATATTACCTTAAAAACCAGCGCACACTACAAATTTTCTTTTGTCTAATTTGAGTTTGTGGTGTACAAATTACCTCCCATAACGTGTAGGTTGTGAGTTCAAGTCTCTCTGGAGACATCACTTTAAGTTTAATAGACGCTATATGTGGTTGCATAGTCTCGTAATATCTTCTTTTCGATTTGTCTTTCCGTCGTTGCTCTTTGATTATTTCATTTGCAATTATTTTTAATCTTTGGTCTCCTTGCAGGTCGCAAGGGCACTTCACCTGCTATATAGGTTGGTGGTACAACCAAATACTTCTAGAGCTCAAATGTTTTCGGAGGCATTCATATCATGTGGTGGGATAGAAACACTTCTTGTTCTATTGCAGCGGGAAGCAAAAGCCGGAGATTATGATATACCAGATCCTTCAATCGATAATGATGAAGCTGTAACATCTCCACGATCTGAATCCAACAATGTTGATGGTTATGATAAGAGTAATAAGGAAGATGTTATATCCTTGGATAGAAATGAATTGTCATCCAATGAACCTCAGACTCCTTCTAGTGTCAGTACCATTGGACGCAGGAAATCCGTCTCTGAGAGTCAACTTAAGAGGATTTTGGGCGGTATAAACTTTTCAATTAGTGCTGACAATGCAAGGAATAATGTGTACAATGTTGACAAAAGTGACGGTATAGTTGTTGCAATAATTGGTCTATTTGGGGCTTTAGTCAATTCTGGGCATCTTAAGTCTGGATCTCATACTCCAGATTTGACACGCAACATTCATGGTCTGCTTGAGGGAGGGGGTAGTATGTTTGAAGATAAAGTTTCACTTCTACGTTATGCTTTGCAAAAGGCTTTTCAGGCAGCACCAAATAGGCTTATGACTGGCAACACCTATATTGCTTTATTGGGAGCCTCGGTATGGCATGATTTTTTTTTCCTCTCTGCACTTTTTCTTTATTTTTCATGTAGGACAAGTTGTCCTGGTATGGTTACTCCTTTCATAAGAGGTCTTTGGATGTGCATTTAAGTTATTTTTTGTGATTTTTAGTCATAGACTTAAGTTTTTAGTTTGTGGGTCTGATTATCATTATCATTATCTATTGTGAAAACAGTTTGTTATTGATAATCGTATAAGCAGTAACTATAAGAAAACTGATTATCGAGCTTTCAGTAAAATAAATATAACTGTCACTAGCTTACAAGTGTAGATACCAAAGGGCCTTTGGCCTAGCAGTATGTGGGGAGCTTATCTACCAGGAGGTTGTGGGTTCGAGTGTTGTGGGAGACAACTGTATATATACTATGTGATTTAGATTGTAGGGATGTCATTCATAAGAATAAAAAGCTTACAAGTAACGCTAATTATCTGATTATAAGTTTTGATTCTGATTCATTCGAGTCCAATAATCATGTTAAGATACACACCGAAAAACCTCTTATTGGAAGGTCAACCATTCAAGTCATGGAGACCACCTCTTTGCAGAATGTGAGGGATCTGGGCACTTCCTAACCTGACTTGAAGACAGACAAAACATTGCTATAATAAAGAAAATGCCATAAAAATATATTTTGTTGCTGATATTCTAACATAGTACTAGTAATAAATAATAAAGAATGCCTTTTTACTTTTTGTAATAGAGATTCGTAACATTTTCCCTAACATTACAGCACAGTTAAAGGGAATTATCATCATTGGTAAATCGGAAGTTCTTGTTTGATACCTGTCAACCTTGTCATCATTGTTCATTGGTTTGTAAACTAAGCGTGAAGCTACTATGTTCTTATCGAGCATGTATGCTGATTTTTCTGTAGCTTCAAATTTTAAAGGGAGGTGGAAATCTGGTTTTATCTTCTGTAAAGGAAAATAAATTGTTCTTTTTTTCTTTTTTCTTCTTTTATCAGTTAAATGTATCCACAACAGAAGAGGGACTGAACTTCTATGACTCACAACATCGCTTTGAGCATTCACAGCTTCTGTTGGTTCTTTTGAGATCACTTCCCCATGCACCAAAGAGCTTTCAGTGTCGAGCACTACAGGTACTAGTGTTTCATTATATTCTGAAAGTTCCCAGTGTCTCTGCCTTTGTACTTGGAAGATCTATTATGGTCTATTGACTTCTCCTTTTGATTTCAGGATCTTCTGATTTTGACTTGTAGTCATGCAGAAAATAGAAGCAGTCTCACTAAGATGGATGAATGGCCCGAATGGATCTTGGATATACTTATATCTAATTACGAGGTGATTTAATTTGATTATCACCATGCAACTTATTTTTCATTACCACTGATACTCTGATACACGCGTACTAAATAAGATCTTACTCCTCTATAAGTTGTACACATTGTTTTATTCTTTTTATATGCTACAAATGCATGATTGTTCTTACAGACTTGTGGGAAGAATGCTTTGATATCTTCAAGCTTCAGAGATGTTGAAGATCTTATACATAATTTCCTTATTATTATGTTAGAGCATTCAATGCGTCAAAAGGATGGATGGCAGGTTGAGTTCCTTCTTCATGTAGCATTTTTTCATATGATATTGTTGATTTAGCAACTGTTCATGCTTTCTACTACTAATGAAATATGGTTAACCACTATGTATCTAATGCTATGAAACTGGCCTGATAATTTAATATACTCTCTATATTCAAAGAAATGCAAGGTCTCCATTTCCAGAAAGATCCCTTCCAGATTTGCATGTTTGCCCACTAACTATGATCAGTAGATATTGGTGAGATTGATTGTGGCATATAGGTTTTATTGATTTTGTCTTAATATTATGGAGTAATCGGGTAATTCAAGGGTATCTCTGTGTATCTGTCAGCGTACTCAATCCAAAAAGACTTTGTTTGTTCTGTACATTAAAATATATTATAAGATGCCCATGATAGGTGTTTTGTTTCATCCGGATGATTTTCTAGAGTTTCCATGTTTTCAATCAGATATCTCGAACAATTATAAATATTCTCTATATAACGAAATGCATTTTTTCCCTGCTTCGTTCTATGTATATCTAATGCTAAAGCTGAATACTTTCCTTTTGCTGTAAAAATATTTATCCCTACCCTTTTTATTCACCTTCATATAAAATGGTCATATAATCTCTCATCACACAAGGGGCATGTCTAAGAGGAACGTTAACTTTTTCTTGGATTAGAAGGTTAACCTTCTTTGATTTCTGTCAAGTTTATTGTCACCTATATTTCCAGTAGGCGTTGCTTTCCTTTCTGTGCATGTGTGTGTTCATTTCCTTCTGTTTCGTTGCTGGTTATCTATCTTAAATCAATTCAAATTCTTTCCTTCATGCTTCCACCCCTTCCCTCCCCATCACAAATCTCTTTTTTTGTCACATTTTTGTTAATTCTTTATTTACACATGCAATAACATGTCTTCATTCTTTTTTTTGAACCATCTAGGCTATTTATTACCACTGAAAGCTCGTTTTCTTGTTTACTTCTATGTCAAATACTGATTAAAGGAACTGTGGTTTGAACTTTCAAGGAACCATGTGTTTATTTATATTGTTTGGTCATACTTCTCTTTGACAGGATATTGAAGCTACAATTCATTGTGCAGAATGGCTTTCGATGGTGGGTGGATCTAGCACCGGAGAGCAGCGTAAAAGGTATGATATGTAACAGAAATTGGCGCATGATTGTATACGATGCACATACATAATCACTTTTAGGTATGTGTGTATATAATACATTATACACACACACATACACACATGCAGAACTATTATTTTTAAGGTGAAGTCATTATATACACAGCACAAAATAGATTGCTCCAGATCAATTCCAGAAGTTGCTACACAATTAGTTTCTTTTGTTCTAGTCAGCGTTTCTTCATGTAATTTAAACCCCTAATCTTGATTTGATAGACGCGAGGAATCATTACCCATATTTAAGAGAAGGCTTTTATGTGGGTTGCTAGATTTTGCTGCTAGGGAGCTGCAGGTTCAGGTAAACCTTCTGCCTCAATGTTGGACTTTATATCTTAATAATAATACTCCTCTTTTCTTTCCCTCTCATTTGTTACCCGAACATGTGATACATGTTTAAACTTCTTCCTTTCCTTTTCTTTTTTACTTTTTCTTTTTCACTTTGTTGTGAAGAACTGTGTTCTTGAGCATGGTAAATGTCGGAATCTACAGTATGTTTTATGAATAAACTTTTCATTTTTGCTGCAGACTCAAGTTATTGCTGCAGCATCGGCTGGTGTTGCTGCTTATGGATTATCACCAGAGGTTTCCAAGTCAGAAGCAGAGAATGCTGCACAACTTTCTGTGGCTTTAGTAGAGAATGCAATCGTGGTGTTGATGCTTGTTGAAGATCATTTGAGACTGCAAAGCAAACTTTTCAGTGTTTCCCTTGTTCAAGATGGTTCTGATTCTTCTGTTTCATCTGTTGTTCGTGCTGGTAGCAGTACAAATCTTCCCCAGATCCCAGAACCACTGGAGGCCCGATCATCATCTACTGACTCTAGAAGTCTTCCCCTTGATGTACGTTTGCAGTTACTTCCATTATTATCATTTACTGGAGGTGGCGATTCGATCTCATTGACCTGATAATGGGCTATTTGGTTTATAGTTCATCTGCAGGTCAAATAGGTCAAAACAGACCAAAAGTTGCCCAAATTTTTTTCAGATGTTTACAATCTTTTCATCATTTTATTAGTAAGTTATACATAATTTAGGAGTACACTCTCTGTTAATAAATCAAATCATTCAAAAAATTCTTAAAAGATTTGACGAATAGCGTTGGCCCACTAACTGATATCTAATTAAAATCATCTGTTTTGACCTGTTACTAAACCCGCCCATTTTTCGTCTCTACAAAGTACACTACATACTACCATATGATTCTCTTTCTGCTAATCCGACGCCCATTTTTTCCTGATAAGGTGCTTGCTTCTATGGCTGACACTAAGGGGCAAATTTCGGCAACAGTGATGGAACGGCTTACAGCTGCTGCAGCAGCTGAACCCTATGACTCTGTTTCTTGTGCTTTTGTATCATATGGTAGCTGTGCTGTAGATTTAGCTGAAGGTTGGAAATACAGAAGTAGATTATGGTATGGTGTCGGTCTTCCTTCAAAAACATCTGACTTTGGTGGTGGTGGCAGTGGCTGGGATGCCTGGAATTCTTGTTTAGAGAAAGATTCAAATGGTAACTGGATTGAACTTCCCTTAGTAAATAAGTGTGTTGCCATGTTGCAAGCTTTATTATTGGACGAGTCAGGACTTGGTGGTGGTCTTGGTATTGGTGGTGGTTCTGGTACAGGGATGGGAGGTATGGCGGCTCTTTATCAGTTGTTAGATAGTGATCAACCGTTTTTATGCATGCTTCGGATGATACTTGTTTCTATGAGGGAAGAAGATGATGGTGGAACTAATATGCTTACCAGGAGTGTTAGTGTTGATCACCGGTCGTTTAAAGGATCACGTGAACAAGATGGAAATGTTCCATCATCTTTGGAAAACAGTCCTCGGACATCAATGAGGCAGCCTCGTTCTGCACTATTGTGGAGGTATAATGTACTGTCATACAATTAAGACTTTTCTAGTGCTTCTAGATTTTATTTGAAGCATGATGTAGCGATGGCTAATCGCGATCATGATACCATCAAAATAGTTAGTTAATTGACCATTTTCTTGAAAGATTCCACTGTGGCTCACCATCTTCGATGAGGTGGGCCCTTAACTTATGTGGGGTGAGGTACATAAGGCATGGTATTTATTGAATTGAGGCATAGATTGAATTTCTGGCCACATATAATTACTCAGACATTTTTAATTCACACCCTTATGTTGCAAACGAATTCTGAACCCATTTAGATTCTTTAACCCCTAGGTGCTACGTCGAAGTAGGAAAAGGGAGACTGAATAATTGATGATTGCTTGATTGTATTCCTTGGTTTCTAAGTATTAAGTGTAGATGTGTAATATGCCTTGTTGCTCATTCTAGTGATTTTTGTGTGAAGATATATGCATTCAAAAAATTAATTATGAAAATGATAAATAGACCTAATACATAGACCTAAAAAGGAGATGATAACATATGTCAAATCCAATGGATGGGATGATGAATGTGACATTGTGTGAAATATGTGGCAAACATTGATAGGGTTAGGTAATTTTTTAGGTCTATGTATTTAGGCCTAATTGGCATTGCTCTTTAAGTATAACTGTAACTTGTATTTCTTGGATGGGTAAACAAACTCTTTTACTGATGATGAACAGCGTTCTTTCGCCCCTGTTGAACATGCCGATTTCTGAGTCTAAGCGACAGAGAGTATTGGTTGCATCTTCCGTTTTATATTCTGAGGTATTTAACATTATATTATATTTCTTTTTATAACACGATTTATATGTACTATATTAACTCATTATTCTCTGTATCCCTCCCTTCCTTTGAAATTTGCAACCGTGGACTTGAAATAAAGTTTAAGAAAACAGCGGACTAAGTATTAAGTATCTCAAATACCTTAAAGTAAGGAGAAAATAATTTAATTTAGTCGACCCAAGTCAGTAGCAGTGGTGTTGTTTTTTTTGATGTTAGTCAGTAAATAAGTAATCATAACATGGAAACTTTCCTAAATGTGTTCTGCAATTTTCGCGGTCGTAGGGAGCATATGGTAACCTTGTGTTGGTACCTAATGAAAATACATTTGCAGGTGTGGCATGCGGTTAGCAGTGACAGAGTCCCTCTACGAAAACAGTATTTAGAAGCTATTTTGCCTCCATTTGTTTCTGTTTTAAGGAGATGGCGACCTTATTTAACTGGAATTCATGAGCTTGTTGCTACCGATGGCCTGAATCCTCTCGCTGTTGATGATCCTGCTCTGGCTGCTGATGCACTGCCTATAGAGGTTGAACTACTGAATTCACAAATTAAAAACTTTTGATTCTAGGTTTTTTAATTCATCCATGCCTTTATTAAACAGATTTTTTTTTTTTGAAAAATGTAGCTTGTCTCTTGGCTTTTAAATATTTGTTTTGAAAGTTGCATCATTTTCATAACGCTTGTCAAAAGTTGGACGGTTCTATCTCAATCAGGCCTAATAAAAAGTTTAGCTAAACAGGACACATAATTTTTTTACCGTTATATTCGAAAGTTTACAATATAATAAAATAATATTGCTGTCCTAAAATATACTCCCTCCGTCCCAATTTTATTGTCCCCAGACAAAAAACACGCAGTTTAAGAAAAACATCACCATCTCTCTTACTTTTTGGTAACAAGACAATTTTACCCTTTACTTTTTACCTACCTTTTTGTCTTGTATATATAAATTAGGGGCAAAAATGAACTTTATCTCATTATTCTTTTCTATTTATGGAAGTGGACAATTAAATTGGGACATCCCAAAAAGGAATAGTGGACAATAGATACGGGACGTAGGGAGTATTGTTTTTCTATTAACACATTAATTATTATTATCTCTAAACTTGCAAAGAAATGGACAAATAAACATTTGTGGGTCAATTTATCCGGCCTGGACCCTTTTGACATGTACCAAGGACGATCCAATTTCAATTCAATCTGCCAATCTTGCCAGCTCGAGTTGGTAATCAAATTAGAAAATGGACCCTCTTGACATGTAATAAAAAGGTTGTAGTGTGTGTACTTTTTCCAATGATAAATATTCGTTCAGTTTCTACTTATACATGTCACCACTTTTGACACATCAAGTTGGTGCAATTAGGGTGCGCTTGCTATGATCTCGCCTGGTTGGGCGGCAGCTTTTGCATCTCCACCTGTTGCATTGGCATTGGCAATGATTGCTGCAGGTGCTGGTGGAGGGGAAGCCACTGCCCCTGCGACAATTGTGCATCCGAAGCGGGACTCTTCCACACTTGATAGGAAGCCAAAACTTCAGTCTTTCTCTAGCTTTCAAGAACCTATAGGTCAAGTTAGCAAGTCATCAACTGTAAGAGACAAGGCTTCTGCTAAAGCTGCAGCACTGTCTGCTGCTCGTGATCTTGAACGTAATGCGAAAATTGGTTCTGGAAGAGGTCTGAGTGCTGTGGCAATGGCTACTGCTGCACAGAGACGAAATAGAAGTGATATGGGCCGCGTAAAGAGATGGGATGTTTCTGAAGCAATGGGAAGTGCCTGGACAGAATGTTTGCCATCTGCTGACAGTAAACCAGTCTATAAGAAAGATCTTAATGCGCTATCATATAAATTTATTGCTGTACTAGTTGGAAGTCTAGCTTTAGCACGAAATATGCAACGATCTGAGGTATCTTTGCACCTCTATTCTTTATTGCGCTCCATTTTAAACTTGTCGAATGTTTAGCTTTGCAATTTGAAACTGCTTGTCTGATTATGGCCACTTCAAGTCTTCGTGCTCTCTTTTTAGTGTTGAACTGCTTCCGATTATCTGGTTATTTAGGGGGTCAAATAATCAGTTCAGCATGATCATTTTCATACCAGCTGTAACAAAAACTCATCTTCATTCACAAAAATGTTCTTCGTCATAATTTTATCTATTAAAATTTGAACTGATCTGATTCTGTCAAATGGTCAAACATCTGATGAGCTCGACTTCTATATATTGGAAGCACATTCATACATAATTTGTTTACAGCCACTTCATTTACAGCTGATTGTGTGATTATGATTATTCAATATCACATACTTCTAACACATACATCCTATTTTCAGGTCGATAGACGTGCTCAAGTTGATTCCATTGCTCGGCATCGTGAATGCACTGGCATACGTGCGTGGCGCAAACTCATGCATTACTTAATAGAGACAAAATGTCTCTTCGGACCAATCAGTGAAAATCTTAATTATCCGGAACGAGTATGTTCACAGCTTTAATCATGTTTATGTTTATAATTGATCTCTTATATAAGTTTTACATATTGAACACATTTTTCATGCATAGGTTTTTTGGAAGCTAGATCACATGGAAAGTTCTACAAGGATGCGTAGATGTTTGAGGAGGAACTTTGAAGGATCAGATCATTTTGGTGCTGCTGCGAATTATGAAGATCCCGTGGAACCTAAACAGGGTAAAGAGAGTGTCGCCAGTCCTTCTAAGGCCTCTAGTTTGCCTACAGAAGCTATCTCAATGGAATTGGTAAATGAGGATGACGAACAAGATGATGATGTTAATGTGGAGAGCAAGATGGATGATACGCGTCAGATAGATAATCCCCAAATAAGACAATCTGGAACTGCAGAACAGCCATGGCAGGCGCCAGAATCTACGAAACGTCATTCTGGGAATGATGAAGATTTTGTAAGTTCATCAGCAGCGGGCCCCAGTTATATTCCCAGTGAAGATGACGAAAGAGTTATTCTAGAGCTCACGGGATCTATGGTCCGACCATTGAAGGTTTGGCAAGGAACATTTCAGGTAAGCTTTGATCGCCATTCACAATTTGCCATATTTCTTGGACTTCTATATCTAGTGGCAGTAGTTTATTTTCCATAAAGATTCTGAGTCAAAATAACTTATCTGCCCATTATAACCTATACAAATAAGTTTCTTTTATTTTTATATATATTGAAGGGAATTCTAGATACTTGGCAAATGATAGAACATTATTACTTAAACTACATATGGTGAATCACATTTTACTATCTGCATATTATTTTTTTCCCACCATTTGTTCTCAAGAGAACTGTGTAACTTTTGATATGTAGCAGTCAATGGTAAGTAATCGATCTTTGGCCAATGACATTAATTTTTAGCATTCCAAATTGGAAAGATGAACAATAATTATATATTGGCAGGAGTAATTCATCTCTCTTCTTTCTTTTCTTAGAAATGATTAAACCGACATGCCATATAGAACTTACATGCGCGATAAGCACATGCTAATTACATTTAGTTGGAAAAAGAGAAATTAATTACAAATCTATTGGCCCATTCAGCATTTCTATTTTGTTGGTTCTAATGTATTGTCTAAAATTAAGATGGGTGTGGGTCCTTCTTATTTTGTATATGAATGAATTTGGGACCTGACACTGAAGACTAAATCATGTTAAAATTGGTATTAATGAATCGCTTCTTAGAACCCGAGATTTTTTTAGTTGCTAATCTGTTGTAGACAATACCTGACAATTGACATCTAGTACATGTGTGCTTTTTTGAAACTATCTGAACTGATCTTTAACATGCATGTGTTTTTGTTCCCAGATTACAACTAGAAAAATTAATTTTCTTCTTAATAAATCTGAGGGCAATACAGCGGTGGATGGACTAGACTGTAAAAGTGAAAGCAAAGTTGAAGATAAGGACCGCAGTTGGTTGATATCTTCTCTTCATCAAGTATATAGCAGGAGGTCAGATCTATATTATTATTTTCCATCTTTTCTCCAATAATTTTGTATAGATAAAATGTTGGTCCATGTGTCATTATTTTATGATTAAAAAGCTTACTTCTATGCTGCCTTACCAAGATCCAAATTGCTTAACGTAAGTGACTGTTCTTACACCAAACTGCCAATTATGAAAACTATAAAAAAGGGTTTTTATTTTTCATTCATTGAAACGTTTCCCTTGTATATTCTGCTTTCAAAGTCTTGAATTACTTCTGGATGATGAAAAATTCACGTTCTTCGGCTTTATGCAATATTCTTTTATACTCGGTTCTTTTTGTTATTACTAGCCTAATAGTTATATTGATATGTCAGATATCTCCTAAGAAGAAGTGCTCTGGAATTGTTTATGGTTGACCGGTCAAACTTCTTCTTTGACTTTGGGGTAATAACCATTGCAATATCATCTTTATATGCTAATTAAACTACCATGTTGGTGACCTTCTACTTATTAAGCGCTTATTTATTCCTGCTCTAGACTACCGAGGGGAGGAGGAGTGCATACCGAGCCATTGTTCAAGCACATCCATCCCATTTAAACAATATATACTTGGCGACTCAGGTTTGTAAATTTTAAACTGGACATAATTGTCATTTCATGAACCAACTCAAGAAATGCATACTAATTTCGTGGATCATAAATTGTTGGCTGGATAATGTATACTTTTTATCAAACTAATTGATGTCAGGGTTTTAAAATTCGCTAGGTGGCGAGTGGGGATCGGCTGAGACCTTGTAGGGAATAATCGGCCAAGTCGGGGACTAATCGGATGGACTTTTTTTTACATTCAGATTATAAATTTCAAGATTATGTGTAATTATAGAATAGAACCATTAATAAAAACGTAAACATAAATATTATTGTCTAGAAACATAAACATAAACGTAATTGTCTAGAAACATAATCATAATCATTCAATTGTTCATATACTTCAAGTTTGACCAAGTTTAACATTGACCTTTTTTGACCGATTAATCCCGACATTGATGGAATAATCCGGACTTTGACCCGTTGACCGACGTGGACCACCATTGACCGACTTGTAAGTTGGATTAAGGCTAGTCGAGTCGGATTAGCCCCAAATCTCGGCTTTTAAGTCGGATTGTTTTTTTACAACACTGATTATGTAACACACATAAATATATAATAAACAAAAGTTAACCACTCTACTCATGTTTAGACCATAATATACTTGTAATTATACGAACATTGTGTCATCCTTGCAATCTTATGCCCGACTTCATGAAATACCAGCAAAAAGAACCAATAAGTGATTGATCATAGAGCTCTATGAAGACTTGGTCAGAGATCTTGAATGAAGTTCTTAGATAGTTTAATGTACTTCAGTTGCCATTACTAGGGCAACCTGCCATGCGAATTGTATTCTTTGATGTGGTTCACGATGTTTGCTTCATGAATATTGCAATTTCTGTCATTTTGACTACTACTCTAAAATGATCCTGTAATGTTAGAGGAACATACCTAAGAACTTATATATATAAACCTTAATGGTGTACTTAGAAAGTAAGCTTGATACCAGTTAAATATTTGTGAGGCATACTGTATTTGTGGACTTATAACGCTGTGTTTTGATCTTTGTCATAGAGACCAGAACAACTTCTCAAAAGAACTCAACTTATGGAACGTTGGGCACGTTGGGAGGTACAGAGTAAAGTTTAATGTGGTGCTCGATGTGTCATTTTGTCCATCTACATGTATTCACTATTTGACTTTGCATTTTGCAGATCAGCAACTTTGAATATCTAATGCAGCTTAACACACTGGCTGGGCGTAGTTATAATGACATCACACAGGTAAACTTATTTATCTTAAACGTTCTAATTGTTTATCTGAAGCTTTTGGATTATGTTACTAACTTTCTTATTTATGTACAGTACCCCGTCTTTCCATGGATTATTGCAGATTACAAGTCGAAGGATTTGGATCTTGCAAATCCCTTGTCTTATCGAGATCTATCAAAGGTCACAGCGCTTTACCCTTTTTTGTGAACTTATACTTAGCTAAGTTACACTTAGCGTATTGACCCTAAAGTATTGTGCAGCCTGTTGGAGCACTGAATGCTGATCGGTTGATGAAGTTTCAGGAGAGATACTACAGCTTTAATGATACTGTCATACCCAAGTTCCATTATGGTTCACATTACTCGAGTGCTGGAACAGTAGGTTTTCCAATCATTTGCATGAATTTCCAATTCTAGAACTTGGTCTTTTTTGTGGGACATTTTATATACATGGAATAAGATGCAATAATGCAGCTATCATCATCACGAAAATTTAGCCACTATTCATATACATAATGCACTTGAATTCACATTTGAGATTTATTCATCACTATGGTGAATTAGAATTGTGTGCACACAATTAGATAATAAATCAGTGAGAGACGAGTCGTACAGTTTTTATAAGTTTGCTTTTGGCATGTATATGTAGGAAAGCTATATATATACCTGGTTTCAGTTTGTGTAGCAGTGAACATCAACCTCACGGAATTAGTCTTTGGCCTAAGGTCAGCACCAGGGTTACCAATAGAAAATCATGTGTTTATATTTGCGTATATAGTCGACATGTATTTGCGGATTTTTCATTTGGCTTCATATGCCATGATTGATCGATATAAATTCATCGTCTCAGCATCATCCTTCGATAGAGTTTTCAAATTTGAATTCTAACTGTATAAGCTACTGGCCACTAGTCAGTTTACTGGTAATATTATGTGAATGGCCATCATGCCTCATAGTCTGATCTCTTTTTCGGAAGTTTCTCACTTTCAAAGACATTAACATAAATAAGCTTTGACAATAACATCATTTGCTGAAAGAGCAAACTGGTCAAATTACTTTTCAACCGGAAAGTTAGACGGATGAAAATGATTAAGATATGTTGGCTAGATAAAAGGTAGTGCGTGATAGTTATGTGGAAAATTACCTCTTGCTATATCCTATATGTGGACCAGGAAGCTTGGCTTAAGTGGTTTATCTTTATGGGCTTCAGAAGTTTGTTTTTACTAATATCATTACCAATTCACGAGTGTGAATGATTGAATATATTGGCTAGATAAAAGGTCGTGCTAGATAGTTATGTGGAGGAATTTCTTGCTATATGTTGACTACCAAGATTGACTTAAATGGTTTACCTTTATGGGTTTCGGAAGTTTGTTTTTTATTACCAATTTGCATTTATAGTGTTCAATTGTTCGTCTCTGTGACAGGTACTGTATTATCTCATGCGAGTGGAGCCCTTTACTACTCTATCGATTCAATTACAAGGTGGCAAGTTTGACCATGCAGACAGAATGTTTTCAGATATTTCTGCCACTTGGAATGGTGTTCTGGAGGACATGAGTGACGTGAAGGAACTGGTACGTGGTGTTTAACAAAACTACAATATAGATCATCTGTTTGTTGCGTAAATGGGTTTAGCGTCCGTGATCAAAATCCTAAATTAAGCACTGAATGTCGATCCATTTTCTTTTCTTTACCCATTAGGCCATTTTTTTAAATAATACTAGGCTTCTTGTGCATTAGGATGTAGCATATTAACTAGTTTACTTCGCGTGTATGGTTCTTTTATTACAAACTATAATCTTTAACAGTTTTTATAAGAAGTTATTTATTAAGTGTTTACTAATACTGTAAATTTTTGTTATAAGACTTTAAAAAACCTAAACATCATTAATATGCCAATATTAGATTTAATTTTGAAGGTACTGAAAATATTTTGAGAAAAAAAATGTTATATGTATTCATCATACATAATGTATTAACTTCTAAATATTGAATAAAAATAAGTTAGAAGGCAATTTGTAACTTTTTGATTGATTTCTTTATAATGCAAGGGGTATATAATTCGTGTTAGTTAAAAGTATAATATCATAACTAATAAACAATTTTTAGTTGGGCTTAATAACCAATAAGGTTATAATACCTCATTAATTATAGGAAAAGATGATGTCACATTTAGTTTACTTTATTAGCATTAAAGGAAGTTATGCTGTATATTTTAGTGCATTGGTGAATTAGTGGACATGGGTTAGGTGACGTGGAGTGCATACCCAGCTAAGTTACTACATTCCAGGTTCAACCAAGATTGCGGGGGTGAAGGTGGCCGTGCGCCTTTTGGGGTAACGCCCCTAGCGGGGTCCAAGGGGCAGAGCCCCTGGCTGCGGTCCTTTGGATGACTGTCATGTTGGTGGCATTTCGTTGTATTTGTATGTTTCAGACACAAAAAAATTTAGAACGCTTAAAACAATATCGAGAGTCTGATTGTGTGCCCGAACAGATTCTAATCTCTAGTGTTATCCCAAAGCGAATTTTGTGAACCCCGGCGTCAACTGGGTTGAAATATTATTATTGGAAAGTGATTTTCTACACGATTCTAGAGTATATCCGGATTGAAACCATTACTCAGTTTATAGCAAAATCCCTAACAAGTTAATTATACAAAAACTTTCATAAATTATATTGGTGGGCAATTTAAAGTTAGTTAGCGTGTGGCATTATGTATAAATACGTATAAACTTGCAGGTATGTATCATTATATCGTGCTTAGGTGTATGTGTGTTTGTGTGGCACGTAGGTTTTATTTTTACAGAAATTGGAGGCCTACACACCATTTATACCCTAGTGCTTGTATACACATTTATGTTTACGTACATGTCCTTTGTATGGAGCTGTCACAGCCGCACCTCCTTTAATTCTTTGCTTTCTTCTTAGGTTCCTGAGCTGTTTTACCTTCCAGAGATATTATTGAATGGAAATTCTGTTGATTTTGGTACTACCCAACTTGGAGATAAACTAGGTATGAACTATGGGAATTCAATTACTTTGATTGTTCGCAGCTGCCTTATCATATTCCCATTTTCTATCATGTTTGTTGGTTTTACCTTTTCAGATTATGTAAAGCTTCCCCCTTGGGCTGAAAACCCTGTTGATTTTGTACATAAGCATCGAATGGCTCTTGAGAGTGAGCATGTCTCTTCACATTTGCATGAATGGATAGATCTCATATTTGGGTGAGCTCTAATTCATTAATTTTTCTAATAATGTACGCTTTAATGTTGTTTAGATACTTTTAACCTCGTGAAAGGTATAAAGAGATCAATCTAGGTGCTACTCATTTAATACCAATTAGTCAATTACTTTCATTGTTTGTTTTGTGGGCCCCTACATAACCATATCTTCATTTCTTCTCACCGCATATGGAATATAAATACAATTGTTGAATATATTTAAATCATTAGATGAGTCCTTCACATATACTTTAGAAAACTTAACAATTGTGTTGGTTTCTTATATTAGGTATAGGCAACGAGGAAAAGAGGCTATTTCAGCAAACAATGTATTTTTTTACATCACTTATGAGGGGACAGTGGATATAGACAAGATTGTGGATCCAGTAAGCCTTCTTGTTAGTTAGTTAAATTAGTTTTTCATATACTGGTTTTCTATTTCTTGACTTGCTTAAATTATCAAAAGGTCCAACAACGTGCCATGCAAGATCAAATTGCTTACTTTGGACAAACCCCGTCACAACTTTTAACTATCCCGCACATAAAGAAGATGCCGCTTTCAGAAGTTCTTCATATGCAGGTGACTTTTTAATTAATGTCTCTAATGCTGTCACATACAGGCTAACGGGCATACCTTTGCTTAGGCCTTGTATTGTGCCATTATGTATAATATACTCCGGCCCTTGTACTTAATTGGGTGGATTGGAATTGTGACCCAAGTTGTACTTAATTGTCTTCATTGTACTCGTTTCTCCCTACTAGTGTCTTGCTAGACTTAATGAAATATTGTCGTAAAAAAAATTACTCCGGCCATTGCACTTAAATTCAGTTTTTTCCTGCCAAATCTTCTGTTTTGGGGAAAAATAATGGGGATTGTGTCCGATCTCCTTTGAAAGTATAATTGGGCAGTAAATGATTTTAGGAGTAGAATAACCTAAAGTATACTATTGTATATGCCTAAATATTTCTGGCAAAAGCTTAGTAATTGGAGGTGACATTTGTAAAGCTTACACATTACTGGATCACTCTTGGCCTCTTTTTTTAATCATTAACTAATCAAATGGCTAAATAAGTAATGTGCCACGAGTCAACCAAAGGGTTCTAGAATGCTTAACATCTTCTAATCTTCTAAATATTATTGTAACAAAGCCCAGCCCCCCCCCCCCCCCCCCCCCCCCCTGTTAGCGAACCAAACGTTTAGCGACCAATTTGTGAACCCTTCGGCAGAAAATTCACGTATGCTCGTTCGATTCGTTATAGAAACGAACATTAACAAAATTTTACGTTAGTTAATTATATGAACAAACAGGAATGTAGGTCCCGTTCGTTTATTTATGTTCGTGAAAGTTCGATGAAATGTTCGTTTGTTAACTAATAGTTTAATTAATTCAATACATTTTCATAAATCTTATTTTAATCTCATCTAAATCTAATTTCTAATATAACAGTATTAAACATTTGGATATATTTACCTTTACATTTCTCTCCACTCCCACACACCTCCATTTATATAGAAATATATGTGTGTTTGTGTGTGTGTGTGTATATGTATGTATGTATGTGTGTGTGTGTGTGTGTCTGCGCGTGCTTTCTTGTATCTGTTTGTGTTCTCTGGGGTTCGTTTATGGTATTAATCAACAAATGCATTAAATTATAAATTCGTATGTGAACGTTCGTTTATGTTCGTGAACAAACAAATTTTGTTAGTGAACGAACATGAACAACAATGTCCTCTCGCTTATCCGTTTGTGTTTGTTCGTTTGTTCGATAAAACCCTAATGGACTAACACAAACATGTTTTGTTCTGCGTTCGTTTGGTTCGGTTACAGGCCTTCACCCACCCACAAACACACACAAATTGCCATTTCTAATAATATGTTTTGTGTTTTATATTAAGATCTATCTTGAATTTCATTTTTATGAATCAATTTGCAAACTTACCATGAGTATTTGCATGTCAGACCATCTTTCGAAATCCAAAAGAAGTCAAACCATACCCTGTTTCATCTCCGGAACGCTGCAATCTACCTGCTTCTGCCATTCGTGCATCTTCAGATTCTCTTGTGATTGTTGATCTAGAAGCTCCAGCAGCACATATAGCTCAACACAAATGGCAACCAAATACACCCGATGGCCAAGGAACACCCTTCTTATTTCAACATGCAAAGATTACTGCAAGCTCCAGTGGTGGAAGTTTCATGCGTATGTTCAAAGGACCATCGTCAGGGTCTGGCTCAGCGGAATGGCAATATCCTCAGGCTCTTGCCTATCCTGCAGCGGGAGTTAGGAGCTCTTCCATAGTCTCTATCACGTATGACAATGAAATTATCACAGGTAAGAGTTTCCCTCCAATTAGAACAAGAAGATCTTGTTATGTATTGGTTTGTTCCTAAATGATCTGATATACTCCCACTGCTAATAATGGTCTTAGCGTTAGACTATTCAAGGTCAAATAGGACTGATCCGGTAATCGTGATTACGATATTATAATACCTACCTTATAATATCTCAATACATAACATAAAGTCCATTGCATATTAATTTTATACTCCGTAGTTCCTTTTCTAAAATGTTTGAACTTGAATGTTCATTTAAGCTTTGAAATTGTCATAATTAGATTTGAGTGCATCTATTTTTACCCTATGAGGTCAAAGGATTTGTAAGAAATCTGAGTTTTGAGATATTATAGCTTGACCTTAGTATCTGACTGTATATAATTGAGTCCTCAGGTTAAACTTCTCTTTGTGCATCGTTTTCACTCTAGAATTTCAAATTTTTTGTTAGTAATTTTTTCATGATTACCTTCTTTTTCAGTTTATCTGATTTTGTTAGATATCTTGATATTACCATCTGATACATGTAGAATCTCATTTTTGAACTTCATGATGTGTGCAACTAGGTGGACATGTGGATAACAGCGTACGCCTGATATCATCAGATGGTGCAAAAACCTTGGAGATAGCACGAGGTCATTCCGCACCTGTCACATGCATGTCTCTATCACCCGATAGCAATTATCTCGTGACTGGATCACGGGACACAATGGTTCTAGTCTGGAGAATACATCAATCAGGCACTCCTCGAAGAAGCAGCATATCAGAACCTTCCTCCAACTCAGGAACACCAACTTCAGCAAAGAATAATAGTGCAAATAACTTGCAAGATAAAAACAAGAAACGGCGTATTGAGGGTCCCGTGCAGGTCATCCGGGGGCATTTTGGAGAAGTTATATGCTGTTGTGTTGATTCAGATCTTGGAGTTGTCGCCTCGTGCTCTGATTCTTCAGACGTTCTGCTTCATTCTGTGAGCAGGGGTAGATTGCTCAGAAGGCTTGATGGTGTGAAGGCACATATGATATGTCTTTCACCAGATGGTGTTGTGATTACTTGGAATAGATCAATGTGCACTCTCTCAACTCATACGCTAAATGGGGTGACGATTGCTCGCGCACATTTTCCTTTTTCATGTAGCGTTAGTTGTATGGAGGTATCTTCTGATGGGCAAAGTCTTTTGATCGGATTGAATTCACGTTTGGTTAACAATGATGTCAACAGAACGAAGTCCAAAAAGGAAGAAACTGAAGGTGGTGATGCTGGATCGAATGAAGATGACATCGAAAGATTAGATGTCCCATCTCCTTCAATTTGCTTCCTTGATTTACACTCTCTCAAGGTAAAGATTGAGAGTTATTATCTGATGAGGTCAAAAGGACTAAATTTCAACTCCACAGTTGCTTGGAATCTTGTGACTAGATTCGACAATGTCTACCGGCCAGGTTTTATCTCAAACGGGTCAAATGAGTAAAAAAGATAGTTCAAAAGGAAATAGGTCAAGTGTGTCGCATGGGTCACAAGTCTCAAAGTGTACATTTATTGCATAAAACTCTCAAATCATTCTATTCTGATAGTTAAATTATATTGAAATAAGCCAATCACTATTTTACATGAATGACTTATAGCATCGTTTTTTTATAGAACACCCTTTATTGTTGCTTTAATATTTATTTTCTGACAAGCATATGCACTGACAGGTATTTCACACGATGAAACTGAAAGAAGGGCAAGATATAACAACACTAGCAATGAACAAAGACAACACAAATCTCTTGGTTTCAACAGCTGACAAGCAGTTGATTGTATTCACTGATCCAGCTGTAAGTTGGCAAAGCTACTCTTTTCAGATCTCCAAGTAGTTATTCTCTAGCCCCAATTTTAGGGCATCAAACTACAGGCTTAGAACATACATTTAGGGTTCTTTTGTGGATTCACTTTTTGCAGATTTCAGAAAACTGAGGCACTTATTTAGAAATCACAAAATGGATCACCGATTAGCTTAAATTATTATAAAATAATCTATATGATAGGTTTCATATATAAACACGTAACTTAATAGACAATTTAGTAAGGTTCGAAATAAAAGATGTCCCTTGTCTTGTGTCATTAGGCGCTCCTGCCATCATGTGACTAGTATCTCGATAAGATAGTTTAGTCAATCCTGTTCCTGAGATTGCACACTACAGATGTAGTCACTGCTTTTTAGAAGATTCAGTCGTTTATTTAATTAGGAAACAGGTTGGATGTTGCCCACGGTGTATTCAAATGCAATATTGTCTCCTAATTGTTTATAGAAAAAAATTAGACTATTTTTGTAGTATTATAGTTCTGTAATTGAGAAACGAGATATCTTAATGATCAAAACTTGTAAACTTATACTCGGGAAAAGAATCTTATAATTAATTTAGTAATTTGTAGATGTCTATTAAATGCTACTAGTAAGGTTATGTTGTATATGACTTTCTTTTACTTATGTTGCTTCTTGTAGTTGAGCTTGAAGGTTGTAGATCAAATGCTCAAGCTAGGTTGGGAAGGTGACGGGCTTAGTCCATTCATGAAATAAGAACCACAGCTCCACAATTATGTTTTTCTTCCAATGTGGGGCATACCTTCTTAACCACTAGTTAAGTGAACCAGAGACTATTTCTACAATTTCCTTTCCAAATGGGACCTGAAGCTGACACACGGATCCAATTAGCGGCTGTAATTGTGGTGTAACATATATTTTTTGGGTAGGTAACAACTTCGTATATAATTATACATCGAACGAAAGGTATTAGATGTACAATAGATATTCGTTATGCGGAATATGACTGTTGTAAATTGGGGCCACCATAGAAGTGGGATTTGAGCTTGTGCATTTTTGTTTCCAACTTTTGAAGGAGATTAAGGGAGTTTTAGTGTGAATGGTGATGATGTAAAACTAGATATATTGTGGAACAAATAGATTAAGTTGAAATTTATTCTAGTCCTTTCGGTTCCACGTGTGTAAATCACCTCCTTAAAATATGTTGGTTGTTTTGATACACAAATCTGGATACTTCTTGGTATATACATCCTTAAAAAAATCAGACGAGGTAGTCAAATTTATAGTAACTAGAAATGGGTCAAAATGCCGTTTTATACCCATTATTACCTTCTAAAATAAGGTGGTCAAAATTGTTTATACTTCCCTATTGTAATAATCAATGTTTTAAAACTTGGTTTTTTGAGCGAATCGGAAAGTTGGCCAATTACGAATAATATAGATTGCAGTCACACTTAAAAAATGGTTTTATATCGCTCTTAACGCCTTTTGTTTTGTATCAAAAAGTTGCCTCTTGGGATTTTGATCCCTTTTTCCTCGCATGACCACCCAAATCAGCTGATGTCAAATTGTTATACATATATTACACATGTACATTCAAATCCACAAGACGAGAGAGATTAACTATTGGAAGCTATGTTGAACTTGGAAACAAGTCTTCTGTACGTTTCTTGACCAGATTGGGAACAAGAAGTCAAGAACAATCTGATACAACCATCTTCCCATTCAAGCAATTGCAATCAGTTTATAGTGTTTTAAAATCTGCAGACCTTAGTCATATACATGGTGAACAATTAAAAGATGATGCATGCGGTTGATCGAGCAAATTTGAGTTATATGGTTAGAGTATCATTACATTTAGTCTAAAACTCTTTCGTTGTTGATAATAAGGTCTGTGCATTTGTACTTTTATAATAAATAATAAATTATATTTACAGTTTATTCTAGTATAAACTAATTATTTAAAATATAAAAATAAAATAAAAAGTTGTACTGACGTATAAATTATAAAATCTTTAGTCATAAGTTATACTTTGATAATTAACGGAAAAAGAAGTCAGATCCTTCTATTGAAGACATTTCTTAGGGACTATGTTCAATCGGCTACATGAACTTGATTCACCTGTAGTTAAAAAGTCGGTCTTAACCAATTCGCTTACTACATTGGTTTCAGTGGATAATAGCATAACTGGTTCAACCCCTACACACAATTTGGTAGAAATGAAAAACACAGCTTCTCCCCTCACATTATCATCCTTTGAACAAAAACGCAGGTCCAATTTCATTAGCTTTGGTCAGCAAATAATTAACCATATTACTTAAGGGGTCTTCATCTACATACAAGCATAATGGACCTAATGAGATGCATATTTGCTACATTTGGGGTTCATTCATATTTGAACATGCGACACTTGAGTTAAGACCCAACTCTGAACATGGTATCATTTAAAAGACAGAATGGGTTATTAGAACCGCTTTTAGATCTCCAGAAACTCCTTGCTCCATTGTCAAGTCGTTGTAGTTACTACAAAGACTTGCCTGATTTGATCGTATGCAAGAGATACGCAAGTTATATTTAACATATGCACCACAATGACAAACATAGTTGGCTGCCTAAGAATGCAAAGATACACAGAACTAGGTAAATGGGGTATACTGTAGCACCTATGACAACAATACATTGTAGCATCAGATTTGGTAGCAACCGCAACCCTTGGAACTCAGTTAGCATTTCAACATTATTTACTGCTGGAAAAGCTTAACATAATCCATCAGATAATCAAGCACTCAGGTTCAAATCAATAAATGAAGATCAACTGTGGGTCATGAATAAGCCAAAGAAAAAAAAAACCTTTTTACAAAGCTTTCAGCATTTAGAATTTAAGATGGTGCAATAACCTTGAAAGTTTTAAGCATAAGACAAATAAAACTAAAGAATATATTGCATATAGGTCTTCAAGAATTGTAGAGAGAGAAGAAAAAGGATTTCGCATATTTAAAATTCTTAAGGATGTTTATTAAAATCCCCAGGAACTACTATTGTCCCTAACATATGAATGCTGAAACGTTGGGAAACTGTCAACTATATGGACTAATAATAGACTAGTGTATTTCGTGACAGCATGACCTTAGCACACATACATCATTTCCAAATAATTACTTGATTGTTAAACCTTTCGAAACTTGTTTACACATATATAATACACATATAATTTTGGCCTTTAGGGTAAAAAAGAAAGAAAGTGCTAATCAGAATGAAATTTGATCTACAAAATAGACTCGAGTACATTAAACCGAACTCACGCTTCCCCGCCTTAGTCGACACATATGTGGACTTCCTTAACAGCAAGCCTCAAAATAGAACAAGAAAATGACAAATGATATCAACCAATCCTTGTAACAGAAAAGACGTTGATTCACAAATAATTGACCATGGAAGTCAAGAGCAAACAACTAACCTACTAACTGACGGAAACGAAACCGACTGCCCATGTTATTCCTATGCTAGTTAAATCCTAAAAGCTGAATGAAAGAGAACAAAAACTACATATTCTGCCGACCTTCAACAACATTTTCTTTTGTATAGCGTTCTCTTGAATCTATCACATGTAAGCAGTGAAATAGAATAATCTAACTTGTGGGAAAATCTTTGTTGCAAAGCAGAAAGCTTTTCTGCCGAGACTTATAAACCTCAAGAAAACAAAAAAGAAGATTTCACATACCTTCTTCATGATACAGATCCACTACTAAAAAAGTGCTGATAGAAGTTTACGCTATAACGCTCACTTCCTTGGTTTCTGATGCCTCTTCTTCCAACTCTTTAACCGCCCTTACAAGTGATTTTGTGATTCCGTTCAAATGTAAACCCTTTTTCGTCATCTCCTCCAATAGCTTCTCCGCCATTCCCCAATCAGCAGCCTTCAAGCAAAGAGATTGAATCAACTTATTATACTCATCAGTGTTAGGCTGAACCCCATACTCTTCCATTTCTTGCAACAACTTCACAGCCTTTTCGAATTGCTCAAGCTTGCAATAACCACGAATCATCGTATGATATGTCACTGGGGTCAACTTGCAGTGGTTCTTTTTCGCCTCAGCAAACATTTTGGCAGCCTCTTCCATTTCACCGCCTTTTGTGTACCCACTCATAATCACACTGTAAGCAAACACATCAGGCTTAAGTCCCCTATCTTCCATGACCCTCATTATCTTTATAGCTTCAGCCATATCTCCCGATTTAGAAAGCGCATTAATAATTGTATTAAAGACCGCATTTCCAGGAGGAGGACCTGCATCAATCATATTCGACAACAACAATTTTGCACCATTGATATCATGAATCCTACACAACCCTTGAATAACACAAGAAAACTGCTTGATCGCATGCTTCCGTTTTTCTTCACTGGAAAAATCATCCAACATCTTCAATGCTAAGTGTACAGAATCAGCATCATTCTTCTTCCGATCACAAAGAGAACTAATCAAAAAGTTAACAGATGACTGAGGTGGGTACCTTTCTTTCTCCTTTGCTGATAAATAAACAGAGCGTGCTTCTTTAACCATCCCAGCTTTGCATAAATAACATAAAATATTCCCAACTTTTCCTGCTTCCGGTAATTTTCCTTCACTAACCATCTTCTCACAAACTAAACCAGCTCGGTCAAAAATAGACCGCCTACAAAGAGCTTCAACAGTAAAATAATATGAATCCTCATTCGTAACACACGATAAATCATCAAACTTGTTAAACACCTCATAACCAGCCATCCCTTTACCCAACCTCGAAAACAAAGATATTAATGAATTAAGCATCTCAGTAGTCACAACACCTTTCTCCTTTTCACCAATCTCCTTAACCAAATCCCACAAACAATAAGCAACCTTCTTTTTAAGCTCCCCACAAACCGCTCTCACAAGCGCATCAAGCAACCTAGTAGTAACAGAAAACACTTCTTCATTCTTACTTTCAGCAGCCCACTTAAAGAACACAATCAAATTCTCCCCTGAAACATTCTCACTTTCCAACACTCTCATCACAAACTCTTCACTTAAATTCAAACTCATATCATCTAGACTTGATTCTATCGACCTCTTGACAACATCAACATCAAATTCATCATCTTTACTTTTAAGAATAGATATCACTCTATCTAATTCATCCACATCAACTTCCTGAACTTCATCATTAAGAACCGCTTCCACCGGAGTTTCGGAATCGGAAACCTCCATTTCTAATACACTGCTAGCCTCATTAACACCATCTTTCCACATCTCATCAATACTAAATGCACCTTCTTCATTCACTTCATTAATTGGGTCAAGAGAATTTGAACTGAAGAATCTAATAGCATTCGATTGCGAAAACAAAGCTATAGAATTGAGATCATTTGGATATCTGTAAGATCCTGGAGTTTGAAAATTGTGTACCTTGGAATGCAATATGGGGAAATCTGGATTAGAATTTGAGAATCCTCTGATCGCATTACTGTGAGCTGATCGAAATCTTTGTGCTGCTATAACTCTTGATCGCCACATTTCTCTTTTTCAATTTTCTTTTCTCTAAAACAGTGGCTAAAACCCTAACTTTTGGGGGGTCTTTTTAGGTTTTAGATTGGGGAGGGTTTGAATGCGGACGGACATGTCGGGTCGGGTTGTTAATTAAATTCAATTACCCGTCAAATCTAAAACAAAAAAGTGAATAATAATAGGTTTATAAGTTTATTCTTTTGTTACCAGATTAACTAGTTTATTGATCCGTGATAACGTGAGTTCATACATTTGAGTTTTAAAAGTTACATTAACAATTCAATCTAAAATAAGAATAATGTACAAATTGTTATAAGAGAAAAAAGAAATAGACTAATCAATGTAAAGAGACTTATTGTGAAACGTTGGATCTTCACGTTATTCGCTATTAAGGATATTATTGTTGATGAAATATTTACACCTAAAAAATTAAATAATAAATAAATAATAGACATGGTCTTTGACTTGAAAATTTGAATAGTCAATTGTTGTAGGATAAAAAATCAGTTTATATCAAACCGAATTAATTTTTAGCAATGATTTAAACACAAATTGTTGAAAATAAAACCTATGAATCACAACAAATAAAATAGAACAATGTTATATGACTGAATATGACGTATGCTTGTGTATTATTTAGATCAATGTATATAAAGTATTAATTAAGGGATTATTAGTTACAAACTATAAAAAAAATTACTTGTGCCTTTAACGTATTCAATTATTCACCATATTTTTAGCGTCATGATTTTAATAAAAAAAATTAAGTTATTTATAACATATACTTAAAGCATAATAACTTGGGGCAATCCTGACCCTTGGATTTTACCATATTGATCCACCGCTTAAGATTAATTTGATGATACTTATACTTAACCCCTTTTATATTCTAATTACATGATATATCCGTTAAATATTAAATAAATTAAGAAGGAATAAATCAATTTTATAAATATGAATGATTTTAATAAGTAACACGTAATTAGCTCAAATAAATCGGCTTAAACTAAAAAGATCGAACTCACTTTACGAATCCCACGTCCGAAGATCCCTCCCTATCACCTATGTAACACAAATCTCAAACAAAAATATAATCTTTTAATATATTATAATTAATTAATTTATAATTAATTTACATTTATTCTAATATATAATTTCATATTTGTTCACATCTTCTCCACTATATATACTCATCACCTCCCAAAAGTTTACCATCTCTACATTCCTCTACACCAATGTTTTGAAAACCGGTTGAACTGGTCCGGTCCGACCGGGAATAATAGGTATTCCGGTTGATAATAAACCGGTTTTGACTCAAGTTTGACCGGTCAACGAACCGCCGGTTTTGAGCAGTTTTGAGCGGTCGAACCGGAATTCCGACCCGGATTGAACCGGATTTCTATATTATTTTTTTTCTTCAGTTTTATTTTATTACTTTTTTTGTTAGGGTTACTTTTTGAAACCAAAATAAATGGAGTGTGTCTTCCCTAAGACCTCAATTCCTCACAAAACGTCAAAACCATAACCCTAGGTGGCCAAAACCGACCAACCGCCACCCTCTTCCGCCACCACACACCTTCTCCGCCATTGCTTTCTTCTCCAACCACCATTCCGGCCAAATCCGAAGGCCACCTGCCGGCTGGCGCCTCCTACCACCACCGCTCACCTTCACCGCCCCTCCTTTCTTCTTCTCCGACCACTATTCCGACCAATGGAAGGGAGGATTGTAACACCCCCAAATTTATTGTTTAGCGGAAGCAAGATTTGGGTGTTACTAATCAATAACAAAGCACATAAGATAAAGTGAACGACTCTAAATGCGTCATTTAAAACCATTGCATAGACAATATAAAATTTTTACATTGTTGTTCTTGTTACAAAAGCTCTCAGCTAAATGTAAAAGATTCTAAGGCATATCTAATTGTACAAAATGTAGAAATGCATGTGAATCTTCTGTAATCTGAATGCGACTCGAGCTAAAATATCCTGAGCAGATCTACTTCTGCTGGGCACCTGAGAATACATGCTAAAAGGTCAGCTAGAAAGCTGGTGAGCTCACAGGTGTAAATCGATGAAATCCAAGTTATGAACCACAAGATTTAGTTTAGTGATTTGCAAACATGCAAATAAAATATGAGTGTATATAATTGCCATGAGCACATAGTTTGAGCTTAACTGAGTGTGCCAGGATCCACATTCATGGACCTGATCGAGTTTGCCCTCGGCATGTGCCTAATCTACACATGTATGAACAAATGAAAATGCGTGCGTTCGACCGCAGTCGTGGTAGCGCGACTACCCCGGACGGGGATTGTCAATCCCATATGGTACCATACACTAACATTCACGCTATCACAATATAAACAAACTATGTTGTGAGGGACTTCATGATTAGATAAAACAACTCATGCAATCAATATATCGAGGTTTTGTACTTGTGTTCATAAGTAAAACAAAATCGAGCATGTAATCCCACCCCTGGGTAAAAACAGTAAAGAGGGGCTATGAGACTCACCTGAGTCTTCGCGTTTATATCTATAAACGTAAGTAGAGTGCTAAACAGCTGGTAGATTTTCCGAATCCGTAACCTTCTAATGTCCTAGACATATAAGGTTATATAAGTAAATGTCCCGTAAGACCATCCATGCTAGTGTTCATCCCACTAGTTATGTCCACATACATTGGGTTTATGTTTTAAAATACGTATGGCCTGTTGGTGATAGTTTACATTAATCATACTCTCAAGGTGTTATCATCATATGTTTGGTTTTATTTTATTACTTCCTCGTATAGTTCCTGTGCTGGTGTACTTGTAGGTATATAGATATATATTGTTTCGAGGATACCGTATGCGACAATAGAGACACATATATTTATGTGATTATATTTATCCGACAATGCACGCTAGAAGGATCAATAGGTCCGTGATTTGGTTATCCGACAGTAAGACTTTTATTTGTTTAAGTTTGTTTATCCGACAATTATGAATTCATTCGGTTTTTGATTTCTTCCGACAATACATACGATACTAAGGTTTTAATTTATCCGACAATTACTATTCCGACATTAAGAGTTTAGATTCTTCCGTGATTAACTCTGACAATAATAATATACGATAATAATAAGGATTTTAATTGAGTTTATTCCGACAATAATGTTTTTATCCGACAATGTAAACGGGTCGGGTTATCCGACAATATGGGTGGGTTCGGGTTTTCATGCGACAATGTCGAAGTCCATGGGTTAGGATTCATGGAATGTGCATTCCGACAATATGGTATTCACGGAATGCATTATCCGACAATAGGCATTGTCGGATAATGGGATTCACGGACAGAATGTCGAAGTCCAGTTATATTTTTCATCCGACTTCAATTAATTATTTGACCAAGTAAAATTTAGCTAAAATTCATGAAATTTTTATATGACGTTCACCTATGTCTTAGCTTTCTAAATCATATTTTTACACGTGAACTGGATAAACAGAACTCGAGATAAAAATTTGGAAAGTGTTGGGTGTCAAACAAGTGAGTTCAGTGACATGCATTCATTTGAAAATTCATAACTTAAGTTTTATAAAACTTCACAGAATGTGTGAGTAGGGGAATTAAAGGTAACACAATTATCTATCAAGTCCAACTGGTTTCACTCGTTTATTTGGCTTAGTTTACGAGATATCCCATTTACAAGTGTACACAGGTTTCCTGGTCAGAAGGTACAGAGAGTACATGTACTTTTATTTTGTTTCTTAAAAATATTAAATGGATGAATTAACACAAGAGGCTTACGGATTATGAAACTAGACATCTTAAAATTCGTTTTGGGCTTAATAACTGCAAGATTTCGTTAAGAAATGGTCTCGTTATATTCGATCTAAACCGATCTAATTTATTGTCCTGTGGGTAAAGCTATTATCCAGTGGTTAGTAACGTGTTCATCCGATTTATTAAGCAATATTTTGGACATAAATCAGTAGATATGAAGCACCAACATGTTCATAAGCTTAATCCAAGTAAATCTAAAGAAAAGGAAAGATTTATACCAAGCCAAAGCTGAGTTAGAGTCGAAATGGTAAGCTGTGTTGCTATTGTGCGTTATTCTGGCTTCTCTCTGCAAAACCGATGAAGGAAGGTGATGGAGGGTGATGGTGGTTGCTAGATTTCCTTGGAAGAGGTGGGTGAAGGTGGTGGTGGAGGTTCCTGGTCGTTTTAGTGAGAAGAGGACAGAGAAATGGGTGAGGTAGAGAGAGGTTGGAAATGGTTAAAATGAGGGGATTAGAAAGGAAAGTGATTTTTTTTTATAGTTAGGTTAAATGAGAGGGGTTAGGCCTGGTCTTGTCCCTCGAGTTCGGGTTACGTTTATTTGTCGGTTAGATGTTAAATCACGCGGTTTAGAACGTGTTGTTTAGTGTTCGATTTCTTCGTGTTAAATTTTGATATGTAATTGATATTCCGAGTGACTAATTAATTTTTGGCCTCTTAGGTGAGTTACTGAGAATACATTTTGGGATTTCGTTCAGGTGCCTTGCTCGATTTGCGCATTTTCTTGGATAAATTACGTTTTAAACCAACGTGGTAGTTTTAGATTATTATTATGAAATAAATAACGAATATTCACTTACCAAATAGGTTCACATTACTTATGACAAATTTTTCACCAACGTCCATATTTGAGGTGATTTGGATTTCACCCGAATCGCACGATTTAATCAAATCGCGTACGTGTGTACATATATTAAAATATGTTAATACACATAATGATACACATAATTAATCTTAATTACATGTATTTACGCTTAAGATTAGGCACTAATTATAGTCCTAATTTGTCGGGTGTTACAAGGATGGCGGTGGCAGCAGCGAAGGGAGGACGACGATGAAGGTTGTTGCGTGATGGTCTTGTAGCAATTTTGGAGGGAGTTAAAAATAAAAAGGCAAAAAATGAGGTTTTTCATTTTAGGTTTTTAGAGTTTATAAGTTTTGAAGAGAAAATAGAAGAGATGAAGTGAGAGGAGGTATGCAATTTTTTGGGGTTTTAAAATTATAATAATATCTAAACATTGAAACAATATACTCCGTTTATTTACATCAATGGGCATATTCCTTTTTCCCATGTCACTTTTTGTCATACTTGAAGTAGTACAACTTGGCTTGGAGTAGTACAACTTGGAGTAGTACATTCAAATTAATAGCAGTCGTACTTCATAGTCTTAGATTCCGGTTAAACCGGCTGGTTGGACCGGTTGAACCGGAATCGGGATCTTAAATGGTTTAACTAAAAAACCGGTTTTTAAAACATTGCTCTACACCCATATTTCGTAACATCTTCACATTTCTTCTATGAAAAAAAACTCCAATTCAATAAATCCCTTCCATGAAAAAAATACACAATTTGAGAATCTCACTACAACTTATGTAAACAAATCTAACAATGAAATTAAAGATTTGTTCACCATCAATTCTAATAGTTCCTTACTATTCTTTTGCTTCTTTAATTGTTTTATAATTTTTGAATCACTTTTTGTTTGTTGATCAATCACATACTTTTAAAAAATGTGAACAATATAATCATTTACAAGGTATGTTTTATGTGTTTTAAATATTTTATTCTTTAAATATTGTTACATATATCTTTTTTCCCTATGAGATTTATTTGTTTTATTTGAATACTATATACTTTGTTTGTCGATTTGTTCTTCTTATATATGTTCTTTCATATTTTTATATAAATTTGTAGTTCCTTAAATTTGTAGTTCCTTTTTTTTAGGAATTCCAATTGGTTCTTTTGATCAACAACCTAATCTTCCATAAGGTATATTAAAATATATTTTTATCGTAAAAATTAATATTTATATTAGTTTACCTTCATTCCATATGCCGCATGTTTAATATTTATAAATAAATTCATATATAGCCAAATTATATGTATATTTTTTTGTTTAGTTTGATAATAATATATTATTTGCTTTCTTTAAGATCCCTCTAATGTTGACGACTTTTATCAAGTGCTCAAGATGAACTTTTGATGAATTAACTGAAGTACTATTGCAAAATATCATGAAAAAGATTATCAATGCCGATGAACAAATAAAAGCATTACGAGCGTTAGGTTATGGAATCAAAAATGATTATATTGTTGATCTCAACTTTCTCACTACTCCGTAGTTTTTTTTCAAATGTACTTGTCTGTTTATGATTTACATTGATTATAGTTATTACTCTTTTTAATGGGCTATTTTCTCCGTTTTATTAAATTGTTTATTGTTTATTTTATTCTTAATTTTCAATGCCTCGATAAATTATTGTATTCTAAATATCTAATGTTGGATCACTATTTTATATTGTGCTTTGATAGATTGAATTATGTTTCTACTTTGGGCTAACTTAAACTTATGTCTAACTTCAACATCTTCTACATCTACCCGAAGAAAATCTCCGATCATCAAATCAACAACTATTGTTACGATTGACTAGTTTGGTATGGTAAAAAATCTTTTTTTTCTATTAATGATACTAAGAATGGCTATGAATGTGTATCCTATTTTTGTGTTCCATATTTTAGATCCAAATATACAATGCAAATATATAATTGTAAATGCTACTTTTGTAACTTATGTTATATTGGTGTTTTTATGTACACGTTTTTAAAAAGTCATAATTTATATAACGAAATACAGGTAGATTACATATTTAATGGGCCAAAATTTGATACAATTAGCCCAGTTAACTTACAATTCCTTCAGCTTTCCTCAAGCTTTTTAAAACCTTTAACTTGTGATTTTTAATATATATTTAATTCTAAAAAATAAATGAATTTTATAAATGATGTCAAGTGGATTATTGAATATAAATATAGTTTTCTCAAAAAAATAGTCAATTGATACACATATGTCAAAGAATATGTTATATATTTTTTTAAATTGAGATATATAAATAAGGTATATTTATCGTGAATATAGTTATTACAACATCTATAAGGTAGATTTATATATATTTTAAATAAATTAAGCAAGTTTTTGTTAAATTTACATAAAATACACATGTAATGGTAAAAATTTTTGTAACTATACAAAAAAAGATATTATCACAATAACTACCACCCTTATTTTTTGGGCCGTTCAGTTTAATCGATGAATACATGTATGACTTTATCTTCTATACTCTATTTAGACCCATTAAGATTATACATATTTCTAAGAATAAAACTCGTTGATATATTCCTTTTTAACATTTAATCTCATATCTCTTTCATATATAAAATTTTCAACCTAATAATATATAAAGTAGACGACTATGGATGGTATCTATATATCTATACGACATACAAGGCATAAATATTTGAATTTTATAACTTTCAAATAAAAAATAATCTTTTTGTTTATTTGATGAAAATTGATACTCAATCATTATACCTACTCCTAGTTCTTTTTAAAATCTATCTAAAATTTAACAATATCTTCAGCAAAAAAATTCTACAACCTTTATCTATAAGCAATAACTTTTTTCTACAATTATTATACTATATCTTAAAACACAATATTCGTGAGATCTTCCAAATAAATATTATATATTAAATCTTTTACCATTTTATACATATATAGAACCAATCTTTTAAAACAAAAATACATCGGAGAAAACATTAAAATAAACAGGCCACAAACTTTTCATACAAGACCCCAAACAAGCTCAAGAAGGGGAAAACAAAATTAACAACAATACGAAGGCCCAAAAAGATGTTAGATATCTAAAGTTATTTAAATTTTTAAAAAATAATAAACAAAAATTAGAATTAAAAAAATATATAAAATAACGTTGAAAGGAGTGAATGTTAAATTATAAAATATAATAATGATACAAGAAAACTAAATAATTTAACAAATATATATAACCTTAAATAACACACAACTACAAAAGCTAACTATCCAAGACATAATATATATATATATATATACACACACACACACACACACACATAAATATGGGTGTGGCCGATATATTTGGTCGGTTCAAAACAAATAACTCAATTAAATGATTATCTAAGTAATTAAATATAAAATTTAGCATGCTAGTAAAGAAAATAAAAATTAAAATCATTATCTAAGCACATATAAAGTTGATTTAATTGATTTAATTTTTAAAAAATAAAGTTTTTTATATTTTTAAAGTATCCTTATAATTACCATGAACATTCATACATGTTAAAATTATTTCAAACTTACATAAATATATAAATATAGGGTCCAACATGCTTCCGTACCTTTCTTCTTTTTTGACCGAAGTGCAGTTGGGTTATACTACGAGACTTTTAGTGAGCATCCCAGCTCCAACCTGTCAATATAATAGGTAACTTCCCTATAGCTCCTTCAACAACACTCAACATAGCCTAGTTTCGTTTCCTACGTTGGGCGTACAGAAGATGGATATGGATGTTGTTGGAGATATTATTTGTGTAAGAAAGAAATAAAATTCACCATGATATGATAGATGCTCAGAGAAATTATAAGGAAAGATGAAGGTTTTATTGATACATGGATATTTAACAAGTACGTGTAGGGATGCACAATAAAATCAAAATACCGAAACCGAACCGGTACCGACCGTTACAAATGGTACGGTATTCGGTTTTTGATTTGGGGCCAACAAAAAACAGATACCAACCGATTGGTACCGGTTCGGTACCAGTTGGTACCATGCACTCCCAAATACCTAAACCGAACCGGAACCGCACCGGACCGGTATCAATTGATACAAATGGTACGGTATTCAGTTTTTGATTTGGGGAAAAAAAATCGGTACCAACCGGTCAGTACCGATTCGGTACCAGTATGGTACCAAGCTCACCCCTAAGTACTTGTGCATGAAAAAGAAAACATAAGGATCGATGATCCTTCAGTAGTTACAGTAGAGTTACATATTTATATCCTACAACTGTTCTTAAAACATAATATTTTACATTACAAGTTTCAAAAAGACATTTTGCTTTCATGTGCTACTTCTTTCTTCATTGACTCACGTGTGCTCCACCAAACTTCAAATGAAGTGAGTTATTGAAGTGTAATATTAAAATATCTTTATTGTGACACCCGCTAAATTAGGACTAGTGACTAGTGCCTAATCAACTGTTAATACATGTAATTAGTTCTGTGTTAGGCTAGTTAATGTATCGGAATATATATTGTTGAATATATACAAATATGCGATTGATTTAATCGTACAAGTTTCAAATCGAATGTAATTCGATTCAATTTATACGGACGTTGGTGAATATTTTTATTAAGTAATACAACCTTATTTAATAACACTACTTTATTCAAAATATTATTTTGATAATATTTCGTGATTAATTCGTATCGTATAAAAAGCGTCTACACGATTAAATGTAAACACGCAAACAACCAAAACAAAGTTAAGTTATATTTTATAACTCAATTGTTAAGTATTTGGTGAGATAATACAACCAAAAATATCGAGTAATTATTCGTATTTTAAAACGTATATTTAAACGCGTAAAAAATATTATTTAACGATTAAAACGATCAGGAAAACGAACACCGCACGGAGCGCAAACACGGAGAAACAAAAATTGGTGAAGCCCACCCTTGTGGACCACACCCTTGGCCGGCCCCCTTCCACCCCAAAACCCCCTCCCTTTTCCCCATTTCTCATTATCATCACCTTCATCATCTCTCTCCTCTCTTTTCCTCTCAAAAACTTCCACCACCACCACCACCACCTTAAATCATCAAATAACACCATCAAACCACCACAAATCATCAAGCTCATTTGGAAGAAAACATGCACGGAGTCACGATCTACATTTCTATCTTTCCGGATTTTTCTCACGTAAACTTGTAAGATTCCCGATAATTCTCAAAAACTCTTAGATTCCACTTATTTTTCATAAAAGTTGTTTATTTAAGCTTGAAATATCCAAATATGGGTTGGGTAAAAGTTTCAGACCAAACGGAAACCAAAAAACACGTTTTTGGCTCAAAATTTGGCCAACAGACGTAAGTGTCGCATAGACCAGTGCAGGGTAGCGTCACTTAATGCGTCACTTAAGTGACGCACCGAGTGTCGCTAAAAACCCTAACTTTGTGTCACTTGCCTAAGTGCCGCATAAAACCCTTTTTTCCCGACACTTACCTAAGTGTCGCAAATTCAATACCCGACACTCCTAACCGACACTTCTAGCGACACTTGTCTAAGTGTAGCCTATTATTGAAATCTGATTTGATCCGTCACTTGCCTAGTGACGCTTAACACCCTTATCCAACATTTGCATCCGACACTTGCTTAAGTGTCGCCCTTGATGCGTCACTTCCTCAAGTGACGCTACTAATATAGAATTCACAATTTTATGCAACACTTCCTGAGTGACGCATAAACTATAACTGTCGCTATAAGTGACGCTAAAAACAGAATGTTTACAAACCATTTTTATACTAAGTATCAAACTTGTATAACTTCAAACACTTATGCGATACGACTTTTAGAACACATCGGGATACGTCCTTGAACATAACACTTCAAAATCATAACAATAATAAAGAGATTTATTATTACAACAAATCACCAACGGGCCGTACACATTTTCAAAACATACTCAAACCAACCAAGTCTTAGTAACTTGGACAAGTTAATCAATCAAATCGTAGTAATTTGGACATTCTAGTTGGACGAACAACTACAAAGGTAGTCTTTATAGATACCTGCTCACATTTATAATCATCGCGTGTCGTGGACACCCTCAGGTTACCAGTCTTCGGACAACTCTTCTCGGCTAATCACTCAAATTTATTAAGTTAAACTCTCAAGACTCAGGTGAGTCTCATAGCCCCTATTTTACTGTTTTACTCAGGGGTGTGATATCATTGCTCGTTTTATTTTAACTATATGAACGCAAATACGAAAACAAACAATTACTACATGAGTTATCTCACTAATCTCTTAACGCCCTCCTCAGCATAGTTTGGTAATACGTTGTAGCGTGAATATTAGTATATGGTACCATATAGGATTGACCCTCCTTATCCGGGTTAGCATGCACTAACTGGGTAAATGGATGTACTAATATTTGTTCAGACGAGTGTAGATTAGGCACTCGTGGGAGGCACCTCGATCAGGATACCTTAAATGTGGACCTGACACCTCGAGTTAAGCTCATACTATGTGCTCATGGCTGTAAAACTTTTATTTTGCTTAATTTCAATTTAAATTCAATTAAATCTTGCGGTTCATACAATATGTGTTGACATACAAACCTGTGAGCTCACCAGCGTTTCACTGACCCATTTTAGCATGTATCACAGGTACTCAGCTGTAGGTTGGACTGCATTCAAGAATCATTAGCTCGTGTCAGCATGCAAACATTCAGAGATTTAGCTGCATTATTATATTTTGTATAAATTAATTATGTATGTAAATCTCTCAATTCCAAACTGAGCTAATGTAAACTATATTTTGATGTAAACTTTGATTTTATCAATACAAGTTGTAAAACGACGCATATAGAGTCGTTCATTATGTCTTTGTGCTGTGATTATTGATTAGTCACGCCCCGACCCGATTCGCTTCCGCAACCCGAATTTGGGGGTGCGAAAAATTGGTATCAGAGCCTAAGGTTATAGTGAACTAGGTTGCATTTAGTGGGACTATGACCATTAGGCAGTATTCCTCATTAAGTATGATTAGGTTTAGTGACTATATTGTATTGGTTTAATTTAACATAGCCTGATCAACTATGTACAACTAAAAGAATATGATGTGAGATCTGAAAGGAGTCATGACTGAACACGATACACTACTTGACTCTGACCTCGAGAGAACCGAGACTCAAACATTCTATGCTAGACACTCAATAGGCTATTATGTGATATACATATATATATATATATACATAGATAGACCTCTCTACAAATCCTAGGGTATATTATATACGAATATAGGCCTCATTCTTTCTAATGCTTTGTCTCAGAAATGGAAAACACACCACCCAATTCGTCTCGCTCTCATCCGTATGGATTACGAAACTCAAGGGTAGCTAGGAGGAACAGTGGGTTGCCTCGAGCTAGCCCATATCTCACTCAAAACCAACTAACTAACCAGCCTCAAAGGCAAACAACAACACCAACAACAACAACGAGCCAATGGCGATGGTTATCAGACCGACTCGACACTTGGAGGGACGAGGAAGGAATCCAACTCCCCGCAACTAATGGAGGGTTTTCCAACATGGAAGTCTCTTCCTATACCCAAGAACCTACTCAGTTCACGGTTCCCGTGTTAGCTGCTCGAGTGCACCGTCACGAAAGCATATTACACAACATGGAAATTGAACAACACAATATTCGCTCTAACTGTATGGAGCAAACTCAAGACGGTATCGCCCAGTTATACCTAAGTCAAGCGGACATCTCTGAAACCTTGACCCGAACTCACGACCAAATGGAAGATACCACACAAACCATGGAGATCGTTCATAACCAAGTAATCGGTAACCGAAATGAGATCTCCATTTTACAATCAAGGTTGCAAGAATGTGAGACGCGCCTGCGGGAGACCGAGGATGCTCTCAGAATGGTTAGCAAACTTGCAGAGTCTGTGGACCATCTCACCTCACTGCTTCCACAACTCAATCTACACCAAGATTAGTGTAGTAAATATCTAGTAATCTATTGTACTTCCATAGGATCTATGTAATTCGACCGGATGTAACAATTCCCGACATCTTTTGCAAACTACCTAAGTATGTAACTTTTGAAAATCGTAACTCGAAATTGTCTATAATCATTTAACTCTGTAATATCAATTGACAATTTCTCTCTATGACTCGACACTATTAGTCTTTACATTGTGATGTGTATATTACCGCTTTTATATATACATCTACCTCAATTATCATTCCGGTGCAACCCCTCATGTACCTCTTGTTTCTTTCTTGAAGAATCATGCCGCCAAAGAAGAAAAGTTATAGCGATGCTGAAATTGCTGCTCTCGTTTCCCGAGCTGTAGCGGAAGCCCTGGCTACTCGGGAATCACCCCGAACCTCTAGGAGAAGTGATGACACCGCTGACAATACTCCTGTTATCAAACCTTGCTCTTACAAGGATTTTCTTAGCTGCAAACCGCTCTACTTCAAAGGCACGGAAGGTGCCATTGGTTTGAGCCTATGGATGGAACATATGGAATCCGTCTTCAGTCTCTGCAACTGTACTGAGGATAGCAAGGTTAAATTCGCTACTTACACCTTTCAAGAAGGTGCACTTACGTGGTGGAATACCCACGCCAACTCTGTGGGCATCGAGATAGCAAACCAACTTCCTTGGGCTAAATTGAAGAAGAAGCTAAGGGAAAAATACTGTCCCGAAGAAGGACTGCATCGGTTAGAGGAAGAGTTCTGGCACCTGACTGTGCAGGGAACTGATATTGCTGGGTATACTACCAAATTCCATGTAACACCCCTATCTTAGTAATCAAACAAAATGATATCAAAAGGAACTTAAAAGATAAAAGGGTATTATTCTTATTTCTTATTCAAAGTCAAAATAAAGTCAAGTCAAAGTCAACGGTAATATTAAAAAAAAGTACTAATAAACCAAACATAAAGTACTAAAGCTTGAAAAACTCTAAGGAAAAGATGCTAAATCCAATTCACTCTACACTCTTCCCTCATTCCCAATGCCCACTTGATTACCTGTCGTATAGGAAAAAAAAACAAAAAGGAATACGAATGAGCCAAAGCCCAATGAGCGGATATAACAAAGACACGAGTATAGTATGACATGCAAAGACTTATTTCAACACAAATTTATTTTTAAAACAAACTTATTTCAATTCAAGGTATATAATTCCACAATACCTAATACGTTATATCAAAGAGTTACTAACATAAATCAACATGTTATAAAGTCAAATTTCATAAAATGATGCACTAAGAGTGAGCAAATAAATAACAAAGTATCAAATGAAATCATAGGTTATCTACTCCACTAATCATCCATTTATGTGCCAAATGTTTCGTATAACACTACGATAAACGTCCACCAACAAACAAAACAAAATAGCTAGGACCGATCCATACGCCTTCTATAATAATGTAATAATAAAGAGCTCGTACCAACTAACGGTTAATCAAAAGGAGACGCCGTAGATACAACAAAATACACCGCTACGGTCGATGCCACATTATCGGTGTCACAATAATGCGCCCATGGGACCTCCATGGGTAGGTTACTCTTAGGCATATTTTAAGAAACCGTTTTAAACCGATTTATATGTTAAAAATATACGAATATGTTTTCACAGTTTAAAATGGATTCTTGGACCTTTAGAACTATTTAAAAATATTGACTTTAAAGTATTATTATGATAACGACACTCGGACACTTTTAAAGAACTAAATACTTGTTTAAAATCTGAATTTTTTGGTTTTACGTTTCGACTTAAAAACCACGTCTCCGACCATCCGATTTTCACGAAATTTTAACTGAGTCATCATAACTCATAATCTGTTATTGTATCAACTTTTTAGGGCCAACGGATACTCAAGCGACATAAATGAGTGTGCGCATTGGGGAACACTCGTACGAATCACCGTATACAATGTAACACCCAAACAGACCTCTTTCGGGACTGTTTTTGGATCGGGTTTCAAGAGACGGTTTTGACACAATTACAAGGAAAAATATTATGATTTCCAAATCCATAAATTGTGATTAGAAAATTCATTTGTACATTAATATTGAGAGAAATCATAACACACTTCAAAGACTTAACTAACAAACAAAATTTCAATAAGCATGTCATACCAATAATGTTTATACACAATTCAAATAAAGTTTTGTGAGGAAAATTTTAGAGACATGATCCTAGTTCCACCTAGAATATCCGTACCTTATTTCCGATCACAACAATATCAAAAATGAATGAACCACCAAAGGAATGCGATCACCGAACCAAATCTAATAAATACAAAACGTATGAGCACAAAACACATTCAAATAGGGAGTGTGTAATATCCTTTATTTTATGAGATTAATATATTATTTCCATTTGTTTATTCCTATTATTCCAAAGCTAAGAGTGTGATTAAAACCCATCCCTTTTTTTGTATTTTAATCACCAAAAGTATGAAATGTTAAACTTTGTTAAAACATGATTTTTATGTGGTTTCATTTCAGAATTTTAGAGTTTATAAAATGATAATATACTCTTAAGAATATGGAACAAAAGATAGAAATATTACCTTAACACTTGGACACTAAAACAACCTTGTTTTTCCACCAAAATGCATCAAAGACTTAGAAAATTAGAAAGAAAAGGATGGCAGAATTTTTGGGCTTGAAAATGATGGGAGAGAGGGAGAAAACTCAAGAATGTCATAAGATTAAGTGTAGTGGATAGTCTCATGTTAATGTGTCATTAGTTTAGAGATAAATGGTGATTAATTTTGTAAGTAAATGGTGATTAAACTCTAGTTATGAGTAGGTTACAACCATATGGTATCCAAAGGTTATCTTATAAATCTAGACATGTTTTAGATGCAAAGTTAATAATACATTGTATCTAGTTATTTAGACTATAAGTATATGGTCAAAGAAAGAATCCAATGTTGAAAGTTCTAGACTTTAAAGTAAATTTACTAATTAGTACATGGTTTAAGAATTCATTATTCATGTGACAATTTAATTAATATTTAACTATGTTAACCTTAATTATTTAACAACTTAGGATAAAATATAAATAGTTATTTATTAATGATTACCCTCCCCAGTTCATATGTTTTACAAATTCTCATTTTTATAGTGTTTAATTTTATAGGATATTTGATATCGCGTAAAAAATCACGTTTTTACTACCAATATCTCTCTCATTCTGGAACGATTATTGGCATTTGAATTCAAATAACACTCAAATCAATGAGAATCTGCCAAGGAGGTCAAAACAAGGTTACACGATAAAAATCAAGCAAAACGGATGAAAAACGAAGATTCCACGCACGTTTGAAGATTCAAGGCATCAAAACAAGATTTCAAGACTAAAATACCCATCATCAACATCCATCTTATCCAAGATGTCCGTTTTCAAAATACGAGTCTAACAGAAGAAGAATCAACAAAAACGGATAAAGAATGAAGATTCTACGCCCGCCGGAAGATTCAAATGATTCGTACGCAACATCTGGAGATAGGAAGCTCAACTTTGGGATTACTTTTCATCAAAGTCTTTGTTTTTTAATTAAGAATCCAACGAAAAAAAGAATCGACGAAAACGGACGCATAACGAAGAAAACACGCGTGAATTAAGAAACGCAGTGAAAGACTACGGACTGGGGCGGGTGGCAGCCAGCCGCCGCCGGCCAGCCATCAGCCGCCGCCGGCCACTAGGAAGGCAGTGCCGGCCACCCCTCCCCATCTCGTCTCCGCTTTTTGGTCCTTTCGTGTACCCGGTGCCACACCTTTACGCGATTGTACGTACCCCGTGTCACACCTTTGCGCAATTATATGTACTTGGTGCACCACCTTTTCCACCTTTTGCTAAAGTATTCCTCAAGTTGCTAACATAAGCCGGATTTCTCCTATAAATAGGAGGGCTTTGGTTCATTTGGAAGGCACACCTTAGATACACCAAAAACACCTACAACACACACTTTCACTCTTTCTTTCTTTATTTGTAATTCTTCCTTAGTTAATTAGATTAGCTAGTTAACTAATCTAGAAAGACTTGTACGGAGGTGCTCCGGGATGCATTTGTAGCTACGAGTTATTGTACGCCTATTTCAGGTTTTAATCTATCTTTCATATTTAATTATGTTTGTTCTTTCTTTAATAAATTTAAATATGCATGTTAGAATTGCCATGATTAATTAGATAACTCAATTGTCTGCTATGATAGTCATTTAGAAAGTCTTAAATATGTAATTAAGTTGTATGTTATGAGATTGCAGATAGTTTATATTACAAATAGATGTAGGAATTAAATCTTTATCGTTTATCTGCCCAACTCATGTTGTTACTAAAACCTTATCCAAAAAATGAACGTAGCTAACTCATAGGATATAGGTCACTTAGTTATACTATGTTAGATTGAATCATTGAACTCGGCATGGCCGGTGTTCTCTAGACCAAAATGGGATCCAAGAGACACGGAATATGGGAATAGAGGTAGATTAAGATTAAGTTCATATATATGATATTTTTGAGACAACTATCGGAATATCCTCGACTTAAATAACACCTTTGCATGCTTATACTGAACTATTGCTTTGATCGTCTTATTGCATGTTCTTGTTTGATTGTTGCCTTAGGATTATCATAATAGTGAAATACATACGACATTAAGTATCGTGACGTAATATGACGGCGCCTATTCGACTGTTCTCTGATATAGTACTGGAAACGCCTACGGCGGAGTACAAATGTATGGAAGTCGAGAACGACCGAAGGTAGTTGTATTATGAATCGAATAACAAACATGTTGCTTAAGTTTCCATTTGTAGTACAAACCATCCCAATATTCTTGCATACCTGAGTAATGTTGATAAATCGTACGAATAAGTGATGACATATTATCCGACCGCCTAGACCAGTTAGTCCAACCTATTCCGGCGAGGGTAAAACCTCGTTCATAAGATTGTTTATGTAACAAACTATGTCATGATTCGGACATCTCTGACGACCGAGATTGGGGAATAGGATTCGAGATTAACTGTCAGATAATATGGGTATACATTTGAGAGAACTTTCGGTGTATGCTTTAATATATTCTGCAACCCATGTGACATTCTATTTGCCTGATTGTGGACACCTCCGCGTCAGCCCGATAGAAGGACTGCAGTAATAGCTCACAGTAACTTACGAACTTATCCCCATTAGAACTCTATGTATTTAACAACTCCTAAACCACTTCATAGTAGACAATCGCTTTAATTGCTGAACGCCCGAAGTAACCTCCACCTTTTAGTTTATCTTAACTTAATTTAGAGTAGAAAATCTAAACCCAAAACAAAAACTAACTCTTTTCTTCCCAACTAAATACATAAAAGTTTCTAAATCCCCTAGCTTCAATTTTCCGCGCTTTGAAGAAAGATCCTAGGTCATACTTGTCATTTGCTAGCCCCTTGATTAGCATAATAGTAACCCTAGGCCACAGCCTTATAAATTTTAAAACCCACTGCTGTGCTGCATCTCCATTAGAAATTCCATCGACCGGTGTGCAGCGCACCAAGTTTTTGGCACCGCTGCCGGAGAGCGTCGGCAACCGATTTTAGGAATTTTGCAACTTTAGTGTTTAGCGATCCTTTTGAGAGATCAACATCGATCAAAAGTTACCTTTTTACCTTTAGAATTAGTTTAGATTTAGTTTAACCACTCTTGACCAATCATGTCAACACCCTATTTTGATATCCCTACACCAAATAGACCTTTAACACAACTTTTGGATGCTTCATTACCAACAAACCACTCACCTTCCTCAAAACAATCTTTATCAGATTTTATGTCCGAACAAAATGTTATAAACAAAAGAGTAACGGATTTCAAGATAACATTGACGCCATAATAAAAATTTCAGAAAAATTAATCTCTAACATGGAATCTATTTTGAAAAACTTAAGTTTGAGGAAAGTACGTCGGCAAACACTAATGACATCACTCATCCAAGTGATGATGTGTTATATCATGACGAGAGGAGGAAAAGTAACCAAAGTTGATCCACCACTACCCGATAACACCCCCGAAAACACTTCTTTGCCAAAACCTACACCTAGTGAGAATGTGTCAATTGACATCCCTGTCACAACATCTGACCCATCCAAAGCTCCAGATAATGTACCTCACACGAGAATACCTTATCATGGTAGACTAAAGAAGGAAAAGCAAGAAGCCCAATTCGGTAAATATCTGGAAATATTTAAAAACCTGCACTTAAATGTTAGATTATTAGATGCTTTAGTAGAAACGCCCTAGTGTGCCAAATTCTTTAAAGAACTCCTTTCAAACAAAGAAAAACTTAGGCAAATAGTTAATTTACCCTTGAATGCTGAATGTTCTTCAATTATACAACATGGTCTCCCACCTAAATTAGGCGATACTGGATGCTTTACTATACCCTGTTTTCTCCAAGGAATTCAAATTAGTAACGCCTTAGCAGACCTAGGTGCTAGTGTTAATCTTATGCCTTATTCTCTTTATAAGAAATTAGGACTAGATGACCTATTGCCTACTCGTATGACCATCCAATTAGCTGACAGATCAGTTAAGCTCCCTCGGGGAATTGCTGAAGATGTCATGGTCAAAGTCGATAAGTTCGTTTTTCCAGTGGACTTTATTGTCATGGACATAGAGGAAGACACCCATATCCCGCTCATCCTTGGCAGACCATTTCTAAATACTGCCAAGGCCGTAATCGACGTTAACGAAAAATCTTTAAAATTAAGAGTTGGGAAAGAGGAGGTTACCTTTAATGTCGATCGATTAATGAAGCACCCTCTGGAAGAGGACCTTGGTTTGTGTGATACCATGCAGGATATTTTTGATGAACATCTCCACGAAGTACTAGCACTATCTATCCGGGATCCGATACCTAATACCATAATCACCGTTCGAAAGCTATATAATGAAGACCCTGGGCTACATTCCGTAATCACTTCGCCAACAACATCCGATGAACTACTATTTCCCCTGTTTGAAAAGAAATCTTCTCGCATCGATGGCAAAGCAATCGCTGTTCCATTAGGATGCGGTACACCGATACCTTAGCTAAAAAGAGATAAACCTATATTCAACAAACCAAACCCATTTCCTTCAATTGAAGAAATACTGAATTCATTCAAGGGAATGAGTGTTGAGCCACAGCCATTTGAACCACAATTAGACAACCAACCCGTACCACTACCACTTTCAAACCCTGAAATCACCATAAACCAATCTTCATCCGCGCAGTTTCAAGAATTCCAGTTCACTGACAACGGAGAAATCATTCTCACCAGAAATGATGAAGTTTCCTCATCATCAGTAAACAAATATGAGCTAAAGACGGACGAATTCTCAATTGCAACCGAGTGGGTCGAAATAGCATCAATCACCACATCTGAACCCGAGATAGACGAGGCACCATTCCAGGCTGAATATGAGAAACTGAATAGAGACGAGATAGCTAGAATGAAGCCGTCTATTGAAGAACCACCAAACCTGGAATTAAAAGAATTACCACCTCACCTTGAGTACGCTTAACTCCAAGGAACTTCCTAACTCCCGGTGATAATCTCAAAAGAGTTAAAACCCGAGGAGAAAGCTCAACTCATCAATGTTCTGAAATCACACAAGAAGGCAATCGCATGGAAGATTTCTGATATACAAGGAATCAGTCCCAACTATTGCACACACAAGATACTCATGGAGAACGATTTCAAACCATCCGTACAAAGGCAGAGAAGGGTAAACCCAAAGATTCAGGACGTGGTTAAACAAGAGGTTATCAAACTCTTGGATACTGGATTGATCTACCCAATATCCGACTCACCTTGGGTTAGCCCTGTTCAAGTCGTCCCGAAGAAGGGAGGAATGACGGTCATTACAAACGAAGAAAATGAGCTTATACCAACTCGGACGTTACCGGTTGGAGGGTTTGCAACGATTACCGAAAGTTAAACGAAACAACTCGCAAGGATCACTTCCCGCTTCCATTTATTGACCAAATGCTCGAAAGGCTATCAGGGAACGAATTCTATTGTTTCCTTGATGGTTTTTCTGGGTATTTCCAAATCCCCCTCGATCCAAAGTACCAAGAAAAGACAACGTTCACATGCCCGTACGGAACATTCGCCTACCGACGAATGCCATTTGGATTGTGCAACGCACCTGCGACATTTCAGAGATGCATGGTTGCAATTTTCCACGACATGATTGAACAATGCATGGAGGTCTTTATGGATGTTTTTTCGGTCTTTGGAGACTCTTTCACATCAAGTCTGTCCAACCTCGATAGAATGCTCACCAAGTGTGAAGAATCAAATCTTGTCCTGAATTGGGAGAAATGTCACTTTATAGTGAAGGAAGGAATAGTTTTAGGACACCGAATATCAAGATCAGGAATCGAAGTAGACAAAGCAAAAGTCATAACCATTGCCAAACTACCACCACCAACCAACGTTAAGGCTATCCGAAGCTTTCTAGGATACGCTGGGTTCTACCACCGTTTTATCAAGGATTTCTCCAAGATTTCTCAACCTATCACCCACCTTCTAGGAAAGGATATCAAGTTCGTATTTGATGAGAACTGCATGAAAGCTTTCAACTACCTGAAAAAGGAACTAACAAATGCACCAATCATGGTCGCTCCCGATTGGAATCTACCGTTTGAAATCATGTGCGACGCAAGTGATTTTGCAGTTGGGGCAGTTCTAGGGCAAAGGAAGGATAATCATTTTCGACCAATCTACTACGCCAGCAAAACACTCACAGACGCTCAAGAGAACTACACAACCACCGAAAAGGAGTTGTTAGCTGTAGTGTTTTCCTTTGACAAATTTCGATCCTACCTAATACTGTCCAAAACAATAGTGTACACGGATCACTCAGCTCTAAAATACCTCTTCAAAAAGCAAGACGCAAAGCCCAGATTGTTACGATGGATTCTACTCCTATAAGAATTCAACATCGAAATAAAAGATAAAAAAGGAGCAGAAAATGTCACCGCAGATCATTTAAGTCGACTTGAAAACCCATCAATGGAACAACTTGCAGAAAGAGATATTAAAGATCGATTTCCAGAGGAGCAGTTGATGAGTTTAGGAGAACAAATGCAAGGCTCGCAATTCACTAACGATCCTTGGTTTCAGACATCGCCAATTTCGTAGTTGGAGGGATCACAAGAAAGGGGATGATATCATCGCGAAGACAAAAGTTCTTCCGCGACGTCAAACATTATTTTTGGGATGATCCATATTTGTTCAAAGTCTGTCCCGACCAAATTGTGAGAAGATGTGTCGATGGGAAAGAAGCCGAACATATACTCCACCAAAGCCATCACGGACCTACTGGAGGACATCACGCAGCTAATTTGACAGCAAAGAAAGTTTACGACTCAGGATTCTATTGGCCTACTATTTTCAGAGATGCACAAGACTTGGTGAAACGCTGCGATATTTGCCAAAGGTTTGGAAATATCACAACGCGTAATGAAATGCCGTTAACGAATATCCAAGCATGTAAAATATTTGACATATGGGGATTAGATTTCATGGGACCATTTCCAAAATCATACGGAAAAGATTACATTCTAGTAGCTGTTGACTACGTATCCAGATGGGCCGAAGCTCAAGCCTTTCCAACAAATGACTCAAGAGTCGTAACCAAGTTCTTGAAACAACTATTCTGTCGGTTTGGAACCCCTCTGGCGATCATCAGCGATCAAGGCACGCACTTTTGCAACACCCAGTTTATGAAACTTTGCAACAATACGGTGTTACCCACAAGACGTCTACGGCCTACCACCCACAGACAAATGGGCAAGCAGAAATTACAAACCGGGCATTAAAAAGGATCTTGGAATGAACAGTTGGTCAACACAAGGAGAGATGGGTAGATAAGCTAGACGATGCTTTATGGGCATTTCGGATAGCTTACAAAACGCCATTAGGAACAACCCCCTATAGGCTCGTTTATGGAAAGGCATATCATCTCCCGATTGAACTCGAATACAAAGCTTATTGGGCACTGAAAAACTGTAGCTTGGATCCTACGATAACGGGAACGCACCGGAAAATGTAACTGAATGAGCTATCAGAGTTAAGAGATCAAGCCTATGAATGCTCCTACAGATTCAAAGAAAGAAATCAGTTGCTCCACGACTCAAAGCTTCGCCCTACACGCTTCAATCCAGGTGATAAAGTTCTACTCTTTAACTCACGATTTAAGAAGTTTTCTGGCAAATCCAAAACACGGTGGAGCGGTCCATTCACAATCTGTAAAGTATTTCCTTATGGTGCCATCGAGTTTGAGGCCCAGATGGAAATTTCAAAGTAAACGGTCACCGTTAAAAACACTACGTAGAAGAATTTCCCATAACCGAGGAAGTCTATAACTACGAAGCACCCTAATAGAATAGTAGGTATGAATGAGTCAAGCTACGAGACTCGATAAACAAAGCGCTCTTGGGAGGCATCCCAAGCCTATCTTATATTTTCGAGCATTAATTTTACTTTTGTGTTTGATCTAATCCATTCTTATGCAGTACCTCGCCTTATGAAAGACTAATGATTATGTTTAGATCACTGACCTTTTGTATTTTGCAGGATGAGTTCGCATCTAGCTAGAGCACCCAGTCAGAGACGCTCACTTGCCATGTATCACTCCCGGAGTTCATCACCGGGTAGTAGCATGAGGACCATCAGGGGATCACAGTCACCGCCCCCTCGATTGGATGAGACCTTGGCAGACTTGGTAGAGGTGAATGTTCATGAGACATTCCTTTTACGTTCCATCCATGCTAGGTTACCTTCATCTCACCAATCCGAGGGACATACCGCAAGGCCTTCCCGAGTACCCACCTTTCAGCATGGGGTGACTACCGCGGACCCTGCTGTCACTTGGTCGATACTGAGAGCCCTCAAGGTCCAGCACACTGCCATCACTGAGATCCATACTGCTCTGGGCCTTCCTTCCACACTTGTGTGCCCTTTTCAGATTGGACCTGATCCCGCTCCGCACATTCCACCGTGGGACCTATTCCCACCTTGGAACCTGACTGCGCAAGACCACCCCACTATTACAGACCCACTAGAGGAAGAGATCGCTGCAGTAGATGCTTGGATTCAGGACCCAAAGGATGGCACTGCATCTCCAGTCTATACCATCATGGAGTCAGCATCTCCTACATCGGTCGTGGAAAACACGATCTTTATGGATGATGACTTCACTGACTGGGAGGCGCTCTATACTGACATGGATTAGTTATTATCAGTCATATTATTTCTATTTAGTATTAACTTGTATTGACATTTGTGTTTCCTGAAGGATATTTATTATGCAGAACTTGGCGTGGAAATTATGGAACAAGTTCATTTCTAATGAGCCTGGTCCATTTCCAGCAAATTCACACACTCGAACCTGGTCCATTAAATCCAGTGGCAACGCACGCAACATGAGGAAGTATGTCTTCTAACCTTACTTTGCTTGACAAACACACTAAAACTCTAAGTAAAACTCTGAAGTATGGGATTATGACTCACAAACAGAGAATGACTTAGAAAATTGACCCTCATTCAAAATTCTAAGTGTGGGATTAACCTAACTTAGAAATGGAACATTATGGACAATGTTCTTTTAAGTGTGGGATAACAGTAGTATTCACTACTGGCGTGCAACATAAAACTTTTTGATCAAACTTTTTAAAAAACTCAGATTCTCAGCAAAATTTTCAAAATTTTGAATCAAGGAAAGTCCAAAAAGGGTATTTCTGGTCAACGAAATTTCAAAGGTTTGGGAAATCGACAATAACGGACAAAACTCTTTGAAAATCTTCCAAACTAAGTTTCAAAACAAGCAATCACATGACTAGGCACTAAACCACAAAAACAAGTGAGGAATCATGAGCCATATAAAAGCATTTATCTTTAATGCTTCACTTTTCGATTGAGAGTGTGCCGATGTATGCCTTTTAAGTTAAAACTTACTTGAGCAATATATTTTGAAACTACAAAGATGGGCGTCACACGTGACGAAGGTGCAATTAGAGGATCTTGACATTTCCTAGGATAAAACTCTCTCCTAAATACCCCTGTTTTCAAGCTTAATCAAACCAATGCTAACTTTCAACATTGAAGATCAAGTAGAAAACCTGTTGAGCCCTAGCTTTTTCATTTCAAAAATCCACTTCAAGAAACCAACCCTTCATTTACATCTCTTGGCCATAGCCTAAGTTTCCGTTCTGTCAAGAAAAATTACTGCAATAAACACATTGAAATCCCCAAAGGATAAAAATACCATCCAAAAAGAGAAGGGGAACTCCGAAGAAGAGCAAAATTCAGCAAAGACAAAGCTGCCATGAGGAGCCAAAAAACTAAAAGACCCAAGGATCATTTAATGCCAAGGATAAGGTTCCTTAAATGAAAACATGAAAAGAAGGCTCTCAAAGAGAGAAATCCAAAAAGAGGTATCACTAAAACGTCAAGGATATGTCAACACAGACAAACTCTTAGGCTATATCAAAACCCCACTAAACCACCTACAAAACCCTTCTTCCATAACCATCTCTAAAATGTCTAAGGGATAATTAGCACCGTCCCCATTTAAGTATTGCAGATCTGATTCTCAACCAAGCTTATAACGACAAAAGAGCTACATGACTGGCCCCTGAGTGAATTAGAAATTAGGAAACCCGATACACTTGAGTGAATTGAGTGACCACCTGTGAGGGCCCCAGTCATGTATATCTTACATCACGAAGATTGAAAGAGAGTTTGTCCGAACCAGTAGTTTGGGAAAGCTGTTGGGACATGTTATTGTGACAACATATCTAGCTTGTAATAGTACTAGAGATTATTGTAATCAAGTTTGTAAATTGGTTTTGAATTGTAATGAATATATTGGTTGGTAAACATTTTAGAGTTAAATGTTAAATACTGAAAAATGTTGACCAAGTTTGACCTTAATCTGCGATGCGAACTAAGTTGGGTTCGCAGGGCAGGTTTGCGAAGTGAGCCAATTGGTTTCGCTGGGCCAAGGTGGGCTGCGAACCAAGTCGGTCCGCAGAGCCCAAAACTTGCGAACCGAGACGTTTTTATAAACAAATTAGGTTTGAAACCTAATTAACTTTTGCCATTTGTTTAATCCGAACGAACTTAACTTTCCAGAGCTTTCAACATAGTCTAAAGGTTAGGTATTGATCGATTAACAACTGTTATAATCAATACAAGACATATTAGATTATTGATTTCACTAATACTTGTGAAACAAACCGTTTACAATCCGTAAACATAGTATTAAGGGATTCCGCACATTAATACCTAAAGATAACCTCGTTATCGATCCTAATACATACGGACTTACAATTGGTATCAGAGCCTACGGCTAGATACGTGTAGGTTCGAGGTTATTCGGATAATAACGGTTGATTTGGGATTGTTTGTACGTGATTTGTTGCGTAAAAATGATCAAAATCATACTCTGGAAGCTTTTGGGTTTATTTACGTCCGAAATCTTAGGGTTTAGACGTTCAAAAACCTAAAATTTTCGTTTTTAGTGTTTTCAGCCGATTCTGCAAACTGAGTTGCAAAGCGAACTGAATTTGCGAACTGAGATTCTGTGAACTGAGCTTGTTCTGTGAGTTGAGTTCCTGCGAACTGCACATTCTGCTAATTTGTTTATTTCTGAAATTTGCAAAAATGTCTGACATAAGTAAGATGATTGAGATGGATCATGAGGTTGGGAAATCTAATGTTCCACCTAAATTGCTCCGACTTGAAGACTACTATGGATGAAAAGACAGATTTGAATCACACTGTCGGTTCCATGACTTGTCTATTTGGATGTGCATTAAGAATGGATATACTGCACCTTCTGCTAAAGTTGGTAGTAAGACAGTGGCACTTACCTATACTCAAATGAGTGATGAAGAAAAGAAAGATTATCAAATTGAGAATAAAGCTCACTCTTCAATTAAAATGAGTCTTCCAAAAGAAATCAACCATCAGTTGAAGTCTTTTCATACAGCTAAAGAGCTATGGGAAGCTCTAGAGAAAAGGTGTGATGGAAGTCCTCAAGTTAAGGCAGGTAGGTGTAATCTGTTAAAGAAACAATTCATAGTTTTCAAAGCTATGAAAGGTGAAGATCTTGATGCATATACCACCCGATATTACCATCTGTTAAGTGAGCTAGATGACCACGGCATTACCTATTCTAATACGGAGAAGACTGACAAGTTTATTGAAGGTCTTCCTTCGAAATGGGAAATGTATGGAGTTATGCTTAAGGATAACGATGAGCGTTATGCAACTATGTCTTTGGAGCAGGCAATTGACAAGCTCCGTGGATATGATTTCACAAAGAGATCAAGAGATACTGATTCTGATCAGGTACAGGATCCTGGGCTTTATCATGGAAAAACTACTATCTCTAATAGTTCGTCCAGTTCTACCATTGCTTTACTAGTTGGTGATACTGGAGAAACTGGTGAAATAATATATGAAGATTTATGCCTTATAAGCTCATCCGATGGTGAAGCAAAAAGCAAGACAACTGGGAAGTCAACTCAAGAGCATCACAAAATGCCCATGAGTGTGAAATTCACTGAACAACAACTTTCAATTCTTGCTTCATTTGTTGCTTCATATGAAAATTACATCCAGGGTAAGATCAATGATCCAGCTACTTTTGATGAGGATTATGATCAGGTAGACCCCGACGACTTAGAAGAAATGGATCTCCAGTGGCAACTTGCTATGGTGTAACACCCGCCAAATTAGGACTAGTAATTAGTGCCTAACTCTCTGTTAATACATGTAATTAGTTAGTTTAGGCTAATTAATGTATCGAAATATATATATTGTTAAATATATACGAATATGCGATTTAATTAAATCGTACAAGTTTCAAATCGAATGTAATTCGGTTCAAGTAAATACGGACGTTGGTGATCAATTTTATTAAATAATATAAAATTATTTAATAACGATATCATACCCAAAATATTATTTTGATAATATTTCAACTACATTTCGTATCGTATAATAAACGTCAACGCGACTTAGACATTTAACACACAAACAAACGAAATCATTTAAGTTATTAAGTATTTGGTAAAATACTTCAACAAAAATATTGAATAAACATTTGTATTTCAAAACATATATTTAAACGTATAAAATAATTATTTAACGTTTAAACGAACGCCGCACGGAGCGCGAATACACGGAGTTAAAAAGTGGAGACCCACACTCCGGTGGGCCCCCACCGAATCAGCCACAAGGGGAGGGACCCCATCCCCTCACCCTCATTTTCTTGTCACTTTTCATCTTTCCCTCTTTCTTTTCTTCTTTCTTTTCTCTCAAACATCACCACACCACCACCACAAACAATCACTAAATAACACTACAAAACGTCATCAAATCATCTCACCCGTTTGAAGAAAAAGATCCACCGCATCACGATCTACACTCCTATCTTTTCGGAATCTTGATTCGCCACTTTGTAAGTTTCCGACAAAAACCCGAAACCTTTCGATTTCAAGTGTTTTTAAGTTCTAATTATTTAGTTAAGCTTGAAATGTCCAAATATGGGTTGGGTAAAAGTCTCAAGTCAAACGGAGGCCGGAAAACACCTTTTCGGCTGATTTTCCGGCCAACGGCGCATTATGTCGCAGAGGCTCCAGGCCACCTGCGACATAAGCCTTTATGTCGCTAAATCAGACCTTTTGTCGCATATAGCGACATAAGCCACTATGTCGCACTAACCACGGATGTCGCATATAGCGACACAAATAGTTATGTCGCAGAAATTACGGACGTCGCATATAGCGACACAACGCCCTACGTCGCATTAAATTGCGGATGTCGCCCTTAGCGACACAAGCCCTTATGTCGCAGATATGATCTGCGACACAACAGACTATGTCGCACTTTGCGACACAACAGACTATGTCGCACTTAGCGACACAAAGCCGTATGTCGCATGCTATGTCGCATGAAACAGAACCAAGAAAACACAAATTTCACTAAGTGTCGAGACTTAATATTTTATCACTCGATTTCACCCAAATTCAAGTCCAGATGCGTTTTTCACCAAAGCAATTTAGTAGAAATAAAAGTTTTCCAAGCTGACCTGGCAGCTCGACCCTAGCCAAGGGCTGCCGCCCCTTGGACCCCGCTACCAGGGGCGCTGCCCCCTGACCCCCGTCACTTAAGGTTTACAAATACTTTTAAGTATGACATCTTTCTAATATCAAAATAATAATGTGAGATTATTATTGCAACAAATCACCAACGGGCCGTACACATTTTCAAACACTTAGATAATCAACCAAATTGTAATCATTTGGACATTCTAGTTGGACAAACAACTACAAGGTAGTCTTATTAGATGCCTTCACATGTTTATAACCATCGCGTGTCGTGGACACCCTCAGGTTACAAGTCTTTGGACTTCGATTATTGGCTAATCAATCTCAGTTTATTAAGATAAACTCTTTAGGCTCAGGTGAGTCTCATGGCCCCTCTTTTTACTGTTTTACTAGGGGTGTGATACATTGCTCTGTTTTTAACACATGAACGCGAGTACATATTTCAATATACTACATGAGTTGTTTTCAACTAATCAAACCAAAGTCCTCCGTCAGTATAGTCTGGTAATATGAAAGTAGCGTGAATATTAGTATATGGTACCATATAGGATTGACCCACCTCGTCCGGGTTAGTCGCGCTAACCTCTGCAACGGACGTACTAATATTTGGGAAAACGAGTGTAGATTAGGCACTCGTGGAGGCACCTCGCTCGGAATTCTCTATATGGGACCCGACCCTCGAGTTAAGCTCAGACTATGCGCTCATGGTTGTATACACTATCAGTATCATTTGTTGGATGCAAATCAACATTTAAATCTTGGTGTTCACACGCTATTATTTGATATCTAAACCTGTGAGCTCACCAGCGTTAGCTGACCCATTTTAGCATGTATCACAGGTACTCAGTAGTAGATCTGGACTACCCATCAGGATGTATATTAGCTCGAGTCTTCATGCAAACTTCAGAGATTTCATTGCATTATTAGATTTTGTATAACTAATTATGTACTTAAATCTCTCATATTACGAACACGAGCTATGTACGAGTTCAAACTGTTGTAAACCTTTTAATATTAATATATTTTGTTAAAACGACGCATATAGAGTCGTTTGCTATATATCCGTGTGCTCTGATTATTGATTAGTAACACCCAAATTATGCTTCCGCAAAACATTAAATTTGGGGGTGTGATATCGCGTAAAAAGTCACGTTTTTACTACCGATATCTCTCTCATTCTGGAATGATTCTTGGCACTTTAACTCAAAAACATCACAAATCAATAGTATTATGCCAAGATGGTCAAAACAAGGTAGCACGATAAAAATCAAACGAAACGGATGAAAAATGAAGATTCCAGACATCAAAACGAGGTTTCAAGACAAAAGAGCCCATCACCAACATCTATTTGACCCAAGATGTTCGTTTTCAAATTACGAATCCAACAGAAGAAGAATCAACTAAAACGGACGAAGAACGAAGATTCTACGCACTCTGGAAGATCCAAACGATTCGTACGACACATCTAAAGTTCAAAGACATATTTTTGGGATTTCTTTTCGTCAAAAGCTTCGTTTTTGAATTACGAATCCAACGCAAAAAGAATCAACGCAAACGGACGCGTAACGAAGAAAACACGCACGAATCGAGAAACGAAGCAACCGGCAGCAGGCTGGTGCAGCTGGCAGCCAGCCGCCGCCGGTAGCCACCCAGCCGCCACCGGCTGGCAGCCGCCGCCGGCTGGCAGCCAGCCGCCGGCTGCTGCCCGCCACCCGCACGGATTGCGCTTTTTTTGTCCTTTTTCGTACCCGGTGCTAGACCTTTTCCTACTTTTCGTACCTGGTGCCACTACCTTTTTCGCCTTTTGTACCTGGTGCTACTACCTTTTCCACCTTTTGCTAATGTGTGCTTTCTTTGGCTAAAATGCACCAAAACTCCTCTATAAATAGGAGGCATGGGCTCATTTGAAACACACACCTTGGAAGAAACACCTACACCTTGAAACACATACCAACACACACTTTCATCTAGCTTTTCTTTCTTTCTTTGTTTTAAATTAGTATTAGGTTAGTAGCAAGGAATGTGTTTGTAATCCTTGGTGAGGAACGCATTTGTAATCATTGGTGTATGCTTGGAGCAACTCTTATTAATTCAAGTCTACTCCATCTCGCATATTAATCTCGGTTATTTCTATCCTTATCTATCTTGATTAAATATGTGTACTTTAATTATGCTAGAGATAGTTTATGCCATGATTAGCGAGTAGATTCTATTGTATTTGTTGTGATGTAGTTAGCATATATAATTGTGGGATGACTTTAAATATGTCGTGAAATAATATGACGGCCCCTATTCGACTGTTTACTTGGTATAGTGCTGGAAATGCTTTTAAGCAAAGTACATACGTATGGAAGCCGGTAACGACCGAAGGTAGTTATATTATGGATCGACATTATAAAACGGAAACTTTATGAATGGAATTATCTTATGATTTTAAACCTAAAACTTACATTCGCCTTTCGATTAACAACCGTGATTATAACCTTGTAAAGAGGAGTCGCGAACCTCACTACTTGGTCAATAGTTATCTGTGTAAAACTATGGTTTCGATTGTAACATTATGTGAGCATCATAAAAAGCAATGTGATTACGTGGAAGTGCCATGAGTATTGTACACTTAGAATCACAATGTACTTATCATGTAAACATCATGAAGCAATTGAATCCACAATGGAAACGTCGGTAAACGATTAAATACATTGTGGACTACCATAGCATTTTCTGACATGGTCTGGGTTTAACTTTATGCAAAAAGCCGTCAGCATTTTAATTATTGTTTTAATTAGATTAGATTAGTTTAGATTAGATTAGGTAGGCTATAGGCTAAATAACCATTTACGAAAACCTAGGGATTTGTTAATTGTATTGAGAAAGGCAAGTTTAAAATCCAATTTACATCGATACTTTTCCTTAACCTATGAAATATGAAGTAAGGTACGCAAGAAAACTCAACACTTTCCTTTGCTTACCATGCTTAAGATTCATTAATGGGAATTGATCAACTAAGTTCGAACATATCTGCTAAGTTAGTTGTTTGCTAAACTTATAGTCTTTGTGGTATTAAGAACGGTTAGACTTTTTGTAGACTTGCTACTCTATTCCTTCGCCCACGAGTAAATGTGCTCAATAACAAGGGCCACTGACTCCCTCACAGGAGAGTGTGGAGAGTCGAGCATTGTCTGTCTGATCAGAATCATGACACCGTGGTTCCTCGTGACATATTAGTTGATAACCGACTAATAAGGAATCTATCGGTTATACCATAAACTACCAAGTCTAGTGAACATTCCAAATTTAGTAAACGTTTTCCCTATAAGTCATCGTCCCACATTATAAGCTAACGAACTCACAACAAATACTCCTTTCATTATCTGATTTACAATTATCTTTTATTCGCTTTAATTAGTTTACTTAATTAACTGAACCAAAAACCCCCAACGTACTCTTTTAACCTTTACTAGAAAAGAAAGATTGATCGGATCCCATTTGTTTCAATTCAGTTTCTCTTTAAGAACGACTCTAGGTCATACTTACCATCTACTAGCCTTTTGGTTCAGTATCAGTAAGTCACACTTAGACCCCAGCAAATACAAATTTAAAACACCCACGATTGCGGTCCGAGCGCCGTCTTCATACGGACGTTCGGCAGCGCATCAGGGTCTTACATATGGTGTCAAGGAGAGTTAAAAATTTCTTAAAGCGTACTGGAAGAAAGATGGTGGGAAATAAAGTTGGGTTTGATAAATCCAAAGTAAAATGTTTTAACTGTCAAGGTTATGGACATTTTGCTAGGGAATGTCAGAGACCCAAAATTGAGAAATCTGCAAATCCATAAAAATTAAGTGCTACTCTATCTTCTAAAGCCTTGGTCATTTAACAACTGGATGGTTCTTATGACTGGAGAGCTTTGACTGAAGAAGCTCTAATGGCTGAAATTGAAGATCCAGTTCAGACTGAAGAGACACCATCTTACATGCCTACTGCTGAGGAGTATCAAATGAAGATTCCTGATTTAAAGATGTTGGCAGTTAAAGATGATGTGTTGGACTTGGGATCAACTGAAGATCTATGTCCAGAAGATTTTGTTGCACAAATGGCTGAACTCCAAACTGAAAAGAAACAGGTATGTCTTGATGTTCCTACACTTATAGATGTATGTCAATTAGTGACTAGTTTACAAGCCCTGGTTAATGTCTTTGCTGAATCACATAAGACTTTAACATCTGAACTAGAATTGGCCAAAATTGATGTACGTAGGTTAAGTGAGGACAAGCTAGACCTTAAGAAACAGATTAAGTCCTACACATCTGATAAGACTATACTTAGGAATACAATAAATGAACAATCTGTGACAATAGATGGTCTTTATTTAAACCTAAAGGACTTAAATCAAGGAATTGCTGACAAGGACAAAGAATTAGCTGAATCTAAGGTCAAGTTAGTTGAGCTTAATCGTAAGATTGAGAGTTATAGAACATCTTCTTTAACTATGGACAATATAATTGATGCTCAACGTAGTGTAAAGGACAAGACTGGCTTAGGCTATAGTGATGTACCTCCGCCTTTTAATGCTAATTACACTACTACTAATGTTGACCTAGAGATGATTGATGCGACTGCTAATTCTGATGTTAATGTACCCAAAGTAGATCATCTAAAATTGGTAAGATATCAGGTTTCACCAATGTACAATTTGTATCGGGTGGAATGCTGAATGATGCCAAAGTAGATGATAAGGTTATTAAAGAACAAAATGATTCACCTTTGGTATCTAAGACTTATGATTGAAACTAAGGCAAAAGATGTTAAGTCACGGAGGCAGATGTCTTGCTTCAAATGCCATCAAAAGGGGCATGTGGCTTCTTGTTGTCCTAATAAGAAGTTGGAAGCAATTCATAAGCCATTGAATAACGAGAAACCAAAACCTGTAGACAGGTCTAGTGCTAAACCCGGTTTGGGAAGCAAACCTGTGAACATGTTGAAGAGAGACAATACTAGTAGTGTCTCTCCACCTAAACCTAAGAGACCTAATTCTCAAAGTAATAATTTTGTCAATAAATCTAGAGATAAGACACCCTCAAGGTTTAGAACACCAAGTAGAAACCATAGTCAATATGAGAATGGTTCTACCTCTCGTGCACAACAACACAGTCAAATGCCTAGGAGGTTTTCCACTCACTCTCCTCACAGGCATAAGACTATAAATCATCAACAACCTCAACCTCCAGTAAATGTCACCAAGACTCCCGATGGGAATAGTTATGGTTACTTTAAGGAAGTTCAGATTGTGGATGATAAGGGACAACCCAAGACCGTAATGGCTTGGGTCCCTCTTGAAAACTAACTGTGTGCAACGTGTCATGTGCAGGAGCAAACTGTGAACAAAGATAGCTGGTGGTATGTAGACAGTGGATGCTCAAGACACATGACAGGAGAAAGAAGTCTACTGAAAGGCTTCAAAGGTGGTTTGAAACAGTGAGTGAATTTCGCTGGTGATAAAGGAGGCGTGATTACGGGAAAAGGAAAAGTTTCAAATGGAACTTTGACTCTTGAAGATGTGAATTATGTTGAAGAACTAACTCACAACTTGGTGAGTGTTTTCCAGGTCTGCGATAAAGGTCATCCAGTTCATTTTAATGAAAAGGAAGCCTTAGTCCTGAAGCTGGGATTTGTAATTCCCGAAGAATGGATACTAATGAGGGCTCCAAGGAAGAAGGAAATCTATGCTATTAACATGGGTGCTCCAAATACTTCAATGGAGTCTACATGTCTATTATCATAGGCTTCAGAAGCGGATTCTATTCTATGGCATAGGAGAATGGCACATTTGAACTTTCGAAAAATGAATTACATAACCAAAAATGGTTTAGTTCTGGGTGTGCCATAGAAACGTTTTGAGTTTGAAGACAGGTATGTTTCTTGTTTGAAAGGAAAACAACATAAGAAACCACACAAGTCTAAAATAGAGAACACAATATCCTCGCCATTTGAATTGCTACATATGGATCTCTTTGGCCCAATAAGCAAAAGAAGCATAGGTGGCAAATGGTATTGTCTGGTTGTTACAGATGATTTCTCTAGATTCTCATGGGTATTCTTTTTGAAATCTAAGGATGAAACTCCAGGAATGCTAATGGAGTTCTTAGATTAAGTAGAGAATGTCTATAACACGAGAGTTAAGAGAATTCGTAGTGATAATGGTATAGAGTTCAAAATTTTTACGTTGAATGTCTATTGCTTAAGTAAAGGAATTCAACATCAATTCAGTGCACCTTATGAACCACAGCAAAATGGTGTTGCTGAAAGGAAGAATAGAACTCTTATTGAGGCAGCAAGAACCATGCTTGCAGATTCAGGGCTTCCAGTCATCTTTTAGGCAGAAGCAGTGAATACAGCATGCCATGTCTTGAATAGGGTACTAAATATTAAGAAGCATAACAAGACTTGTTATGAACTTCTGAACAAAAAGAAACCTAATTTGAAGGGATTTGAGCCCTTTGGTGTCTCATGCACACTTTTGAAGACTAACAATCAATCTAAGTTTGGGGAAAAGGCTGACGAAGGATATTTCCTAGGTTATATTCCTAATTCACCAAACAAGAAGGTTTTCAATAAAGTCACCGGACGTGTGGAAACTGTCTTCAACATTGAAGTTACCAGTTATACTCATGACAAACACAAGGATTAGATTGGCAATTCGATTATTCAGATCTGTTTAAGTCATTTAAAGTCCCTATAAGTGACTATGTGGTTAATTCAGAAATCGCAGAACATTTATTGTACGGTGGGGACACAGAACCGACACATACATCGAATACTTCTTCGTATGGGATGTCTGAAATTAATCACTCTGCTAGTGCTTCAAAAGAGCCATCTGTGGGTCAACCTCAAGAGCAAGACAAGTTATCAGAAGTTACTCAAAGGGTATTAGATAATATCTTTACTCATACAAGGGAATTGAGGGAAAGAATAACTTCTGATGAGATGTATAGTACTGATGAGGATATGCCACCATTGGAAGAGATTGGCACCAATTTGGATGATGAGATACTTGTTGAGCCAGTAACTGTGACTAGAATAAGTAGGAATCATCCTGTGGAATATAATTGGTGATCAAAACCTTCCAATGTTAACCAGGAGTTAAGATAAAGCTAGTACTTCTGAATACACTAGCTTATACATTTCAATTAAAGAAACTGGGATCACCAATAAATGTCTTTATGCATGCTTTATCTCACAAGTTGAACCTAAAAAATGTTCAACTAGCATTAAAAGAAAACTCATGGGTAGAAGCTATGCAAGAAGAATTGACTCAGTTTAAAAAGCTGAATGTATGGGAGCTAGTTGACTTACCATCTAGTGAGTATCCTATTGGAACTAAATGGGTCTTTAAGTGCAAAAGAGACGATCGGGGAATTGTTACTCGCAATAAAGCTCGTTTAGTGGTCCAAGGATTTAATCAAGAAGAAGGAATAGATTATAACGAAGTGTTTGCACCTGTTGCTAGGCTTGAAGCAATAAGGGTATTCTTATCATTTTCAACTTACAAGGAAATTAAAGTGTATCAGTTGGATGTTAAAAGTGCCTTTTTGTATGGCAAAGTACAAGAATTGGTGTATGTCTCTCAACCACCAGGGTTTGTTGATCCAGATTATCCATATAGAGTATATCGTTTAAATAAGGTTCTATATGGATTACATCAAGCACCCAGGGCATGGTATGAGACACTATTAAAGTACCTTCTTGAGAATGGATTTACAAGAGGTTCCATTGATAGTACACTTTTTGTTAAATGGAAGAAGAATGACTTTCTGCTTGTTCAAGTATATGTTGATGACATCATTTTTGGGTCTTCTGACGAAAAGATGTGTCAAGAATTTGAGAAAGTCATGCGAAAAAGGTTTGAAATGTCTGCTATGGGAGAGTTGAATTTCTTCTTAGGATTACAAGTTGATCAAAAAGAAGATTGTATGTTCATTCATCAAACAAAGTACACCTATGAACTGTTAGAACGATTCAAGATGGATGAAACACGCATATATCATACTCCTATTCCAGAAAATCATGGACTTGGACCAGATACATCGAGTGACAAAAATGTGGATCTTACTCTTTATAGGGCTATGATTGGGTCACTAATGTATCTCACTACATCCAGGCCTGATATAATGTTTGCAGTATGTATCTGCGCAAGATATCAAGCCTCACCTAAAGAGTCTCATATGCAAGCAGTTAAAAGAATCTTTCGTTACCTTAGAGGGAAACCGAAGCTGGGACTTTGGTATCCGACTGGAGGAGACTTGGATTTTATTGCTTACACTGATTCTGATTATGGAGGATGCAATCAGAATAGAAAATCCACAACTGGTGGATGTCAGTTTCTTAGAGGAAGATTAGTGTCTTGGCAGTGCAAGAAGCAAACCTCAGTAACCATTTCTACATGTGAAGCTGAGTATGTTGCTGCAAGCAGCTGCTGCTCTCAAGTGCTGTGGATTCAACAGCAAATGAGAGATTATGGATTAAATTTAACCAACACTCCGATGATGATTGACAATGAATCCACCATATCAATAACTAATAATCCTGTAAAGCACAGCAAGACAAAGCACATTGATATCCGTCATCATTTCATAAGAGACTGTGCTGAAAAGAAGCTTATTCAGTTAGTCAAGGTTCCATCATTGGATAACTTGGCAGACTTGTACACAAAAGCTTTTGACAGGAATCGTTTTGAGATATTGGTTCAACTGAACGGAATGAAGAATCCAGAATAACTATTCTTCCAAAGGAAATGTAATAGCTAAAGTCTTTCTATTCAAAATAAAAAAAGGGGGGTGGGGGTGGGCGTATGGTATTCATTTGCTTGTTACCTTAGGGGAATCGCCTCCAATAAAAGAACAACAGTAGTTCTTTTAGGAATTGTTTAAGTTTTTATTTGTAAAAACTTGGGAGATGATAGTACATTAGGAGAATAAGCTTAAGAATAATACCTTAAGTATTAAGTACGATGCGTTAGTAGATTCCTATAAGTCACCCTAAGATAACTATTTTAATTAGGACTTGACTTATATTTATCTTATTATACACCTATATCCACTGATAATAACCCGTCTCTTACTTCATAAGTGATAAGAATAATTTTAGTCTAGTCAGCTTCATCATACGATATATTGATAGGCAGATTATGCTAAGATTTTTGAGCAGTTAAGAAATTCTAAATTCATGTGTCTTATCTTTTGTGAAACTGCTATACCATGTATGACTCAAGTCTTAATTGTTGAATGATAGTACTTTCATGCACTGTTATCTAAAACAAAAACAAAAAGATACAAAGTCTCAAAAGACTAAAAGGTGAGTTATATGTTTCTAAAGAGCATCATTTAGTAACCTCTACCTTACATATGAAAGATACAAAGTATCTAGTGTCAAGTGTAAGTTATATGCTTCTAAAGGACATCATTTAGTAACTTCTACCTTATAAATAAAGGATACAGTGTTATGAGTTGTACTTGAGTTCCTCAGTATGTTGTATAGTGGACCACACTAGATATTGTTCACATTAACAATAAAATGTTTGCTCAGAAATCTGCGTATAAATTGTTTATGTGGATCATAATATCGGTAATCGTCTTGATATGTCTATGACCATTGAACATTCACCTTAGTGAATAAGTTCTAAAGAAATTATAAGTTATTTTTCAAAAATGTTTTATATCGTGTGGATAAAGGTAAATAAGATATAATTTTATAAATATAAGTTTATACCCGGTTAAAATTGTAATTTTATTGTGCTTATATGAATTTCATGAGGTATGAATATTAACAATCGTCTTAGACTTGTTAAAAATCAATTAAATTTAGCTTATTCTTTCTAATATGATCCCTAAGCAGATAAACTCTTAATCATTTAAGCATATAATTTATTTTTGCTTCGTATTTTGGTTTACAGTTTGATTTTGTAAAAGTCTATTTTATTATAATTCAATAAAGTTTTGGATTGATTTATTTATTTTGTTATCCTTTGGAATTAAGTTAAAATACATTTTATCATTCCGTGTTGAATAAATGTGACAAAAACGCAATGGGAAGTTAAAAAGTTTGACTAGTAAAAATAAATAAAAGTCCAATTTATATTTAAAGCTAAAATCGCATTTTTGGTCAAAATTGCGAAGTTGACCAGTCAACGTTGCGAGGTGAGCTTAGGGTATAAAAGGGCCAAGTCAAACGAGCCAACCCCACACTTTCCACACATTCTGCGAAGCAAAACCAAATCCCCTGCGAGATGAACATCTGCGAAGCGAACCGAGAGTGATTTTTGCTTGATTTTTGATTTTCGAGGAAGAGGAAGGAATTTTCACTCCGTGAATATTATACAACTTTTGATTGCGCATCTAAAGAGGTATATCTCGTGATTTTTGACCGTGTATGTAACTCATAATTACTTGTTTTAGATTTTCGAAGGTTTCTGTTTCGTTTTTCATAAATTACATGTTAATTAATGAATTAAAAAACGTGAAACTATTAACATATGACATTCAAGGCATTGCGAACATGTTTGAATCATTTATTTGATTTAAACTTACATGATCATCATTTTGTATTTGAAAAATCACAACAGATGCGTCTGCGAAGTGAGATTCAAACTCACTTCGCAGCCCGCTCCTGCGAAACGAACTCAAACCAAAATCTCGGATCGCAAACTACTTATGCGAAGGGAATCCAAAATTTGAATTCGAATCGCAGCTTTGCTCTGCGAAGCGAACACAATATTTGAATTCGGATCGCATACCATTTCTGTGAAGTGAAAACTCGGATCGCAGTTTAACCTGCGAAATGAACCTCATTTCGCAGTCAATAATGGCGTAGCGAGTTGAGATGGTTGACTTGTATTGACCATTGCGAAATGAAATTCACTTTGCATAGGCCTTCTGGAAAGCGAGTTGAATTTTGTTAACTTTGAAAATAAAATAAATTTTTTGATTTTCATATGTGATTTGTGAACTAAACGTTTGATTTATTCGATATTTAGTTTACTTAATAATTGTTATAACTTGTTTTCGATTTGAGAACCTTGAGGGTACAAATAATTTACAAGTTAGACTTTTATTACACGTTTAGGCTTATGAACTTTAGTTAATAAGTTAAACATGTGTAATAACTTAGAACTTTTGGGTTAATTCATATCGAAAGTCTTCCGACTCATAGCGTAGTCGAGCGGCGTGTCCCGATTGTTTATCGGCGGTATATTTACTCAAATTTTCTTTTATAACTAACGAACATCATATAATTTAGCAAATATAATTGAAAAGTTAATTTCGTGTAATCGTTCAATTAAGTTTTGTAGATTAAGTTGTTAGTTAATAGTAAACTTAGATGTTTGATGATCATTCGATCATAATACGTTAAAGTTTAAATTAACTAATGTTTGTTAGTTAAAGCTAATTGCCATTTGTGTTATTTATAATAATAGATATGGCGGATAGAGCTTTTGCACCTGGTCACAACATTCTGGTGAGTTTAGACACCAGTGAGCGCGGTGCTGAGCGATCCACTGAGATATTGACATTTCTGGCACGATCAAGGATTCGATATGCTATTACTTAGTCACCACCTATATCTCAGAGCATATTGACCCAGTTTTGGGACAATATTGAGTTTGATGCTGCGGCTAACCCTCCGGTTGTCCGAACGCGGGTTAATGAACATCCCGTTGTCTTCTCTGCTGATGATCTACGACAAATTTTACGTTTAGGCACTGTCGAGCAGGAAGCTGGTCCATCTGCTTACTCAACGGATTTTATTGAGGGAGCTTTGGGCAGAATGGGATATTCTGGTCCCAGACGTGGACGTCAATTTATCAAGGCGTTCATTCTAGGGTAGTGGAGATTTCTATTCCACATCATTGTTACTATCTTCGGTAACAAGAAGGGAGGATATGATGAGCTTAGCCCTCAGTTATTTTCTGGGTTACTGTCACTGGTTTATAACAAACCATACAGTTTTTCTTCTTATATCTTTAGCTCATTCATCGGTCAGATTACTGGAGCAGTTAGATCGAAGTTCTTGATCTATCCTCGATTTTGTATGCTGATTGTTCGCCACTGCATTCCTGATATGCCAGCAGTTGCTCCGGATTGCTTTGTTGATCGAGTCAACTTGCGTACATACAACGCATTTTTTCTCAACTCCTCGAGACGTCCAAATGTAGTGAAGCCGGAAGCGGTAGATTTATTTGGATATCTTCTGGATGAGAACTATGTGGCTCCGACCAATGATGGATGGCTAGATGTTGAGCTTGCTGCTGCGGTACCTGAGCCTGCTGCTGATGTGGTTCTTCCTGAAGATCCACAAGAGCTTCTGGATGATGTTTTAGAACATCCGGGACAACAGATTGACGCAGAGGTTGCTGCGCAGGTTATGCAGGAGGTGCTTGTACAGCATGATGATGCTACTGATCCTGTTTTATAGGCTATTGAGCATTCTGTTGCTCCTGCTAAGGTAAATTATATAAATATATAGATACTTAGTTGATAGATTATATTATTATTCATCAAAGTATAATATAATTATATAATGCTAATGATATAGATATTTAGTTGATTACTTTATTTTTCTAATCATAAAATATTTATATAATACAGGAAGCTGAGACTGCAGACCTAGAGGTTGTAAGACCTGAGGGTGAGCAAGGACAACGTGATAGATCTGAGGTTTTACCTCTGAAGGTAATATATCAGATTAATCTTAAAAATATATCGAATTTGTATGATAGAGCATTTATGCTAATCATAAATGTTTAATATATTTGTTATTCAGGAAACTGTTGTCGGACTTCTAGTGGTAAAGATGGTGAGATTGACTCAGACTCTTCTACAGATTCTGATGATGTTCGACCCATTTCACCTCCAGCTGGACAGGTCTTTTATGGTTCCCACTTGATGCCTGATCCAGTTATGCGCGAAAAGTGTAAAGCTAAAGAAGTCGATCCTGACTTCAGTATCCTTGATGAAGGTCCTGAGGTGGCTGAGACCCCTCTGGTTAGTCAACGCAGAAAGCGTTCGAGGACTTTGACCATTAGAGATGGTAAACTTTTAATCTTTAATTTAAAGTTAGAAAACTTTAACTTGTTGTTTATCAGGAGTTAAACTGAGACAGTTCATTCTGTAACAGTTTCTCAAGATACACCGCAGGTGGAGTTGGTGACACCGGTGGTTACTGAACCTGTATCTGTACCAACTGAGGCTGAGCCAAGGACGGAGTTACCGACACAAGAATCGGTTTCTCATGTAATCAAAGAAGGGGTTATGGAATTAGTGCGTTCAGCATAGTTTCCTACGACCAAGGCAAGCCGTTTTGCAGCTGGCCTTCTCACGACTGCCTTATCTCAAGCCATTCCACCACTTACTCGTGAGTCTTATCTTGCTTCGGTGACACCGCCTGGACCATCGACGATTCCAGTAACTCCTGTGACTGATGCTGAAAGGATTACATCCTTAGAGTCTAGGGTAAAGGAGTTAGAGAAACTGATGGGATCGGTTCCAAGGCTGTTGGCTGAAAATCTATCTTTAGCACAGCAGTTGGTCACTGTTAGTGAGTCTTATCAAACTTTGATGAAGATTCATAACACCTTGCTTGATGACTGCACTGCCCAACGACTGAAGCTTGACAACTTAGAAGAACTTGTTTTGAGTTTGCATCAGGAACAGTCAGCTCAGGGGGAGATTAGGGTTTATAGGGCAGCGTGCAAAGAGGATGAGTTGAAGCTGAAGAGGAGACATGACAGAGATGATGATCCTAGTGCATATAAAGATAGTGAGCTGGCTAGTCCTTCAAAGACTAGTGAGCAAGCTACACTTCAGGGGGAGTCTGAGTCTGCTGGTATTGGTGCTGGTGCTGGTACTAGTGGGAGTGGAGCTGGTGAGAAGTAGTTATTTTTATATTTGAAACTGATATACTCTTGTAATCTTAGATTGATTGTAATATTAATTATAATCTTTGAAAGATTAATGTTTTGTAAGTATATAAGTTAAATTGATATAAGATTTAGACTTGTGATTTTATAAATAACAAGTGAAAATTATATAAGATTAATTATATAAGATTTGAATTTGAGATGTTTTTATTACAAATTAAATTTATATAAGATTAATGATTAGATGTGATTATACGATTGAGATAAATAAAGGAAATTCTTAGATTGATTCAGGGAAATCAATGAAAGGATTTATATTATATTATCTAATTCGTGTTATTTAAAATGATTGCAGAAAAGAGTGTTGAAAGTGATTCTGATATTGAGATTATTGATGAGGTCGAAGTAGAAGTTGATTATGATCTAGAGGAAGGTGAATTTGTACCTCCTGAAGATTGGACTTCTGTTGTTAATGTTGAGTTAGTTGAAGGTGTTGATGTTGATGCTGATATTGATGAACATATCATAAACTCTTCAAGGACTAATGTGATTATTCAGGATGAAGAAGGAGAAAGAGTTATAGATTTGGATGAATATCTGAATGATTCAACTGATTCTGATTCTGAAGAAGATCTTCCTGATTGTCATAAAGATAATCCAATGTTTAAGCCTTTGGAGAAGAAGAAAAAGGCAAAGACTTCGATATCAGAAATTGATATTACTGGAAAGCGAGTACCTAAGAAAGGTATAATTCGTTGGTATTATGACGCAGATTTGAAGTTTTTTGCAATTAAAAGATATGATGGTGTTCAATATTTTGAAAGAAAGCTTGCAGTCTTTAGTTCTTTACCGAGATTTGAAATACAAGACTTGGCTAGAATGGAAATGAAGAATCCTAGTAATGATCCTTATGGAAGATATGTAGAAAGGGTAATCAAGACTGAGGGTTGGTCAATGAAATTTGAAAGAATTAAGCCAAGAGTCGGAAAAACTATCAAGTTAAATGAAAGAAGTCAAAGAACAGGAAGACGATTGCGTAAAAATATTTATCCAGCAGTTAAATGTGTACAGCAGATACCTTTAAAGCTTATGCCTCATGATATTCTGGGAAATATGAAGAGATGGCATGTAAAAGCTGGAACTGGTGAAGCTGTGGTTTTTGAAGCTGATGATGAAGTGGAAGATGGAGAAAAAGAACTTTTGAGAATATATGATCTTCGACACTTAGTGAATCTTTCCAAGAATGATCTGTTGATGTTATACAAGAACATGATCACTGCTATTGAAGGATGGGGAGATTTAGGAAGGGATTATCAGCTGATGGTTAAAACTTGCATTAAACTGAAGATGTATGTTGGAAGTAAAATTTACAAGTAAAGATCAAAGACAACTTGAAGACATAGACGCTAGAGCTATTGTCAAGGGGGAGTCTGTTGGGACATGTTATTGTGACAACAGATCTAGCTTGTAATAGTACTAGAGATTATTGTAATCAAGTTTGTAAATTGGTTTTGAATTGTAATGAATATATTGGTTGGTAAACATTTTAGAGTTAAATGTTAAATACTGAAAAATGTTGACCAAGTTTGACCTTAATCTGTGATGCGAACTGAGTTGGGTTCGCAGGGCAGGTTTACGAAGTGAGCCCACTGGTTTCGCTGGGCCAAGGTGGGCTGCGAACCGAGTCGGTCCACAGAGCCCAAAACCTGTGAACCGAGACGTGTTTATAAACAAATTAGGTTTGAAACCTAATTAACTTTTGCCATTTGTTTAATCCGAACGAACTTAACTTTCCAGAGCTTTCAACATAGTCTAAAGGTTAGGTATTGATCGATTAACAACTGTTATAATCAATACAAGACATATTAGATTATTGATTTCACTAATACTTGTGAAACAAACCGTTTACAATCCGTAAACATAGTATTAAGGGATTCCGCACCTTAATACCTAAAGATAACCTCGTTATCGATCCTAATACATACGGACTTACAAAAGCATCAAAGATTAAAACCCAGTTTAAAATCTTTTCACCCAGCCTGCAGAAATCAAGCTCTCTAGGATACGAAGACACCCTTCCATACTTTCAAAGCAGTTTTTCTGACAACTTGCTTGAGGAGAAGCAAAACTCTAAGTGTGGGATACTTGATATTGCGTAAAAAGTCACGTTTTTACTACCGATATCTCTCTCATTCTGGAATGATTCTTGGTATTTGAACTCAAATAACACTCAAATCAATGAGAATCTGCCAAGGAGGTCAAAACAAGGTTACACGATAAAAATCAAGCAAAACGGATGAAAAATGAAGATTCCACGTACGTTTGAAGATTCAAGGCATCAAAACAAGATTTCAAGACTAAAGTAACCATCATAAACATCCATCTTATCCAAGATGTTCATTTTCAAAATACGAGTCTAACAGAAGAAGAATCAACAAAAACGGATAAAGAATGAAGATTCTACGCCCGCCGGAAGATTCAAATGATTCGTACGCAACATCTGGAGATAGGAAGCTCAACTTTGGGATTACTTTTCATCAAAGTCTTCATTTTTTAATTACAAATCCAACGAAAAAAAGAATCGCTGAAAACGGACGCATAACGAAGAAAACACGCGTGAATTAAGAAACGCAGCGAAAGACGACGGACTGGGGCGGGTGGCAGCCAGGCACCGCCGGCCAGCCACCAGCCGCTGCCGGCCACTAGGAGGGCGGCGCCGGCCACCCCTCCCCCATCTCGTTTCCGCTTTTTGGTCCTTTCGTGTACCCGGTGCCACACCTTTACGCGATTGTACGTACCCGGTGCCACACCTTTGCGCGATTGTACGTACTTGGTGCACCACCTTTTCCACCTTTTGCTAAAGTGCTCCTCAAGTTGCTAACGTAAGCCGGATTTCTCCTATAAATAGGAGGGCTTTGGTTCATTTGGAAGACACACCTTAGATACACCAAAAACACCTACAACACACACTTTCACTCTTTCTTTCTTTATTTGTAATTCTTCCTTAGTTAATTAGATTAGCTAGTTACCTAATCTAGGAAGACTTGTACGGAGGTGCTCCGAAATGCATTTGTAGCTACGAGTTATTGTACGCCTATTTCAGGTTTTAATCTATCTTTCATATTTAATTATGTTTGTTCTTTCTTTAATAAATTTAAATATGCATGCTAGAATTGCCATGATTAATTAGATAACTCAATTGTCTGCTATGATAGTCGTTTAGAAAGTCTTAAATATGTAATTAAGTTGTATGTTATGAGATTGCGTATAGTTTATATTACAAATAGATGTAGGAATTAAATCTTTATCGTTTATCTGCCCAACTCATGTTGTGACTAAAACCTTATCCAAAAAATGAACGTAGCTAACTCATAGGATATAGGTAACTTAGTTATACTATGTTAGATTGAATCATTGAGCTCGGTATGGCCGGTGTTCTCTAGACCAAAATAGGATCCAAGAGACACGGAATATGGGAATAGAGGTAGATTAAGATTAAATTCATATAGATGATACTTTTGAGACAACTTTCAGAATATCCTCGACTTAAATAACACCTTTGCATGCTTATACTGAACTATTGCTTTGATCGTCTTATTGCATGTTCTTGTTTGATTGTTGCCTTAGGATTATCATAATAGTGAAATACATATGGCATTAAATATCGTGACGTAATATGATGGCCCCTATTCGACTGTTCTCTGATATAGTACTGGAAATGCCTACGGCGGAGTACAAATGTATGGAAGTCGAGAACGACCGAAGGTAGCTGTATTATGAATCGAATAACAAACGAGTTGCTTAAGTTTCCATTTGTAGTACAAACCATCCCCATATTCTTGCACTAATCGTCAGCCGTGAGACACCTCTCCCATCTTCCAACAAAAAACGCAAATCTACTGAACAACCAAACAACAAACCCAATGCCATCCAAGCTTATACCTCCAACACCGAACCCAAACACGGGTATACTGGGAGCAAACCTTATTGTTCCAAATGTAACCGCCACCATGAGGGTCAATGCAATACCCCTTGCAACAACTGTAGAAGGTACGGGCATTCGACCAAAGATTGCCGAGCTCCCAAATCCAACAACCACACCTCCAGCAGCAACACCAGGCCATCAAGTGCCTGCTTCGAATGTGGGAACATCGGGCATTTCAGGAATGAATGCCCAAAGCTGAAAAACAACAACAACAACAACAACAACGCTAGAGGTAGAGCCTTCGTACTCAACTCTGGGGACGCCCGCGAAGACCCTAATGTGGTCTGGGGTATGTTCCTCCTCAACAACTTAACTGCTTCTATTCTATTTGATACTGGTGCGATAGAAGCTTTATTTCTGGTGAATTTTATCCATTGCTTGACATCACCCCTGTTGCTCTAGATGCTAAGTACACTGTAGAACTAGCGAATAGTAAACTCATAGAAACCGATAGTGTGATACCTAATTGCACTTTAAACCTAGCCAACGAAACCTTTTCAATCGATCTTATGCCCGTTGAAATTGGAAGTTTAGACGTCATCATAGGAATGGACTGGTTGTCCAGACACCTAGCTAAAACCATTTGTTATGATAAGGTCGTTCGCATCCCTCTCGCCGCCAGTAGGACTTTGATCATATAGGGGGAGACCGGTGGGACGAGACTAAACATCATCTCTTGTCTGTAAACCCGAAAATTTCTGAGAAAAGGTTATCCGTCAATCCTCGCGCACATCATGGAGAAAAAGTCAGAGGAGAAGCGACTTGAAGATGTGCCCATCGTTCGAGATTTTCCAGAAGTCTTTCCCAAAGAACTGCCTGGTCTACCACCACCAAGACAAGTTGAGTTCTCAATCAATCTCTCGTGCCAGGTGCTGCACCCGTGGCTCGAGCACCATACCTATTAGCTCCATCCAAACTTTAGGAGTTGTCCACCCAGGTACAGGAACTCCTAGATAGAAGATTCATTAGACCGAGTTCTTTACCTTGGGGAGCTCCGATCTTATTCGTGAAAAAGAAAGACGGTTCTTTCAGAATGTGCATTGACTACCGAGAGTTGAACAAATTGACCATCAAGAACCGATATCCACTCCCTCGTATCGATGACCTGTTTGACCAACTTCAAGGGTCCGGTATTTATTCAAAGATCGATCTTCAGTCAGGTTATCATCAACTTCGAGTTCGTGAATCTGATATCCCAAAAACTACCTTCCGAACTCGCTACGGGCACTATGAATTCTAGGTAATGCCCTTCGGTTTAACAAACGCACTGGCTATATTCATGGATGATACATCACCAGCGGTTGGTAAGGATTTTACCCTTGTCGTTGCACCGGCTACTGACGATGAGCATCAGTGAGTGTTTTAAATTTGTAATTGCGGGGCCTAAGTTTTCCCTAACAATGCTAATCCAAAAGGTGAGCAAGTGGTAGGTATGACCTAGAGTCGTTCTTCAAACCGACTGAATTGAAACTAGGGCGTGGCAAATGAGGGCTTTCAAACTAGGAAGGGTTAATAAAATAGTGGGGGAGTTTTTGTTTTTCTATTAACTAACTTAGGCAAGTAAATAAATAAAAGCAAAATTAAAATAAAAGATAAAGCAGATAAGATAAATATAGTGATTGCTGAGACTTCGTTAATTAAGTTATGGGATGATGTTTGGAGAAACTATTTTGAAAGATATTAGTTAATTATCATTCTTGAATACTTGTATGTAAACACTAGATTCCCTACTAATTAAAATTCCATTAGCATGTCACACCGGGAGCTAGGTTATGGTAACATTACAAAGTATTTAGAATAATAAGCAAAATCTTAATTATGGTTTAATAATACTTTCATATGAACGGGAACAAAATCTTAAGGTACTAGACATAACTGAATCATATAACGATTCCTCGTCATCCTAACAAATTCATGTATATAAAAAGTTCAATTATGACTTTAAACCAGCCCTTGCTTAAGACTACCCAATAAATCCCTTAATTATCCACAGCGTTCCTCACTTAAAGTGGTTCCGCCGCTTCAAACCTTGACCATGTCTTGTCCTATGATAATCCCCCATGTAGCCTTGCGGGTCCATAGTTTCATACCTTTGACAAATTATATTGACATAGATGACTGACTACCTTTCAATTGGACGTCGTTAAAAAGGTGTTGTAATCACGTTTATTGGTGGAAAGGCGATTAGATTAATTTGAAGTTTAAAAGTCTATTTAGAAAGGTTAATTAAACTAGGTTTCTCATTTTATATATTAGTCTGTAATATAACTACCTTCGGTCGTTACTCGACTTCCATACATTTGTACTCCACCTTGAAGTGTTTCCAGTCCTATATCGAATAACAGTCGAATAGGGGCCTTCATGTACTTCGTAATATTATACCGTTTCGTAACATGACTACCTTCGGCCGTTCCTCGACTTCTATACAATTGTACTCCACCTTGAAGTGTTTCTAGTACTATATCGAGTAACAGTCGAATAGGGGCCATCATATTACTTTACGATAATTAAGACCGTTTATATTTTACTACTATGATGATCCTAAGGCAACAATCAAACAAGAACATTCAATAAGACGATCAAAGCGATACTACCGATCTTTAATATTTAATTATAAATCATCCCATAATTAATTAACTACATCGCAAGCAAACACAACAAGTATACTACTCTCTAATCATGGCAATAACTAAATCTAGCATAATCAATATAAACGTAATTAATTAAGATAGATAAGGATTAGAAAGCACCAGGATTAAATGCGGGAGAAAGTAGACTTGAATTAATTGACACAATTCCAAGCTTACACCGAAGATTTACAATGCGTTCCGTTCTTTCCTTCTATTCTAAACAAGCTCCTAAACTAGCCTAAAACAAATTTTTAGTAAGAAAATAGAAAGAAAGTAGAAGCAATATCTTAAGAGAAGTATACTGTTCTAAGAATGGTGCGTGTTGAAATGAAGCCTCATGCCTCCTATTTATAGGTGAAATTCGGCTCACGTTAGCTACTTGAGGAGCACTTTAGCAAAAGGTGGAAAAGGTGGTGCACCAGGTACGTACAATCACGTAAAGGTGTGGCACCGGGTACACGCAAGGACCAAAAAGCAGAAATAGGATGGGATACATGCGGCAGGCGCCGCCCACCAGCTGGTCGGCGGCGGCTGGTGGCTGCCACCCGCCTCGGTTCGCCGTCTTTTGTCTTATTTCTTAGTTTGTGCGTATTTTCTTCGTTATGTGTCTGTTTACGTCAATTCTTTTTGTGTTGAATTCGTAATTCAAAAACGAAGATTTTGATATAAAGAAATCCCTGAGATGAGTTTTCTATCTCCAGATATTGCGTACGAATCATTTGAATCTTCCGGCGGGCGTAGAATCTTCATTCTTTATCCGTTTTTGTTGATTCTCCTTCTATTAGAATCGTATTTTGAAAACGAACATCTTGGATAAGATGGATGTTGATGATGGGTACTTTAGTCTTTAAATCTTGTTTTGATGCCTTGAATCTTCAAACGTTCGTGGAATCTTCGTTTTTTATCCGTTTTGCTTGATTTTTATCGTGCAACCTAGTTTTGACCATCTCAGCATAATATCACTGATTTGAATTGTATTTGAGTTCAATATGCCAAGAATCATTCCAGAATGAGAGAGATATCGGTAGTAAAAACGTGACTTTTTACGCGATATCAAGTATCCCCCACTTAGAACTTTGCTTGTCCTCAAGCAAACTCGAATTTCAACATGGTTAAAGATAAGCAGATAATGAAATATTTTGAGGCGGAACTTTTTACTAAAGGGGGTTTTGGAAAAAATTAAATTTTTGTTCTTTGAAAAACAAGGTTGTAATCTTTGAGAGCATGCTTTTGATCTTTGATCTTGGATACATGACTAGGCGATCCTCTCAAGGTGGTCACTCCAATCACTCAAAATGCTTAGGGTTTCCTATTCTAGTATTATCAATCACTCTGAACGCCAGTCATGTATCGTTTATCTTCATAGGCTTCATCGAGGATCAAATCGTTACCTTTTTGGTGAGCGCGAAGTCGATTTAGCCACAATCATTCTAAGGGAAGTGATGTAGGGTTTCTGGGGTGAAGTGTTGGTGGTGTGAGAGGGGGTTTTGTTGGTTTTTCATTGGTTTCTTTTTGGTGAAGTTGAAATTTTTGGGAGGATTGACGCCCTTTTCTTTTGGTGTTTGCAGAAGGAGTCTTTTTCTCCAATTGATTTTCTTTTCTTCGAATTTTCTTTCTTGGGTTTTCTTCTTTGACGTCATACCCTTGTAGCTTCTTTTTTTTCATCTTTGGGACTTACTATGAAGTTTGAGGGATGCTTTCGAGAAGGTAGGGATAACGTGTTTATTTATGGGTATATGGATGGATTTAAGAATGAAGTGATTCGATCTCCTCTTTACTCACCAATCCGGATTTGAAATGCATAACCGGAGCAAGTTCTGATTCTAAACGCATACATCGGCACACTCAAGAATCGAAGAAGTGAAGCATTAAAATGAATGCTTTATATGGCTCAAGGTACCTCACAAATTGAAAGTTGGTTTGTTGTGTGCCTAGTCATGCGATGCTCTTTATGGGATTACGAAACTAAATTTCCAAAGGAATTCGTATTTTATTTATCCTTCTTCCCCAAAGTAAATTATTCTTTGTCTAAAAGTTTTCATTTTCAACATATTTTTAACTCAATTTTGAAAATATTTGTTTACTTATTGGAGATGGATGGTCTTAAGAGCAACGAGCTTAGAATCAAGCATATACCATTATCCATTTTACAGTAGTGTAACTACTGCTATCCCACACTTAAAGGAACATCATCCTCGATGTTATTCTAAGTTCTGTTTGGGGTAAAATCCCACACTTTTGAATTGAAACATCTAAGACGTATTCTTTCAGCAGTGTGTGTTGGGTTTGAATCCCACACTTAGTGATAAGTATAGTGGATCTGGTATATTTATAAATGAAAGAAAGAGATTAGAACAGAAGTACTCCCCATTTATATATGTGGCTTGTTGGTGATGATGAGGAGTGCTCCCAAGCACATGATTGCCGACTTTTTCATAGAGTCCCTTCGTTTCTGTTGTGTGCTCCGATTTCTTCAAATCTTTTATGATTTGTCTCGTAGGTGTGAACACGTTGGATATACTTTTCTTAATTCCGGTGCCAAAAACTTGATGTTTGATGCGGCACCAAAAACTTGATGTGTCGGTCTTCTTCGTATATCCAAGTGTGAAAGATAGTCGGGGACTTCATCACTTCTTGGAATGTAAAATTGCAGAAATGTAAACACAGGTTGCCTCCCGAGAAGCACTCTTTTAAATTCGAGAGCTCGACTTCTTCTCTCCTAGCTAGATGGAGATGGATGCATCCATGGGATTCCTGTTGATGTTGTAGGCCCTAGGTTGCGGAAAAGTGTATCGAGGTGGATAGATTCTCATGAATTGGTTTATAATTAAAGTAATCAATTCGAGTGGACTATCTCTGATGATGCCTTGTAGTTCAGAAGATGCTCTAAAGTTGTCCTCTCAAGTCCGTGAAGTTCGAAGGTGATGTAGTTAACTGCTTTAGTGACAGGTCCACTAGGGTCGGTCATGGTGGTTGTGTCTATTTTAACAACCTCTCTTGGCGGTGGGTTTTTCCAGAGAGAGTATACAAACACCAAGAATTGCTGTTTTATGTCTTCATAATTCTCGGTCTTTGGGTCCCCGTTGAATCTTCTGATGGACGTGCACATGTCCTCTATTTTCCGGTGCTGATGGTCGTTGAATGGAAAGTCGGATTCTGAAAAAACTAGAGTAAGCTGACGAAGTATCTCCTTGCATCCTGAGTAGAATATGAACTTTGTTCTGGAGTTACATTTCCGTTGTTGAATCTCCCTTAGATGGATCATAACAAAAGTAGCGATATCAAGTGGTGATTCATATGTAACCCTAAAGGGTTGTTCGCGCCTTGAATCCTCCCAAACAAGATCACTAAGTTCTTCAATCAATAACTCAACTTGTTTTTCAATAGTGGAGTTGATAACCATATACCCGCTTTCTTTGGAACTAAGGTGATCTTCTCTACTTAGCAAGCCAAGAAATGTTGTGAGGTCATTCATCGTCAAGATGTCGGCACGACTGCTCGGATGTCCAGTAGTCTCTTTCATATGTGCTCTAATGGATCCTAACATCTCCCATTGTGTTGAGGTGAATGGGGTACTAGATCTTTTAAGGGCATTATAGATCCTAGTGTATGTCCATTTCAGTTATTCACAGAATTGCAGTTTAGCAGGGGAAAGAGTAAGCAGGTTGATTGTGCTGCTTATTCCGCCTACTGCTTTGTGGAATCTTTGGATGAGCACTTTGGGATCTCCAATGGTTTGTGGTTGGTATCCAGTGCGTTTGGCATATTCCTCCAGTGTTTTTCCTCTCGTGGGATGGTTGTGGTTACTTCCCGTCATTTCTTCAGGGGTAAATAGATTAGTTGGCGGTCTGCTTCTTCTGTTTTCTTCTTCTATCTTTCTCTTTCCGATTATTTCTTTCATCGTTGGGTTTTTTGCTGATGCATTTTTCATCTTTTGTCCTATTCGTCGGAGGTCAATCGGAAAATATGGAGTGATTGCCAGTTCCTTGCTAGATTTCCTTTCAGTTGTTAGCTTTGCAGTTTCTTTGTCCTCCAACGTTAGGATTGTTGATATGGAAAGTGATGGTTTCTCCCTGAGACTGCAAGCTGATGGTTTATGCGAAGACGTTGATGATCTACTTGGCCCTATTCATGAAAGGTCTTCCTAATATGATTGGGATGTGTACGTCTTCCTGCATATCCATTACTACAAAATCTGCTGGGTAAAGAAATTTGTCAATCCTAACTAAAACATTTTCAGCTATTCCCCTAGGGTATTTGACCGAGTGGTCAGCAAGTTGTATAGTCATTTCGGTAGGTCGAAGATTTTATAATTCAAGCCTCTTGAAAAGCGAGTATGGCATAAGATTGACATTAGCTCCTAAGTCGCAAGAGAATAGATGATGCCTGAATTGTAGATAGAACAGGGGAGAGTAAAGCGTCCGGTGTCTCCGAGTTTTTCTGGAATGGTATTTTTCAAGATAGCTGAACATTCCTCGTTCAGCGGGACATTGGGTACTTCGGGTACCTTATCCTTGGTTGTAAGAAGCCTTCTGAAGTACTTTTTGGAAGGAACTTCAAATACGGTATCTAGGAATTTTCTATCTAGCTTAAAAGACTTAAGCTTGTCGGGTCGTTGTTTAAGATGTGCCGAAAATGAAATGTTTACTTTCCTATTTGGTGTAGACTCTAAATCCATTGTCGATGGGACAATAGGTGGTTCCTTCACTGGAGAAGAAATCGTAGGTGGGCTATGTGCTACCTGAGAGTCTTGAATATGAGAAGCCTCCTTATGGCAACTAGTTGGACTATTCTGAGGTTTAGCGCTAATACGTTGTACTAATTGTCCTAATTGGGATTCGAAAGCTTTTAACAAAGTCAGTTGATCTCTTAAGATGAGATCAGCCTGGTCTTGTCTAGCCGAGATTCCTTGAATGACTTGTATCAGGGTGTCGTCAAAACTAGAGGTTTGTGAGGAAAAGAGTTCAGAAGGTTGGAATTGGTAAGCTGGTGGGCTATTCCTAGGCAGGTTAAGAGAAGGGTTAGTATTGGGTGAAGTTAGATGAGACTGAGGAATTTGGGCTGAGTGGTTCGGATTAGCACAATTAAGGCAGGTTTGAACTTGACAGATTTGTGGTTGTTGACTTTTCAATTCCTTAATCTCCTTGGTTAGGTCTGCCACTTGCTGAGTGAGAGTTTTGATAGCTTCATTTCCAAGTGTAGTAGGTGAATTCACTAGTGAGGGGTGATTTTCACTGTTCCAGTCATGGTTGTGTATTGTCATTTTCTCAATAAGGCTCCAAGCGTCATCGGCCGTACAGTTCATAAAACTGCCTTGAGAGGCGGTATCAAGTAAAGGACGATGATGTGGGAAGAGACCATTGTAGAAAATGCGCAACTGGTCTGAGCGCTCAAATCGATGATTTGAACATTTCTTAAGCAATCCCTTAAAGCGTTCCCATGCATCGTAGATTGATTCATCATGCACTTGATGGAAGTTTATGATGTTGGACCTAAACGTGGCTTGTTTTGACGGGGGGGGAGGGGGGGGGGAATATTTGGCCAAAAATTTGGTTGCTAATTCTACCCAAGAGGTTATAGAGTTAATCTCTAGTTCCTCAAACCAGGTTTATGCATTGAGAGTGAGTGAATAGGAAAATAGGTATAGATAGACTATGTCTTGATTAACCTCAATTGGTTTAAAGGAGTTGGATAAGGAAATGAATTTGTCAAGGTGGGAGTTGGGATCATCATTTGGTAGGCCACGGAATTGACAGAGGTTTTGAACTAACTGAACAATGTGGGGCTTTAATTCAAATGAAGTTCTATCGGTTTCCGGATAGACGATTGGTCCTCCTCGACCTTCAATCAGAGGTTTAGAGTCATCAGCCAAAGTGATACGTGCGGCTGTCATAGTCTCATCGGCAGGTGGTTGACTAGTTCAATGGATAGGGGTGGTCATTTCTAAAAGTGGTAAAAGGAAGGAAAAATAACGAAAGACGTAGGGGTCTAAGAAATCCTAAAGGTTCACTAGTAAGTAAGTTCGTCTTAACGCCTAAGGATCGTACAGTTGGTTCTGTGAGTCCCCCGTAGGATGGATCACAGATGACGGAAGTAATCGATTACAAGGCGGAAACAAGTAATCAATATAAACAAACACAATATCAAACCGAAAACGAATGATCAAAGTATATTAGCTTGATATTATGAACTATAAATGTTTGAGAATGATTACAGAGAGTTTACTCGACAAATGGTGCTAGGGTTTCGTCAACCCTAGCCTGAAACCTGTAGGTTTGCTTATATACTAACACAAATCGGCAGACATGCGTCACTTGACTAGTGTCGCATGTGGCCGCCTTCATGCGTCACTTACCTAAGTGTCGCTATGCGTCACTAAGGCAAGTGTCGCCTAATTCTAAACTTAAGTGTCGCTAAGTAAAATATATATATTTATATTAAACTTAACTCACGACACTTACAACTCGATAGACCAACTGACTGACACACTAAATGTACCAACAAACTCCCCCGTGTCATCAGCTTGGTCTTCAAAATCTTTAATCACTTCCAGCCAGCTGGAAATACACCACCAGCATGTATTCCATTGGCTACGCAGATATCCACAATCTTCTGAAATTTGATAGCTTTATTTCTGTCTCTAACCTTGAACTGCATCCTATTCTCATGCAAGTTCTTCATGTCCGCTCCGAAAGATTTATCAAACTTAATGGATCAAAAACACAAAATTTATTTCTTTTCAATCCCTATGTTGACCTTTTCTTAGGTTTCGAAATCTCCCAAGCGGTCTTCTCTCCTAAATCGACATCGATTGAAGGTTCTGGATCCGTTGACGGTTCTGAATCAGGTATAAAGACAAGCACAGTTTCACCTGTAATATTGTCATATTCCCAATACTGCAATCTTCTGAGAAAGTTCAAAGGAATGATCTCTAAAGGAATCTTTATTCAGCAGTTTGCTGGTGGATAGATCATCCTTACTATTAGTTGCCGAGCCTTTTCTTGAATTTGTATCTCATGCCAAGCGTCGGTTTAATCAAATTATATTTCTTACTATCCATCTCACGACGTATGGTAACCTGAAAGAAATCTGCTCTTGAATCTCGAGACCGATTAATCAAAGGTATTTGAGATAATCTCTGAAGTTCACATTTAGGCAAAGTACTTATTCGATAAAACTTGAGATTGAAGTACTGAATGCCATCACTTCGCTTAATCAAAAACAATGAGTTGTTTTCATCAAACTTCCAACTCTTAATCAAACCCGTGTAATCAGTTCTGACTTTGTAGTGTTTGCACGTAACGGGTACCTCAGTTATTAGTTTGAATACTAACTGAGTTTTTGAATGTTCTGCAGTGGAGGCTGAAGGCTCAGTGGTGGTTTCTGCTTCCGCTTCATCCTCTAAAGAATTAGATTCGATAATGGGAGCCTCATCAAAACATTCATCACTTTGCATTTCCTTTCCCTCAACCTCAACATCATTATTTCCTTCAAAATCAAAATCCTCTGCCATTGACTCATTGACAGTTTCTTCCTCAGGTATTGAAGTGCTCTCATTCATCATTCTTTGAAGAAACGTAAGATCTACATATGAATAATCAACAGCAATTGGTCTTGCCTGACCCTGAACCTCAACAAAATAATCCAAAGAGATATTTTTATTAATAGCAGAATCTTGTACATTTTCCGGTTCTGGGGGAGGAGTTACATTTGTTTCTAACTCCTTGGGATCATCCTCCCCCGAAACAATAGTAACTGACTCCAACTCTAAAAACCTAGACTGTAGATCTGTCACTTGAAGCTTTAAGTTGTCAACCTCAGCAGCCTTGGTCTTTAATTTCTTGATCTCGCAGTCTGAACTTCAATAAGCGCAGATTGATCATCAAAACGCTTGTTCATCCTTTCGATCTGAGCTAGAAGCTGTTGAAGAGAAGGAAGTTGTGGCTGTTGTGGTTGTTGTTGTTGAGTGGGTCGCTGACCAGGTTCTTGTATTAAAATTCCAGTTCGCTGGCGTCTCCTCAGAGGTAAATCAGAATAAGATGGAGAAGACCCAGCTGGTCGCTTTCCTGTATTTCTCGGCACGTGAAACCTGCCCGCAGAAATCCATCGCAAAATACGCTTAAAGCGTCTAAGATCAGAGATCTGAATACCGTCCAAAGCATTCGGTGGGGGCACATCACCCTCAGAGTCGGGTGGTGTGGGCCCACCATCATCATCATCCTCGGCATCAACATTCTCGACCTGATCGATGTCATCCAAATCCTGAGTGACCTCCGTATCAACCAAGTCATCCTCATTCATCAGAGGGATCACGACATCCTCAAACCCATCATTCGGTGGCGCAACATAGTTTTCGTTTACTATGTGCCCAAACAGCTTACGATCCGCCAAAACCTGTTCTTCTTTGGGCGCTAACTTACAGTCATTGAAGACTCGTAAGAGCATTGGTGTCGGAACCAATAGCGAGCGCTGATCGGGAGCGATGTCCAGATTCAAATCGTTCAATAGTAGCTACACAAACCTCGGATACTGCAGCCACTTATCTTTCCCAGCGCGGATGTTCTCAACCATATTTCCAAAGATATATCTGCTAAAATTGTACGGCTTGTTGTAGACCAGTGCCAACATCAAAGATAGAGTCAAATGACTCGCAGCATCATATCCTCCTTTCCTTGGAGATAAGCAGACAATCATGATGTGGCATAGATATCGTCAAACCCGGCATAGATATTGTTTTATGAAGTCGGAAAGCTGATTTTCCAGATAACCCATTCGCTGAAGACCACCGTAGATAAAGGTTGTCTCAAACATAGTCGGCATTGTATTGGTATCGTTGAATTGGAGAACCCGACGAACAGAATTCTCAGTGATCTCAATCTCCTCGCCAAACATAGTAGAAACAATCCTTGACACATCACCCTGAGTTCTAATAAATGCGTGATCATAGAATTCCTCTATCTGATTCATGTACATTGGAGTAGATGCGGTGATAGCATAGTAAATCCTCGATCGGCGTAAAAACTCAGTCATGGGTCTGAATGGGATTGAGTTCGTATGCATGGATTCCAAGAACGCAACAATGTTGTGACGTGTGTTGGTGCGGAGATAATAGTTTTGCAGAGCAGCCATCTGTAAGCTAAAAGACCGAACAAAGATAACCAGAAACATTGTTATAGAATTAGCACAAATATTCAGAAAATGTTAAACAAATTTCTGGTTTAGGCGTCACTTGGGAAGTGACGCATGAACACTACCAACACTTAGGAAGTGTCGTAGGAAACAGTGTTCAAAATCAGAAATCAAGTATAGCGTCACTTAGGGTAAGTGACGCTATCAGGCGTCACTGGTGTAAGTGACGTTGCTAAATCATGCGTCATTAAATACGACACTTAAGAAGTGTCGGTAAAAAGATATGCGTCATTTAGCATAGTGACGGTAACCTAGGTGAGTCACTTAAGAAGTGACGGTATAGGAAGTGACGCAATAAGAGGCGTCACTAAGGGAGTCACTTAAGGAAGTGACGCATAAATGGGCGTCACTCAGACGAGTGACGGGCTAATTTATGATACAGGCATATGCATCACTTAGGGAGTCACTTAATGAAGTGACACATTAAAGAGCGTCACTGAATAAGTGACGGTAAGGGTTCTAAATTTCCAAATAGCATCACTTACAGGAAGTGACGCATGAAGTGACGCAACGATTAAGATCATCACGGCACTGTTCAAACCCAGAAATCACAACGAACCAAATTTGGGCTTTTTGAAAAACGAAGTTACCACGAGGTGCGCATGATAAAGACGAGTAAAACACACCACATATTAACACAAAATACCAACAAATCGAACCCCAATTCATGTGATTTTATATAACCCTAAAAAGCCGTAACCCTAACTTAAGAGTAAAACATGAATACGTAAAGATAGGGGTTAAGATTAGTACCAATAGATGCGGATGAGTAAGGGGAACAAGAATGTAAAGGCCGATTGCACGAACAGATCTTGAAAATCCACAGAAGTTCAGAAAAATCGCACACAATCGAAGTGACACAGAGACAAGGGAAGTGACGGTGTGTCAGAGGAAGTAACGCTAATTGAATGTTGAAAATGATGGAGTTGAGTGTCGTTTGAAAGGGTATTTATACCAAAACCCTAATATGCGTCACTCAACTCGACACTTGTAGCGTAACTAACCCCGACACTTGCAGCGTCACTAATGAAAGTGACGCAGTTTTGTGTGTGTCACTGGTAGCGTCACTCATGAAGTGACGCATCAAGTCACTTTAGTGAAAAAATTAGAATTTTTTTTTTAAATTGTGTCGATTTTGTGCGTTTTGATTTTGGTACCCAAATTTGAAAGTAACTGTAACTTGGTTATAATCACAAAATAAAACTAACTTAGATAAAATATAATAACACAAAATTAATGCCAATTTACAAATACAAAATTAACACATTATTTTTGGTGACAGAGTTGATTTAATCTGGTTAGGGATCATATCGGAATAACATGCATTTATTAGGAATAGTAAGTGTTATTTCGATCATCAGTATATTTGTCCACTTTAAATTTACTTGGCATGCTAAAAACACTTTTTATAAAAATTATTTCAAAACGATTATCAGTATATTTGTCCTCTTAAACATGTTACACTCACATCTAGGAACTAATTTTATTATTATTCGTATGTACATTTCGTTGTGGTTCCCACCATAGATATACATCTTAACTTAAGACATAGACCACGTTTCCATTTACAGAGAGAATATAAGAAAATCAATTTTAAGAATCAAGTCAGCGGTGACAGGTCTGCACTTACGTACAACAGTGCGACATAGCTTGATTCAGGTTTAAGCAAAACCAGACTTGGTCAAACCATTTTGGCGACCTTGTTAGGTATCTTAATTTTAAAGACTTTGCAAGTACTTTGACTTGTGTTTGCTTAATTTTTAAGTATATATTAACAGAAACCAGGTCTATACTTACGTATAACAAAGGAAACTGTCAATATATACCCCCAAATGATATCAAATAAGCTTCTTCCACGAAAACATGTCTAGCATAAGTAAGATATTAAGACTTATGTCATACATCTAACTGTGTTATACCACTTGAAATAAACAATTGAATATTAGGCTTCTTAAGAGGTCTCAAAGAGGTTTGTGTAACATGCCTACTAATATATCGTATGATGAAGACAATGTTTATAAAAACTATTTTCAACATGTCAGATAAATCTACTGACACATCCAAGATAAACCTTAAAATTCCATTTTGTGCATGTCACCCGATGTACTATCATATCCCAAGTTGTTTACAAACACAACTTCAACGTCTATTTTAAAAATGTAGTAACCGTGCATTTCTTTAATACTAAAAAGTATAAAGAGTGGCTGTTGCCTTTGACATGATACCATATAACAATGCATAGTCAACAGGAATCTCTTCAGTGCCTTCCTTAACAGGCATAGGACAGTATACAGTGGGAGGCGGGACTTCAGTATAGCCTAGTCCTACCTTGGTTTTGTTATCTGTCCTCTGCTTATTAAGGATTTCATTGAAGGTAACTGTAGAGGAAGAGGAACCTAGAATCTTGTTCTTATAGTTATCATACTCAACTTTTAAATCAGAGAGTTCCTTTTTCAACAGTTCTATTTCAGCAAGATAGCTGTTAATAGCATCTTGTTGACTAAAGACCTTTGATTTGTACTTTTGAGTGTCTTGTTTATAAGCCTCACTCTTCTTATCATAAAGTTGTTCATTAGCTTTTAAGTACTTATTGGACTCATTAAGTTTTGCAACCTTTTTCCTTAATTCTACGTTTTCTTCTTGAAAGCACTTTAAAGATTCAGTTAACTTAATGCATGAAATATAGTTCAAAGGCTCATCTGGTTCATTGCGTACCTCATTAGTAATGTGAGCCATAAGACACTGTTGGTACTTGTCAGCAAACATGCTCCAGTCCGTGTTTGTAGGCTCGAAGACAACTAAAGCATCAGTTGTCGCTTGCTTCACTTCTTCCTTCTCTTGAGCTTTAGGAGCATCAGGCTTTGTAAAACCCGATTGAGGAACTTTGGGTTTCTCACATTCCCTTGCAAAATGTCCCAAATTCTAACAATTATAGCAACGGACCTTTCTCTTGTCAAAACCAAAGCTGGTTTTCCCGTTTCCTTTCCAAACTCTTGCGTCCGGTCCTTTGCAAGAATTTTTGAACTCTTCTTGAGATCATGGCAATATTCCAATTTAAGTCCATTTCCTCAAGATCATCATCATCCAGTTGAGCATAATCTTCTTTAGCAAGTTCTAGTGTAGAATTTGGTTGTGAAACCAAATCCTTGTAGGAGCTCAGAAAAGTTGTATAGATAGCAGCTTGTTCTTCAATGGCTGGGGAAATCGCAACTTGCTGTTGTGAACCTTGTGAAGGTCCAGAAGCATAGACTGGATGATAAGCACCAGTAGACTGCAATGGAGAACTCGTATCAGAAATAAAGGTCGTTCCACCATATGTCTTCCCGGTGTTTACCTTTCCTCCATATAATGTCGGGTCTTGAACAAAACCACTCGACTTACACTCCTTTTTCTTCAACTCCATTGCATGAGCTTGAAGAACGCCAATTAACTCATCCAGATTCATTCTTGCTAATTCTTGGTTCTCTTTAAGAAATTGTACTTTTACGTCCCAAGTACTAGGCAGAACATCCAACAACTTCTTATTCACCTCAATCTGAGGGAAATTGTAACCTCCCTCGGTTAACTCACTAACCAGCTGTGAGTACCTTGTGAATAATCCTGATGCCGTTTCATTAGGAAGAATATCAAACAGATCATACTGTTTCTTGATCAGTTCTAGTTTAGCCTCCTTATACTTCTCGTTTCCTCCACATCTTGTTTCAATAGCCTTCCAAAGATCGTATGTGATGTCATGAGTTTTGAAAAGTCATAAGACATCTTTAGTTAGACACATACAGATAGCCGAATGAGCCTTTCTCTCGATGTCATACTCCTTTTTCTCTTCAGGAGTCATAGATTTATACGTCTTGGCTGGAAAGATACCACGATAATCTCCCTCGGCTACTGGAGCTTCATATCTTTCTCTGAGTGGACCCCAGAGCTCTGGACAATGGAAATCTACGTATTGTTCGAATCGGTCACGCCAATATGCGTAATCCATATCAGCAGTAAACAAAGGAGGTTTACTGTTAGAACCAACATCGTGATTTTGTTTGATCATATCTCTAATTCCCCTAATATCTTCTTTATCGGCAGCAACAGCCATTAAAGGAAATCCTGAAAAATAGCTCAAAAACAAGAACTAGAAAACTTATTAGTACCAAAGGCGTCACTTGGTAAGTGACGCACCGAAGTGTCGCAACGACTAGCGACACTCAATAAGTGTCGCTATCGAGTGACGTATAAAGTGACTGATGACACTAGAAGCAAGTGTCGCTCAATCAAGTAAGTGACGCACCTAAGTGTCGTACTTGAGTGACGCAGTGAATCAAACGGGCGTCACTCGTGGAAGTGACGCTTGACAAACAAGTGACGCACTAAGTGACGCACATGAGTGTCGGTAGATTAAAGCACACGACACTAGAGGTAAGTGTCGTATCAATCACAAATGATGCTCTAAGTGACACACAAAGTGACGCACCAGAGTGTCGGTAAAATCCTAAATGGGTCACTTACCTAAGTGTCGTCACTTACTTAAGTGTCGCTATACGTCACTAAGGCAAGTGTCGCCTAATTCTAAACTTAAGTGTCGCTAAGTACAAAATCTATATTTCTATTAAACTTAACTCACGACACTTACAACTCGAGAGACCAACTGACTGACACACTAAATGCACCAACAGGTTCCCCGGCAGTGGCGCCAAAAACTTGATGCATCACCAGCGGTCAGTAAGGATTTTATCCTTGTCGTTGCACCGGCATCAGTAAGTGTTTTAAATTTGTAATTGCGGGGCCTAAGTTTTCCCTAACAATGCTAATCCTAAGGGTGAGCAAGTGGTAGGTATGACCTAGAGTCATTCTTCAAACCGACTGAATTGAAACTAGGGCGTGGCAGATGTGGGCTTTCAAACTAGTGAAGGGTTTATAAAATAGTGGGGGAGTTTTGGTTTTTCTATTAACTAACTTAGGCAAGTAAATAAATAAAAGCGAAATTAAAATAAAAGATAAAGCATATAAGATAAAGATAGTGTTTGCTGAGACTTTGTTAATTAAGTTATGGGATGATATTTGGAGAAACTATTTTGAAAGATATTAGTTAATTATCATTCTTGAATACTTGTATGTAAACACTAGATTCCCTACTAATTAAAATTCCATTAGCATGTCACACCGGGAGCTAGGTTATGGTAACATTACAAAGTATTTAGAATAATAAGCAAAATGTTAATTATGGTTTAATAATACTTTCGTATGAACGAGAACAAAATCTTAAGGTACTAGACATAACTGAATCATATAACGATTCCTCGCCATCCTAACATATTCATGTATTTAAAAAGTTCAATTATGACTTTAAACCAGCCCTTGCTTAAGACTACCCAATAAATCCCCTAATTATCCACAGCGTTCCTCACTTAAAGTGGTTCCGCCGCTTCAAACCTTGGCCATGTCTTGTCCTATCATAATCCCCCATGTAGCCTTGCGGTTACATAGTTTCATACCTTTGACAAATTATATTGACATAGATGACTGACTACCTTTCAATTGGACGTCGTTAAAAAGGTGTTGTAATCACGTTTATTGGTGGAAAGGCGATTAGATTAATTTGAAGTTTAAAAGTCTATTTAGAAAGGTTAATTAAACTAGGTTTCTCATTTTATATATTAGTCTGTAATATAACTACCTTCGGTCGTTACTCGACTTCCATACATTTGTACTGCACCTTGAAGTATTTCCAGTACTATATCGAATAACAGTCGAATAGGGGCCGTCATATTACTTCGTAATATTGTACCGTTTCATAACATGACTACCTTCAGTCGTTCCTCGACTTCCTTACATTTGTACTGCACTTTGAAGTATTTCCAGTACTATATCGAGTAACAGTCGAATAGGGGCCATCATATTTTACCACTATGATGATCCTAAGGCAACAATCAAACAAGAACATGCAATAAGACGATCAAAGTGATACTACCGATCTTTAATATTTAAATATAAATCATCCCATAATTAATTAACTACATCGCAAGCAAACACAACAAGTACTACTCTCTAATCATGGCAATAACTAAATCTAGCATAATCAATATAAACGTAATTAATTAAGATAGATAAGGATTAGAAAGCACCAGGATTAAATGCGGGAGAAAGTAGACTTGAATTAATTGACACAATTCCAAGCTTAAACCGAAGATTTATAATGCGTTCCGTACTTTCCTTCTATTCTAAACAAGCTCCTAAACTAGCCTAAAACTAATTTTTAGTAAGAAAATAGAAAGAAAGTAGAAGCAATATCTTAAGAGAATTATATATTGTTCTAAGAATGGTGTGTGTTGAAATGAAGCCTCATGCCTCCTATTTATAGGTGAAATTCGGCTCACGTTAGCAACTTGAGGAGCACTTTAGCAAAAGGTGGAAAATGTGGTGCACAAGGTACGTACAATCGCGTACAGGTGTGGCACCGGGTACGTACAATCGCGTAAAGGTGTGGCACCGGGTACACGCAAGGACCAAAAAGCAGAAATGGGATGGGGGACAGGCGGTAGGCGCCGTCCATCAGCTGGCCGGCGGCGGCTGGTGGCTGGCCGGCAGCTGGTGGCTGCCACCCGCCTCGATTCATCGTCTTTTGTCTCGTTTCTTAGTTTGTGCATATTTTCTTCGTTATGCATCCGTTTATGTAGATTCTTTTTGCGTTGGATTCGTAATTCAAAAACGAAGATTTTGATATAAAAAAATCCCCGAGATGAGTTTCGTATCTCCAGATATTGCGTACGAATCATTTGAATCTTCCGGCGGGCGTAGAATCTTCATTCTTTATCTTTTTTTGTTGATTCTCCTTCTGTTAGACTCATATTTTGAAAACGAACATCTTGGATAAGATGGATGTTGATGATGGGTACATTAGTCTTTAAATCTTGTTTTGATGCCGTGAATCTTCAAACGTTCGTGGAATCTTCGTTTTTCATCCGTTTTGCTTGATTTTTATTATTCAACCTTGTTTTGACCATCTCAGCATAATATCACTAATTTGAACTATATTTGAGTTCAATATGCCAAGAATCGTTCCTGAATGAGAGAGATATCGGTAGTAAAAACGTGACTTTTTACGCGATATCAAGTATCTCACACTTAGAACTTTGTTTGTCCTCAAGCAAACTCGAATTTCAACATGGTTAAAGATAAGCAGATAATGAAATATTTTGAGGCGGAACTTTTTACTAAAGGGGGTTTTGGAAAAAATGAAACTTTTGTTCTTTGAAAAACAAGGTTGTAATCTTTGGGAGCATGCTTTTGATCTTTGATCTTGGATACATGACTAGGCGATCCTCTCAAGGTGGTCACTCCAATCACTCAAAGTATTTAGGGTTTCCTATTCTAGTATTATCAATCACTCTGAATGCCAGTCATGTATCGTTTATCATCTTAGGCTTGATCGAGGATCAAATCGTTACCTTTTTGGTGAGCGCGAAGTCGATTTAGCCACAATCATTCTAAGGGAAGTGATGTAGGGTTTCTGGGGTAAAGTGTTGGTGATGTGAGAGGGGGTTTTGTTGGTTTTTCATTGGTTTCTTTTTGGTGAAGTTGGAATTTTTGGGAGGATTGATGCCCTTTTCTTTTGGTGTTTACAGAAGGAGTCTTTTTCTCCAATTGATTTTCTTTTCTTCGAATTTTCTTTCTTGGGTTTTCTTCTTTGACGTCATACCCTTGTAGCTTCTTTTCTTTCATCTTTGGGACTTACTATGAAGTTTGAGGGATGCTTTCGAGAAGGTAGGGATAACGTGTTTATTTATGGGTATATGGATGGGTTTAAGAATGAAGTGATTCGATCTCCTCTTTACTCACCAATCCGGATTTGAAATGCATAATAGGAGCAAGTTCTGATTCTAAACGCATACATCGGCACACTCAAGAATCGAAGAAGTGAAACATTAAAAATGAATGCTTTATATGGCTCAAGGTACCTCACGAATCGAAAGTTGGTTTATTGTGTGCCTAGTCATGCGATGCTCTTTATGGGATTACTAAACTAAATTTTCAAAGGAATTCGTACATTATTTATCCTTCTGCACCAAAGTAAATTATTCTTTGTCTAAAATTTTTCATTTTCAACATATTTTTAACTAAATTTTGAAAAATTTTGTTTACTTATTGGAGATGAATGGTCTAAAGAGCAACGAACTTAGAATCAAGCATATACCATTATCCATTTTACAGTAGTGTAACTACTGCTATCCCACACTTAAAGGAACATCGTCCTCGATGTTATTCTAAGCTCTGACTGGGGTAAAATCCCACACTTAAGAATTGAAACATCTAAGACGTATTCTTTCAGCAGTGTGTGTTGGGTTTGAATCCCACACTTAGTGATAAGCATAGTGGATCTGGTATATTTATAAATGAAAGAAAGAGATTAGAATAGAAGTACTCCCCATTTATATATGTGGATTGTTGGTGACGATGAGGAGTGCTCCCAAGCACATGATTGCCGACTTTTTCATAGAGTCCCTTCGTTGCTGTTGTATGCTCCGATTTCTTCAAGTCTTTTGTGAGTTGTCTCGTAGGTGTGAACACGTTGGATATACTTTTCTTAATTTCGGTGCCAAAAACTTAATGTTTGATGCGGCGCCAAAAACTTGATGTGTCGGTCTTCTTCGTATATCCAAGTGTGAAAGATAGTCGGGGACTTCATCACTTCTTGGAATGTAAAATTGCAGAAATGTAAACACGGGTTGCCTCCCGAGAAGCGCTCTTTTAAAGTCGAGAGCTCGACTTCTTCTCTCCTAGCTAGATGGAGATGGATGCATCCATGGGATTCCTGTTGATGTTGTAGGCCCTAGGTTGCGGAAAAGTGTATCGAGGTGGATAGATTCTCATGAATTGGTTTATAATTAAAGTAATCAATTCGAGTGGACTATCTCTGATGATGCCTTGTAGATCAGAAGATGCTCTAAAGTTATCCTCTCAAGTCCGTGAAGTTCGAAGGTGATGTAGTTAACTGCTTTAGTGACAGGTCCACTAGGGTCGGTCATGGTGGTTGTGTCTATTTTAACAACCTCTCTTGGCGGTGGGTTTTGCCAGAGAGAGTATACAAACACCAAGAATTGCTGTTTTATGTCTTCATAATTCTCGGTCTTTGGGTCCCCGTTGAATCTTCTGATGGACGTGCACATGTCCTCTATTTTCCGGTGCTGATGGTCGTTAAATGGAAAGTCGGATTCTGAAAAAACTAGAGTAAGCTGACGAAGTATCTCCTTGCATCCTGAGTAGAATATGAACTTTGTTCTGGAGTTACATTTCCGTTGTTGAATCTCCCTTAGATGGATCATAACAAAAGTAGCGATATCAAGTGGTGATTCATATGTAACCCTAAAGGGTTGTTCGCGCCTTGAATCCTCCCAAACAAGATCACTAAGTTCTTCAATCAATAACTCAACTTGTTTTTCAATAGTGGAGTTGATAAGCATATACCCGCTTTCTTTGGAACTAAGATGATCTTCTCTACTTAGCAAGTCAAGCAATGATGTGAGGTCATTCATCGTCAAGATGTCGGCACGACTGCTCGGATGTCCAGTAGTCTCTTTCATATGCGCTCTAATGGATCCTAACATCTCCCATTGTGTTGAGGTGAATGGGATACTAGATCTTTTAAGGGCATTATAGATCCTAGTGTATGTCCATTTCAGTTGTTCACATAATTGCAGTTTAGCAGGGGAAAGAGTAAGCAAGTTGATTGTGCTGCTTATTCCTCCTACTGCTTTGTGGAATCTTTGGATGAGCACTTTGGGATCTGCAATGGTTTGTGGTTGGTATCCAGTGCGTTTGGCATATTCCTCCAGTGTTTCTCCTCTCGTGGGATGGTTGTGGTTACTTCCCGCCATTTATTCAGGGGTAAATAGATTAGTTGGCGGTCTGCTTCTTCTGTTTTCTTCTTCTATCTATCTCTTTCCGATTATTTCTTCCATCATTGGGTTTTTTGTTGATGCATTTTTCATCTTTTGTCCTATTCATCGGAGGTCAATCGGAAGTATGGCGTGATTGCCAGTTCCTTGCTAGATTTCCTTTCAGTTGTTAGCTTTGAAGTTTCTTTGTCCTCCGTGGTCTTGTTCATGGAGATCTTATACATATCGGCTTGGTCTCCAGTGTTAGGGTTATTGATATGGAAAGTGATGGTTTCTCCATGAGACTGCAAGCTGATGGTTTGTGCGAAGACGTTGATGATTGCCTTGGCCGTATTCATGAAAGGTATTCCTAGTATGATTGGGATGTGTACGTCTTCCTGCATATCCATTACTACAAAATCTGATGGGTAAAGAAATTTTTCAATCCTAACTAAAACATTTTCAGCTATTCCCCTAGGGTATTTGACCGAGTGGTCAGCAAGCTGTATTCGGTAGGTCGAAGATTTTCTAACTCAAGCCTCTTGAAAAGCGAGTATGGCATAAGATTGACACTAGCTCCTAAGTCGCAAGAGAACAGATGATGCCTGAATTGTAGATAGAACAGGGGAGAGTAAAGCGTCCGGTGTCTCCGAGTTTTTCTGGAATGGTATTTTTCAAGATAGCTGAACATTCCTCGTTCAGCGGGACATTGGGTACTTCGGGTACCTTATCCTTGGTTGTAAGAAGCCTTCTGAAGTACTTTTTGGAAGGAACTTCAAATACGGTATCTAGGAATTTTTTATCAAGCTTAAAAGACTTAAGCTTGTCGGGTCGTTGTTTAAGACAAGCCGGAAATGGAATGTTTACTTTCCTATTTGGTGTAGACTCTAAATCTATTGTCGATGGGACAATAGGTGGTTCCTTCACTGGAGAAGAAATCGTAGGTGGGCTATGTGCCACCTGAGAGTCTTGAATATGAGAAGCCTGCTTATGGCAACTAGTTGGACTATTCTGAGGTTTAGCACTAATACGTTGTACTAATTATCCTAATTGGGATTCGAAAGATTTTAACAAAGTCAGTTGATCTCTTAAGATGAGATCAGCCTGGTCTTGTCTAGCCGAGATTCCTTGAATGACTTGTATCAGGGTGTCGTCAAAACTAGAGGTTTGTGAGGAAAAGAGTTCAGAAGGTTGGAATTGGTAAGCTGGTGGGCTATTCCTAGGCAGGTTAAGAGAAGGGTTAGTATTGGGTGAAGTTAGATGAGACTGAGGAATTTGGGCTGAGTGGTTCAGATTAGCACAATTAAGGCAGGTTTGAACTTGACAGACTTGTGGTTGTTGACTTTTTAATTCCTTAATCTCCTTGGTTAGGTCTGCCACTTGCTGAGTGAGAGTTTTGATAGCTTCATTTCCAAGTGTAGTAGGTGAATTCACTAGTGAGGGGTGATTTTCACTGTTTCAGTCATGGTTATGTATTGTCATTTTCTCAATAAGGCTCCAAGCGTCATCGGCCGTACAGTTTATAAAACTGCCTTGAGAGGTGGTATCAAGTAAAGGACGATGATGTGGGAAGAGACCATTGTAGAAAATGTGCAATTGGTCTGAGCGCTCAAATCGATGATTTGGACATTTCTTAAGCAATCCCTTAAAGCGTTCCCATGCATCGTAGATTGATTCATCATGCACTTGACGGAAGTTTATGATGTTGGACCTAAACGTGGCTTGTTTTGATGGGGGGAAATATTTGGCCAAAAATTTGGTTGCTAATTCTACCCAAGAGGTTATAGAGTAAATCTCTAGTTCCTCAAACCAGGTTTGTGCATTGAGAGTGAGTGAATAGGGAAATAGGTATAGATAGACTATGTCTTGATTAACCTCAATTGGTTTAAAGGAGTTGGATAAGGAAATGAATTTGTCAAGGTGGGAGTTGGGATCATCATTTGGTAGGCCACGGAATTGACAGAGGTTTTGAACTAACTGAACAATGTGGGGCTTTAATTCAAATGAAGTTCTATCGGTTTTCGGATAGACGATTGGTCCTCCTCGACCTTCAATCATAGGTTTAGAGTCATCAGCTAAAGTGATACGTGCGGCTGTCATAGTCTCATCGGCAGGTGGTTGACTAGTTGAATGGATAGGGGAGGTCATTTCAAAAAGTGGTAAAAGGAAGGAAAAATAAAGAAAGACGTAGGGGTCTAACAAATCCTAAAGGTTCACTAGTAAGTAAGTTCGTCTTAACGTCTAAGGATCGTACAGTTGGTTCCCCGGCAGCGGCGCCAAAAACCTGATACGTCACCAGCGGTCGGTAAGGATTTTACCCTTGTTGTTGCACCGGCTACTGGCGACGGGTATCAGTGAGTGTTTTAATTTTTTAATTGCGGGGCCTAAGTTTTCCCTAACAATGCTAATCCTAAGGGTGAGCAAGTGGTAGGTATGACCTAGAGTCATTCTTCAAACCGACTGAATTGAAACTAGGGCGTGGCAGATGTGGGCTTTCAAACTAGTGAAGGGTTTATAAAATATTGGGGGAGTTTTGGTTTTTCTATTAACTAACTTAGGCAAATAAATAAATAAAAGCGAAATTAAAATAAAAGATAAAGCAGATAAGAAAAAGATAGTGTTTGTTGAGACTTCGTTAATTAAGTTATGGGATGATATTTGGAGAAACTATTTTGAAAGATATTAGTTAATTATCATTCTTGAATACTTGTATGTAAACACTAGATTCCCTACTAATTAAAATTCCATTAGCTTGTAACACCGGGAGCTAGGTTATGGTAACATTACAAAGTGTTTAGAATAATAAGCAAAATCTTAATTATGGTTTAATAATACTTTCATATGAACGGGAACAAAATCTTAAGGTACTAGACATAACTGAATCATATAACGATTCCTCGCCATCCTAACAGATTCATGTATTTAAAAAGTTCAATTATGACTTTAAACCAGCCCTTGCTTAAGACTACCCAATAAATCCCCTAATTATCCACAACGTTCCTCACTTATAGTGGTTCCGCCGCTTCAAACCTTGGCCATGTCTTGTCCTATGATAATCCCCCATGTAGCCTTACGGTTTCATAGTTTCATACCTTTGACAAATTATATTGACATAGATGACTGACTACCTTTCAATTGGACGTCGTTAAAAAGGTGTTGTAATCACGTTTATTGGTGGAAAGGTGATTAGATTAATTTGAAGTTTAAAAGTCTATTTAGAAAGGTTAATTAAACTAGGTTTCTCATTTTATATATTAGTCTGTAATATAACTACCTTCGGTCGTTACTCAACTTCCATACATTTGTACTCCACCTTGAAGTGTTTCCAGTACTATATCGAATAACAGTTGAATAGGGGCCGTCATATTATTTCGTAATATTGTACCGTTTCGTAACATGACTACCTTCGGTCGTTCCTCGAATTCCATACATTTGTACTCCGCCTTGAAGTGTTTCCAGTACTATATCGAGTAACAGTCGAATAGGGGCCATCATATTACTTTACGATAATTAAGACCGTTTATATTTTACCACTATGATGATCCTAAGGCAACAATCAAACAAGAACATGCAATAAGACGATCAAAACGATACTACCGATCTTTAATATTTAATTATAAATCATCCCATAATTAATTAACAACATCGCAAGCAAACACAACAAGTATACTACTCTCTAATCATGGCAATAACTAAATCTAGCATAATCAATATAAACGTAATTAATTAAGATAGATAATGTGACACATGCCAAATTAGGACTAGTGATTAGTGCCTAATCAATTGTTAATACATGTAATTAGTTTTGTATTACGCTAATTAATGTATCGAAATATATATTGATGAATATATACAATTATGCGATTTGATTAAATCGTACGCGACCCAAATCGAATGTAATTCGATTCAATTTATACGGACGTTGGTGAACAATTTTATTAAATAATGTAATATTATTTAGTACAAACATTATATCCAAAATATTATTTTGATAATATTTCGTAATTAGTTCGTATCGTACAAATAAACATCCACGCGATTAAAATGTTAAACACACAAACAAATGAAACCATTTATGTTATTAAGTATTTGGTAAAATACTTCAGCAAAATATTAAATAAACATTCGTATTTTAAAACATATATTTAAACGTATAAAATAATTATTTAACGTTTAAACGATCGGAAAAACGAACACGTCACGGAGCGCAAACTCGGGGATTAAAATTTGGGAGATTCCCCTCCCCCTTTTCCCCCAAAAATCTGCCCTCCCTCCCCCCATTTCCCTCATTTCACATTCACCATCTCTCTCTCCTCTCTTCTTTTTCTCTCTAAACACCCATCACACCACCATCACCTAAATCTATCAAATAACACCACCAAACAACATTAAATCATCTAGCTCGTTTGGAAGAAAAGAACCACCACGTCGCGATCTATATTCCTACCTTTTTGAAATTCTTCGGCGTTAAGTTTGTAAGTTTCCGACAAAACCTGAAACACTCCGATTTCCATTATTTTCACTTGTTTATAGGTTATTTAAGCTGATAATGTCCAAATATGGGTTGGGTAAAAGTTTCAAGTCAAACGGAAACCGGAAAACACCTTTTTGGCTCATTTTTCGGCCAACAGCTCGTTGTGTCGCAGAGGCTCCAGGCCACCTGCGACACAAGAGGCCTTATATCGCAAAACCCTTACTTATGTCGCATATAGCGACATAAGTGATTGTGTCGCAGAACTCATTCCCGTCGCACATAGCGACACAACACCGTATGTCGCATTAAATTGCGGATGTCGCACTTAGCGACACAAAGACTTATGTCGCAGACATGATCTGCGACACAAAAGACTATGTCGCATCTAGCGACACAAGCCTTATGTCGCACACTGTGTCGCATGAAACAGAACCAAGAAAACACAGATTTTACTAAGTGTCGAGACCAAAAATTCTATCACTTGATTTCACCCAAATTCAAGTACAGGTGCGTTTTTCACCAAAACAATATAGTAGAGATAAAAAAAATTCGAGCTGACTTGGCATCTAGACCCCAACCAGGGGCCAGCCCCTTGGACCTTGCCAGGGGTTGCCACCCCTTGGACCCCGCTAACCAGGGGCGCTGCCCCCGTCACCTAAAATTTATAAACACTTTTAATTATAACACCTTTCAAAAATTAATATAATAATGTGGGATTATTATTACAAACAAATCACCAATGGGTAGTACACATTTTCAAAACTCAAGATTAATCAACCAAATCGTAGTCATTTGGACATTCTAATTGGACGAGCAACTACAAAGGTAGTCTTTTAAGATACCTAATCAATTAATAACCATCGCGTGTCATGAAAACCCTCAGGTTACAAGTCTTCGGATATCACTACTCGGCTAATCAACTCAAGTTTATATAGATAAACACTTCAAGACTCAGGTGAGTCTCATAGCCCCTATTTTACTGTTTTACTCAGGGGTGTGATATCATTGCTCATTTTATTTTAACTATATGAACGCAAGTACGAAAACAAACAATTACTACATGAGTTATCTCACTAATCTTTCAAAGCCCTCCTCAGCATAGTTTGGTAATACGTTGTAGCGTGAATATTAGTATATAGTACCATATAGGATTGACCCTCCTCGTCGGGGTTAGCATGCACTAACTGGGTAAACGGACGTACTATTATTTGTTCAGACGAGTGTAGATTAGGCACTCGTGGGAGGCACCTCGATCAAGATTCCTTAAATGTGGACCTGACACCTCGAGTTAAGCTCAGACTATGTGCTCATGGCTGTAAAACTTTTATTTTGCTTAATTGCAATTTAAATTCAATTAAATCTTGCGGTTCATACAATATGTGTTGACATACAAACCTGTGAGCTCACTAGCGTTTCGCTGACCCATTTTAGCATGTATCACAGGTACTCAGCAGTAGGTTGGACTGCATTCAGGAATCATTAGCTCGTGTCAGCATGCAAACATTCAGAGATTTAACTGCATTATTATATTTTGTATAAATTAATTATGTATGTAAATCTCTCAATCCAGGAACTGAGCTAATGTAAACTATATTTTGATGTAAACTTTAATTTTATTAATACAAGTTGTAAAACAATGCATATAGAGTCGTTCATTATATTTTTGTGCTATGATTATTGATTAGTCGCGCCCCGACCCGATTCGCTTCCGCAACCCGAATTTGGGGGTGCGACAGATAAGGATTAGAAAGCACCAGGATTAAATGCGGGAGAAAGTAGACTTGAATTAATTGACACAATTCCAAGCTTAAACCGAAGATTTATAATGCGTTCCGTACTTTCCATCTATTCTAAACAAGCTCCTAAACTAGCCTAAAACTAATTTTTAGTAAGAAAATAGAAAGAAAGTAGAAGCAATATCTTAAGAGAATTATATATTGTTCTAAGAATGGTGTGTGTTGAAATGAAGCCTCATGCCTCCTATTTATAGGTGAAATTCGGCTCACGTTAGCAACTTGAGGAGCACTTTAGCAAAAGGTGGAAAAGGTGGTGCACAAGGTACGTACAATCGCGTACAGGTGTGGCACCGGGTACGTACAATCGCGTAAAGGTGTGGCACCGGGCACACGCAAGGACCAAAAAGCAGAAATGGGATGGGGGACAGGCGGTAGGCGCCGCCCATCAGCTGGCCGGCGGCGGCTGGTGGCTGGACGGCGGCTGCCACCCGCCCCGGTTTGCCGTCTTTTGTCTCGTTTCTTAGTTTGTGCGTATTTTCTTCGTTATACTTTAGTTTACGTCGATTCTTTTAGCGTTGGATTCGTAATTTAAAAACGAAGATTTTGATATATAGAAATCCCCGACATGAGTTTTGTATCTCCAGATATTGCATACGAATCATTTGAATCTTCCGGCGGGCGTAGAATCTTTATTCTTTATCCGTTTTTGTTGATTCTCCTTCTGTTAGACTCGTATTTTGAAAATGAACATCTTGGATGAGATGGATGTTAATGATGGGTACTATAGTATTTAAATCTTGTTTTGATGCCTTGAATCTTCAAACGTTCGTGGAATCTTCGTTTTTCATCCGTTTTGCTTGATTTTTATCGTGCAACCTTGTTTTGACCATCTCAGCATAATATCACTTATTTGAACTGTATTTGAGTTCAATATGCCAAGAATTGTTCCAGAATGAGAGAGATATCGGTAGTAAAAACGTGACTTTTTACGCGATATCAATGGACCTTATGAATCGGGTGTGCAAACCTTATCTTGACAAGTTTGTCATTGTCTTCATCAAAGACATCCTCATTTACTCGCGCGACGAACGTGAACACGCGCAACATCTCCAAACTATCCTAGAGCTACTCAGACACGAGGAGTTATATGCCAAATTCTTCAAGTGTGAGTTATGAATACAATCCGTTCAATTCCTCGGACATGTTGTTAATAGTCAGGGAATCCATGTTGATCCATCAAAAATCAAGGCTATCAAGTGCTGGAAAGCACCAACAACTCCAACTGAAGTACGCCAATTCTTGGGTCTTGCTGGGTACTATCGACGATTCATGGAAATTTTTTCGAAAATAGCCCAACCACTCACGACTCTGACTCAGAAAGATAAAAAGTTCGATTGGACTGATAAAAAAGAGTCAGCCTTTCAACTTTTGAAACAAAAGCTTTGTAGTGCACCTATCCTATCTCTACCCGAAGGCACCGATGACTTCGTGGTATACTGTGATGCTTCCCACCAAGGTCCCAGTTGCATGTTGATGCAACGAGACAAGGTCATTGCTTACGCCTCAGGACAACTCAAAATTCATGAAAAGAACTACACCACCCACGACCTTGAGCTTGGAGCTTTCGTCTTTGCTCTCAAAATCTGGAGACACTACCTTTATGGCACTAAGTTCACAATCTTTACCGACCACAAAAGTCTCCAACACATATTCGATCAGAAGGATCTCAACATGAGGCAACGTCGGTGGGTCGAGTTGCTTACCGACTACGATTGCGAGATCAAATACCATCCGGGTAAGGAAAATGTTGTTGTTGATGCCCTTAGTCGAAAAGAACGAACGAAACCACTTTGAGTCCGAGCCCTCAGTATGACAATTCAGAATGATCTAAACATTCAGATCCTCGCTGCCCAACTTAGAGCCCTAAAACTCGATAAAATCAAAAACGAAGCCTTGCGAGGCATGGATAAACAATTTGAAATCAAACCTAACGAAGTTAGGCACCTCTCTAACCAAATCTAGTTGCCTAGTTTTGGGAACCTACGAGACTTGGTGATGGATGAAGCTCACAAGTCCAAATACTTTATCTACCCGGGATCCGACAAGATGTATCACGGCATTAAGTAATTCTATCGGTGTCCGAATATGAAAGCTGAAATAGCCACATTCGTCAGCAAGTGCCTTACTTGCTCAAAAGTCAAAGCCGAGTATCAGAAACCTTCTGGTTTACTCCAACAACCCAAAATTCCTAAATGGAAGTGGGAACAGATCGCCATGGATTTCATAACCAAACTTCCTAAATCATCGAGCGGTTGCGATACCATTTGGGTGATTGTCGATCGTCTTACAAAATCTGCCCATTTCCTTCCGATCAAGGAAACCGACAAAATGGAACGCCTTACCCGAATCTACATCAAAGAAATTGTTTCTCGAATCGGCGTTCCAATCTCGATTATCTCATATAGGGATAGTCGCTTCACATCTCACTTTTGGCAATCACTTCAGTGATCATTGGGTACCCGCCTTGATATGAGTACCGCATACCACCCTCAAACCGATGGCCAAAGTGAACGAACGATTCAAACATTGGAAGACATGCTACGAGCTTGATTAGTTGACTTCGGTGTTAACTGGGAAAACATCTACCATTGTGCGAGTTTTCGTACAACAACAGCTATCACACCAGCATTAAGGTTGCACCTTTCGCTGTACGGTCGTAAGTGCCGATCACCGATTTGTTGGACCGAAGTGGGAGACAGTCAGCTCACTGGTCCTGAACTCATTCACGAAACAACTGAGAAAATCTTCGAGATTCAAAACAAACTCAAAGCCGCACGTGATCATCAGAAAAGTTATGCTGACGTGAGACGCAAACCACTCGAGTTCCAGGTTGGGGATCGAGTACTACTCAAAATGTTAATTTGGAAAGGTGTCATTCGATTTAGCAAGCGCGGGAAGTTAAATCCCAAGTACATTGGACCATTCGAGATCCTCGAGAGGATGGGTCCAGTGGCATATCGATTGCAGCTGCCATCCGAGCTCAGCAACGTGCAACCCACTTTTCACATTTCTAACTTGAAGAAATGTTTGTCTGATGAGACACTTATTATTCCACTCGATGAGATTCGCGTTAATGACAAACTTCATTTCGTTGAGGAACCTGCTGAAATCATGGACCGTGAGGTCAAACAACTCAAACAAAGTCGTATTCCCATCGTCAAGGTCAGGTGGAATTCGCGACATGGGCCGGAATTCACTTGGGAACGGGAAGACCAAATGCGACTCAAGTACCCTCAGTTATTCACTGAAGCTACTTCCAACACGACTACGAACTAAATTTCAGGACGAAATTCTTCTAACAAGGGGAGAATGTGACACCCGCCAAATTACGATTAGTGACTAGTGCCTAATCAACTGTTAATACATGTAATTAGTTCAGTGTTTGGCTAATTAATGTATCGGAATATATATTGTTGAATATATATAAGTATGCGATTGATTTAATCGTACAAGTTTCAAATCGAATATATTTCGATTCAATTTATACGGATGTTGGTGAACATTTTTATTAAATAATACAACCTTATTTAATAACACTACTTTATTCAAAATATTATTTTGATAATATTTCGTAATTAATTCGTATCGTATAAACAAGCGTTTATGCGATTAAATGTAAACGCGCAAACAACCAAAACAAAGTTAAGTTATATTTTATAACTTAATTGTTAAGTATTTGGTGAGATACTACAACCAAAAATATCAAGTAATTATTCGTATTTTAAAACGTATATTTAAGCGCGTAAAAAATATTATTTAACGATTACGATCAGGAAAACGAACACCGCCACGAGCACAAACACGGTTGGTGAAGCCCACCCTTGTGGACCCCACCCTTGACGGCACCCTTCCATCCCAAAACCCCCTCCCTTTTCCCCATTTTCTCATTATCATCACCTTCATCATCTCTCTCTCCTCTCTTTTCCTCTCAAAAACTTCCACCACCACCACCACCTTAAATCATCAAATAACACCATCAAACCACCACAAATCATCAAGATCATTTGGAAGAAAACGTGCACGGAGTCACGATCTATATTTCTATCTTTCCGGATTTTTCTCGCGTAAACTTGTAAGATTCCCGACAATTCTCGAAAACTCTTAGATTTCACTTATTTTTCTTAAAAGTTATTTATTTAAGCTTGAAATGTCCAAATATGGGTTGGGTAAAAGTTTCAGACCGAACGGAAACCGGAAAACACGTTTTTGGCTCAAAATCTGACCAACAGACGTAAGTGTAGACCAGTGCATCGTAGCGTCACTTAATGCGTCACTTAAGTGACGCACTGAGTGTCGCTAAAAACCCTAACTTTGCGTCACTTTCCTAAGTGCCACATAAAACCCCTTTTTCCCAACACCTACCTAAGTGTCGCAAATTCAATACGCCACACTCCTAACCGACACTTCTAGCGACACTTGTCTAAGTGTCGCCTATTATTGAAATCTGATTTGATCCGTCACTTGCCTAGTGATGCTTAACACCCTTATCCGACATTTGCATTCGACACTTGCTTAAGTGTTGCCCTTGATGCGTCACTTCCTCAAGTGACGCTACTAATATAGATTTCACAATTTTATGCGACAGTTCCTAAGTGACGCATAAACTCCAACTGTCGCTATAAGTGATGCTAAAAACAGAATATTTACAAACCACTTTTATACTAAGTATCAAACTTGTATAACTTCAAACACTTATGCGATACGACTTTTAGAACACATCGGGATACATCCTTGAACATAACACTTCAAAATCATAACAATAATAAAGAGATTTATTATTACAACAAATCACCAACGGGCCGTACACGTTTTCAAAACATACTCAAACCAACCAAGTCTTAGTAATTTGGACAAGTTAATCAACCAAATCGTAGTAATTTGGACATTCTAGTTGGACGAACTACTACAAAGGTAGTCTTTATAGATACCTGCTCACATTTATAACCATCACGTGTCGTGGACACCCTCAGGTTACCAGTCTTCGGACAACTCATCTCGGCTAATCACTCTAGTTTATTAAGTTAAACTCTCAAGACTCAGGTGAGTCTCATAGCCCCTATTTTACTGTTTTACTCAGGGGTGTGATATCATTGCTCATTTTATTTTAATTATATGAACGTAAGTACGAAAATAAATAATTACTACATGAGTTATCTCACTAATCTTTCAAATCCCTCCTCAGCATAGTTTGGTAATACGTTGTAGCGTGAATATTAGTATATGGTACCATATAGGATTGACCATCCTCGTCCGGGTTAGCATGCACTAACTGGGTAAACGGATGTACTAATATTTGTTCAGACGAGTGTAGATTAGGCACTCGTGAGAGGCACCTCGATCAGGATACCTTAAATGTGGACCTGACACCTCGAGTTAAGCTCAGACTATGTGATCATGGCTGTAAAACTTTTATTTTGCTTAATTGCAAATTAAATTCAATTAAATCTTGCGGTTCATACAATATGTGTTGACATACAAACCTTTGAGTTCACCAGTGTTTCACTGACCCATTTTAGCATGTATCACAGGTACTCACCAGTAGGTTGGACCGCATTCAGGAATCATTAGCTCGTGTCAGCATGCAAACATTCAGAGATTTAGCTGCATTATTATATTTTGTATAAATTAATTATGTATGTAAATCTCTCAATTCCAAACTGAGCTAATGTAAACTATATTTTGATGTAAACTTTGATTTTATCAATACAAGTTGTAAAACAACGCATATAAAGTCGTTCATTATGTCTTTGTGCTGTGATTATTGATTAGTCGCGCCCCGACCCGATTCGCTTCCGCAACCCGAATTTGAGGGTGCGACATTTATGCAGACTTTTTATAAGCTTCTATATGTCTTCGTATTCATATTGCTCGTGCCATCCTTATTGTTTAGTTATCATCTTCGGATGATACTAAATAAACACATGTATCTTCTACATTTTCCTTTTATGGAGAGCATGTTGGACACGTGCCCCTTTCATGTTGTCTGAATTGACAAATCTTTGCCTGGGCCTATGGGCTTGATTTTAGATGTCCATTATTTATCAAATTTATTTTTCCTTTCATAAAATTTGAAGCTGCATTGAGAGTTGTTTTTGCAGGAGATATCATGACTGAAGAAAATCTTTTCTTTCCGCTGTAAGTGCGGAATCCTCTTTTAAAACTAACCTCCATTCCTTGAAGAATTGTTCTTACCGATTGCTCTTCTGAAGTGAATATCACTTTGACAATACCTTTGAAATTCTTTTCGATTTGTTGGGAAAGAAATTGTAAAACATTCAGATTTTTTCAATTGTATGAAATGGTAAGCAGGATATGTTTGTTCTTCATAAAAATCTGGCCCTGCTGAAAGGAATTTCAAAACTAAAATATCTCTGGGTGTGATGGTTGGATTTTTTAAATAACAATCTTTGACTCCTTCTCCTATCCAAAATGGTAGTTGAGAAATCTCTAGGAAATTTGGAGAAGTAAGATATATCGAATTTATGGATCCAAAACTATACCTGATTTCTTGAGGAGATGATCCTTGTAGATAGTTAATTCTGGGTTAAATTTCAGAAAAATCTATATATCTAGAATCAGTCTCACCAAGATTGTATAATTCTCTCATCATAAAATTTTGTGTTTCAATAAAATTCAGTGGCACCAGTTTTTCTTAAATCATTTTCTTCTCTCTAAACATCTTTCTCATAATGTGGTCTAAAAGAAAAAGATTTTGCTTCTTTTTTAGAATCATGTTTATCCGGGGATTGATCCATCATTGTTTCTTCTGACGAAGTAGAAGAAATGTCTATCCTTGAAGAAGAACCAATATCCATTTTTTCAGTTTCTTCTTTTATCCAAAATCTTAACTTACCACTATCAGTTTTATATTTTTCAATTTTTGTTCTTATCAACATACAACATGTTGTAAGTAAATCTTTAACTTGCCCTGAATTTTCTGCGAGGTTTGGTATATCTATAATATCTGAAACAATGTCGTTGATTGTCTCTATCTGTTCCGTCATTAGAGGAAGAGTTCTTTTTATTATACTTGATAATCTCAATATCAAAATTATATTCAGATAAAAGCGTATGCCACCTTATTAGTCTTTTAAATTTAGGTTTAGAAGGAAAATTGTTTTTAATAAAAGCTTTCACCTGCGTATTATCTGTCCTTAACAAGAAGTTTTTTGGTAACAAAAAGTAATAGAATTTTTGACAACTCTTTACTACTAATAATAATTCTTTTTCATTAATATGATATTTAGTTTGGGTATCTGTAAAAGTTCCAGAGCTATATCTACATATACTTTCTCCTATTTTAAGAATTATAATCTATCCGTTTAAGAACTCCACTCCAATGGTTTTCAGAAACATCAGTTTCAAGAATTAAATTATCATCTCCTTTTGGCAATTGTAATTTACGTAAATTTTTACAATGGTCTTTTATCTTTTCACTTGATTTTCTAGGTTTTTATCAAAACTAAAAATTTTATCCTTTTTTAACAAGTCTTGAAAAGGTTTTTTTAATAATGCTAAATTTTGGATGAAATTATAAGCATAATTCAGTATTCCAAGAAAATATTGAACTTGTTTTTTATCCCTTAATGTGTCTGGGAAAGCCTTTATTTTTTCTAAAATATGGCTTTGGAGTTCTATTCCTTTACTATCAATTTTCATTCATAAGAACTCTATTTTTCTTGTAATCATTTTGTTTTCTTTTCTTACAAAATTAATCCATTTTTTATACATAAATCAACAAAAACATCTAAATATTTTAAATGTGACTGCATATCATTAGACAAGATAAATATATCATCAACATAAACAAAAATAAAATCATAATCTTTAAATATACTATCCATTTTTCTTTGAATTATTTGTGGGGCATTTTTTAATCCAAATGGCATGACAAGCTATTCATATTGCCCTTGGGGAGTAGAAAATGTTGTGTATGTAATACTATCTGGATGCATTTTTATTTGCCAAAATCCACTTTTACAATCAAATTTAGAAAATATCTTGTTATCGGTAGTCCAATTTATAAGACTTTCTTTGTGAGGTAAAAAGTATCCGTCAAATACAGTATTATCATTCAATTTCTTATAATTTATCACCATTCTAGCTTTTCCTCTTGTCATCTCTGCATGTTTTCTAACCATAAAGGTGGGTGAGCTATGAGGGCTATTGCTTAGCCTAATTAATTTAAAATCTAGTAATTCTTTATTTTTGATTTAAAAATTCTTTTTGATCTTCAGGGTTGTATCTTATGGGTTTTACTCTAATTTCTTTATCTTTGTCTTTCATTTCTAGTTTAGCTGTTATTTGGTTTTTATCCTAAAACTGCAATGGGTTGTCAGTGTAACACTTTCTTAATCTTTCTTTGATATCTTCTATATTCCAATCTAATTTTCTTAAATTAACCTGGTAATCTAAAATACCTTGGTATTTTAATAAAGGTGTTCCTTTAGGAAAATTTGTTTTTTCTATGTATCAAAATCACCACGCTGGGTTGTGCGGGTTTTAATTATTATTTGTCTTGGTTTTCTATAGGCACTTTTAAGTCTTTTGACCACTACCCAATGGTAACATGGTGTTTTAAAACTTACCTGATAAGATACATAATCGAATATAACATTATGAAATATTTGTTGAAAGTTATTTCCTAATAAAATATCAGATGATATTTGGTCATAAAAGTAAAAAGGAGGGCGTTTTATCATATATGATCCTAAAAGTATTATTCGATTTTTAATCCCTTTATCCATTGTAATAATAGCATTGGATATTCCTCTTCCTATATGGGTTTCTAAATCTTGGTGGTATTCTTTGGGAAAACAAATTGATCGACATATACACACTCCAGCACCATTATCTATGTACGCCGCGAAATATTCAGCTATATAATCTTTATAAGTAATTACCATGGGTATATAAATACTACGAGGACTTGTCATTTAGGTATATATATCATTTTATCATTGAATGTTATTTTCAATCCATACGATGTTATATGATAGGGTTTAACATTCTCTAGAAATGTTAGTCCTAACATAATTTTCAAAGTTCTTGACCAAATTTTAACATTGTTTCTCTTTCATTTTCTATTAATAATCTTATAGGAATAAGTTCATTGACCAAATTTTAACATTGTTTCTATTGCCTCATTTATTTCATGTAATTCTCCGTTGAAATTAGTATATTGATGGGGCTCATCTAATTTAAACTTTTTGTAGTTGTGAGCATAACTTATGGCTTATATAATTAGCATTTGCTCCTGTATCTATTAGTATGTTAATTGATACAAATTTTATTCCATTATAATATTCTCCTTGGACTTGATAATTTTTTAGGTTATCTTCTTTAGCCGTTATCATTGATTCAAATCTATTTGAACTAGTTAGTCTTTTTAAAGGGTGATTAAATACACCTGTATTTGTAAAAGATAATCTAGGCATAATCTAACCGGATAATAATGGTTTATCTTGTAAGTCTAAATTTATAGGCATGGACTCTATTTCCTCTATCTTAGGTAAAGTAGGTATTTGTACTCTACATACTTCATTAGATAAGTAAGGAAAATGTATAGTATTTTTTATGCTAAAACAATCTGAATGATGTGTGTTGGATATCGCATAGGAAATAGCATATGTAATTGAATAAGGTTTATTATCCCTTTAAAGAAATGCTTCCTTTTAAAGTCTTGTAATAAGCTTAAAGTTTTATCAAAATCTTTATCTTGTATATGATAAGAAATTCTTGGGTAAATATTAAATTTCAATTTTTCATATTGCAAATTTCCTCTAAGAATTCCTAAACATGTTTATTCTCTATTTTGAATTCTATTATCCATTATAGCTAATTCGATGGGACTATCTATTCCTTCTTTAAAGGTTGACTTTATTATTATTTGTATTGCTCCTATATGTATCCATCCTAAAGCGCATCTTATTTCAGATTTTATTTTTTGTAACTTATCTTGAATATCTTTTCTACATAACAAAGGTATCATTACTTTGTTGGAAGTCACATTATTATATCAAATGCTCTTTCTTGGATATTTAATCCATAAAATAAGTGATGGTTTCTTAGCCTTATTCCTAACTTTTGTAAAGTATTTACCTTAAATCTGGAATAGTTAGATAAAGAAAATGTTCATGTTGTATTAGTTTCAACTTTTTCTTATCTACTAAATTTTCTTGTTTATATTCTCCAGTTTGTTCATTTTGATCATCTATTATCGAGTCGTCTATATTTAGAAGAAATTGTTGATGTTATCTCTAAGTTACTCATTTTCAGATGATGTGTATTCGGTGTCTGTTAAAATAAGATGCTTTCGCCAGAGTCTATTTCTTGAAAGTCATTAATTTGGATGAAATCTCCTTCATTAATCATTTTTTCTGTATCTTCATCTATTATAAATATTTTAATAGTTTTATTAAACTTTTTTGGATATTTATTAGCATAATGACCTATCTCTTTACAATAATAGCATTGACACTCTTTAGGCTTTTGTTTCCTTTTATAAGTTGGTTTATATGTTTGTCTAAAATCTTTTTTCTTATAATATCTTGTTTTTCTCTTTTTAAAGTATCTCTTCTTATATTGGCTTCTTTTTTGTATTTTCTTTTAATTTTTCCAAAATTATCCATGTTACGATTTGCGTTAGTACATAATATTATATACACATATTAAATAGTTGTTTGTTGTGTGCATATATATATATATATATATATATATATATATATATATAACTTATTCGTTTTCATTTATCCGTAATTTCAAAAATATCATTTTTCGTTTGTGTTAAAATTATAGCATTTTCAAAACTCATTTTTGACTTATACCCAATTGTTTTTATTTAATCGCACGTTTAACGTTACGAGTGTCGGTTTTGTTGACTTTGGTCAAACCTTATCGGTTTGACCCGAAACTTTTACATGACACTTAAATATGTTATTTGAGCTCGGGACAATTGTTGTTGTGTTTCGTGGTTAACCAAAATGTGTCATTATTTAAAATGTATAAAAACAGTCCCGAACTTAGTTTTTATAGTTTTTCATCTATTTACGAGGCTGTTCTCGCGGGTCAAAACTTGTCGATAATTTCTGAAATTTTTATACAATATTTCCAAATATATTAACTACTTCCATTATATTTTTCATAATTTTTAGATAACCATAACTCACCAAATAAAATTGTGATCAAGGTGTGTTTCAGGAACACATTTTTTATAACCTTTGTCCACAAATCAGTTAATAGCACAAAATGGGTGCATTTTCAGGAAATACGTTCTACACGAAAGTTGTTCCTAACACACATACAAAGATTTCCCAAGTGGTCTCATGTTTTTATTCAACTCCTACGATTTTATTGAAGTTTCCTACGGAGGCTGGCTTTTCTGGACAGAAAACTACACTCACCGAAGTTATGTTTTGTTAAGTTTTGGTTATGTTTTCATACAAGATCTTTCAAAATATGAACAATCAACATGTTAATGAGTTATAAACATACAAGATTATTAGAAGATCAAGTGTTCTTACAAAGCTTGAAAATTGAAGAACAAGGAAAATGATGATGACGATGCTTGATCCTTGGTCTTAGTGTTTCCTTTGCACTAACTTGGAGATGATCTTGGTGATTTGTTTGATGGAGAATGATGATTAAATGGTGATGTTGTGGTTGTGATGTGAGCCGAGAGAGACAAGAGAAGAGAGCATGAGAGTGAGTGTTTGAATGTTTGATTGTTGAGTATGTAAATGGCCAAGATCATGTGGGAGTATGGCCAAGATCATGTGGAAGTATGGTGTGTATTAATGATAAAAAAATATGGTGATGCAAGGGGTGTTTGGTCGGCTCTTTTGTCAACAAAAAGGGCATGGATCATGTTCATTTTTTGTCCCCCTTAATTGTATAATTTTTTTAGACAATTAAATCGTTTATTATGTTTAGCACTTTGGTGTTAATTTGTTTCATTTTAGTTAACAGACAATTTTAAACGTTAACTTTCATCGAAGTATTATTCTAAATACTTTGTTCCGTGTTTCTAAAGTATTTGTTATATTTTGTTTAATTGTCAAGTTCGATTCGCAAACTTTTGTTGCGTACGTTACATTATTTAATAAACCTATAAACTTTTAATTTTACCCGTTTATTTCAAGTTAAATAACTGATATCAAAATAGTTTTACATTATTTAAAAGTAATTTCACCAACGTTCGTACATTTTTGTCGGACTCGTCCCAATAGTTTTACGCGTAATTATAACTAACTACGAAAATAGTAATACTGTACGTATTAAAATAGTTGAGCTTTGCTAGACTTATCTCATAAAAATAGTTTGAATTCACTTAAGTAGGGAATTAGCTCTACATATGCACGTGTTTAATGTATGTAAATATATCGAAATTAGAAGAGTGTCACATTCTCCCCTTGTTAGAGAAATATCGTCCCGAGATTTAAATGCATGTCCAACACGCGTGTTTCCGAGATGACATGGATGTTATCTTCCCATTCTGTTTTCGTGCTCGGGTTTCCATTGTGGCGTTCTAGGTTGTCGCAAAAATCATAGCTGCTTTTGGTATACATATCGTTTAATTTAGTGGATCCTATATCCAAGAGTGGTCTAAGTTCACTAAACATAAAAATTCAAGTTGCTGCTTGAATTTATATAACTCTGAGGCATAGTCTAGAAGCGTACCAGTGACTGTGTTAGGGTTTAAATTAGTTTGTAACCCGTCAAATCAAATGGCCATGCAGTCGTTATTTAAATAGCGGTCAAATATCGACAGTAGTTGTTGTTTAAAACATGTGATAAACTTGATTGCAAATTAGTTGTTGTTTATATAAAAACAAGTTATGTATAAATCGTTGATGTTCAGTCAAAATAGCGATCAATTCGTGATCAAGTAATAAGTTTATTTTGTGTATAAATCGTTGGACCTTGTCCAATATAAATCGTTTGGAAAACTTCTCAATAAATAGTTTGTTTAGAAAAATTTGCCAGAAATCTAATATATCGTTTGCAGGTGACCAGTAGACGACGATCAAAAGTAATTGTTTGTTGTAATACATCAATTCGTATACATTTAGAAAATCATTCAAGTATAGTTATTTGTTGAAGTAAACATTTTTCAATATATAATTCGTAGGAAAATGGTTCTATAAAGTTTGTTATTCATGGAAGGGTTTGTTTCGCAAGATTGGGTATGATTACCCCGGTGGTTGTTTGAGACTCTGTCTCGATTATCGTACACAACACCTTACTATGCTTCGTTCGTGTAGTACCTAAAAGGCTCGTAACTCCGATACGTATAGCAATCTCTGTTTGTTCCATCCATTCGATTGATGAGTTGTCGGTCCTAATCGTTAAATGTTTAGTACGAATTCATTTGGTCCATTATAGAGTAAGAGTTTGTTTGTACAGTAGTCAACCATGACCGAGTAGTTGTTCAAATAGTGGTCGAACATGACCGAGTAGTAAGAAGATTTATCGTTATCCCCATTACGTATCTTATGACTTTGAAACACCCATATGTACTTAGTATGATATAATCTCGTTGGCCAAGCGTCATTATATGATGCTAACTACATACTTCTTTCTATCACTGTTTAATACCATCAGGTTCACACGAATCAATACAAGAATTAACGAATTAAATGTAGTATGGTCCAAAGAATAAGATATATAAATCAATCATACATTATATACAACAAGTGAAGACGTTCATTACAAAATGTTACGAATAGGTATTTTAGCGAAATGATGCTTTGAGTAATGTAGTACGGTTATATGGCAGTAACGATTCCGGACTGTTATGCCAACACAACTCACTCAGGTACGCAGATCGTCGTCCGTATAGTGAATAAATGGATTAAGTGTGCGATAGTGTCGGTCGGCGGGTTCTCGTGTGCCGACGTGTCATTGTTAGCGTAATGGTGTTCAGAGAATTCCTCGCAGGAATAGTTTACGTAAGCAGAGATATTTCTCTAGACGAGTTGTGACAATAGTTTTCATATGCAAATGAATGTATGCATGAGTGTCCTAGCCAAGGCTATAGTCTAGGTCTCAAAGATTCCTAAGTCACTAGAAACTTCTAGTTCGCTATAACCAATGGCTCTGATACCAATTTTGTCACACCCCCAAAACGGTGATTATTGTTATCAAGTGATTGGCAGAAGCATTAGAGTAAGCGGGGGTGCTAACGTCAACATTAAACATTCACGCATATCAGAGTATATGATTATTGCAAAACAGTAAATAAGATGCCATTAATAGTTGTTGTTACAAAAGCTACTACTCGTCAAAGTCGTAGAAGTATTAGTGTTGTTAAAAATACAACCGTTGTAGTGAATACAAATATTCAAAAGTAGATTTCGTAAATATGACTAAAAAGTATTAGTTATATAAAAGAAATCCATTTGTCCCAAAAGTGGTATCCTAATTGTCATGGGTAGCGTAGGTTCCAAGATGCATGCAGTCTTATATGAGCAGCTAATTCCCTGAAAAATATAGTAAAAAGGCCAACAAAATTGTTGAGTGAATTAGTAGGTTTTATGTTTAGTGGTCAAACCAAGTTCGTTTGTAAGTTGTTGACCTAAAAGTCAAATAAGTTTAGCTCATAAAAAGTTTGTAGGAAAGTGAATATCCTAATCAAAAGTGTTTGTAGGAAGTAGTATCCTATGTTTGTAGGAAGTAGACCATATACTATCATCCAACATATAATTTTGTTTCATTGGAATATTACCCAAAATATATAGTTTGCGTTGGAATGTTATCCAAAAACACAAATTCGTTGGGACGTAACCCAATAACACAGATTCGTTGGGACGTTACCCAATAACACGGATTCGTTGGGACTAGGGGTGTTCGTGGATGGTTAACCGGAGACTCGGTTAACCGGAGACTCGGTTAACCGGAGACTGGTTAACCGGAGTCCCGGTTTGAAATATTTTTGAACCTAAACCGAAACCGAAAACTTCGGTTAACCAGAAATCGGTTAACCCTTTTTCGGTTCGGTTAATCGGTTAACCAAATTAACCGTTTATTAATTAATACATATTTAAAAGGTAATTAATAACACACAAATATATATTTATTTTTAGTGTTCACTATATTTAAAATATTTCGATGATAGAAATATCAAACAATAACCACTTTACTCTTTATAATTGTGTATTTAAGTTATACGTACATAAATCGTCTGAATATAATTAGAAACTTAGTAGTAATAATTATCATATTAGGCCAAAATTAAGCTAGTAAATTACATAAAATGAGTGAAAAAGAAATATATAAGATTTTATCAAAATACAAGTGTAAATATCTATATATAAATATAAAATGTACTCCCTCCGTCTCACCCCAAGTATCCACCTTACTATTTTGGGTTGTCCAAAATAAGAGTTCACTTTCATGTTGTAACCAATCGAAAGGGACTTTAGTGGGTAGATATGTTATTTGATTGGTGAAAAGTGTAGTTAGAGGAGAATCCTAAAACTGCGTGAAAAGTCAAAGTGGACACTTTGAGTGGGACGGAGGGAGTACAATATATATACAAATATTTAAAACTATATATATATAACATTTTTGGTTTTTTCGGTTAACCATTTATCACGTTCATCCCAAAATAATGAACCGAAACCGAAAAACCAAAAAAAAATCGGTTCGGTTAACCGAAACTGGAAAACAAAGAAAATCATTCCGGTTAACCGAAATTCGGTTCGAATCTACCGGTTTTCGGCTCGATTTTTCAGTTTCGGTATATACTGAACACCCCTAGTTGGGACGTTACCTAATAACACAGATTCGTTGGGAAGTTACCTGTCACACCCCGTCTAAAGTGGAAACAACGGAATGCAACCATGATAGGATCACAACACATTAATATAAAGAGATTACTAAATGAAATCAAACCAATATGTTGTGATGTCATTAACACAAATGACGGTTCGTGTCATAGCATTCACACTAACAAAGAAACAATGTGTCACAAATAATAAATGTATTCAACAAATGATAAGGAAATATGCCCCATAATTTAATCAAAATGTCAGCAAAAATGTATCATAAGTCTTGCAGCAATACTTAATGCAACCTAATAGGTCCACTAAGTTTTCTTGTCCTCGATCTTAGTGCCACTAGCGTTCCCTGAAAAGAAATGCTCGAAAATGTCAACACAATGATTGGTGAGTTTAGCAGGTTTAATAAGACACACAAGAAATACGGTTTGCTGTGATAATAAGTAAGTAGGACATATGATATGAAATATGCACATAAGATAACCATTTCGTCTACAATAAGCAATCCACTCAGTTTATGCTATTCACTCAAGGATAACATCTATCACAAGAGTGGGACCGTCGTCCGATAGTACTATCAATAATCGCATATATAAGTAAGCAATATGGAGTTTTGTCAAGGTCCCGAAGACACTAGACTCATCCGACCAATAAGCAATATGGAGTGTTGTCATGGTCCCAAAGACACAAGACTCATCCGACCAATCCGTTCAGTAAGCAATAAGTCCACAACAATCATCATACCACATATTCAATCATAATGTCCAAATCATAAATCAGGTAGTTGGCACAGCATAAGAAAACAGTTCAAAACAGTTTGAGCATTCTTTTCCACCAATGGAAAAATAAGTAAAGAAAATGGGGCCGCAAAACTCACCTTGAATAGCAAAGCAAGTTACGCTCCTAAATGAATCCACCAAACAGTACGTCAATCTACAAATAATTTCTTATAGATTAATAACATAGGCAAAACTATACCTTGTTTTTATATCCTAATTGATTGTTTGAATTTTTCACACATTTAACCATCTTTTTAGAGTAAAGAATAAAATATGAAACCTTATTAAATCTTAACTTCAAAACCTTTCTAATGTTATCATATAATTAAAGTATAACGCTTATTATATAAGGATATGATAAAAGACGAGTGAGACATGACCATTTGTAACAACTAATACCTATTACATAACCCATTCTTTTTAAATTAAATATATAAATTAAATCTTAACATTTTATAAATGTTATTTTTTTACAGAAAAGTATAGCCTTAAACATCCTTTACAACTCCCAAAATACTAAAGAACAATTGGATCAAACCGAAATATGTTTAACCAAGTTTTTCTGAAAATCGTGATACACAGAAACAGTTTACAAAATAATTTCTATAAAATCGTACGTTGATTTTTAGAGGCTGAAACTTCATAAGTATATGTAAAATTTCGAGATCTACAACTTTCTAGTTTTGGCCGAAGCCTGAAAACGAACGCAACTAGGTAAAAACGGACGTCAAACTGGACTGCGAAAATCCGGACCAATTCTAGACTTAACGAAACAAGACTTTCAGTTACCAAAACATATTATACCTAACATGTTCGTACCCCAAACATATGAATCACTCAAATAATATTTATATCCCAGATAATATAAAGAAAATCTATAGATTAGGGTTCACGATTATATACCTGTACGATCACACAAATGGGTAACACACAATGCTCGAAGTTTTATTTGGTTTCTTCTTCTTGGGTTTGGTCGCCAAACACAGCAGCAGCAGGGAGGATTTAATTTTTTTATGATCAAAAGTTTAGGATTTAATTATTGGGTTATATTTATAAAATTAATGGGGTTTGGTCTTGGGCCGTTTTGGCCTCACAATCCGGCCACACAAAAGAAAAAACAAAATGAGACATGTACCATGATCATCATCATTAATATTACATCATTTATTTTACTTTATTACTCCCCCGATTTACTCTTTTATTACTAGATTTTTATGCCCGTGCGATGCACGGGTTTTACATTATATTCTTGAACATTGCTAATGTGTACTACATTATTATACTGAACATTGCAATTTTAAGATGATGTGAAGGTATATACGAAGCAAAAAATTGATAGAATGTTTGTAGACTTGTAGCTACTATAACCAACCATAGTTCTAGATTTATTAAAAAATGCACTTAATAATTAGCAAAAAAAAATAAAAAAAAATTGAAATGTTTATTTTCTCAATTGCATATAACTATATAAGTGGCATTTATAATCATAGTCATACACATATTCTTGACCACCAATCTACCATAAATTGTGTTGGATATATTATTGTATCTATAGTAACGTTTATCGAAAACATATATCCAAATATGCTTTGGATATGGGTAATTATAACAAATGTGATACATACATAATATAAATATTTGAAGCTAAAAAAAACATGTATAGCTACGAATCCTGCTATTTCTACGCCTATCATGTCATCTTATTCTTACCACTAAATGAACTCAAATAACACTTAGACATCCATAGAATCTATAACTTCTAAAAGAAGAACATATCTAAAAGACACAAATAGATCTTAATGCTTATATAAGTATACTAAAGACATCCTATAATGGAAGGATATGGCAACTCAATATAACTTTCGATATAACTTCAACACTTGTGTGATTGAAAAGAAGCGAAAGGTGTCGAAATATTGATTATTAATATGAGGACGATCTACATAATTGAATCGTATGATTCATGTGGAAATAGTATATAGTAGTATAGTTTTATACATAACCAATACTCTTAATTTTATATGCTACATTGTATGCATTAAGTGCTTTAAGTGCTTCATGAAGGATATGAAAAGATGATCACCTATAACATCAAATTCTTTCAATTTAGTTTGCTATTGGAAATGCGTGGATTATATGACTTGTTTTAAATTCTTACATACAATTGGATAGTCTTTAGAGTTTCTCAACTTTAATTAGGGAAAATGAAAGGATTAAATTAATTTATTTTTCGATTACTCTCATCAATACAAAAATTTATGAAAGAACTTAAAATAATCATTGATTTAAAATGCATAGGTAAATACTAGTAGTAGTGTTAACTTCTTAAATGCAAATCAAAGTCTATTTATTACCAATCATTCATTCTAGATAATACGGAGTACTATACTATTATCAACATCTAACTAAAATTCTACCATTATACCATCAGTTATTAGTATACTGAGTAATTAAACTTTTACTATTCTATTTATTTTACCATAATTTAATACAGTGGTTAAAAAAATCATAATTACACCAAGACTCAGTTGTATTAGTTTGATCTAAACAAGGATTTTTACATATCCGCGCTTTGCGTCGGGATCAATCAATAATTATTTCCTTCATTTCAAAATAAATACCTTTTTTTGTTATTCAAATTTGTCCCAAAATAAATTGTTCACTTAAAAAAAAGCTACTAAAATTTGTTATATTTCGCATTACCTCATTTATTACTCTAAATTATTTATATCTTAAAGAAATTCGGTCGAGCATGTCTTTATTATAAGGGCGAAAATAACATTTATCTAACATATTTTAATTGAAACATAAATGACATTCTTCCATTAAACAAACTATTAACAATTTAACATCCCAAATAATAAAGTTTGGTATAATTTGTATTATTTTTGATATATTAAAATTTATTGTCCTGTTTCCTCAATTACAATAACATATTTTAACCAAATTTTTTTGTTATACCATTTACTTGTATAAAAAAAAGTTGTTAAGAGATCACATAATTGAAAATGAAAAAATGATTAGACCATCCGTTGACAAATAAAAGCCTAATTAGTTAACAATATTAATAAATACAATAATAACAACAAAAACATATCATAATCACAGTATAATAAGCTATACAAAACAATAATAAATAATAAAGCTTTGTAATAATGATAAGAACTACTAAATAATAAGACGTAAAAAAAAGGTATTAGATTCGAACATGGGTTGCCAGCTTGTGAATATGAGTGTCAAACCACCAAGACAACTTGCATTATTTATTGTTAAAATTTGTATTATATATTAGAAATGCAGCTAAATAAGACAAAAAGGATACTATTTATAAGTGTCACTCAATTAATGTTAGGGGAGAATATGTCATGAATCTGTAATAAATCCGTTCAAAAGTATGTATTGAAATAATAATCTTCTATGATACCTAAAATTATGTATTGTGTGATTTAGAACGGGTCAAAACACGTCAAATAATTTAACACCATTTACAAAGCATGTCAATAAGGATGATTATATGTACATATTAATATTGGATTTAGTAAATACGTATATATTTAACATGTTACTTTAATAGTGTCAATTAAAGTTGGCCATTATGGATTGATTCAAGTTGACCGGCTTCATATATAATTTTAATAGTTAAGGTTTAAACTTTTATCACTTTATGATTATTATTCAATTTTTTTTAATGTCTTGAGCTATGTTAGAGCAATCTAATTGGTGTGGTGACCATTATAATGACATCGATAACATTAATAATACACATTGTAGAAAATATGCATTGTAAAATTGATGTCATTACACATTGTAAGTTTATTAAAAATTGATGCCATTGTTACTCCAAGAAATATATGATGGATGGGTTTTTTTTGGAATAGAGGTATTAGTTGACCAATCTCTCTTAAATTGGTGCTTAGAATTAGGAGATCCCACATTTGCAAAGACCAATACATCATTTATAAAGGTTAATTATATCATTATAGCTGACCAATCTCTCTTAAATTGGTGCTTAGAAATAGGAGATCAAGTTTGGTCATAACCGATGACATCATATCTACTTCTTTTTTGTGGATTACAAATAGGAGTAAAATTGCTTATAATTGGGTTGAGTGGAGTTGTTGTCCTTTTTAATCTTTCCTTTTGTTATTGTAATTCCTCTTTGTATTTCTCTCTTAGCTTCTTGCTAAATTGAGTTGTTTGTTTATTAATAATATTTGCCGTTTTCAGAAAAAGAAATAGGAGATCCCACATGGCCACATTTGCAAAGACCAATTTATCATTTATAAAGGTTAACTATATCATTATGTAATAAAGTTTAATAGAAATTAATGTAAGGAATACTATAGCTAGTGATGAATCTTCAACAATTATGTACAACTACATATGAGCGTAATAAATGACGAAATGATTATATTTATCAATGATATATGACATATATATAATGGAAAAGTTATTGCTATTGTTTATGTCAAAATTCAATTTCATATTATGGGTAGTGATTAGTAAGGAGTCTTCAACTACTACTTGTAAGTGAGAGTTAACTCGAGTGATGAAACAAACAGTTCAACCTAATGATAATACTGTATTTAATAATAAAGAATTTAATGTTATGTTATGTTATATTAATTATTAAGAATTAAGAATTAGTAATATAACTCGAGAATATATTACCATAATATAAAATAGTTGTTATCATTGTTATTGGCAATTATTTTACTATACTTATTACACTTATAACATTGTAGATTATATTATAATTATATTATATAGATAAAGAAGTTTATTTGTGATATTTGATACTCAAATCAGATAATGGTATAAAGCATGACAATAAGATTTCGTTGTTAGTGTAAACAATTAACAAATGAAAACTTCTAGAAGAAAAACAAAATCAAAATGAAAGACTTGAGGTGTTAAGGCAACTAAAAAGGATCTACTTGTCACTTAACAATAAAACAATCTACACAACATCGATACTGTAAAATTAAATAAAAGAAACCTCGAAATGATCCAAAATGAAAAGATACAAAAATCATAAAAGGATACCAACGACTCTGTAGGCACACCAAAAACATCTCAAATAAGATTAAGTGATAACTCAAAAAATCTTCATTACTTAAGCATTCGTCTTTTGAGAAGTAAAAAACCATGTTTGATTTTGCATCGTATGCTTCATATGCAAAATAAAGATGAAGGTATTTATAGATCATAAAAAATCTCAATTAAATTTTCTAATTAATATGCGTCCTTTGGTTCACTAAAAATATGAAGGCTTAATAGTTATAAATGATATAATAACTTTCAAATTATGTTACTATTTACTACGTAATATGAAATGTTGCATGATTTTTCAATACATAATACTAACAAAACTCTAAATTATAGTATTTGATTCTTTCTCATGCTCATTAACCACTTGGAGCTAATTGTCATAATTTTATGTTTTTATACCATAATAATTATTTATTGTATAGGTTAAATCATTATTATTAAATGCGGGTTAATGATAATAAGTTTAACTTTTTACCCTAATTTATTATAGGGGTTAAATCATCATAATTGAATCAAGGCTCAAAATTAAGTGTATTGTAGATTGTAGATTATTATAATAATAATTATAATTAAACTTTTTTTATTATTATTATTATTATTATTATTATTCTCTTAACTTTTTAATCCAACTGCGTATGAACATTGATTCGAGTTTTTGAACACTATACAATAATTAAATTTCTCACATAATCTAAAATACGAATACTTAATTTATTTCTCACATTACTCACAACTCATGTAAAATTTTAAGGAACTGAAATCATCACGGAACTACTTCAAGTTTCAAAAAAATATAAAGTATCCATTAATAGTAACTCTTGCAGAAACCAGTTAAACACGTGATTTACCAAGCATAGCATAGAGATTTGGACAAGAATTAAATGAGTCACGTAATGGCTAAGTCAAACTAACCTAGCTTGGGTGACTGTCGCACCTCCAAATTCGGGTTGCGGAAGCGAATCGGGTCAGGGCGCGACTAATCAATAATCACAGCACAAAGATATAATGAACGCCTCTATATGCGTCGTTTTACAACTTGTATTGATAAAATCAAAGTTTACATCAAAATATAGTTTACATTAGCTCAGTTTGAAATTGAGAGATTTACATACATAATTAATTTATACAAAATATAATAATGCAGCTAAATCTCTGAATGTTTGCATGCTGACACGAGCTAATGATTCATGATTTGGGCAGTCCAATCTACTGCTGTGTACCTGTGATACATGCTAAAATGGGTCAGCGAAACCCTGGTGAGCTCACAGGTTTGTATGTCAACACATATTGTATGAACCGCAAGATTTAATTGAATTTAAATAGCATTTAAGCAAAATAAAAGTTTTACAGCCATGAGCACATAGTCTGAGCTTAACTCGAGGTGTCAGGTCCACATTTAAGGTATCCTGATCGAGGTGCCTCCCACGAGTGCCTAATTTACACTCGTTTGAACGAATATTAGTACATCCGTTTACCCAGTTAGTGCATGCTAACCCGGACGAGGAGGGTCAATCCTATATGATACCATATACTAATATTCACGCTACAACGTGTTACCAAACTATGCTGAGGAGGGCTTTGAAAGATTAGTGAGATAACTCATGTAGTAATTATTTATTTTCGTACTTGCGTTCATATAGTTAAAATAAAACGAGCAATGATATCACACCCCTGAGTAAAATAGTAAAGTAGGGGCTATGAGACTCACCTGAGTCTGGAGAGGTTAACTAATTAACCTTGAGTTGATTAGTCGAGAATCGATGTCCGAAGATTTGTAACCTGAGGGTGTCCACGACACGTGATGGTTATATACGTGAGTAGGTATCTATAAAGACTACCTTTGTAGTTATTCGTCCAACTAGAATGTCCAAATTACTACGATTTGGTTGATTTGATTATGTTTTGAAAACGTGTACGACCCGTTGGTGATGGTTTGTATGATAATAATAATCTCTGAATTCATTTCATTATACTTAATAAGGTAGGAAATCGGGTACAGGAGTCCGGGGGCAGCGCCCCTCGTAGCGAGGTCCAAGGGGTGGCAACCCTTGGCAGGGTCCAAGGGGCAGAGCCTCTGGCTCCAGGTCAGCTTGGAAAGTTTTTATTTCTACTATATTGCTTTAGTGAAAAACGTATCTAAAATTTGAATTTGGGTGAAATCAAGTGATAAAATTTTAGGTCTTGACACTTAGTAAAATCTATTTTTTCTCGGTTCTGTTTCAAGCGACACATATAGCGTCACTTGAGGAAGTGACGCATAAGGGGCGACACTTAAGCAAGTGTCGGGTACAAGTGTCGGTATCAGGGTCATGCGTCACTAGGGTTAGTGTCGGATGAAATTAGGATTCAATTATAGGCGACACTTAGACAAGTGTCGCTAGAAGTGTCGGTTAGGAGTGTCGGGTATTGAATTGCGACACTTAGGCAAGTGTCAGGAAAAATGGATTTTATGAGGCACTTAGGCAAGTGACGAAAAATTATGGTTTTTAGTGACACTCAGTGCGTCACTTAAGTGACGCATTAAGTGACGCTACGCTGCACTGGTCTATGCGACACTTAAGTCTGTTGGCCGGATTTTAAGCCGAAATCGTGTTTTCCAGTTTCTGTTTGACTTGAAACTTTTACCCAACCCACATTTGGACATTTCAAGCTTAAATAAACAACTTTTGTGAAAAATAAATGAAATCTAAGAGTTTTCGAGAATTGTCGAAAACTTACGATTTAACGTCGGGAGAAACCGAAAAGATGGAAATGTAGATCGTGATGTCGTGGTTCTTTTTCTCCAAACGAGCTAGATGTTTTGATGGTGTTTGATGGTGCTTTTGTGTGGTTGAAGGTGATGGTGGTGGTGGAAGTTTTTGAGAGAAAAGAAGAGAGGAGAGAGAGTTGATGAAAGTGAAATTGTGGGGGGGTGGAGGCAGATTTTGGGGAGAAAAGGGAAGGGGAATCTCCCAAATTTTAATCCCTGCGTTTGCGCTCCGTGCGGTGTTCGTTTCCCGATTGTTTAAACGTTAAATAATTATTTTATACGTTTTAAAATACGAATGTTTATTCAATATTTTTATTGAAGTATTTTACCAAATACTTTATATTTGAGTTATAAAATATAACTTAACTTCGTTTTGATGGTTTGCGCGCTTAATATTCTAATCGCGTAGACGTTTGTTTGTACGATACAAAGTAATTGTGGAATATTATCAAAATAATATTTTGAGTAAAATAGTGTTATTAAATAATGTTATATTATTTAATAAAATTGTTCACCAACGTCCGTATTAATTGAACCAAATTACATTCGATTTGAATTGCGTACAATTTAATCAAATCGCATAATTGTATATGTTCAACAATATATATTTCGATACATTAATTAGCCTAACACAGAACTAATTACATGTATTTACAGTTGATTATGCACTAATCACTAGTCATAATTTGACGAGTGTCATAGTGACGGTTGTCACATTACCCAATAACACAGATTCGTTGGGACGTTACCCAATAACACAGATTCGTTGGGACGTTACCCAATAACACAGATTCGTTGGGATGTTAACCCATAACACAGATTCATTGGGACGTTACCCAATAACAGAGATTCGTTGGGACGTTACCCAAAAGTATCATTTTGTTAGGAAAGTAGGTATTCAATATACTTTAGTAGGAAAATAGTATCCTATATTCGTCTGTGTAAAAGCCTAAAAAGCATTTATAAACAGTTTGTAAGTACAGTACGAACATGTTCCCAAGTACAGTTCATAAGAAATCAAGCTATTGAGTATAATATGGACACATTCATCAACAGTTCGTATAAAGCATAGAAGCATTTATAAATAGTTGTTGCATGTTATAGAAAAACATTAACTATGTTTTTCACCCCTATTTTAAAAGCAAACAGTAAAAGTAGGGGGTGTGAACTCACCTCGTCAGCTAAGTAATGAGTGCTAGCAAAGCTTATGCCCAAGTAAAGACCCTAACGTCCTAAACATAGGAGATAATCGTACAAGTAGTTGGCTAACTGCCAAGCTATGTTAATCGTTCACTCGTTGAAAGATCTTTATTGTTTAAAAATGTGTATGGTTCGTTGGTGATGTTTTTGATTATAGTACTTCCCAAAATATAATTATCCATGTTACGATTTGAGTTTGTGCATAATATTATATACACATTATATAGTTGTTTGTCGTGTGTGTGTGTGTGTATATATATATATATATAGTTTGTTCGTCGTATGTGTATATATATATATATAACTTATTCATTTTCAGTTATCTGTAATTTCAAAAATGTCATTTTTTGTTTGTGTTAATATTATAGCATTTTCAAAACTCATTTTTGACTAAAACCCAATTGTTTTTATTTAATCACACGTTTAACGTTACGAGTGTCAGTTTTGTTGACTTTGGTCAAACCTTTTCGGTTTGACTTGAAACTTTTACATGACACTTAAATATGTTATTTGAGCTCGGAAAAATTGTCGTTGTCTTTCGTGGTTAACCAAAATGTGTTGTTATTTAAAACGTATAAAAACAGTCCCGAACTCAGTTTTTATAGTTTTTCGTCTATTTACGAGGCTGTTCTCGTGGGCCAAACTTGTCGATAATTTCCGAAATATTTATACAATATTCCCAAATATATTGACTACTTCTAGTATATTTTTCATGATTTTTAGATAACCATAACTCACCAAATAAAATTATGAGGTTTTTCATAACCTTTGTCCACAAATCAGTTAATAGCAAAAAATGGGTGTATTTTCAAGAAATAGGTTCTACACAAAAGGTTTTCCTAACACACATTAAAAGATTTCCCAAGTGCTCTCATGTGTTTTATAACTCCTACGATTTTATAGAAATTTCCTACGGAGGCCGACTTTAACTACACTCACCGAAGTTACGTTTTGTTAAGTTTTGGTTATGTTTTCATACAAGATCTTTCAAAATATGAACAATTAACATGTAAATGAGTTATAAACATACAAGATTAGTAGGAGATCAAGTGTTCTTACAAAGCTTGAAAATTAAAGAACAAGGAAGATGATGATGACGATGCTTGATCCTTGGTCTTAGTGTTTCCTTTGCACTAACTTGGAGGTGATCTTGGTGATTTGTTTGATGGTGAATGATGATTAAATGGTGATGTTGTGGTTGTGATGTGGGCCGAGAGAGACAAGAGAAGAAAGCAAGAGAGTGAGTCTTTGAATGTTTGTTTGTTGAGTATGTAAATGGCCAAGATCATGTGGGAGTATGGTGTGTATTAATGATCAAAGAAATATGGTGATGCAAGGGGTGTTTGGTCGGCTCTTTTGTCAACCAAAAGGGCATGGCTCATGTTCATTTCTTGTCCCCCTTAATTGTATAGATATTTAACTAAATTGTTTATTGTGTTTAGCACTTTGGTGTTAATTTCTTGTCCCCCTTAATTGTATAGACATTTCTTGTCCCCCTTAATTGTATAGATATTTAACTAAATTGTTTATTGTGTTTAGCACTTTGGTGTTAATTTGTTTCGTTTTAGGTAACAGTCAATTTTAAACGTTAACTTTTATCGAAGTATTATTCTCAATACTTTGTTCCGTGTTTCTAAAGTATTTGTTATGTATTGTTTAATTGTCAAGTTCGATTCGCAAACTTTTGTTGCGTATGTTACGTTATTTAATAAACGTATAAACGTTTAATTTTACTCGTTTATTTCAAGTTAAATAACTGCTATCAAAATAGTTTTACGTTATTTAAAAGTTATTTCATTAACGTTCGTACATTCTTGTCGGACTCGTCCTGATAGTTTCACGCGTAATTATAACTAACTACGAAAATAATAATACTGTACGTATTAAAATAGTTGGGCTTTGCAAGACTTATCTCATAAAGATATTATGAATTCACTTAAGTAGGGAATTAGCTTTACGTATGCACGTGTTTAATGTATGTAAGTATATCGAAATTGGAGGAGTGTCACACATTGACACTCGAAACACAAATTTTGTGTAGAAACATTATTAATTCGCAGCAGAACAAACTTTAAATTTATTTATTACTTTCTTATGTTTTTGGGGGGATATAGCCATATACTACAGGTTTAGTTTCAAAGGTGGTTGTATAAAGTTCAAATAAAGGTGAATTAGTTGATTAGTTTGTGTCAATAATACTATGGAGTAACTATTAATGTGTCATGCTCAAATGTGTAATTTTATTGGTTTCTAATGTTAGGTAGGCAGTGTTTGCTGAATTGATGAAACAATTTATTTCTGTGATGATAATATAGGTAAGTTAACAGAAGTTCAAATATGAGATTATGGGCCTTCTTAGATGGCTAAATTTGAAGTTCAATGTAGAATCATGGGCTTATGATCGTATTCTTTAAATCCCGAGTATTATGACCCCTTACAATAATTGGTGAATTGGTAATTAATAAGTTATCTTGTTGCAAGAAGTGTGTATAATCTGAACACACAAAAAACACCTATAGATAATAACAGGTAATTCAATTAAAATGAGTAATACTTCCAGATAAACTCACGATATTTTATTACAAAAGGAAACTAAGAAGCGATTGTGAAAATAAGATAAAACAAAGAGTAATACTTCAAGTTATTACCAGTACAGGGTGAATCATAAAAGTTACTTAAAATCAAGATAAAATGGGAAAACTAAAACGAACTTTGTTAATTGATCTTTATCAGTTTCATCAATGAGGTAATAAGCTTTTTTATGATTGAGAACTGTTTTCTGGTTTTTCCTTGTTCTCCTCACATTTTCCATAGATAAAACCTCGTCATCATCATAAATGAAAATAACTTCATTCGAATTCGGGTTCGGGTTCAACTCTATTAATTTTTCATCTCGTTTTCTTTTGTTAGAAATTTGTATATGGAATTAGAACAGCATGAGTGTAGTAGGGAATGCTATAAAAATGCTAGGTGTTAGTGTTCGTTCTTTATAATCATATTAATTTTCTCAATATGAATATTTATGGTTTTGTAATTGATGTTAAGTGTACGATCATGAATATGAGTAGAAGCAACTAATTGAATTATTATGTTATTTAGCTAAGCACATATGATATCGGAAAAGTAAATATTATCGGGAGCATGACTGTTAACTCATCATCAATGATGGTAGCAAGAGGATTAGCTGGAACCGCAGCAGGGATAATAGCCGAAGAAGAAGAAGCAGAAGCTGGATCAACAATGGTAGTTGAGACAAGTGCGGGAACCGGATTTTCTACGGGAGCAGTTTCATAAGCAAGTTCAAGATAATTTTGAGCATCAGGGGGAGCATCAATCATGTTGATTTCTGAATCCGTAGGTGGTGTGTTGATATTGCTGACTTGCTTTGGTAATATATTCACGAAATACAACAGTGTTTATATAGTGTTAGTAGGTTGTTTTATTCTTTTCTTATGATTTTGTATTAATGGTGAAATTGATATTGTATTGAAAATGAGTAATCGTGATTGTATGTATGAATTGATTTTGTATGAAATGTAATTTATTGTACATAATACTTATTCTATTTACACAGTGAACTTTATTAAAAAAAAAACTACTTGCACCATTTACGTAGTGGACTTTACAAATATACATCTGCATAAAAGTCACTGAGAGTTGCACACGTTATTAGGCTGTAAAAGAAATTAAAATTGAGTCTAAATTCAAAGTGAGAGTTATTATGGGGATTTCCCATATCACTTTGCTAAGTTTCAGCCTAAAAAGTGTCAATGATTAATAAAGGGGAAGAGATTGTAATTATTATTAACTTTTGACTACCAATTTTTAAAACTAGAGGGGCAATTTCGTACATACCTTTAGTTTGAAAACAAAAAATAAAACCTACATCTTTGAAAAGTTGTGCCATAAAGATTCCACTTTTTTACTCCTATTAAGGTTGGTAACATTTTTTCCCCTTTTAAATAATATATTTATTTTTACCCATTAGTATTTGATTATTAATAAGACTTCTAGTGACAATGATACTATTATATGATGTATTCGAAAATGCTACTTTGCTGGGATCACTACAGTAATAAACCGTCATCATAATTTGAGGTTTTACGTAAGTAGAATAAACTGAATCACACCAATAAATGTTAAATCATTGTGTGAATCATCATACATATAAAGGACAAACGTATTGAATTATATTTATAAATCATGATTATTATTATTTTAATGAATCGAGTTGTGTTTTTATGAATCAATAGCATTTATTTGTAAAACATAATTTGTCGCTTATGATGGACTAGCTACAAATGATAATTAATTGATAAAGATTTAAGAGTCATAAAAATTTCAATTCGTGAAACGTAATGATGTATTGATTAATCATATATTCTAGCTCGCTTAATAGTTGATCATCTAAAGTAGTGAATCTCATTGATTATGAAGTTAAATCGATATAGATTTACCATCTAAATGATTAGCGGTGAATCATGAAATGTGAATTATTGTGGAAACGAATATGCTAGATCATCATGATAAAATAGAGAATCAGAGCAGTAAAATGTGAATTATCGTGGAAACAAATTTGCTAAATCATCATGATAAAATAGTAAATCAGAGGAGTAAAATGTGAATCACTATGAAAATAATTTGTAGAATCATCTACATTATGATAAAATTGTGAATCATTATTGTGGAGGAGCTATACATACATGAATCAATCATTGTATTAAAAGTGCTTTTAATGTAATATTAATTGAACGTGTTTCGCAAAAGAATTAAAACATATACTTTGAAATTTACAAAATAATAATATATCAAAGTCTCCTAACATCAGATAAATTGATGAATCATCAATCTAAATATGTGAATCACCCTTTGATAAAATAAAGAGTACAACATGCACCACCAATGGCCCATGTATGCTCAACTAATAACATATAAAATCCTACGTTTGAAAAAATAGATTCATGTTTTTTTTCATTTTTGAATGGATGAATTATGAAAAATTCCTTAAATCACGTGAACATTTATAACTACCATGATTGTATATTATTTTCTTTAATTAATATACTAGGTTAAAAACCCGTGTATACACGGGCTCTTTAAGAAATAAATCAATTAAATATATATAAAGTTATCATTTTTTTATGTAAATGTAAATCCGTGATTACATGTGTATGCCACATAAAACTATCTTCGATTATTTGAAGTTTAAATCAAATCTTTAAATATGATGATGTCACATTAAATATTTTTCGCTTATTTGCATTTTTATTTTCTTTTATTTAAATGTAATTTTGTTTTGTCATCTATAATAAAGATGAAACCATCATATTTGTTATGTACGTAGCTGTATAAGTAAATAATATAAATGAAATAAATACTATAACTGGTTAAGAGGTCTCAATTTTTACACATACTTTGAAGTTAGTATGAATTATATTAATGATATTAAATCAATTTTGAATGCTAATTCAAACCCGACTACACATGGATGTCTAATACAACTATTTTCATTTGTTTGAAGGTCAAACTCGTGAATATACAAAAAAGTTAAGTAGAACTATCTTATGTTTCTTCGAATGTTATTTTTTATTTTCTCACACTTAAGTCTTATTATTCGTGATTCTAAAACCATGTTATTATAGTGATACTTTAAAAATAATGAGTAAGATGTATTCCTATGAGTATCTGTACTATACATGCAAATAAAATGTTGTTTAATACAATCTACAAAATAATGCATATTTTACTCTCAACAAAAATAATTAGAAAGTTTTAGATCATCATATTCAAATGTGTGGATAATGATACGATATATTATGTATAGTTTAATAGTAATCAAATAATTGGTTTATTTTCTAATATACTCTAAAGGCACAAGTTAAACTTCATTACGAAGTAAATTTTTCATACATAATATGAAACAAAATTAATATACATGTATAATAGAAAATTTGTAATTTTAATAAATGAATTTTGTGATATTTTTGAATTGTTTAAGTAAGTTTAATGAAGCTCAACCTATGCCCTTATGGTACAAGTTAGTCAACCATAAACAATTAAATACATATTAAATGTATTATATTTTGGATGAAATTATGTATGTCGTTTATTAGAAAGTTTTAGATACGATTTTTGATTTATTATTGAAAATTCGTTAATTAATGATATTGAGGGGTTTTTCGGCTGAGATTTTTTTTGGTAAGTGGATGTTTTTTATTGGTTGATTGATAGTATAACAAAATTAAAGAATTTGATTGGTAAAGTACTTTCAATTTTTCAACAAATTTTCATATGGGATATTTCTTTTTTTAATATTTAGATTAATCAGTTATTAATTAAAATCTGTCTTACTGGTACGATATAAACATTAGTTAAATATATAATGATAATGTTAAATATTAAATTGTATGGTATAGCTAGTATCTTGATGTTGAAAAAATATATTGATTTTAATTTATTGAAAAAGGAAATTTCTCGTTGCTAGAGCCTTTACCTGATGCATGGAGTACACCAGTCGAGAAGAAATCCCATCAATGTATAATACTAACGAATTATCTCACAATATAAAAAAGAAAATGTATACAGCCTTTTTTATTCTATTTAAAACTTTAAGCAATAATAAAACATCATATTTATGGTTTCATAAAATTCTTATAACACATATTGTATCCATGTAAATCATGTTAATGGTAAAGATTTTGGTAGGGTTCAAATATATTTTTAAGAAAGGTTATATATATAGCTCATTGTTATTACACTATCCAAGCTATTTTTAACGGAGAAAATTGATTAGTTTATAAAACTTGATTTTATATTTTAGAAATATCTTTAATAGAGTCAATGATAAAATGATTTCTTAGGTTAGATATTAGTTTTATAATGTATCCAACTTATAATATTTTTATTGTATGTATCTAACTTTTAGAAATATCTACTATAAGTATTGGACAATATTTTTTGATGACATATGATTCCTATAATATACCACAAGTCATACATATAACTTAAAACATAATAAAAAATTTTGCCGAATACATACAATAGTGATATTTAAAAGTTAGATACATACAATATAAGTGTTATAACTTGAATACATACTATATATTTTTGACTAAAATTAAATATATTTATAAATACTTATCCCTTAATTTGTAATACATGATTTTATCACGTAAGAGAAAATGTGAATAAATTAAGTGTTACATTTTGAAGTTCAAACCTATAAATGATAAATTTATATACACCGCACTTTTAAGTGTAAATATTTTCTCCTAACACTTATATATGTGAAGATTGTGATGATTGTTGATGTTTATTCACACTTTTTGATGTAAATTTTTTTTTACATAATTATAAGTGTGAATATTCAACAAAATTTCAACATATTTTAGAAGTGAAAAAAAAAAAGAATAAATGATATCTTTGTTGTAGTGTTCGGGAGATGGTTCAGCTTATATTATATAAATACTCGTACCACATTACAAAGTAATACTAATTAAATATTAAATAATTAAATATATATTACATAGTTAAAATTTGATTTTCCAAAAAAATTGAATGCGAAGTAATATCTTTATGTAGATTACTAAAAGAGAGATATAATAGCTAATTGGTAAGGTTTTAGGGAAATCATGAAATTTTTTTTGGATAAAATTGAATAAATATAATTAAATAAAATGTTATATGTAGATTATAAAGAAGATTAAATAGCAAAGTTGTAACACCCCAAAAATAAAAGTATTGTAAGAAATATTATTTTAGGTGGAGTAAAATAATAATAATAATTGTAAGTCAGTTTTAAAGTTTCAGACAATAGTAACTACGGAGAGTAAAATTTAAAGAAAACTTATTTTATGTACATACATATGTCGGCCTTGTTATATACATATCTATAATCAAAAAGAGTTCCAGAAACATGAAAGGAGGAGGAAGAAGGATCGTGAGAGATCAAGAATCATCAACTAATTAACATCAATTAGAGCTTAAGATATCTAATTTATTCTCTAGCTATCATCTCTAATCTCAAGTAAGTGTATTCTTCATCGTTTTAGCCTAGAAAAAATTGGTTTTTGTTGATTAGTAATTTTAGTACGAAATTAGGGTTTATATATGGTTGAATTATTGTTAGTTAAATTACTAGTGATTATTGTTAACTTGATTACAAGTTAGAAGTGAATAATGATTATCAGGGTTTATGATGAAATTGATGGATTATGATGAGATTTTGTAAAAATAGTAAACATCCATCTTAATTGTTAGTTAAAGAAGTTGTTATGATGTTTCTTGTGATGATTAGTATGGTAATAAAAGTAATTAGATTATGGAAATGATTTTGGTTTTGTAAGAAACATAATAGTAAGTTTTATTATAACCATGGAATGAGAAAATATAGAATTGTTGCAAATTAGTTATAATTCAATTGAATTATGATTGAAAGGTGATTATCTTTTCATGAGTTAATGATAACTTAAGTGATTAGTAGTTGAAAGAGTCATTATAGTATGATTACAATGATGAAATAGTGATTCGTTTGATTTAATGTGTAGTTTGGTTAACCTAAATGGTTGATGGGTTAATAATTGTGATTACTCGATTATGATGATTATTAACCTAAATGGTTGATGGGTTAATAATTATGATTACTCGATTATGATGATTATTAGTTGCTAAATATGTTGTTATATTTATGGGATGTATGATAGGTGCTCAAAGAAGTGGTTTTCATAATCAAGATAAAGTGCATAATTGTTGCTTAATTGTAATGGTTGTAGGATGTGATGAATAGTTGAAAGAAGTTGTTAGTAGTTGTTTAATTGTAACATAGGATTAGATTTGTTAAAGTATGTTAATTGTTGTAGCGATTAGATTAGCTAACTCATGTTAGCTATTGCGATTAGATCAGCTAACTCATGTTAGCTATTACGATTAGATTAGCTAACTCATGTTAGCTATTGCGATTAGACTAACTAACTCATGTTAGCTGTTGTGATTAGACTAGCTAGCTCATGTTAGCTAGTGTGACTAGTGTGGCTAAATTGAATTAGATATAACTAACTATGATTAATTGTTATGGCATATGTGCTCAACAGAAAGATGAAAGTAGATTTGATGAGTGAAAGATTTGTTTCTATAATTGCTCAGTAGTCATTTGTTTAAGCAAATATGTATTATTGATATTTGCTATATCTTAATTAGTTTTGAGAATTATTCATTTAATTGTTTATGTACTCACTAAGCTTTATGCTTACCCCGTTCAGTATTTCATGTTGTAGTTGCTTGGTTCGGTTGAACCAGTTGGGTAGAAGGAGTAGATGGTGGTGGAAAGAAAGTAGCGTGGATAAGGAGCTTGCTTTATGGTTAGATAAGCTTCTTATTATTTTAAATTATCGTTATGATTAGCCATTGTGTAAATCATCCAAAACAAGTTTTGATGGAATGAAAAGATTAAAATGTAAAGTGTTTAACGAGTGAGAAAGTATGTATTTGACTTAGTAAAGTTAAAGTTGTATGAAGTAGTGTCAAATTGGGCAAGATCATGTTTATAAGTGATAAGTTTGATTATAAGTGTGAATGTGTGGTTTTGATCATGTTTTGGGATGGAAATATGATTAAAGTGTCAAAAGTTGTATTTTGGTTCATTTACATGGAAATGAATCATTAGTGATAAATAGATGTAAAATGGAAGTGAAAGATGATGTTAATAATGATCGTGTTGTAACTATTGGTGAAAGTGTTCAAATGGACACTAAACGGGTCAAAAGGCTAAGGTAAACCAAGAATCGGGGTATGGTGCTTTTGTTGTTGGTTTACGACTCAGTGTATGCAGTAGAACATGTTGGTAAAAGTTCAGAGTCAGGAACCAAGCGGTTTGGAACTTTGTTAGTTTTAAAAATAGTCCAAAATGGTCATAAAATGGATTACGGTCCAGATTTTGAGTTAACGCGTATTTTAAAAAATGTAAAAGGGGAAAGTTTCATTTTAGCATAGTGGATGTGCCTGCAAAATTTCAGGAACCAATTTTTAATGAGTTAAAAGTTATACGTGTCCAAAGTTCATATTTAAATTTGAGTTGTGCAGACCTGATCCCTGAGGAATGGGAGTCATATATGGGGAATCCGAATATATGTCTTAACAGCATGCCTGCCTGATCCCTGGAGAATGGGAGTCATTCTTGGGAATTCTCTTGTAAATTTAACATTATTCTTATTTGAGTCTTTATTTGATTGACGGAATGATATAACGAATCTATAATGTCATATTTTAGATGTGGGTCTTTACTAAATGAGTTAAAAAAAAATTGAGGCATTCTAAGTTGGTATCAGAGCGATGGTTTAAGAAAATTAGGTAATCCACGATGGGATTGCCTAAACTTAAACCACTATGAATTGCTTAGTTTGTTATGATAAATATGTCTAGTAGTAAAGTAGATTTAATTAGACCGATATGATACCCTGTTAATAATTACTATGTGTTGAATTAGTAGATGAAATAGTAGATTAGATGCTAGCATCCCAAATAGTTGTGTTTGAATATAAAAATGTTGAAAGAAAGTATGAAATTAGTAGTGCAACTTTTAGTAGATTATTTACGAGGTGTAGTTAAATTTCCTTGTTAATAATTATGTGATATGTAATCAGAAAATGAATTACTCCCGAGGGAGAATATGTGTGAATATAGCTAGATGAATAGATGAAATGAATGAAAGCATTATGTGATTAGATAATGTGGGCATACTTACATATTGTGAATAGACGTGTATTGTGAATAGAAATATAATGTATAAGATATGTGTTGTGATTAGACATGCGTGGTGAACATACACACATTATGAATAGATGTAATATATACATGGTAGACAGATATATATGTGCATTATGGACAGACATATGTTATGATTAGATATGTAATTGTGAGTAGATATTTGTGCACATTTGTGTAGATATGTGTAAAAGTATATGTTCAGTTATGTGAAAAGGTTCAGTTATGATTACATGTTCAGATAAGCTAACTTATGTTAGTTGTACGACTAGATGCTTAGATAAGCTAACTCATGTTAGCTGTATGTTCATATGTTCAGATAATTGCTAATATATGTTGGCAATAGATTAATGAGTTTAGATAATTTGAAATGTGATAGTAGATTAACTATGTGTTAAGAGCTTCAGATGATTAGAAGTACTAATTTATGTCTATTATTGTGTTAAGAATTCTATATGAATAGATGCATGAGAATATGTGTTAGCTCCAGTATTATGTGTTCAGTTGAAATCTTCAGGATTTCTTATTGTGCAGATTAAAGTGCTTTATGATTATTCAGCTTATGTGATATCAAAATTTAGCCACGCTTAGACCGGTATATATTTTACAGTGATGAATAGAAGTGTGAGACTGATATAATGGAACGATGTCTAGCCAATGTGGTTTTATTATATTATAACACATGGGTGATTCATAACTGTTAAGTATAAAATGGGATTAGTGATGGTTAGCTTTGGTGGGAATAGAAAAAAGTATAGTAAGTGAATAATTTTATGAAAAGCTACTATGAACTAGAATATAATTTCAGACTTATTTGTTATATGCTTCCTAATGCTATTAGATGAAATTAGAAAGTTGACGAAGAATTTAATCTATTATGGTGAATAGAGCATTAGGTTGAAATATAGATCAGAAAGTGGAATTAGAAAGGGAGTCATGAGGCGCGGTGACAGGTACCATATAATAATTTTTATACCTGCCCATGTTCTTTGGCTTCGGAGTTGTTAAATACTTAGTATTTATACCTCACGGGTAGTTTAATATAATCATTACAAATTTAGTAGTAATATGAATAGGATTACGGTATAAAGACTAAAAACAGAATGATAAGAGCAAATGCGATTCCCATGTAAATGGGAGAACTTAATGTGGTTGTAAGGTTAAAAGTGGTTAGAAAGTAAGAAACAAATGGTAAATGATTACGAAAAGTGTATAAACCCCTAAGTGAGGGAGGAAATTTCAAGGTATGCAAACTATTGTATATTGAAAGAATAGAAATAGATTTGAATAAAACGTCATAAATAATGATAATTATAAGTAATATGAAAGTAATTAGATGATGATTAAGTAATTCGGATTACTTTCAAGTAAGAGATTCACTTAATAATGTAAGGTATTAACAATTTAGCTTATTTGATATTGTTGTTGATCACGATTGATTAGTTGTGATAATCGTGATTAGTAGTTAAGGATATGAAATGAGCAGGGTAGAAATTTAACTGATTAGAATGGCTAACTTATGTAGCTATGATGCGATTAGTATGGCTAACCAAGGTTAGCTATGTTCATGATTAGTTAGCTAACTTATGTTAGCTAAAAATGTGATAAGACTAGCTAATTTATATTAGCTAGATTGATGATTAGATGTGTACATATATGTGTGAGTAGTGAAAGAATGAAAGTAACACACTTATTGCAGATGATAAATTGATTCACTATTTAAATGAAACCAAATTGATTCACTATTTAAATGAAACCAAATTGATTCACTATTTAAATGAAACCAAATAAGTAAGGATTATGTGTTTTCTGATTACACATGTGTAAGAGGTTTCACTTAACCATGTAAGTGTTTATAATTATAAATTGTTAACTAGTAGCAAGATGAAAGTAGTTGTTAAAATATAAAGATTCTAACATATTGCTAGTTTGAAATGGTAAAGATTGTTTCAAGTAACTTTATATTTTAAAGTGTTTAAGTGATTAGTTAAATGGCTCAAGTAAGGAGTCATGTGATTCAAGGGAATAAAGTATATACTCAGGTAAAAATAGTTGAATGCACATCTTTATGTGTGCATGTGGAAAGAATTGAAATTATGTATTTATATGCATAAGCTGTCTGAGTGATGTAACAAATGTTATGTGTATTAGATGTAAATATAAAATTGATTCAGTTGTAATTGAACAGTTGAAGATATTGCACTTTGTGCCAGTGAATAATGGAATAGTTGGATGCACATTTTAAGTGTGTGAGTTGAATGAGATGAATGCACACTAATTTTGAGTAAGTTGATAAAGTAGTATGCACATTTGTGCATAAGATGGTTAAGTAATATATGTAAATTTTGTGCGTAAGTTATTTCAGTAGTATATTTATAGCTATGTGCAATAATTGACCAGATTGTTAAGTGATAAAGTTGATTAGTTTCTTATATATTAATGTTAACTAGAAATACGAATACCTGAAAAGTTGTGAAGCTAAACTGTTACACATGCTACGTTATAAAATTGATATCTCAATCTTCATACTTAAAGTGAGTATTGTTAGTAGTATACTTAAAACTCTACCAAAATAAATAAATGTGATACATCTACCTTTTATCTAGGTAGACTAAGTTTTTGAAGTGATTAGTGTAATGGGTAAATCGTATATATATATATATATATATATATATATAGTTGAGATGAAGATGAATTGATTAAAACTTGAAGTGGTAGAGAAGTGTCAAGAAATATATGCAAGAATGAGAAGTGAATATGGATAAGTAATGTAAATAAACATGAATGACTTACATTCATATCACAAACTAGTTGATTAGGTAAAATATTCTAAAATCAGAAAGCACTTCCGCATTAGTAGAGACAGTGTTAAGTTTGAGTAGGTACAAATGACATTCGTGAGGACACGAATAAGATAAGTGAGGGAGAATTGTAACACAAAAAAAAAAAAGTATTGTAACAAATATTATTTTAAATTATTATTATTTTAGGTGGAGTAAAATAATAATAATTGTAAGTCGGTTTTAAAGTTCTAGACAATAGTAACTACGGGGAGTAAAATTTAAAGAAAACTTATTTTATGTACATACATATGTCAGCCTTGTTATATACATATCTATAATCAAAAAGAGTTCCAGAAACATGAAAGGAGTAGGAAGAAGGATCGTGAGAGAGCAAGAATCATCAATTTATTAACATCAATTAGAGCTTAAGAAATCTAATTCATTCTCTAGCTATCATCTCTAATCTCAAGTAAGTGTGCTCTTCATCGTTTTAACCTAGAAAAAAATAGGTTTTTGTTGATTAGTAATTTTAGTATGAAGTTAGTGTTTATATATGATTGAATTGTTGTTAGTTAAAGTACTAGTGATGATTGTTAACTTGATTACAAGTTAGAAATGAAGAATGATTATTAGGGTTTATGATGAAATTGATGGGTTATGATGAGATTTTGTAAAAATAGTAATAATCCATCTTAATTGTTAGTTAAAAAAGTTGTTATGATGTTTCTTGTGATGATTAGTATGGTAATCTTCTCTATATATTAAAAGAAAGTGTTAATTAGGTAATCCAATTTGATCTCACCCTTTAAATGATTTGAAAATTTAAATGTGAACCATTGATTTTAAGTTGAAAAATATAATTACCTAAATAGTGAAGATGAGGTGACAAAAAGTTTAAATTGCCCCTACCCTTTAAATAAACAATCATTTAAAATTCTATTAGAATAATCAACATTTAATATTCTCATTCAACTTTTAATATTTATGTAAATGCAATTTACTATATAAATTAATATCTAATAACTGATTTTTGGTTACAAGAATGTAAACTCATAAATATGTCTTTTTCATAACTTATATGAAACATCACAGAAAATTTAAATGTATCTTAAGATTATTTTAATATAACTACTGATTAAAAGATATATTTTTTATAAATATAACTCACTTCATATTTTATTTCTATATCATTTATACTACTAATATATTAAGAATTTACTACCAAATTTTTAAACTATATATTTGAAAGAATACTTGAAATTTATTTACTATACTATTAGATATGTTATTTAACACTTAAAAATTTAAAGTGACTCCAAGTAATTATAAAATTTTAATATTTTAAAGCTATATAAAGAATTTGCCCATTTGATTTGAAACAAAAGGGCATAAATTACTATATTAGTTTATACAATGTCAAATGCATAACTAAAAGCATTTTTTAGTCATATTAGATATTTTTGTCTCAATCTTAATTAAATTGCAATTATTATATTAGGGATTGTGATGCCGGATGAGTTAGGTTTGCGGGTAAAAAGTTAAATAATTATAAAAGTCAATATATCAGTGCTATATAGAGAATTTGCCCATTTGATTTGAAACAAAATAGTAGAAATTAAAATATAATAGTTTGTACAACGTCAAAAGCATAACTGGAAATATTTTAAAGCTATATTAGATATTTGTATGTTGATTTTAATTAACTTTCAATTATTATAAATAGGCATTGCAATGTGGGTCGAGTTAGGTTTGCGGTTTAAAAGTTTACATTATAAAACCGAAACTAATTTGATAAAGGGGTTACGTTAACGTGTTAAAGGTAACCAACGCAGATACGTCATGCATTGCACTGTTTGGTCGGTCAATCCGTTGACGTGGACTTGAATCCAAACTTAATAAGATAAAATAAACGAGTTGACGGGTTGAGACTTGAAAATGCAACTCTTCCTCATTTATTTCCATGTAAAATTTCAAGTTGTGTTGAAAATTATCACCATTAATTAGAATCGTTAAAAGTATAATGTATATAAAATAATGTAGAAATAACATTACTATTTTACTTTTTACACAAGTACAACATGTCGTTAAACATATATATCGTGAGTAAATCTTTTGTTGTCATTACATTGCGCAGGCAAAACGTGCACCAAATCAATTAAGTGCAGAGATACACGTCGAGAGCCATTTGAAACAAAATAATTATATTTACCATTTTGACAACAAGCGTGATTATTGTATTGTTCATTGGTGATGGAGATTTCATTTTCAGGTATTGATGTTTATGTATTAATCACTATTTTCATTGATATAAACGTTCTTAATAATGTCTAAAGCCACTATCAAAACACAAACATCTTTTTTAATTCAAAATCTTTTCCCAAAGACATCCATGAAAAAGTATCAAATGATACGTTATAGAATTAAATATAAGTAAATCTCCACATTAAAATTATAAAGTAGCCCACAAATTTTATGATTTATAATCTTCTCTATATATTAAAAGAAAGTGTTAATTAGGTAATCCAATTTGATCTCACCCTTTAAATGATTTGAAAATTTAATTGTAAACCATTGATTTTAAGTTGAAAAATATAATTACCTAAATAGTGAATATGAGGTGACAAAAAGTCTAAATTGCCCCTACCCAATAAATAAACAATCATTTAAAATCCTATTAGAATAATCAACATTTAATATTCTCATTCAACTTTTAATACTTAATGTAAATGCAATTTATTATACTAATTAAAATCTTATAATTAATTTTTGGTTACAAAAATGTAAAATCATAAATATGTCTTTTTCATAACATATATGACACATGACTGAATATTTAAATGTGTCTTAATATTATTTAAATATAACTACTAATTAAAAGATAATTTTTTATAAATATAATTCACTTCATATTTTATATCTATATCATTTGTACTACTAATATATAGAGAATTTACTACCAAATTTTTAAACTATAAAAATGGAAGAATACTTAAAATTTATTTACTATACTATTAAATATGTTATTTAACACTTAAATATTTAAAGTGACTCCAAGTAATTATAAAATTTTAATATTTTAATGCTATATAAAGAATTTGTCCATTTGATTTGAAACAAAAGAGCATAAATTACCATATTAGTTTATACAATGTCAAATGCATAACTAAAATCATTTTTTAGTTATATTACATATTTTGGTCTTAATCTTAATTAACTTGTAATTATTATATTAGGGATTGCGATGTCGGATGGGTTAGGTTTGCGGGTAAAAAGTTAAATAATTATAAAAGTCAATATATCAATAATATGTAGAGAATTTGCCCATTTGATTTGAAACAAAATAGTAGAAATTAAAATATATTAGTTTGTACAACGTCAAAGGCATAACTGGAAATATTTTAAAGCTATATTAGATATTTTTATATTTATTTTAATTAACTTTCAATTATTATAATTAGGGATTGCGACGTGGGTCGAGTTAGGTTTGCAGTTCAAAAGTTTACATTATAAAACCGAAACTAATTTGATAAAGGGGTTACGTAAACATGTTAAAGGTAACCAACACAGATACGTCATGCATTGTACTGTTTGGTCGGTCAATCCATTGACGTGGACTTTAAACCAAACTTAATAAGATAAAATAAACGAGTTGACGGGTTGAGACTTGAAAATGCAACTCTTCCTCATTTATTTCTGTGTAAAATTTCAAGTTGTGTCGAAAATTATCACCACTAATTAGAATCATTAAAAATATAATGTATATAAAATAATGTAGAAATAACATTATTATTTTACTTTTTACACAAGTACAACATGTCGTTAAACGTATATATCGTGAGTAAATCTTTTGTTGCCACTGCATTGCGCGGGCAAAGCGTGCACCTAATCAATTATGTGAAGAGATACACGTCGAGAGTCATTTGAAACAAAATAATTAGATTTACCATTTTGGCAACATGCGTGATTTTTATATTGTTCATTTGTGGTGGCGATTTCATTTTCAGGTATTGATGTTTAAGTACTAATCACTATTTTCATTGATATAAACGTTCTTAATAATGTCTAAAGCCGCTATCAAAACACAAACATCTCTTTCAATTCAAAATCTTTTTCCAAAGTCATCCATGAAAAAGTATCAAATGATACGTTATAAAATTAAATAAAAGTAAATCTCCATATTTAAATTATAAAGTAGCCCGCAAATTTTACGGGTTACAATCTTCTCTATATAATAAAAGAAAGTGTCAGTTAGGTAATCCAATTTGATCTCACCCTTTAAATGATTTGAAAATTTAATTGTGAACCATTGATTTTAAGTTGAAAAATATGATTACCTAAATAGTGAAGATGAGGTAACAAAAAGTTTAAATTGACCCTACCCTTTAAATAAACAATCATTTAAAATCCTACTAGATCATAACCCGCAAAATTTGTGGGCTAATTAAGTTATGTAATACCTGATGTAAGTAATCCTCTATCGCTACTAATTTACTCATAGCCTTATACATTTGAGATATGTAAGTGGATACATTTGATGAATTGGTGGAGGAAATCATTAGAAATCATTAAACCATTAATCATTACTTATGTGAGAAAGTGTTGCAATCTTTCAATTCCCTCAAATATAAAACTTTTTCTTCAATAGTCACTTTCTCTACCAGACAGTGTAATTTTTTCAACTGCATCTCAGTAGTTTCTACTTGATTCTCAATTAGCTAATACAAAAACTAAACAAAATAATAATCTAGCACATTGTACCCTATTATTCAGTGACAAACACTATGTGTATAATAAATAAACAATGTCAAAAAAGTTTAAAACAGTTACAAACTTATAACTTAATTTTTATTCAAAATTTAGAAAAAATGATCCAAAACAAATAATAAATAGAAAATAAAATTACTTTAAAAAAACTATTTTAATGATACAAAACTTCAAAAATTTACCTTCTTTAGCTCTTCATGGACCAGCTTCTTAAGTTTCTCAAATATACTTGATTTTATTCCAGATGATTGTAATATTCCTAAAGATATTATTAAAGAAATATAGGTACAATTCTACAACATTAACAGCTTATAATAAGAATGATAATAATTAAACATAAAATATAAAAGTTGGAGTTTTTAAAATCCATATTATCAAAAAAAACATTACAATAAAATGTAAATTAATAGAAGTAGAATGACTAAATAAGTAAATATTCAAATAAGTTAACTTCCGTCTAAAATTGCATCTCTTCAAAGTTTTAAGTACATGTGCGTCACACACTCATGTTAGCTTGCATGCGTTTATTTATTCAAATATACACATATAGTGATGTAATTGGTTTAGTTAAATGTGTTCGAGCTTTTGTTTTTGTTTCTTCTATTCCTTTGAATTTAATTGAATCTTTATCATTGGTATTGCTTAGATTAAACACCTAAATATCCATTTAAAAGCTCATTATACACCAAAACTTGTAGTTCTTAGCTTTCTTAACTGTAAGATACTACCTCGATTTGAATCACATATGCGATCACACACTCATGTTAGCTTGCATGCGTTTATTTATTCAAATATACACATATAGTGATGTAATTAGTTCAGTTTAATGTGTTTGAGCTTTTGTTTTTATTTCTTTTATTCCTTTTCATTTAATTGAATCTTTATCATCGGTATTGCTTAGATTAAACACCTAAATATCCATTTAAAAGCTCATTATACAATTATACAATAAAATTGCGTCTCTTTTTTTTTCTTTTTTATAGATCAATGTATATTAGTTAATTAAAGTAATTGCACCGCGATATTCCTCTGTAAAATCTTAACAAGTTTATTTTTTATGTGTACCTTTTGATCGGCTAACATGGATTGGTATTCTTGAACACCATGTGAGTATGCAACATTAGAATTAATGCATTCATTTGACAATGCCTAAAACAAAAACAAAGTCTAGATAATACTACACCCGTCTCATAATAATTGTACAGTTTTAACTTTCTAAGGTCTTTCTTTTTCAACTTTGACCTTTAATATTTTGTTTGTCTTATATAATACTTGATGCAAAATATATAAATGGATTTGTAATAAATGTATATGCATTGGTATAATTTTCAGCAAATATTACATAACATGCACACAAAAAAATCTTTAAGCTCAAAGTTGAAAAAAAAAACTTCAAAAAGTCAAAAGCGGACAATTATGTTAGAACAAATGTATTAGTACATTAAGTAACCTACGATTATTTAGGGATCAAGGTAAGGTTTTCAAACTATAATGAACAGGTGTAGAGATAATATACGTAATACTTAATAATAATGTATAAAAATGTTACATGCATTGACTTCTTTTCATAACTGTTTACACATTTGATGATCGTAAAATCTGATAACACAAGGAGTCCTACAATGTCTACAAATAATATAAATAAACCAGGTATTCAATTTGTAAATCATTATATGAATAATAATAATAATAATAATAATAATAATAATAATAATAATAATAATAATAATAATAATAATTTTTGAACACTATTAAATTAAGACTATAAATATTAAAATTAATTGTATTAAATGAGTGTGTTAACTAATTCAAACTTGTAATTAATAAGGGTATTATTGGAATTTAGGTGTAAATTATTTTAAAGCTTATTTAATCATTAAGTTACTTTCAATCAATGACCTAGATTATGTTAACCTAAAACATGGATGACAAGGATTTATTTTCTGAGTACTAAGATTAGTTAATATCCACTCTCTTTTAATAGATAAGAGATATTAGAATAATCAACATTTAATATTCTCATACAACTTTTAATACTTAATGTAAATGCAATTTATTATACAAATTAATATCTAATAATTAAGTTTTGGTTACAAAAATGTAAAATCATAAATATGTCTTTTTCATAATTTATATGACACATTACTAAATATTTAAATGTATCTTAAGATTATTTTAATAAAACTACTAATTAAAAGATATTTTTTTTTTAAATATAACTCACTTCATATTTTATATCTATATCATTTATACTACTAATATATAAAGAATTTACTACCAAAATTTTAAACTATAAAAATGGAAGAATACTTAAAATTTATTTACTATACTACTAGATATGTTATTTAACACTTAAATATTTAAAGTGACTCCAAGTAATTATAAAATTTCAATATTTTAATGCTATATAAAGAATTTGTCCATTTGATTTGAAACAAAAGAGCATAAATTACTATATTAGTTTATACAATGTCAAATGCATAACTAAAAGTATTTTTTTAGTTATATTAGATGTTTTTGTCTTCATTTTAATTAACTTGCAATTATTATATTTGGGATTGCGATGTGGGATGAGTTAGGTTTGCGGGTAAAAAGTTAGATAATTATGAAAGTCAATATATCAATGCTATTTAGAGAATTTGCCAATATTTGAAACAAAATAGTAGAAATTACTATATTAGTTTGTACAACGTCAAAGGCATACCTGAAAATATTTTATAGCTATATTAAATATTTATATCTTGATTAATTAGGGATTGTGATGTGGGTCGAGTTAGGTTTGTTGGTCAAAAGTTTACATTATAAAACCGAAAATAATTTGATAAAGGGGTTACGTTAATGGGTTAAAGGTAACCAACGCAGATACGTCATGCATTGTACTGTTTGGCCGGTCAATCCGTTGACGTGGACTTTAACCCAAACATAATAAGATAAAATAAACGAGTTGACGGGTTGAGACTTGAAAATGCAACTCTTCCTCATTTTTTTCCGTGTAAAATTTTAAGTTTTGTCGAGAATTATCACCACTAACTGGAATCATTAAAATATAATGTATATAAAATAAGGGTGGTGATTCGTACACCACCAATTTTTATCCATACACCACCTTTCCTGCTTTACAGTGTTGTACAGTACAACACTCTAAAGCATGTTTGGTGGTGTATAGATAAAAATTGATGGTGTACGAATCACCTCCCATAAAATAATGTAGAAATAACATTATTATTTTACTTCTTACACAAGTACAATATGTCGTTAAACATATATATATATACTTTATACTAATTAGTATTTATGCTTACAACTTTTGTACCCTTTATCGTATGAATCAAATCTTTTAAGAAGATAAGATTTCACCGTAATCAGGTGATTTCTATGTCTTCCTTAATTTTTCACCAGGTCTTACAAATAATTTTTTTACAAATAATTTTTTTCCCAACATAATAGAAAATTCAAGATGTATAATACAACACACTAATTAAAGTGCAAGTGTGTTTAACAATGTTGAGGATATGAGATAAAAGTTTATTTTCTCTGTCTCAATCAATAATTAACGTTGAAGATAATATACATATATCATCGCAAAAGATAACATTACCCTTTTTGACGTGGGCTATGCATTGCACAACTATAAATACTTACAAAATACTATTTATATGATATAAACTAGTGTGTTACCGGTTCAATGCACGGCAACTGTAAAATATAACATAATTATAGAACAATATGACCATAATATATATATCTTCCTTAGAGCATCCACCACAATACAAAACCAATATACAAACTTTGATAACAATACTAAATAAACGTTGTAGGGATTTAAATAATAGAAAAATATACATTTAATTGTTTGAGAAACACTAAACAATAAAAAAACACAAATATATGAATAACACGTATACGTGCACATACATAATGGTTTAATTGGTCCAAACATAAACAAAATAAGCTATAACTATAACTATTATAGAGATATAGTTATTATATACACACATCAATAAAAAATATACATATGCATAGTACATGTACATGGTAGTTCAAATTAGTTCAAATTAAAGACGGTGTGATTTCAACCTACATTATTTTTCTTATCAACCTACATTATATTTCTTCAAAAATCTTCAAAACCCAATGAATGACCTGTGTATTTAACATTCCATGTTATAAAAAAATTCCTAAAAAAAATTCATATTAAAAGCTTTATTCTTAGCATTAAACATTCAAAATCTTAAGTGCAAGTATATGATAAAAAAGAATGAGAGAATGTAAGAAAGCAAAAGATAAGGATTGAAACAAATGATAATTAGCAAATTATAATGCATACATGTAAGACACGAAACTTAAAGAGGCAACTTTTATATACCCTCTAAACATGTTCCATGAAACCAACTAACCAAGTTCAACGTGCCTCACTCCATAATTTTTTTGACCCTGATACAATTTGTGTACTTTCTCAAATGCTTATGAATATGGTTCATAGGATCAATTACCTTTCCTTTTATCTATGATTGTTTTTAATTTAGACTTGGTATGACCTGCCTTTTTAGTCCATAAAATATATTAACAATAAAGGGCAAAATTTAGCCGAGATTATAGCAAAATGTAAAGGTAACACTAATCTAGGGAAAGTGGCGCTTACATCCTTCCATTGGTACATGTCATTATACTAAATATCTCTATTTATGTATATAAAGTTTAAACCAAAAGTTTCAATAATCCTATAATTATTGCATAATGGTCCAGCCATGACAAATGTTACAAAAATCTTCATATGAAAAATCTATAAAACATATTAAACTTTAATTGCTGAATTTTGAGTTTTTTTCTTGCAATTGTTGAGCAAAAAATTAATACCTTCACAAGTTAGCAATTTAATGATCCATCAGACCATCGTCTCATACTAAGTACAATACATTTGGGTCAAAAGCTAATTCTTGGTATAGGCCGAGTACACCTTCTTTGTACACATATATGCAGAGATATTATAGTAATCATCTTTACTCATCAAAGATACTCAGCTAAGTTAAGTATTCATCCACGGTGATGCTCCAGTCATGTTGGGCCCTTCACACAACCTAAGCATCAACACTCTTTGTGGTGCACTTAGATGATCATAAATTCAGAAAAATGGTAAACTCTTTAATGTGTAAAAGTTACACAGCACTACAACAAACACCTAGTATGGTGATATATCTATGAACCAAGAAAAACGAATAACATGGGCTACTATTTGAAATCGAATAATGGACACATTCATTAAAACCAAATTAACCGGAAGAAAAATGCTACATTATAAATTTAATCATATTCCAGAAAACTTGAATAAGACTTTTCGAAATAAATAAAGAGGCCGGTTTTGCTTTTGGTTCAAGAAAATATTTTCAAGATATAAATTTATGCTTCAATTGTTGTATAATAAATTTAAAGGCAATTTAAGATATGTTATTTACCTCATGTTCTTTGTATTATTGAATAAAATGTTTATTTACATGAGGACATGTAAATACTAACTGAAAACATCAAGTTACTCTCTGGCATTTCATCGATCACATTGTGTATCTCCCATAAACTTTCAAATATCTGAAAATACATATAAGAAAGAGCGAAGGACAAAAACAAATCAACTGAACAAACATAAATAACATATTCCAATAACATTATAATACATCATAATTTGATAATCTAAATAAGTATCATAGGTGAAAACACATCATCATCATCACGTGATAATAATATTTAGATTTATATTATATATGATGAAAGGAAAAAACTTATACCTTTTATGAAGGTTGTTTGCAACTTTGTATACAGTAAGGAAAACTGAAACACTACCAATTGATTTAATATGCTAACTGTTTGTGCGGTAGATTGAACCGGCTAGATACCTGTTGTTCTAGAAATATAAACCTACAACCGGAGCAGTCTGCAAAACAATCAACACGCCTAAGTTAAGTGAAACATGGGGAAAATCCCCATGATTCACCTCCGGCGTGAGAATCAGAATTCATTGTTTTCAAGTATGAAGAATATAAGGAGGTGATAACAATTTAGGGTTTTTGTAATGAGGAAGAACAACATACCTCAAATGGGAATGAGCATTTCCTTTTATACTTGTTCACAACTTGGTTCACAAGTTTGGATCCACCAATCGGGTGCCAGCTTTCACGTGCTCCCTTCATCATTTTGATCTCCACCGTCCATTCTTGATTCTGCGGATCTTTTATGTGGTCCTTTTCAATATATTCTGCGCCCGTAGGTTCATAAGGAAAACTTCCGGGCAGAAGGAACAATATCCATTTTAATAGCGAATTCCCAAATGGTAACACGTGTTACTTAGCACGTGTTTTACGCTACTTATTTTAAGTGTTTTTATCTCTGATGTTTATAAAAAAGGAGGAAAAGTGTGGTTACACTATTAAGTCCCCCCAGTCTAGTAAGAGATAGTCTAGCGGACTAGATGTTGCTAGACTCCAGGCAGATAATTTTCCGGGCATATAACTTTATTTGGGCGCGAGATTCTTATCCGGGCGTGCAGTTTGACTGCCACTTCTGTCTTGATTTGACTGTTTTTCAGCTACTTAGGTCAACTGTCATTATGGCGGTTTCTTTATGTCCACATAATTTTGACACGTGTTCCTAGAGTAAAGATTATTGGGGTATGAAAAGGGGGTTTCTTCTTTCTCCTCTCTCTTATTTTTGATACTCCGAAGGAAAAAACACATCTTTTCCCTCTCTCTCTTCCATCTCTTATACCCTATTCCGGCGATCATTTCCGTTTCCTCTTTAAGGTTAGTTTTCTTTGAAATTCTTTTTGCACTTACTTTGATCTTTGTAAAGATGTCGGATGTTGGTGCGATTGATAGTGTTAAATGTAATCTTCGCCGGAATAACTTCAATCGAATTTGTAAAACTTATTGTTTGGGCTCTGGCTTGCATGTTCTTCCAAATTCCGATGATGTGATTTCCGATCCTCCTGAAGGTTATTTTGGTGTTTATACGAAACTTTTTGCTGTGGCCAATGTCCGTCTTCCTTTCTCTCACTTCTTCTTATCTGTTCTTCGGTATTACGAACTTCATATTTCCCAATTAGTCCCTTTGGGAGCCATAAAAGTTACTGGTTTTGAAATGGCATGTAAGGCTCATGGGAAGGTCCCGACTGTTAACTTATTTAGGCATTACTTCTGTTTGGGTCGCTCCTATAGTGGCTACTTCTCTATTGAAAAGAGGCCCTCTACTCGGAAGATCCTTTTTGGTATTCACGAGGGGCTAAAAGAATGGAAAAAGAGTTTTCTTTGGTTGAATGTTAGTTTGATTCCTATTGAATATAGGGAGGTTTTGGAATGGAAAAAAAATGATGATACTTTTAGTGATCCCAAAGTTAAAAACCGATGAAATTGCAACCCGCAATTATCTTGATGCTAATTGTCGTGTCCATATAGATAAGTTTGAAGAAGAAATCCTTGTTCTTCTGGATATGAGTAATAATTGGGTAGACAAGTGTTCCGTGTTTGTAGTTTTGGATGGTGATGGGGAGGGTGAGTGTTTTATTCATGGTTGATACGAATTTTTCTTTTGATGATTTTATGGTCTAACCGTTTTGTTGTTTTCCTTTATGTGCAGAGATAAAACTTCCGGATATTTTGAATTCTAGCAACAAAAAGGCTCTTCAATACGGTTCCAAAAGCATTTCGCCCACTGCAAATGACAGTCCTGTGGCTAGAGGTACACGCTCTTCTGTGACTGGAAATTCCTCAAAGGCGCCCAGTGGTTTGGTCAAGATTACTGCCCGTGGGATTCACATTAGGGATTCGTCTCCAGGTGCTACTAATTCTATTCTCAAGGTTGAAGAAAGGTGAGGTTGGTGAGGGTGCAGTAGGTCAAAAGCGCAGGGGAAAAGACCAGTTGGTGGAAGGATTAAGAAGCAGAAGAAGACTCTAAACTTAATTGTGGACGTTTCTGACACAGCGGATGAACGTACCGGGAGCTCTAAAATTGAAAGCCCTATTCAGGAAGAGATCCCTGTTTTAACGCCTCCTTCTTCCCCTAAATTTGGATGTGCTTCTTACCCTCCTAAGGAAAAGGTTCATGTCACTGCTAGCACGGATAAAGGTAATTTTGATTCTTCCGCTTTCACATCTAATGATGCTCATGTCCCTCCACCTGGAGGAGATGTCTTTGGCAATTTCTTTACTGACTTGGATAATGTGCTTCTTGTATTTGATGAAGATAATGTCGAATTTAGAACTGTGGGTACCGGGGAAGTGTATGTTCCTGGGTGGAGCATTCATGTTGATAACATGCTGGACAGTGTTAGGTCCAGGCGTGAGTTTCTTGCACATGCACTTCCTCCTAGTTTGCAATCTCGTGGTAAACAGGTTAACTTTTTCTGAGATGATTGAAGGCCTGGATAGAGCAAATGTGGAGTCCTCTTTCTATGGTAATAGCATTGCTAAGGCTTTGGTAAAGATGAGACAGGTTTCTTCCGATCATACGGTAAGTGCTTTTAACCAGAGGATGGATCTTTCAACGAAGGAGCTAGAAAATGTGAAGTCGGAGCTTGAGAAGTAGAAGCTTGATTTACTTGCTAACGTTACATCCATCTCTAAGAAGGATAAAGAGATTTCTTCTCTGAAAGAACAACTTGCCGGTATGTCTGATCAACCGAGTTCTTCGGTTGGAAGAATTTCTGAGCTGGAGGGTATGGTGACTTCAGCAGAGGGCAGAATTGAGCTTGTAGAGAAGCGGGCTAGCGAGGCTGATGAGATTAGGATTGATTGTCTCAAGAAAGTGTTGTTACATTACTCGCATGAGTTGGTGAATAGTGGTGAGTTTTAGGGACCCATTGCCAATGCGTTGACTTACGCTGGGAATAAGTATGGGCAGTAAATTTTGGCATTTTTCTTTTCCAAGTATCCAGTTGATGGTTTGAACCTCGAGGAAATTCCAGAGTATAATCCTCAAGCCAGTTTGGACTATGATCAAGCCATGGCGGCATTGAATGATGCTCGGTTCCCTTTTCTTCAGAAACTCTTGGATGCTACCCATATGCTTGTTGAAGAAATCCTAAAGATTCATCCGGACCAGATCTCTGCCTCTCCTCTTCTTTAAGATAGTTGTTCTCTAAATCTGATGTTCCTATGAACTTGTGCTGACTCGAATCTTTTGTAAACAATGTTTTGTGTGGCTGGATGCCTTTATCCACTGCAACTTATATGCAAGTAATGTAACTAGACGTTTTTATCTTATCAACGTTCATGTGTTTTGCGTTGTGCATACTTTTCGACCATGCTTGCCATTCTAAGCATTTAGTCGTTGTTTCATAGTAAACTGTATTATGACTTATTCTTTTAGATGCATACTCATATGTTTTAAGAAAACAGTTTCTTAGGGGACTTTTTCCTTGAGTGTGGAATTAGTACCTATATCCGGATTTATATGCCTTAAAGTGTGGCATATTTTTGATTGAACTATGTTTCAATCCCTGTTGTGGGTTGTTATCCCATTTACAGTGCTTGGGGTTCCCTTAGGGTGGTTGTCCAGTATATTTATCAAAAAAATTCAGCTAAAACCATCAATTTTCCCATAATCTATGCAAATAGATATTTGAGCTAGAAAAGATAGCGAGGAAGGGAGAAGAAAAGAAAATAAAACATTTCCTTTCACTTACTTAAGTTTTACCAAAACTCCACTCCATACATAGCAAAACACGTGCTAGTACTAGTTTCAACATTGAGATAACTACAAGTAGCACTTTTATAAGTTGGTTACATGCCAGGTCCGATCTAGGAGTTTTCCTTCATCGTCGGGAGTTTATAGGATCCATTCTTGTGTGCCTCTACCACTTTGTATGGTTCTTCCCAAGTTTGCCCTAGCTTCCCATGGTTTTTTGCTTTGCTGGCCTCATTACTTCTTAACACATGGTCACCGACTTTGAAAGAAACAGCCCTAACCCTCTGGTTGTAGTATTTCTCTAATTGTTTCTTATATCCACCTTCCCTGATTGCGGCTAACTCTCTTCTTTCTTCAAGAAGATCCAAATTATCTCTTAGGTGTGAGTAATAGCTTTCTTTTCCGGTGTGGAGATATCGGTAAGAGGGAACGCTTATTTCTGTGGGTAGCAAAGCTTCTGTCCCATAAGCTAGGCTAAACGGGGTCTCCTTGTTACTTCTCTTTGGTGTGGTTCGAAGTGCCCATAACACATTGGGTAATTCATCCACCCATCCAGCTTGACACTTCCCAAGTCGAGTTTTTAGCCCTTTTACTATGTCTCTATTCATTACCTCCACATATCCATTGGCTTACGGGTGGTAGACGGATGTAAATAATTGCTGGATGTTTAAACTTTCACACCATCTTTTAAAGGGATTCTCAGCAAACTGCTTTCCATTGTCACTTACAATTTCCCTTGGGACTCCAAATCTGCACACTATGCTATCCCAAAAGAAGTTTATGACGTGTTTTCCAGTTATTGTGGCTAGGCGTTTTGCCTCTACCCATTTAGTGAAGTAGTCTACTGCCACCAGAAGAAACTTGACACCTCTTGGGGCTGTTGGGAATGGTCCGACTATGTCGATGCCCTATTTAAAAAATGGCCACGCAGAGGTTACTGGAATTAAATTGTGCTTTGGTTTTCTTTGGACTGAGGCGTGTATCTGGCAAGATTCACAGTTTTGTAATTCTGACTCCACATCTTGATGCTGTTAGGTCCCAATATGTTACCCAGAAACTTGTGATCAGTTTAATCAATTAGCAATTAAGTATTCAACGTTTAATATTAATAATATTGATATTAAGTATGAATGTATGAAACTACACACAATGAATATTGTTGAATATATAAGCTTTTATTCAACAAGTATATATCGTGAAGTGCAATGGTTTCATTTTTTTTAAACGATAACCTATTGAACCTATTTATACACAGAATAAGTTGACCTATTCTAGATCCTACTTATTCTCAACAACTATATCAAGTCTAACAACCTAGACCGATATACGTGGAAACAAGATAATTA